>CM052798.1:139225643-139642379 GCA_028533885.1 Nasua narica
GCCTTCTGGAAGCAGTCTCACTCTCTTCGGAACTACTTTTTCTTTCACTTTAAACGCAGTTCTAGAGGGAGTCACCATGTTCTTACTTGACTTGAGTCCCTGGTTCCTATTGTTCAGGGGGTAAAGCTTAGCTTTGCATGGATTTGGTTGTTTAATCTTTTCTTTAGTTACTAGAAATGCATCAGTACACGATCAAATAACCCCCAATCCCTTTTGTGTATTCTGCCTCACATCGAGTTTTTATCACTTGCAACCTTTAAGAGAGTCCTGCTTAATAAGTGAATCTGCTCTGATGCTGGTCTCATGTCTCCCCTTCTACTATATTCTTTTTTTTTTTTTTTGCTTTCATAAACCACCAGTGATTTCCATTCTTTTGTATCCAATTATCCCAGTCTATTTCCTCTCCAGTGCTCCTGGGTCTTACTTTCTTTCCTTTTCACTTTTCTCTCTCTCTGTCTCTTTTTAAACACTTCTCAGATGTCCACTGTTTTTCCTTTCTGTGATTAATTAACATTCATTTTATGTAAACAACCAATTTAAAGATGTTTCCAATTACATCCTGAAGCCCCTTTTGGAAGTGATTCTTTCATGGTTATTATTTGGGATTATGCTGAAGGTAAAGATTCAGAAAATAGAAATAAATGTATTACGTTGATTATCTGTGGGTTATTTATATTACAGATGATTTTTTGTTCTTTGCTTTTGTATATTTGAGGAAATTCCTATAATAAACATATTTTGCTTTTATTGAAAATCATAAAAATATTTTATCATGGATCACCTAAACTTATCACATGAATACCTACCCATTTCTCATTTGTCCTTGTTGGTAAACTACTTAATTTTAAAAGATCTCTTTAAGGATGACTCTATCAAAATATCTCATCTAGGAGAGTCAAGGGACTTAATAGCCTGATTCTCCTTGGTATGTGGTTGGGCAAATGAATAAGTAAATGGGTAGGTGAATGAGTAATGTTTCCTCTGAACAAAAAGCAAATGCCATATGGCAAAGCCTGATTCAATATAAGGCCCTCAGATAATTTGCTAAACTGTCAATTTCTTTCAGCAGATACATCTGCGCTCTTTGACCAAAGATGAATATTTAGTAAACTCTCTGGGCTAGACCTGGTAATGGTATATTTGATAGCTTTAAATAGGAAAGGGAAGCTACACTTCTGGACTCATCCCAGCTAGTAGAAGAAAAACAGATGCTCAATACAAATATTTTAGCAAGCAACAAAGACAGTGAGGAAGAAAAAGGTCAGACTGAAAATAATGCTCTCTCAAATGAAACATCTGGTCCCGGACAGTCACAGATGCAGTTTCTGGTCTAAAGGGAGCTATAATCCATACGACTTTAGCCGGAGTTGCCACATGGATGGCAAATTAGGAGAAAAAAGCCAGTTAAGGAGAAACTGAGGTAATTTAAAGAGAATGATAGTCCCCAGAATATGGAGAAACTGGCACATCATATAGATACAGTACCATGGAAATATATATGGGATCCACATTTGTGCAAAATACTCTGATCCTATGCCTCATGCTTTCCAGTGAATCAAATACACTTGAACTATTTTATAGTAAGGAAAGTTTCAGGAGAGTGTACAGATGCATGTATATTAAGATGCTGATTGGCGTGTCTTGGTAAATAACAAGAAAGAATTGAAACAAGTTAAATGTCAACAGGAGGTGCCTGGTTGAATTAGGGCACACATATAAAATGAATATTATAAAGTAGTTAGAAATGACATTGATTTAGGGGTGTCTGGCTGGCTCAGTTGGTGAAGTATGACTCTTGATCTTGGGGTTGGGAGTTTGAGTCCCATGTTGGGTGTAGAGATGCCTTGAAAATAAAATCTTTTAAAAAAATGACCTTGATTTATATTTGTGGACATGGATATACATCCATTACATTCACATGTATTTTTAAGTAAAAAAGCAGATTTTAAAGTGGTACATAAAGTGATCCTGCTTTTGTTAAAAATATTAGCATGCCTATGAGTACAAGCATATAAATATGGAACTTAAAAACTTCTGGAAAGGGCCACATCGTTTGCAGCCATCATATTTAGGATTACAGGTATTTAAAGATGTGTTTGCTAGGCACCTGGGTGGCTCAGGTGGTTAAAGGCTTGCCTGCTCAGCGGGGAGTCTGCTTCTCCCTCTCCCTCTGCTGCTCTGCCTGCCTGTGCTCTCTCTCTCTCTCTCAAATAAATAAAATCTTTAAAAAAATGTGTTTGCTTATCTTAATTTTCTGTTTCTGTACAACGAATACAAGTTATTAGTATAATAATATAAGTTTTAAAGGGGAGATGGAAGCACTGATAAGTCAATTACTTCTTCCCTTCGCCCATGCCTTTCTCAGAGACCCTGCTCTCCCCGGCACCTTCTTCCCGCCCTCAGTGCCTGGAAGATGTAGGCATACTGGATGTCACAGGACGCCATCTGTCCTGGCCGTTCCCCCTGGAGATGTGGAATTGAGATCCTGAAAGGCTGAGCCAGATGAAGAGTGCCTTCACTGAAAGGTCACGCAGAGTGGGATCCAGAGTTGGCACTGTGACAAGACTGAAGGCACCTGCAGGCTGAACTCCGGGGGAGCAGAGAAGCCCTGAATCAGCCCTGAAAGCCAGTCTGCAGAGAAGGAGCAGAGGCGGAGGCTGATGCGGTGGGTGGGGAGTGGGGGCAGCTGCGCTGAAACAGGGAGACCCGCTGAGGAACGGAAGAGCTAGCTGAGGAACGGAAGGGCTAGCCTCGGCGCTGAACCTCCAGCTTCTGTTCCTGCATGACCCGACTTTATTTCATTTCGGGCCTTTAGAACATATATGAAATTGTTTCTTTTATTTTTTTAAATAAACATCCCTTTTCCCTGGGGGGATTGGAGTGAGTTTATGGTCCTTGTGATCGTCTTAATAGGGACAGTAAGGGGTCCTTCAGAGGAGCAGCGGAGTGGGCTAGCGCGGAAGGGAACTCTGCACGAGCTGCCGCTATCAATGCGTCCGCGGCTTCCCCCAGCGGTTCCCCGTACCGCCAACACCCAACTGGGCTTCTACTTTTCCGACCTCGGCCACTGAGACTGGGAAACCGGGGATGGGGTGTGTGTGTGGGGGGGGGGGGGCAGTGCCTTTTCAAGAACGAGTTGTAAAAAATGAGGAAGTAAAATCTGGACCACTGTTTCGCCTGGGGGGGCTGGAATTCCTAAGTCCCACCTACCCCCCCCCCTCCCCCGCCAGACTTGGCGTTGCGCATATCCTTAAAGACTTTTGAAGGGGAGGAATTTTACAGTGCGGCTCTCCTTTCCAATGTTCTGAATTCTGTTGTGCAGAACCTAAGCCTAATGGGCTTGACAGCCTTGGCGCATAGAACACTCTATAAATGCATCATCACTATAATAATATAATGGAAGGAGAATGTTCATTCTGTTCTGCTGAGGTTCTTCCCTGAGCTGATTGTGTCTGAAATGGCTGTTAGAAGCTTTCTCATTATGAGGAACTCGCTGTTCTGTTCCAGGCCTCTATCAAGTGCCACCTGTTTGGCGCTTTCTACTCTTAATTTTTTTTAAGTCCAGTAACACATCATGCGACGATTCGAAGCTCAGAGGCACACAGCATTGGAACTGCAGTGTGCTGCTTCTCCTGGGGGAGTTTTTCTGCTGGGAAGTTAAGGTTGCCTTTTGAAGAGTGAAGGATGATAGACAGGGTGGATGCTTGATTGATGACAAGGTCAAATGGTGGCCCAACTCATGGCAATCTTAACAGTCTCTCTGAGAATCTTCCAGTGGCACAGCTCGTCTTTGTTGTACAGAAGTGTGGGTTGTTTGCAGTGTTCCAAGTCATTTGCCATTCAAGTGGACTGGTTAAGGGTCTAAATTATGTATTAGAGGATTTTTTTATTATAGACTTTATTTTTTAGAATAATTTTGGAATTGCAGAAAAATGGAGCAGCTAGTTTAGGGAGTTCCCATGTGCCTCTCTCTATCACCCCCAGTCCGGTCTCCCTTATTATCAACACCTTCTATCAATACCGTATGCTTGTTACAATGAATGAACCAATATTGATACATTATGAACTTAAGTCCATAGTTTATTCAGATTTATTTAGTGTTTCCCCAATGCCTCTTTCTGTTTTAGGATACGAGCTAGGATACCACAGTACACTGAGCTGTTATGCTCCTTAGGCCACTCTTGGCTGTGTAAAACCAAAACCAAAGCAAATGGAAGCTCCTCAAAACCAATTCTTAGGCAAGAGACTCAGCTTCTGAGATTCGCCTCCCTGTGGCTTGCACACTGGGCACGGACCCCTTTTCCCTCACATTGGCTCATCTCTTAGCATTGGTTAAAACAGGCTGTAAATTTCACAAATGACTCGTAAAAAGTGAGAAATAAAAAAGTTTAAAATGTATCAAAACCCCCAAGCAACATAATAATAATGTTCTGAATTATAGCTATAGTATTGACCATCACAATAAGTATCAGCATGCTTTATTAAGCCACTAAAGGTCCTTATTCTAACATAAAGTTGGTACCAATGTGTGGCTCTTCTCTCTCATAGTGTCCTAGGTGACTTGCCTTGGTCCTGTTTGTGCCTGGTCCTCTGATGGTTTTTTTCAGGGCCATACAAATACCAAAGTCCTTTCTTTATTAAAACTTGAATATTTTTTGAGTTTGAAAGTTCTAGATTGTTTTTTTCCCACTCAATTCATAGTTTGAGATACTTGCTGCAGAGGATAGGCCAAATTTCAAAATGCCTCCAAAACCTGTGATCCTTTTATAAAGGACCACTTCCTTCTTTGCTGAAGAAAAGTTCTAGGCAGTGCTTTAAGAAAATATGGTTCCTGTTGGTACCATTGTGACCTTGTCTTCTTAGCTATGATTAGATTAGACCAGATGTAGATATCAGTCCAAGGACAATCTATAAGCCATGAGGTCATTCATGTTGTCCTCCAAAGTGACAGCTTTGTTCAACCAGAACAATGGAGATTAAATTGGATAAATAGGAATTTCTGAAAAGAAACCTAGAAAATGAAGGCAGCTAAGCCATAGGGTAGAAGTGCTACAAAGATCATGAAAAACAAGTTGTGAGTAAGCAGAAGTCATGAGTAAACCAAAGTGATGAGTAAATGGAAACCAGATGACAGGTAGTTTAGAGCAGTAGAAGAGGCACAAAGAGAGATAGTAAAAAGCTGACTCATTATCTTAGTGGAACTCTCTGGACTGCTGGATGAGGGGATGACAAGGCACCTGGGATCTAGAATTGCCTAGGATCCCCAGCCACCTCCCAGTTCACGGGTTTCTTTCCTTCTCTGGGGGAGGCCTAATCTTTCAGGTGCAGAGATATTCACATTGTTCTCATTTCCATGTGCACACTTACATTATGTAGGTGTTGTCCTTCAAGGTAACCTAAGGGAGTTTAAATAGCACATACGCCTTGTCTCTGTTCAGGTTGGCAGGAGTTGTGATTAACACTGCAAATGATCTAGCCTATTTGCACATCTCAGAGATGTTCCAACTTGTTTCATAGAGGTTTGACCGTGACTCCCAACAGGGAAGTAATTTTATGAAAGCCCAAGTAATGCAATAAAAAATGATTTATACCATGGGTTAAAAAAAAAGGTTGTACCTCCCAAATTCCCTTTGTCCGCTCCTCCCCATTTGCATCAGGTCCTTACCACAATCAAGTTAGTTACTCATTTTCTGATTTCAGACTAGTTGTAGGCCTTGTTGTAGGCCTATAAACTAATATCTATGTATGCAAGTTACTGGTCTAAGAAATGTGCATATATTAATTTTTTTGATCCTCACATCAACCTTCTAAGAAGGTATAATCATAATTCTCTTTTTTGTATGTGAGGAAGGACGTTGAGACTTAGGCTAAATAATCAACCAGAGTTCCTACAAGTGGTAAGAGTTGAAGTATAATCTGTCTTGAGATTAGAACCTTAGTTCTTAACAACGGATCATGTTCTCTGATGCCTACCAGCCTGGTGACTGAATCCTTCCTCCCTTCTGATAGTTGACTCTGTGGCTAACATTCAATTGACTACTAGCCTGGATCTCCCTCAGGTCTACCCCTAAAGGGTGAGTATTGGGGGAAATACACTAAAATGGCATTTTTCTTTAGAGCCATAGGAATCTAACCCCCAATGTCTATTTCCTCAAAATAACCTGTCTGGGTCAGATTTCCTCAATATACAGTCATTTCTACCACATTTTCTCTACCACATCTAGAGATTGATGCATTTTTTTTTCTGTTTCATATACTTTTGCCTTGATCCTTTTCTCTAAACATCAGACCTTCCCAGGCAAGAAGGCGGTGAAGGCAGTGGTGTTAGCCACTCTCTTCCTAAGGTCCCCCCATGCAACTTCTGAATGTTCACCATTCCTTGTCCTCCAGTGACAGTGTCTTCCTGCTGAGTTCCTCTTCCCTGGAGTCTGGCTGCCCTACCTTGGCTGTACAGTTGTCCTTGTGGCAGGCTCCAGCAGATGCTGTGCTGGAAGTAGTCTGCTCTGTTTCTGGAAACTTCCATTACAGAACTTGCCATTTCTCAAGGAGGCCTGCTTCTCATATTATGCTGTTTTCTTGCTAAGGGAGTGGGTGACAACCCCCCATTCAAGCTCTTCATGCCTTTTTCTGACATAGGCAGAAGGGAAAAGACAGACCCCAAAGAAAAAAGCTCCTTATGCCAACCTCGAGCTGTCTACTAGCATCTTTTTCTCACTTAGGGATTCCCTACTTCCAGAGAAAGTCTCAGTGGCACAAGACTGATAGCTCTCTACCATTTCTAAGCAGTGTCTTGAGGGAGAACTAGCCTAATAATAAGGGCCATGACACAATTAATTGCCTTCCCAGGAGCCACTCTTTTCCTTACCTAATTGGACAAGACCTCTCCTACTACCAAAATGCCAGTTACTCTTTTCCCAGCCTCTTTACAACCAGTATATAGGCAAGTAACTCAGTATTGACTAGTGAAACCCAAAGAGATGTCTGCTAAGAGTTTTGAGTGAAGGCTTTTCTTCCTAGAAAAGTGGAAGAATCTTTTAAAAAAGTTTTCTGAATATGATGTGCCTGCATGTGACCTCTGGAACTACTGTAGCCTTTTTGGGTCTCAAAGGGGAGACCTCAAGGTCAATTGTGATTGCTAGAGTACAAAAAAGAAAAGCACTTGGGTCCCTGAGCTATTGCACCAACCCTGGAACTTCCCTGCTTTCTTGTTATAATGACTGCGATAGTTATTATTACTACCAGCAATAACAGCTAACACTACTAACAGCCTGTTATATACCAAATGTATTTATTATGTGAGATTTTAAACATCTGGATTATTTAAACCACACACTTTAGTTGAGTGTCCTATTATTTGCCGCTGAAAACACCCTAACCAATACCCTTGCAATCCTGGTTCTTACTCGCTCGAAGCCTTCAAGGTCCTTGAGAAGCTTCCTCAGGAAGCAGACTTGAGCTTTTCCCTCTAAAATATCTGATCCTTCCATCCAGGGATGGATCTTCTTTTTCCAGAAGCCTTCAATGAAACCCCTTCTTCTAAGTATCCTGAAGCCTACAAGTCAAGCGTCCTCGAAACCAGGTGTGAGTTTGCCATGTCTTTATTTCCAGCCCAGTGATTTCTGAGTTACACAGCAAATAAGAAATGGAACACATACAGTTCCTAGAGAACCACCCTGTCACAAAAACATCTGAAAGGGAGAGCTTGGAGTGAAGGTGGGGAAATGCTCCCAAGATTCCTCCAATTCTCTCATTCCCTCACTATGGTATTTCAGGAAGTCAGTCACGTTACTCTAGGGGCTCAGGCTCCCCTGAGGATCTGTAATTAGGCCACCACAATGAATGTCCTTCTGGACATGTCTCCCCAGAGCAATTATTTTCCTGGATCACATGTTCCATTTGACAATACCCCACCCATATTACATAACTTTATATAATAAAATCAACACCATCACCAAGGGCTCTATAAATTATAAGGTATTATACAGATGGAACTTACAATGGTCACAAAGATTTATTCATTACCTGCTTTCAATATTACTGGTTCTGGGTCCTAGAAATATATTTATGCCCTAGTCTGTTTTATTGCCTTATTCAACTGTCAGAGTAACCTGGTTTCCTACCAAATATATTGACTGTGTCAGAACTGGTAGTGTTTTCTTTTATTGTTAGGGAATACATCTCACATTTTTATTAATAATTATGACTAATGTTTGTCAACATTTCACAATTTACAGTTTGCTTTCCAGATACGTTATCTCCTATGAGCTTCATAAAAACTCGCATTAAAAATGAGAATATGGAGGCTCAACGTTGCCCAAGATGACGCAGGAAAATGTGATCAAGTCAGGAGAGGAGTAGTTTCTTCTGAAACCAAGGAAAGTTCTTTCCACTATAACGTGCTAACGCCCCTGTCAGATCGTGCATGGTTTCAAGATGGAGAAGGGAGTTCAGGGGCAAGACGGTGAAGTTCGGTAAGAAAGGTAGGCACACTGAAGTGTGGCTAGGCAAAGTCTGCTGGGGCTGGAAGTGGTGAGGGGGACAGATTTCCTGAATCGGCAGTAACCTAAAGGACCACGTCGTGGATTTCAGTGGCTCTTGGGCAAGATATCTCGGCAAGCTGCTTTCCCTAGTTGCCTCGTATGTAAAATAGAGTTCCCAAGACACCCATCTCATTATGTTGTTGGTTTACGTGAGTTGGAAGAGTGTTTACCATATAATAAGTACTTCATAAAAATTTGCTCTTTTGGTTTCTACTCTGTACAAACATTTAGTGTGGTTGAAGAGAGGGGTAGGGCAACTCGGTTGCTTTCTCGCTCTACAGATCCTCCCCTTTTCTCTCTCTTTGGAAAAGTTCAGGCTAACCTATAGATTACAAGCCTGTGTGCAGACGTCCTCAGGGATCATCTAACCTTGATTGTACGCACCCTAGTAGTAAAGTGAATCTTGAGCTGAAATGAAAACTGTCGTATTCAGCCGGTTCACTGTTTAAAGAGTTCCTTTAAAGAGCTTAATAAAGAGGATCAGTCAGATTCTTGGGTATTAAACACGTCTTTCAATGCACTATTTTAATGAGGTAAGTGTAATGCAGCAAGCCCTTGGATTAATCTTTCCTTAAACTACCCATGAGCTCAAGATGCAGAGAAATATATCCTCAAAAAGTTGTGGGCACTTTTATTGAACCCACATGTCAAAGGCAAGAAACCGGGGGGGCTTGATTCCTGACTCCCATCAGGGCTGGCTTTACCTCTCCTTAAAATCCCAAGGCAGAAACGACGACCTCAGAGGGAACTTGACAGTATCATTTCTTTGTCGTCCCTTTCCAGGCCCTGAGGCAGCGCTCTCCGCCTCAGTTTACCCTCAGTTTACCCACCTCAGTTTACCCTCAGTTAAACTCTCAGTTTCCTCAGCTGGTCGGAGGGCCGGGCCAGCTGGGCCCCCTGAGGGGGTTCTCAGTGCCAGGGACTGAGAGTTTCTTTGCTGAAGGCACCACAGTGTGTCCTCAATGCAGAGACTGTTTTTCCTCTGAGAGCTCACAGTTTATTTTTAACTGCTGGTACCAAGACTCGTGTTTTTTGTCTGCCTCAGAGCGGGGGCAGCTAGGACGCACACATGCAATTTCAGAGCATGGGAGCCATTTGCCTGGTGTTCGTCATGAGGAAGCGGCAGTACTTGATAACTGGGCCTTTTTAGGTTGCCTGTCCTTACGTATACAGCTGAATCTCGAGCTCTTTTGCTCAATTTTGTCCTTTGAATTCCTTTATAAATGACAGCATCTTGTGATGATTGTTTCTTTCTTGCTTTCTTTCTTTTTTTTTCCTTTTTCAAAAAGGAAAAGACTCCTACGTAAGTCTGAAATGAGAGCGAAAAAGGATAAGGGTAGAGAGAAGAGCACGGTGGGGGCGGGGCGGTTCTTCTCTTTTCTCTTAGACGTTGAGAGACAGGCGCCAGGGAAGCCGGTGGACTTCAAAGGGCTGATGGAGTAGGTGATTTCTGTGGGGTTTGATATGGTAAGTTGGACATGGATTGTCCGATTACCCCAAATAACCTCTCCACTTTTTGCTTTGATTTATTCCTTTGAGGTAGGCATCGCCTTTCTCTAGGAGGCTTTTTAAAAAGGCAAATCTTTTGTGAAGGCTAACCAGGAAGTTTTAAATGCTTGATAAGAATGAAATTCTCAGATTGGTGGTTCCCAAATCTAGCCAATCATCCCAAGCCCTCGGGGGGTACTTGTTAGGCCTATGGATTCTGGGGCCTCACCCCAGACCCGGTAAGGAACGAGACTATCTAATACCTACATCTATATTTATAAAAAAAAAAGCTTCTCAGATATTTGAATGATTGGGAATTTCTTACAGACTCCCAGACATGCTTCTACGTCTGATTTATCTTCCTAGGAAGAAAGCAAAGGCAGAGGAGCAGAACTGCACTTCGTCCTTTGGGAGAATGAAAATTCTAGAAGGAAGATTCTAAAATAGAGGGGGTGATTTTTTAAAAGGCAGTGGCGGGTTTCAAAACCACTTTGCCTACCTCACAGCCTTGCTCTAAGTTAGCTGTGTCTGTGGAAGATAAACCTTCCTCAAAAGTATCTTTATTACGACAACTTCATAAAACCTTTACAGAAGTCCTTGTTTTCCTTCTAGCACACACTAGTCAAGCATCGATGCTAGTCAACAAGTCAATGCTACTTTTCTGGCCTTGATATTTTGCCGATTTGAATAAAGAGCTAGCTTATGTCAAAAAAAGATAGCTTCATTAATTAATTAAAAAGAACATACACAGTCGCTAAAATCAGCAGGTTATTTCAGTTTACGTGGAGGTGTGACAGTCAAGGACAGAAGTCCCATTGGTGAAACAGCATCATTTTGGCTCCGTCCCTTTTTTCCTTCGTTTCCTTATTTCTAAAATAAAAGGAAGAGATGAGAGTAGATTCTATTCTTGGGGCACATGAAGGTAATAACGGGAGTCCATATGCTATTTGCCAGATCTGTAAAAGAAACCAGGATTAAAGATTATATATTTACTTTGCAATAAAAGTGCATAGGCTAACAAAAAGAAACCCCACGTTTCTTTGGTTTTTTGATAATAAAGTATGTCAAGTCCATTTATTAATGTTGGCTCACTCATGTTGAATTGAAGTTGTGAATGGGAGTTATATTGGTGATAAATGAAAAAGAAGCAACATGTTTGAAAACATCGGGTCTGTTTGTTCATTCATTTGGTTGTTTTAGCTAATAGCAGGTTCAAATATCACTCCCAGAAGCATTTAGATAACAGAATTAAAAATATTCCAAACGTTTCAAAACACAAAGCAATGGGAGAAATATTTTAGATAGGGCACTCTCAATAGGCCCATGAATGTAAAATCCTATCACAGGATAAGATCTCTGTTTTATGCCCTTCGGGAAATCGATTCTGAGATGGAGATTTTCATGCAGGAAGTTTACTGGGGAGTGATCATAGGAACTCCCATGAGGCAGTGAAGGAAGGGCTTTTGGACAAGCAGAAGTCCCCAGCCACTCCCACAGAGAGCTAAGGAAGTGGAGTGACCCTTCAGAATGATGGCAATTTCCAGAGAGAGACTCAGCTGAGCCATCAACCCCAAGGACTCCAAGGCGGGCTCTGCTTGTGTGCAATCATGGAGGGCCGCCATGATATCCATGCCTCCTTGTTTCGCCCAGGCCCCGAGGATCTATATTCTCACACAGAATCCATAACGCTGTTATCTTTAGACATCTCGGTTGCTAGAAAACATCAACTGGACACAGGGAGCAGTGCTAAGATGCCAGTTCTTTGCTTGTTTTCACAAGAGGTGGGTCTCAGGGTTGAAACTCATGAACATCCTTATTGGTAATATTGGTAATAAGATTTTGGCCAGGAAGGGAGGTATAGGGCAGGGGGGAGAAGCTAAGAGTGACACGTGTCTACCATATGACAGGTTCTAGATGATGCTACAGGAGTGCACAAACCTTCAAATTAGTAATTACAGCAAAGTATTGGGTGTGCCCTGAATAAAGTGTGATTAGAATACAATGGAGACCATAAAAAAGACGGTGGTTAGATTACCATGAGGAGTATTCAGGAAAAGCTTTCTATGTACTATGAAATTTGAAATCACTTTTGCAAGGTGACTGAATATTGACCAGGGAGTGACATAGTGAGATGTTCTGGGCTGAAGAAACAGGATATGCAAAATCCTGGAGGTCAAGACGTGCCTAGGGAGCTCCAATCCTTATGATGTTGAGGAAGCTGGGGGAACGTCATGCTGAAAGGCAAAGCTTGAGAAAGAGGCAGATCACAAGGCTTTGCTATCTTGCCAAGCGATTTGACTGTAACTGGAAAGCAAAGGGGAATATCCGAAAGGTGTGTGTGCATGTGTGTGTGTGTGCGTGTGTGTGTGTGTGTGTGTGTGTGTGTAGGACACGATCAGATGTACATTTTTGAGAACCCACTTGGGCAGTACACATTGTTGTAAACTCTTTGAGGGACAGGCCTTTTTGATCTTCATTATATGTAAATGTTGTGGGTATTCAGGAAATAAAAGCTAAGAATGATGGTGCTTAAAATATGCTGACTTTGCTTCACATTTGCTTTTTTCTATTAAGTAAATGTGAGGACCCATATTTATCATCCCCATTATAGTCTTCACCAAAATAAAAAAATAACAAAACAATTAACCTTTGCCAGACCACTTTAGAAATTCATGCTAGTGCTTTCTGTTTATCCAGAAACAATCTAATAAAATTTAGACAGATAACTTCCTTGGAATGTTTTTGGCAAAGAAAGAAGTATTCTTAGATATGATGAAAATGTAGAGCAAAGATGTAGTCACATATCCATTGATCTGTTGATCCATCCATCCATCTATGTCTATCCTGGCCCATTCCAGGCACTATATGAGACACCAGGGATGTGAAGATGAATAAACTCAGCATCTGTTCAAAGAACTTATTATCTAAGTTCAGAGACACATTATAAACAGATGATGGCAATACTATATGGTAATGTAAATGCTATTTAAAAAAATTGTGTGTCAACTATACTTCAAAAAATAAACTTTCAAATAAAATAGACACATAATTTATTTTGAAAAGAGTAAGCATTTGAAATTTTAATAGCAGGGTTTAAGTTCCAGATGAAGAATTTAGTACTAGGGAACCTCGATCATGCTATTTAACCACGGGGACATATTGGTTTTGTTTTTGGTTTTTTGGTTGTTTTTTTACATATTAGTTTTTAAAAATTTTTTTAAAGATTTTATTTGACAGAAAGAGAGCTTAAGCAGAGGGAGTAGCAGAGAGAGAGGGAGAAGCTGCGGGGAGCCCCATGTGGGGCTTGATCCCACGACCCCGGAATCATGACTTGAGCTGAAGGTAGCTGCTTAACCAACTGAGCCACCAGGTGCCCCATTAGTTTTTTTTGAAATACAGACAAAGGAAATAATGAATGTATCTTATCCAAAAGAATCAATTGAAAAGCCATTCAGAGTATGAGTTCAATAAAGTTGCTGCATGCAAGTACATAAAACCCAAGAACATTTATATATATCTTTTGTGAGAGCCAGTCCACCATCGGTTCTAAGTATCCATGCATAACCTTGTGGGATATGCCAAGATTTCAAGGCCCTGGCCTGACCACTCTTTATTTTGGCCATCTCTCATGGTTGTGTTTGCAGCAAGCTATTTTGAGGGATGAGATACCATCTCCACCCAGGCAAAGAGTGGCTTATTGTTCACTATTCGAGTGGAGACTACCCCAATTTCAGTGTTCTGCAAATGCCATCCAATGCATGTGCAGGCGTCTATGATGGGTGCTTTGTTTCATCCCCTTGTATTTGTTTGTATATATACATATATTTAATGTATGTGTATGTATATATGAGAATATGCATGTCTGTGCAATTATATATATAGTATACAGATACGCATTTATAATAGAAATCTATTCACAGGTGAATAGAGAAGGGAAACATACATATCTATTCTTATATGTAGCATGTTCATTCATACACACATACATATGCCCATAATAAGATGCCTGCTTCAAAAGGTTGGGAGTCAGGGCTACATCAATGAAAAAGTAGCTCCCCAATAGACTAACAATTTAAAAGAAAATCACTTAAAACATTCTAAACCTTATTTGGCAGGTAATTCTACCCACTAGGAAACACTTTATGCAAAATTTCCATTGAATGTACTCTTCTTTCCTATTTCTTTAGGCTGCCAAAATCAAATACAGGCTCTCGTGCAAAGGTTAATCACATCCCTTTAAGGGGAAAACCCTCTAAAATCTGATTGCCAACTGTTAGGGGAAAGTTGTAAACATGTAGTAAGTTCTGAATTAAATGTAAGGCTATTTTAATTATAAAAGCATTAATGACAGCAGGAAATTTAATGAAATAGTGGACCATGAAATCAGTGTTATCATTTTAATACATAACAGAATATGACAAACTCTATAAGATTCCTGTTCTCTTTCATGTCTATTACAATTTCCTTCTATTAGTTTCTACAAATAGAAAATTACATATAAAATTGAGTTTAACCAAATCTCTGTTAAAATCAGACAATCTGATTTGGTATTATATAACCACACTGAAATTGCATTTAATTTAGAAAGGGCTTCTCCTGGTGCCTTGAATACTAACTACTCTTCTAACAACACGTATGTAGCCCTGGGTTTGACAGGGGAATAATCCTCGTGCTGAACAATAGATCAAGATTTTAACAGAAAGAATGAAATCGGATAGAAACGGAGAGCTTGACCCAACCTCCTATAGGAGAGATTTCAAAAGCATTTCTTGAAAAGGTCTGAAAATATTTACTCTTGCTTATCATCTTACAAAAGAATTCTTTCTGGGAGAAAGCTGAAGATTCAGATGTCAGTCCTGACTGTCTCCAAATGTGGCATGTCTGAGTCTCCCCTGTGGTCTCTATGAAGAATAAAAAGCCCGAGAAAACAGGACTTCTGTGTTTGGGCTACACCGGTAGGATCATCATTAAAGCTGTCTATTGTAAGTTGTAACTATTTGAGGTTGCCTATTCTTTCACACGGATGAAGAGGGCTTCAAAATGGAGTTTTTTGACAGGTTAGTTTATTTTTGAGGGAAGAACCAAATCTGGAAGTTAAGAGAGAGGTGACCTTCAGGAAAAGAGAATCGATCTAAAGGAAAGATGAGGAGAACTCAGAGAGCTAGTAGTGTTCTTGACCTGGATGCTGGTTATAGATGGTGAAGCTTGTGAAAATTGTTTAACTATCAAGTGTGCACTTTCCTGTATGCATATCGTACTTTACAAAGTGTTGGGGTTTTTGTTTGTTTGTTTTTGAGAGAGAGCGCGTGTGAGAGGGGGCAGAAAGAAAACCTTAAGCAGGCTCCATGCCTAGCACAGAGCCCCACATGAGGCTCGATCACATGATCTGGAGATCATGACCTGAGCTGAAATCAAGAGTGGGATACTTACCCAACTGAGCCACCCTGCCACCCCTACAAAATGTTTTTTAAACCAGAAAGTAGAAAGTAATTGCCTTAATATTTTCTGTTAAGAATATAGTTGCCGGAAATGTAAAAATCTCAATGAGTAAAAATTTTTAAGTTAGTATTTAGTGGAAATTTCTAGGTTTGACTGGGATTCAATCTTATCATAGATAAGATTAGAAGAAAATAATAGGATTCTTCTCTCCTTTGAGTCTGACTAGTCCACTGTGACTTGTCTGATTCTATCTCCTAAGATCCACCAAGCGAAAGTACTTTAACCATGCAATCCTACAGAACTCTAAAACGTATGCTCTAAAATGAATGCTTAGGCCATTGATTTTATTTTGATTGATCTTCAGGTTTTCAACTCTCTGGCAGCATCTAATCTCTATTGAATCCTAGCACCTAACACACAGTGAGTCACTCACTCATTTAGGCAAATTATTCTTCTGAGCACCTAGAAATAGATAATTTGTTCCATCCCTTAAGGGACTTTTCACAACCAGTCAACTTTTTTCTTTCCTTTGGTTAACTCTATCCTCAATTTTTATGGCAGATAGCCTATCTCCTGACTCTAAATTTCTTAAAGGAGTTTACTACTAAGTCAGGCTGGAAAGCACGCAGAGCAATAACAGTAGCACAAAAACAGGAATCGGAATAAGAATCCATTGGTTTCAACCCAAGTTTTACTCTTCCACAGTAATATGACTTCGTGCAACCACTTTGTAAAAGAGGGATCACATACCTGCGTTTATGGGTTTGTTACGAAGGACCGAGGAAGATAATGTACGTGACCGTGCCGTGCCGTGTATGCTGTAAGCAGCGGTGTGGGACTTCATCAGAGTCAGGAAGCTTAGTGATGGTAGGCTGTATGCTTGTGCTGGGGGCAAGGGGCAAGACGTTACCATCACTTGGCAAATATTTTTTAGCTCTTCTCTTGTAGAGAGATATTCAAAGCAGAGCAGGGCAGACTCGTCTCTGGTTCTACTTCTGTCACTTCCTTAGGCATCTTTCAGAGGCAACGTGACTTAGCTGGCCTTGTGGGGCAGATGCCAAATTACGGTGCCAAACTAGGGAGACAGGACGGTCCCCTTCTCTCCTTCCAGATGACTGTCTGAAGAAATTCTGTGTTCGCCCTCAATTTGCTGTGTTGGGAGCTTCCCAGATGACCAATGCTATGTGCATTGTGACGGCAATGAGCAGGTCATCTGAGGCATCTTGGAGTAAGTCTGTAGAGAATATCTTAAATGAGCTTAAATCTGTAAGTGCCAATGATAAAGGACAATGGGTCAATGGGGCTCTATTAAGAAGAGAGTTTGGGGGAGACTTCTTAGGGTTCTTTAATAGATTGAGATCATTCATGAGGAGGTGCCATTTCCTTGGGGGAGAACTAATGTATAACCTTTAACTGTCTCTCATGGAGTCTTGGGGACCCCATCCCCATTTAATTCAAACAGTGTTTTAAAAAACATTCCAGTTCAACCCTGCTGGAATTCTGCAACTTGCCTCACAGGGTTTGTAAGGTTACAGAGCCCAGAGGGAGTTGGAAACTAAATTGAATTCTTTAGCTTTACAATTTCTTTCCCCAGCTGGAGCTTACATATTACATTATTTACTGCACTTAGGAATCGTAGCCTCTTTCTTGTTCTTAAGTCCCAGATAAGCCATAACTAATACTTAAAGAATTACAAATGCAGAGAACAGACAGCTTAAAAATAAACATAAAGATGTGTGCAATTCTCATGGAAAATAACAACTCTCTATTCCAAGGAATACAGGCCATAAATATGCCCGTAGACCAGGGTTCTAAATCTTTTTCAGGGGAAGCCGGCTGGCTACGCAAGTTAATTATATTGTTGTCCTGGGGGCTGGATAGAAGGTCATGTAATGCCTTTGAATGCTTTCTGCAGGCCAATGTATTAGAAGAATGGCACTCTCATCAAAGTGGCAATCAAGCTGTCCCTTTAGCGGTCTCACTTCATTATATGCTTTCAGAAGCGACATCTCTTTAGCCATAACCTGTTACAACTCAAAGAGACAGGAAAGGGGGGACAGATGGGACGCTGCAGAAGGGGGCCTTGCAGTCAACCCCGACAAGAGAGGAGAGGGCAGTTTTGAAGGAAGGAAGCCTGGGGGAGTGGGTTGGGGGGGCCGGCTATAACTGAGGACACAGAAAGAGTTGTCAGCAAAGAAGTTAGTGGCAGGTGCAGATTTCTCTGGGGCCTGGGTAGAGAAGGTGGAATTCTCTGGGCTGTGATTTTCAGCAGCTAATCACCATCCTCGTTGGCTTGAGACGGTGTCTAATGCTACATATTGCATCCCTTGTGTTAAAAAGTGGCTTGGCTGAGCTGCCTCTTTAAAATTACAAGTCTTCTCAAGAGAGGCAAGTCTCAGGCCAGGTAACACCTTAGCAGGAAGGAATCAGAAGAGATAGGGCTGTGTGTTGGGGGTGGGGGAGCAAAGTGGGGAGTGAGAAGGGAAAGTGAGTGATAACAGAACTCAAATCTCGAATTTATGTGGGGCCTTGCCTAGGGAAGGGGGTTGCCGAGGTAGCTGGCAGAGGAGGGGCTGCTTGTGGCCTCTTTGCACAGTCCCAGGGGAGTGTCCTTAGGAGGGAGGGCGTTATTAGCAGAGGATGGCCAGTGTGTGAGTCCCTACTAGAAGAGGGGCGCCTTCCCACCCTGCCCCCATTCTCCAGCCCTCTGTGTCTCACTCCTTGCTCCTCACCCTCCTTTGGGGTGCCTGCGAGCCCCTCGTATACTTGGTTCTCAGCCCCTTCTGAGGTTCACTCTGTGTCCAGTTCTGTTTTTCGACAGTGCTGCTGCATCCGGTGTCCCTCACTCAGGGGCTCCCGGGGAAGGGAGCTGGTGGCAGGCAGGTGCAGCCGCCGAAGGGCTTGAACAAAACCCCATGAGGACCTGGGAAAGGACGGGAGATGCCCCCCAAAGGAGATCAAGCTGAAGGGCTCTTGGATGAATATTCTGGAAGGGCCCTTCTCCCAGGGATGGGGACCACTGGCTTCCACCCTCTCTGAGGGTCACCCAGAAGGAAGGGGAATGGATGGCAGTCGAGGGATCCTGGCTGGAGTTAAGGAAGGACCATCATCCCCTTTTACAAAATAGAAGAGGAGGGAGGGAAGTGATATACTGCAGGGGAAAAGCAAGAGAAAAGAAATGATCTATAAAATACCACAATTTTCCAATGTTTAAGGTTCACTGAACCCCTTTTCTTTGAGTTAAACTAAACACAGACTCTAATAAAGGTGACGCTTCTCTGGTTGAACTGGAGGTAGATAGCCACGAAGACTGTTTGGTCATTTCTCCTCTCTTGGTGAGAGTCTCCTGAGGAATCCCAGGCTTTTTGAAAATTAAAATTAAAATTTTTTTAATTAAAAAATTAAATTAAAAAACCCCGAAAAATCCTTGGTGGAGTGATTGCCATTTACACACTGCTTTCAGGTCCCCCCCCCCCCATCTGGTCCTAACAAAAGCCTGGGCACCATCATCTCACTACAGGCCGGAGAGCTGGGAAGTGACCCCTGGGACTGCTCAAGGACCTGCCCACCTCCTACAGGTGTCACCAGACCTGGAAGAACCCCAGAGCCTCTTCCTCTGGAACTTCAGGGAGAGAGCCAGACAGGCATAACGGCACTCGAGAGCCGTTCACTTCCTAAAACCCAAAGCTGGAATCTCAAGCTACTGGGGCCAGGCGAGGACAGAGGGCAAACGAGGCTGCTGTGATGACGCGATCCGGATGTGTCTGACTGCTTTTCCTACTGCACAAATGACCCAGCAGTGGACGGCACCAGATCTGGGACACGAGAGTCAGCCAGGAGTCTGAGAGAAGGGCTCAGTGAACCAATAAGGGGAAGATGAGGTGGCAGAAGAGAAAGCTTTTACATTAATTGGAAAAAGGGAGGCAGATGTGGAATGAAAATGCTGGCTTGGAATTGTTAAAATTAAAACATGAATAAGGCGGGGCGCCCGAGTGGCTCAGTGGGTTAAGCCTCTGCCTTCGGCTCAGGTCGTGATCTCAGGGTCCTGGGATCAAGCCCACATCGGGCTCTCTGCTCAGCAGGGAGCCTGCTTCCCTGCTTCCCCCTCTGTCTCCGCCTGCCTTTCTGCCAACTTGTGATCTCTCTCTCTGTCAAATAAATAAAATCTTAAAAACAAACAAACAAACATGAATAAGGTAACACCTGTCTTGTCTTCATTCCAGGCACCATGCAAGAAAGGAGATGCAGGTCCCACCTTTGTCGCCCACTCTGGGCACACTCTTGATAGCAGCCTCATGGGGAACAGGTACATGTAACTGAAATCTGGTTTTGGATGATCTACTCCCCTTGCCTCCATCTTATGTTAGGGGAATTCCTTCCTTTCTTCTTCCTTCCCTCCCTCCCTTTCTCCTTCCCTCCTTCTCTCCCTTTCTGCCTTCCTGTTTTCCCATTTCCCTCCCTCCCTCCCTCCCTCTGTCCCTAGTCCTTGATTCTTTCCTTCCTTCCCACCTTCCTGCTTTCCCCTCTTTCCTCTCTTCTAATTATGCAGAATTTGCCCCCAGGCATTTTAACTGGACTCAGCACTGCTCTCCTCTCTGCCCTCCCTTTTCCTGACTCTTCTCTGATTTGCTTCCCACTCCCCTCTCGTCTACCTACATCTACGTCTCCCTGAAGTGCTTCTCTTCTCTGTGCTCCCCCCACTTCTCTCTCTGAGAAGATGACAGAGAGAAAAAAAGGGCAGGAAGGGAATTCCACACCTTGGGTACCTTATTCTGTATATTCTCTACTACTTGTGATCGGGGGAAGTTGCTGTTCTGGACGTTAAAACCAGTTGTGTATTTTCTGCATAGGTTGATACGTTTAAAAATATCCAAAAAGAAAAAAATAACGTTTTCACTGCATGACAAAACATGATGCGTGGAAAAGCCAGTCTGGCAGAAAGCGGCGTTAGCGGGAACAGGGGCAGGTGGCCGGCAAGGGCAGGGGCCATCCCCCAGCTCCCAAGTTCTCCTCAGCTTCCAGAAACACCCACTGGCAGGGCTTTCCATCCTCCGTGGGCAGCACGGAACAAGGCAAGGAACACAGGGCCATTGTCCCAGGATCCCAGAGCAACAATTCTATGTGCTTGGTCTGGCCTGGTGGCCTCTGGACTCCTGCCTCGCTAGCCCAGGACATTGCTGGAGGCACTAGAGATCTTAACCGCTTTCTTTGGGTGGGGGGCAGGTGGCCTTTCCAGTTCTACCCTTCGTTTCTGCTAGCCTACTCATTCGGTTTCTTGCGGCCGAGCTCTGGTTAGCAAGGTCTGTTTGCCATAGGGGCGCTGGGTGTTAAACGTTTGCCCTCTGCTCGGGCAATGATTCCAGGGTCCTGGGATCAAGACCCGCCTTGAGCCCTGGCACTGAGCACCGCCCCCAGCTCAGTGGGGAATCTGCGGCTCCCTCTGCCCCTCCCCCACCACTTGTGGAAATGCGTCTTTCCTTCACTCTCGCTCTCTGTCTGAAATAAAGAAATAAAATCTTTTATCAAAAAGATATGTTTGCGGTAGAGAAATATTGGCATGGTAATAAGCATTTGTGAAGTGAAGGAAATAATCTGAAACCCTGATGATCACCAACCTTGACCTCCGACCTGACTCTGATACTCTTCCTGTGTTTGTTAGCATGTTAATGGTAGGACTGTCCTGCTATTCCTTCCCATACTTTTATTTCTTCTTTTTTCTATCATTTACATGATAATCACACTTCAGGCTTTCTATATGCTTCCTGCAAAGTGTCCCCGGACTTTGCCCCCAGCCTCAGACTCCTGTTATCCCTTCAAGATGCCCTTCTGTGATTCTCTCCACTTTCCTGTTCACCTCCCACATTCCAGCTCATCTGCTGAAGTCTGAAAGATGAGTTTTATCACTCCGTGGCCTAAATATTGCTGCTGTATGGCTCCATGTCCATGACCCTAACGACCTGGACCCAGCACACCTTCCAGCCTCAGACGCCATCATCTGGCCTCTCATCCCTTGTCACATGCCAGCCCTTGTTTTGACCACAAGCCAGCCCCACTAGCCCTCTGCCTAGTCCTTGAACGAACTATATAATTGCCAGTCCTTATGCTTCAGGTAAAACCTCTTCCTTCTCTTAGAATATATTTTCTCACCTTCATTTGTCTGAACCGAACGGAACTTCCAAGGCAGAGTTCAAATGCTGCTTTTACTGCAGATTCCTCTTCTGCAGGGAGGAAGGCACCAGGCAGCATACCCTCTCTGTTCCCGTAGCACTGGGTTCACACACCTCGTGACACACCCGCCATGTGTGCTGCTATCGTTGTTATTATTTACAGATCTGTTTTTTCCACCAGACCGTGAGCATTCCACGATTAGGGATTATTGTTGGTGGTGTTGAAAATATCCCTAGCACAGTTCCTGGCATCCAAGAGACAACAAATGAGATGCAGTTAGGACGTTGGTCCTAAACCTCATCTAAACCTCATCTCCTGCTGTGCCTTCCCTTGCTCTCTCTGCTCCAACCATACTGGCCTCTTTGCTATTTTTTAAAAATGCAAGCACCCTCCTGCCTCAGGGCCTTTGCTCTGCCTTTTCCTGGCTAAGCACTCAACTTTAAGACTTTGCTTAAGCATCCCGTTCTTACTGAGGCCATCACCCTATTTAAAATTGCAAGCCATGAATGCTAGTACTCCTACTCCCTCATAGCTTGCTCTACTTTTTCTTTTTCCACAGCAGTAACATACTCTAAGATGGAATTATTCATTACTTTTTGGTTTATTCTCTGTCTCTGAGGGTGGGGATGTTTATCTTTTCTGTTCACAAAGCACCCATTCTATTGATGAAGCGTAGAATGCACTTATTTTCTGTACTAGGATTTCCAGAAAAGAAAGGATGGCTCATCAAACTCATTTCCCATAACAACCATATTTTCCCATGGATTTAACTCCTACTCACACGTCTTTTTGAATTCTTTAAAGTGGCCCTCTCATTAAAATAATCTTTCTCTATTGTTTACTAAAATTTTAAAGAAGCTATGCAGGGTAGGTAGCTTTATCATAAAAGAAGTCTCCTTTGAGATGTAGGTAATATAAAAGGTTTTCTGTCTTGTTTTCCTCTTGCTCTATCTTGTTTGTCTTTTTAGTGTCTCACTTCACTCCTTTCCCAGGGGGAGGAGACAATTCATCTGTATATTTTATCTTAACAGAAGGAAGAAGGATCAAGTGAGCCAACTTAGTCAAAAACCCGAAGGGACTAGGAAAGAGAAATGTGAAGACATGTGAAATTAGCTTGAATAGACTTAAAGCCAATATTTAATGCCAGGCTCTTAAAAATAGAGGTTGTGGCAACTCTTGTCTCTGATTTCAGTATGTGCTCACATCTGGGCATCATAGGTAGAAGCACAAATATAGAGTTCTTACCTTACTCCACAAATCACAGACATATTGCTGGAAGAACCAGAGGACTGGAAGCCAGAAGCCTGGGCCACATTGTGATACATCCACCAACTCTTGTGTGGGGATTGGCCTGTCAATTAATCTCTAAAGTGGGGATAATGGTAGACAGGTCATCCTATTTCACAGAATTGTAGGAAGATAAATGAGAAAATATTTGGGAAGGCACTTTGCTAAGTGCTCCATAAATACTGGAATCGTTTATTCCAGGATTAAGGGGATTTGTTTATTAGCTTACAAAACAAAAAGCGCTAAGATTCATTTGAATCTCCATGAAAAAATTCAACATTGTTCCATTTCCTCACACCGGGGAAGCAAATCCTTTTACGCTATGTGTCCACATTCGTCAACTGGGGAATCCAGCCCTCAGCTGTCCCCCTTCCCACCAAGATTAAGAAACACAACAGTGGCAGCTGGAAAAACACAGAAGTATGAATAGGAAATAAGATTTTCAGCCTCTTAATATCTTCATCTCCCAATATTTTCCAGATCAGAAGGGTTTTTCTCATTGCTGGTGTTGCCTGTGTCTTATCACTGTGAGCCCTAAAGGCTCCTGTGCTCTCTAGAACTTCTATCCTTGTTGCCAATAGTCCGTTGTTAGAGATTCTATTTATTTGCATTAAGACATTACTTTCTGGGCAATTCTCTTTGAATTGTCATGCAGAGGAAAGGGGAAAATGAGGTCCAGAATATCAGGTAATTCTGGAGAGGTGGGGACACTGGCTGTATTAAGGAAAGGATCACTTAAAAAGGGAAGTGAGAAGATAACTGAGCCCAACTTTATCCCCTCTGGTATCACCTTGAGCAGTTCTGCAGAACATTTCCTTCTGCCTCTACCTCCCCACCCCCGACTCTAAGTGTGGTGAAAGATGTTGAACAGCAGGACCTGAAGCACAAAGGTAAGTTCTTAGATTTCTCTCTCTTAATTGCAAATTGAAGGCTAAACCCAATTTTTGAGACGGAGATCAGTTTTGTCTTAAGAGTGTCTTGGTTCTAGGAAATTGCTCCCAAACAATGGCCTATGTTCATTTCTGCCAATTTTAGTGCTATTTTTCCTCCTGTGTTTGTTTGTCATCAAGGAGCCATTGAAGATTTTGGAAAGCCCATTATTTGGCCCAGTTATGAAGCATGAGGTGAGTTATGAAGGCCTAGATCTCTACCAGGTACAAGCAGAAGAGCTACTTTGGGATTCAGCATAATTCCTAGATAATTCTGATAATCTTGAGCTTGCATTGCTTATCGCAAGGAAAGCCTGGGGGCTTCTTGATTATTGATTTTGGGTTATTGATTCCAATTCAAGCCTCTTTTTTCATGGGTTTGTATTTTGGGCCCTGGATTTATATGTTGACTTGATTTATATGGGGCTTGTCACTCTAAGGTGCTGCTTTCTTTTTTAGTAACATCTTTTTGGGGATGAGGTTATGGAGAGTAAGGAGGAATGAGAAAGAATAAAGATGATTCAGTGATGGTTGAGGCCAAAAACCAAGATGAGTATATTAACATGAGAGTAAGCAGTTTTACAAAGACCCAAGTTTTGTGCTGATTTTGAGGGCAAGTCAATCAAATAGACACAAAGGTGATTCTCAGCCTTCTTCTTTCTGTGACTATGAAATGCTATTTAAAGCTGTTGAAGATATGTAGGAAGAAAAAGAACAGTTTTGGATGTCAAAGAAGGAAACTAGTGAAAACCAGAATTATGAAGCACCAAAGTAATCATCGCCATTATAAGAAAGTCAGCCAGGTGGGGTAGTAGAGCATGTAAAGATTTTGATCTCAGGATTGCAAATTCGAGCCCCTCTTTGGGTCTAGAGATTACTTAAAAATAAAATCTTAAAAAAAAAGAAAGAGAGAGAGAATCAGCCATGTGTATTACAAAGATCCACCATGATCCCAAGACAAAGCCTCAAGTGCTATTTCTACATGGCAGATATTGAAGGGTGATGCAGAACTCTCCAAAAAGGATAAACCAGAGGTGATGATAAAACTCATAATTAAAGGTGCATGGTGAGTGGCACCTGGGTGGCTCAATTGGCTTAGTGTCTGCCTTTGGCTCAGCTTATGATCTCCGGGTCCTGGGATAAAGCCCCATATGGGGCTCCTTGCTCAGCGGGGAGTCTGCTTCTCCCTCTGACCCTCCCCCGCTCATGTGCTCACTCTCTCAAATAAATACAATCTTAAAAAAAATTAAAGGTGCACGGTGAGAGGTGAGAACCTGTTTAGAAATCCAAAGAAAGCAGGACTGAAGGCAAAACAAAATTGTGAGTTTGGAAAATAATGAACATTTTAAAAATGAATATAATCTTTCTTTCTTGCCTATTTGGCCAACTTCAAATACACCGACTTCTCCTTTTACCATGTCAATAATGCACTTGATTATCTATTTGAGTTTATTTGGAAGTAAATGTACAGTATAGAAATTAAGAGCAAATGCCCTGGTCAGACTGCCTATATTCAGTTCTGTCATTGACCAGCTTTGTGATCCTGGACAAGTCAAATGGCTTCTCCAAACTTCAATTTCCTCATTTATAAAAAAGGTGCCACATAGGAAGCACTCAATAAAGTTTACATATTTATGACTATAAGAAACATTATTGGTACCCAGCCCCATTTCCTTGACCAGTGCATCCATTCTCCAGCTCTTTTGAGTGCTGACCCTAAAAGATCACAACTAATTCCCTCCTTGAAGACTTGCTCTCATCAAGGGAGGAAGCTTGATGGGAGATTGAAACTCACTCAGCCCTCTGCTGTTGGCCCCCAATGACTGATTGACATGGATTACAAAAGGTTACAAGGTCCTCATTCCCACCTCCATCCCCACCTCCCTCACTCCCCAACCTGGAGCAGATGAGAGCTTGACTTCTCCTGAAATCACATTCTTGCTCAGCTCTTCCCCTTCGATTCCTGCTTCTCTCTCTCCCCCACCAATACTTTTTTTTCTTAAAAAGCACTTCCTCAATAAACCACACACACAAATGTCTGTTTCAGCCTTCTATTAACCTGCCTTAAGACAAGAACCAAAGCTTTTGATTTTAAGTCACATATATTTTCGTATTTTAACAATTCAGAAATCAGGACATATCTCAACAGTCATTGCTGGCTTGGCTGAAGTTGTCGCTTTCTGCATGTTAAAATCAAAATGTTGTAGAAAATCCTGAGAAAACAGTGGAGCATTCTTTTGCTGCACTGTCAACATTCTTGACAACACAGAGGACCATACTTCATGGAAAAATAGTCATTAGTGATTGAGTTGAAAAGGTGAAGAGACAGACATAGAATGAGTACAAGTTTTAAGGATATTTTAATCTAGTCATTTTGCTTTTGTTTTCCTTTTGCAACTATTAATCGTGAAACAGTGATATGTGATAAGTTTTGTCAAAATAATTCTAGAAGAGCTCTTTTAAGAATAAAAAAACCCTAAATGATGATTATGATAAAGATGGCCCTGCAGGGCAGTAGGAAAGGGAAATGCTCTGAATCAGCTGGGTGTGCACGTGGGGTCATTGGGATGTCCACATTGTCCTACCTATCACCATACCCCAGCTCAACTGCAGATAGATTGTAGATTTATTCATCTGATAAATGTAAAAGAGAAGATAAATAAAGCTACTGAGAGATAACATAACTATCTTCATGAGCTTGGGTTGGAGAAATGTTTATTAAGTAGAACCTCAAAAGCTCTAATTACAAAAAAATAAACCCGAAACACACTGGGCTATATTAAAATTGCATGTTGATCAAACATGCAATTAAAAGAGTGACAAAATAAGTCACGAGGTGGGAGGAAATATTTACAATATGTCTATTTGACAAAGGGTTCTATTCCATATAGTAAGAACTACAGATTGGTAATAAGAAGACAAACATTCCAACAAAAAAATGGGCAAAAGCATGGATAGACACATCACAAATGTGATATCAAATGACCAATAAACCTATGAAAGGGGCTTACCTTCATCAGTCGTCAGGACAATGCAGATTAAAACCACAATCAATAATACTACCTACCTACCAGAATGACTGAAATAAAGAGAAAAACAATATCAAGTTGAGAGGTTGTTGAGCAACTGGAATTCTTACACACCACTCGTGGGAATATAAGTTGGGCAACTAATGTGGAGAGAGTTTTGGCAAAATCTACTCATAACCTCCTTTGTCCCAGCCGTTCTCCCTCTAGGTATGAACTCAACAGAAAGGCAGATGAATGTTCATCAAAATAGAAGTATAAGAACGTTTCTAGCTGCACTGCTTGTAACATCCCCACATTGCCCATTTATAATACAATGGACAATTATATTGTGGTTTATTCATACATGGAGTACTAGATAGCATGAAAATGAATATGTTAAAACTCAATGCAGTTAAGTTATCAACACAATGTTGAACAAAACCAGACTCCAAAGAGCATATAATATATAATTCTATTTACATAGAACTCAAAAATAGACAGTCATTATTTAATTGGTGGCATTTTTTCCTCTTTCTTAGCAGTTTTGAAATGATGTATCGTCCAATTGATGGCAACTTGGTTGAGGTAAAACGTAGTATTACTATTATATTTTGTAAATTTTTGTTATTTGTTACTATTATGAGTCAAGTCATGGGATCTCTCTGACTCTGATCTGTCTCTTGCTCTCACTTTTCCAGCTCACCTCAGTGGTCAGTGTAGCGCCCCCAAATCTCTTCCCAACTTTTTGTTGAAGAGTAGCGTTACTGTTTCTTAGTTTGATGTATAATATCCTGGAGTAAATATTACTCTTCCTGGTCTCACCTGCATCTAGGTGGGGCTAACGTGATTATGCTTTGGTCTTTATCAGAGGAAAATATATAGGCCCATGTGCAGAAAAGTGTTAACTGAGCAGGCCCAATTTGCTCAAATCTTGCACGTGCCCCAGAAGGGTCTGTTCCATGACCGGCCCTGTGCTCGTTCCTGGAAATTGAGCTCTTGGAATGTTTTAACTGATAAGAGTCTTTTGCATGCTCAGGACTTTGAATCACACAGTACCAGTTTGGGTAGCTATTTTGTACAGTTACTTTCTTGGGGTCTGGAGCTCCAGGGGTCCCGTCAGTCACATGGGCACTGTAAGTTTGGGGAACTGACACCAGAATCCTAGACTCAGTCAGGCTTTCCTGACTGACAACACTTTGCAGGGGTTGTCACAATTTGTTGCTGGAGAAATTAAGCATGTCCTGGGTGACACCATTGGGAGAGACTCTCAGAAGTTTGCACTCGGTTTCCTCTGGACTTCACCCCTTGTTGAATTTGCTCTGTAGTCTTCATCATAATAAACCACGACTGTGTGTATGATGAACCGTGAGTCCTTCTAGTGGCTCACCCAAACTACGGCTGGTCTTGGGACTCCTGGCACAGATAGTGTAGTATATGATATCATTAATAAGAAAAGATTCACCCCTCTCCATCAACTTCCATGGGAAGAGTATACCTTCCTATCCAGTTGATAATGAACTTGGCCACATGACTTGCTTTGGTCAATCACACGTGTGTCAAAGTGTCTTTGTGCCGTTCAAAGTTCAGTTCTTAGAAGACATTGCATGTTTCTATTGGACCATTTGAGAGGATTTGACCAGTATGTTTCAGAAAGCTGGGGGCTCCATCAGCCCGGGCCATGGAATGAACAACACAGAACAGACCAGAGTCCAGATAGCAGCCTGGGCGCAAGCCCGGTCCAACCTGCAGTCTGAAGTTAACCTGCAGGGAACAGATACAGATACGGAGACCTTCCCTAATGAACAGCCCGTGTGTGTCCTCTCTTCCTTGGCAGTTTTGTCTGGAAAACCAGATCTCACCCTAAAGCTGTAACCACTTCTGTGGGGCATGAGAATACTGGCCAGACCTTCAGGATGGCAGAGCAGTGAGCTGGAAGGTCCCTGGATCCCGAAAGACCTTGTGGAGCCGCCATGTTTCTCAGCTGTTCAGAGCACCGATGGTTAGATTATCTATCAGGTGCAGCTACACTGAATCCTAATATAACCAGCAAACCCTTATCCGTTATAGACTCTCAGGGAGACCAGGCCAATGCAGAAAGCTCCAGTGAACGGCTTTTACTGTCTCCTGCTATATTCTGGGCTATTATCAGAATACGAGTCTGTTACCACTTTTCATACTTACCCTCATTCTCTGCCTAAAAGAACTCAACACCAAAGGAAGAACAAATGGGTAAAGATTGACCTTTGGAATATTCCACCAGACAATTTCCTTTTTTAAAAAAAAAGTGTTTCTTTTTTTTTTCTTGTCTTTCTCTCTCTCTCTCTCTCTCTTTTTTTTTTTTTGCCTCTAAGCTCTTTCAAATGAAACCTGACTGAAAGCCAAAAAGTAAAATAAACATGGGCCAAAATACTCTGAAAGAAGGACGGTGACAAAGTGTGGTTGTAAATCTTCCCTCTCCTAGCCCCAGGGGGGCTCTGCTGAATGGCTCTGGCCTCCTAAAGCACAGAGCTGTGCCCAGAAGTGGTGCTCCATCCCCTTTTCTGGATTCCACCCCCTCTCCCCACCCAGCCCAGTGCTTTGCTGAGGACACTTTATTGAATGTCACATTATTATTCTCTTCAATGCTTTCTCTCTTCCATCTGGGGTGGAAGGGAGACAGCGAGGCAGACAATTACATTGCTGATGTGGGATTTTTAGAGGAAAATTGAGGGAAATTATAGGGACTACCCAGCTGTGGTGAAAACTCCTCACTCTCTTCCCACAGGACCCATTATTTTACAAACTGCCACTATTTAAAATGATTTACAGTCACTTGCCAACTGTACCATGCTGTTAGAGTCACTTGAATCTTACCTAGCTCTTAAAAAGAGTACAGACGCTGAAAGCATGTTCACTCGCAAAACAGTGTGGATCTGATGACTCCTATTTAGAAAGCTGAAATCTACTATGCTATCAAGGTCAATCTTATCTCCCCAGTATTGCCTATCCTGTTTGATCTAATTTCCCATCTCCTGGATCCTGTCTCCTGTATCAACTTATTTGTACCTTGGAATTTCTTTCACTGTGGTGTCTCTGGACTTCTGCCTGCTCGGTCCTTCTTTTCCAAATACAGGGGAAACTCCTTGGAAGTGTATCTTTACCCTTTATTTAAAGATATTCCCCATGTAATTATAGTCACTTTCTTCCTTTTGTGTTTCGTCAAGAGAGATAACTAAGAGGAGTGCTAATTCTGTAAGACTGACCCAAATCCTCCTGGTTTGGTGAGCTCAGGGCTTCCAGTTGAGTCTAGTTTCCTGGTTGCTTTATTAGCTTAGAATTTGGAAGCGTGATGGCACAGATGAAAATAAACGGTGCGGTGTCTTCGCCGTGGCAGCCGGGAGCGGGTCTGTAGCTAATTACTGAAAGACAGCCTCTCCCAAGCTTGGTGGGAACTTTGGGGGCCTGACTTGAGGAGGGAACTACTATCTGGTTCACTTCATATTTTCACTTTAGAGGCTGCTGTTCTATACAATTAACACTTTGGAAGTGGAGAAGAAAGTGTTTTTCTGGGGAAAATGCTCAGGGGACCTCCCAGTAGTTTAGAGTGCAGTGCAGGAAATGTCTTTACTGTGAAAAAAAAAAAAAGACACACATGGATAAGGGATAAAATGAGTCACTTCCAAGATGTATGTTTAAGAACTGGAGAGCAATGGGCTATTTTGAGCAGAGGAAAAATAGACAATTTTGCCATTTAGCTTTTTTTTTTTTTTTTAAAGAACTTCTAAGGTTCTAGCTGGATACTTTAAAAAAATACAGTATGCGAGGTTTTAATTTTGTCTTCCATTATGGAAGTAACTTGTGCTTGCTGTAAAAAAAAGATGTCAAACAGTAGAGGATACTGCATTGTTCAGGGTAGGCTATGCTATGTTGCCCGTGGTAGGCAGGCTTAGAGATGGCCCCAGTCAGCTGCCTCCTGGTATTCGTAGTCTTGAAATTCTCATTCCTTTGAGTGTGGGCTAGATTTAGTGACTCACTTCTAGCAACATTGTAAGGCAGAGTGATGGGATGCCCCTTCTGAGGTTAGGTTATAGGAAGATCACGCCATCCATCTTTGAGTCTCTGTCTCTGCCTCTCTCCCTTAAGCCTTTCCCTCTGGGAAAGCAAGCTGCCCTACCTTGAGGAAGCCTACGGAGTGTTCCCTGATGTGTCTGGCCAACGTGAGTGAGCCACGTGAGTGAGCATGTGAGCAGATTCTCCGGCCCCGCTAGAGCCTTGAGATGTCCACAGCCTTGGCCAGCACCTGGATCGAAGCCTCGAGACATGGCCTCAGTCAGAACAGCTCCTGAGATCCTGACCAGTAAAATAATAAATGTTTGTCCCTTTTAGTTGCTGAGCTTGTGAGGTAACTGGTCATGTCCAATAGATAATGAATACACTGTATGAATTAACTCCCAAATCTCAGTGGCTTTACCCAATAAATAGGCCCCCTACAACACACACAGAGACATTTTTAGTTCAAGTTAGGGGGCTCCTGGGAAACTGTCCTACTTGGGTAACACAGTAATCCAGACTTTGTGGTAGGGAGATTGCTTGGAGGACTCACAACTTTAAATACCCCAGACAGAAAGTGATGAATGGTCACTTCTCCTCACATTTCAAGGGCAGAAATCATCACATGATTTCACCCACCTGCATGGGAAAAATGGAGGGTCTTATGGATAGTCAATGAGAATTATGTGTTTCTGCCAGGTGTGTAACATAAAAAGTGAAAATCCACTTTTAGGGGCACCTGGATGGGTCAGTGGGTTAAAGCCTCTGCCTTAAGCTCAGGTCATGATCTCAGGGTCCTAGGATGGAGCCCCACATCGGGCTCTCTGCTCAGCAGGGAGTCTGCTTCCCCCCTCCCTCTGCCTGCCTCTCTGCCTACTTGCGATCTCTCTCTCTGCCAAATAAATAAATAAGATATTAAAAAAAAAGAAAGTCTACTTTTCTCCTCCCACATGTATTCCATGTTTAATGACTTGAATTGTGCCCTTTCATATAGACACATTTGTTGCATAAGCACACGTGTATACACATGTGTGTATATCTATATACACACATATATACACATATGTATATGTATAAAATAAGATCAAATTTCTACACTGAGATATATCTCATTCTTGGTAACATCTGCTTGGTATTCTATGGTAGGAATGTGTCATCATTCATTTAACTGTTTCTCTATTTATGAGGATTAACTTAAGAATTTCTAGGGCTAATAAAATGTCTTAATAGATTTTTGCCTATTACTTCTCTAACTTGTCCATATGACATCCTGAACATATATCGACACCAGCCTACAGAAAGAATGAATCTTTTCCTCATGATCCCCTGCCTCACCCTACTCTGGCTTGCTTCTTAAATAAAGGGTATCATCCCATTTGCCATCATTTTTAGAGGCCATAAGAAATGTTAGGGAGTTGTTAAAGTATTCAACTTCACTAGCCATCATTCTGATATGAATGAATATAAAAGAAAAGGACAGAACTAGCATCTATATGTACAGGGTGCTTAGACACTCTGTTATCCATTTATATATCGATTTCACGAAAACCTCATAGTTTGTGATGAAATATGTAATTATTTAGCTCCCATGGTGAAATCCTATTCATGGGCTTTAAGTACATCTCTGCTTCAACGCCCACCATATATACTCACCATGTAATTTCTTTTTCTTTTCTATTTTTTCTAGGAAGCAGATAGAGTTAACAGGCTGTGATGATTGCTGCTTTTCTTAGTGAAGATACCATAAAGATTTCTGTGCCCTTTCCAGGAGATAGACCGTGCGTAGTAAAAAAGAGAAAAGAATATGCAATGTTTGTTAATTTTCTGGAATAGCGTATGCTATAAGTACGCTAGTTTCTTTCCATGTCTCTACTAAAAAGCAGAACAAAAAATAAATACATCCCAAATGATGAGAGAGAGGTATGACTGGCTATCGCCCTTGGTCCGCCATTTCCAGTCGGGGATCTATTCAAGAGGCAGAACTTTCTTTGCCTTCAAATCAGTTGCCAGGTCATGTGTAAGGCGTTTGAGGGTTGCAGGCAAACCCCTCTGGGTCCTTCTTTCCGAACAAATGAACTGTTTCAGCTCAGAGGTTTGGGACGGCTAGACAGCAAAATATTCCAACTTCGGCAGAGAGATGGGAACAGGGAAGTAATATCTGAATTTTTATAGTATTTTCCTGGATGGGAAATAAAGAAAGGGCAGATTTTCTTGACTGATTTCTGGCACCTAGAGTCCTACAACTTCCTTCTCTCTTCACCACGAGAAATAAAGTGAGGCTCAGTCTGGACAGAGTACCGTCTCCAATCCAGGCAGGCGCTAAGATATTATTACCATTGAAATGGTAGGATGAGCAAACAGAGGCTCTGAGAGATTAAGGAACTTGACCCTGAGGTTTGTGGAACCACACAAACCTCAGGACATGGTGTCCCTGTTGGGATGGAAGCAAGTGATCGCCTGGGACCACTTCACATTTAAAATATATGGTCTACACAGAGCTGAGGCCAAATGATAGGCACCCAGAGGAGCCTTCCTGCCATCCCAACACCTCGAATGCTTTCTCGGGACACCCTACAAATCAATTTTTCCCCTACGGCCCTTCTGCTGACAGAGTTTAGGGAGTGCTGGGGAGAGCACTCTGCTGAGGAATTTGTTTGCAGCGGGTCTCTGTGTAAATGAAGGTGGTAGGTGATAAAGCTTCTGTCAGCCAGGTATTCTAATGGGATTTATTTTCTAGGGATCTGCCGGCTCCCGGCCATAGTATGGAACCGGAAAGGGGAAGCACCCCAAGGTGCCCTGCAAACTGGTGGGAACCAGCGAATTCAGGTTTAGATGGGAAGGCTGTGCCGATTAGCTTACATTTGTGAAGAGCTTGCCTTTTCTTCTACAAATTAGATCATCCCTCCCAGAATTATTAACTGTAATTGGAAGATGTGTATGTATATTCTGACAGTCCATTCACTCACTCATTCATTCATTTATTCGCTTAATAAATATTTACTGATCACCGACTGGGCCTCAAACACTGACGTAGACGCTGGGAATACAGTAGTACACAAAAAAGACCAAAACTCTTACCTTTGTAAAGTTCTTCTTTTTTTTTTTTTTTCATTCTTGCGGGGGAAGAGAAGCAAAGCAGTCATTAAGTAAGGCCTGTGGTGTGTCAGCTTACAAAGGATTACTATGGAGAAAAACAAAGCAGAGAAGGGCAAACGTGAGTGAGGGGTAGAGGATGCAATTTTAAACAGAAGAAGGAGGAGGTGAGATTTGTGAGAGCAGAGCGTTGCAGGAGGGGAGCGGTGGAGGCGGAGGTCGCTGGGACAGGCAGTGTGGGCTAGAGAGGCTGGAGTCCGGAGGGAAAGTGTGTGTGGGGGGGGTGGCCCCGAGGATGCTAGAAGGACTGTGGCTTTGATTCTGAGTGGGATGGAAGCATGGCAGGGATCCCAGCAGAGAACGGGTAAGATTGGACTTCCTTTGTCATGGGATCACTCTGGCTGCTCGGGTCAAGATCAGCTGTGGGGAGGCCCTTTGGAAATGTTTGCAATAATCTAGGGGAAAACTGAGGAGAGCTCGGAGCAGATTAATATGATGGAGGGAGCAAGAAATGGTTTGATTCTGGATATATTTACTGATCTAGTGAACGTGGAATGTGAGAGAGGGGGAGTCATGGAGGACACTTGCGTTTTTGGTCTGAACAATCAGGAGGATGGCACTCACTATTGGGGCAATCAGGGGTTCAGTTGTAAACATGCTAAGTTTACAACTAGTTGGCTAGTAAGAAGCCAACTAGATGTTTAAATGACAATCTGTGGCCAGCCAGGAGCTCTGCACAGCACACAGTCTGCATGGAGGGTCCTGGGGTCCCACAGCCAGTCGCCTGTGGCATCACCTCCCCGGTGGGAAATTGCCACACTGCCTCTTCCACAAGGTTCTCTCCTTGACTCATCCCTGCCTCGAAGGCAGTTGCCTTATAAGCCTGTATATGCTCACCTTTTGGCCCGCAATTTTTTATGTTCCCTCCAGTGTCCGGGAAAGAAAGCAAAGGACAGGCTTCCGGTGGTTCTCCTCTGATTCCATGTCTATTAGCTAAATGAACAGCAGGTGTAGGCAGCTGTTAAGCCTCCCGGGAAAATGCTATACACCTGGATTTGATTGGCTTACTCTCTGATCACAATGAGCAAGTCAAGAAGCTGATGGATATTTCTTGATGGAAAAACATCCTGCCACTCGTCAAGCCAAAAGCATTTAATGAATACCTAACCTAAAGTTGCGTAGCACAAATGCGACATTTCCCACAACCCCAGATGAGGCATTTCCGTACACCAATGTAGAGACACTAATTTGGATTTAATATTAAGTATCTTACATCTTTTTTTCATCTCTCCAATCTTCCCACCCCCTGGATGGGCTTGGATTGCTTCGGAAAGCTTGGTGTGTCGCTTGGATTTTGTGTGTTTCAGTACATTCTATTGGAATGTTTTCTTTCAGACATTTATGTCTGCCAAGTTGGTGACATTTCTCTCATGATGCGTGTCTCTACAAGTTACCAAATGCTTTCAGTTAAGCTGGAGCTAAATTTCTGCATTGACTAATTCAGCTTTATACACCGAATCCCACTGGATTTGTGCTCAGAAAGCGGACTCAGTCCGGAGTGGCTGCTGGGAGGGCAGGGAGCTATCTGGAACGAAAGACACACAGAGGTTTACCAGTTTGTTTTCTGATTTAAATTCACTGGGACAAGCTAATCCTAATTCAGGGCACGTTATGATTTTGTGAGAGGATTGCTGCTCGGTCTTCCACTTGTGATTTATTAGTAAGTGATCTCCTGGAGGGCGAGAGAGCCAAGGTATCATTCGGTAGGCGACTTGCAGCACTTCTGAATCTTCTCCCGTATTCTATTTTCTGGCTTTCTTTCTAAATTATTTCCCTACAGAAAGGTTTTCCTTATAGTCACCATTTGAATTATGCAGGCTACTGCTTCATTTATCATATACTGCTATATTATTACAGAATCATGAGGCTCTGATAAAGCTTTAAATATAGCAGCTCTAGAAAATTTTCTTATAAGGGATCCCATTTGGTAATAGTTTTTCAGGAACAGCCACTGTCATAGCTATGTCTACATACTTTCTCTCATGTCTGCCTGCCATAATAAAGTCTGATAAAATGACCCACTCTCCCAGCCTTCTTTGAGACTAGACCTTATTCAGGCCAATGAAATGGTAAAAGAAGTGTACTGGCATGGAAGGGTTTCTGGGAAGGATTTTTTCACATTGACAATATGAGAGTGGTATACAAGGACAGTGCTTTCTAACAGCCCTGACTACCTACCTGCTTCCTGCCTTTAACTAAAGTCATGTGGGATGACTATGACTGTGGCAGCCATCTTGTGACCATGAGGGAAAGCTCACTCCTTCAGAGAATTGCAGAGAAGCCAGATCCAGCTCTTTGACATCATTGGAAACCCAGCTAAAAGGGGCTTAAACCATAAGGATATTTATTAGTTCCTTAGTGATGAGTATTTCTGGGGGTTTTGATAATATACAGCTCAAAGCCATTCAACTGTAACTAAAACCCAGTCCCCAAAGTTCACATTCTCATTAACGAAGCTAACGCATGAGCCTAGGAACGCTCTCTAGCAGAGCTCTGTTCCTTTTTTGCCTAACTCTTATAACTTAAAGTTTATAAAGTTAAAGAACTGCAAAATACTTCTACAGTTGAACAGTAAGATGTGTGGGTAATCATCTAGAAAGAGATGTAATTTCAAATTATGTTCAATCCATAAGAATCTTTACAATTGACCAAATCCGGCAAATAAGACCACAAAAGTAAGGCTGATAGTAAGTTCTAAAGATGAAAACATCTATAGAACATTTAAGTCTGGGTTAAGGCAAGCTACGCAGAGCCCCTGAAATCCCATACTCTGTGATTTAAATGACCTATCAACAATTTAATTTGTCCCCAGTCCTTTCATTCTGGAGTCTCCTTTGGATTCTTTGCCACGTTGAAGTCAGGCTATGAGTGAGTGCATTCTCTTACTCTCTACAAAAGAAATAGCGTCAACCAGAAGCAGCTCCCCAGTGCTCTGAGCCAGACTCATTCAATTTCCTTTGGCTTTTCTATGTCAAGTCTAGCGGTCCTGAAAAACGAAGCTTCTCTCTCACATTCTGAGCATTCCTGAAAGGACTTGGGCTTTTATTCCCCATTGCTCCTACGTTAAGGGCAAATGTTCAGTTAGTTAAAGGTCTAGGTGTGCAACGGCATTTCGAATACAACTCTTCAACCTTGTAGGATCTGGAAATCAAAATTATGCTTGGACTGGCAGCTTGTAGGCAGTAAGATACATCTCAATGTCATTTTAAAGAGCCGAGACCCTCAGCTGCCTGAATCAGCCTTTGAAAGAAAAATACGAGCCCAGTATGCCATGGCTGTGCTACTCCAGCGATCACAAGATGCTCAAATACGCTAACTCTGAGCGGGGTAATGCACTGTGACATGTTCCGAGGGAGAATTAAATTCCACAAGACAAGAAAGCCATTGATACGGGCCTTTTCATGCAAGTTGATTAATAAACTTCTCAAAGGATTATACTAACATCCACTGCTTTCTCTAGAATAATGTACAACAGGAGGTCAGAAACTTCTTGGCGGACAGCTGGCAGCAGAATTTATCACTGGAAGGGAGCTGACTCTGGCAGGCAGAGCCCTCTAGGATGTCTTTTGGGGACCAAGGTGAGAGCTGGAGAGCTTGCGTATTGATGGGTCCAGCAGAGGCCCAGAAGGAAATGGCAAACTGTTCCCCGTGAGGCATTTCTATACTGTTGCAGAGGGGTGTGAGAAGAAGGAGGAGATGAAGGAAAGGCAGGAGGACTTGGTGTGAGGTGGTGGAAATACAGGGCATTAGGTGGTCCTTGAAGCATTCCACATGGCTGGGGGGCCGGAAGGGCTTCCAAGTACAAGGGTGTCTTGTTTGACTTGATGTTCCTTATGTGGTCAACTCTTCTTTGGACTCCATCTAAGTCTTCAGTGCAATCTACTAAACACCAGATTTACTCACTGTGAGTGGATGCTTTTTGTGGAATTCGAGGAGGCCTTTTAGGTCTGGATCTGCACAGTGCTGACCGGAGATGACATCTGTGGGATGGCAGGGTGGCTCGCAGCCTGAAAAGGGGATGGGAGCCAGAGGGGAACAGAAGAACTTATAGCACCCTTCCCCCAGCCCCATTTTGTTGGAAACGTTTGGAAATCATGGAAAGGTTTTGCAGATGTGTGTAGTACCATCTTGTTACTTGAACCTGGACTTGTGCATCTCTCCCAGGTGAGGAGCTGGGCATCTTCCTCAGGCTCTTTTGTGCACCCAAGGCCTGAGCTAGTGCTGTTTGCTGCCCCAGGGGCACCTTCCACCCTTCTCTGTTCTGTTCTCTGCCCTAGGAGGCTGGCCGTGTGGCCCTGTCTTCTGATTGACTCTGCCTCATGGGGAGCCGCATGCAGAGCCCCTGCAGGAGGTTAGAAGAAGGGAGGAGAGTGAAGGCAGAGATCCTATTCCCTGACCTTCACCCTGTGAGGTCACACTGGGTTAAGTTTGGTCTTGTCCTAAGATCACTGCTTTCTCTTAATGGGACTCTTTCTTTTCAGGTTTTAATCACCATTACCTTCCTTCTAGGTAGGGTGATCTATTTTCCTAGTTTGCTGGAGCTGAGGGTAATCCCAGGACATGGGATTTTGAGTTCTAAAACCAAGACAATCCTGGGCAAATGGGGACAAGCTGGTCACTCTAGCCTGAGGAATGGTTAATGGCTCCTTTGCTAGTTCTAGCTTCAGGTTACTGAGCTGTCTCTTGTGATTCCCATACCCTCATCCCTATCTTTGTAAATAGTCCTTTGGTACAACAAACAAACACACCGTCCTGGAATGATCTCGTTTAAGCATGTTGCCTCTTTCCTGTTGGGTCCTGAGTGATGAGCTAGTTGTCCATGAACACTCAAGACCATGTTCTCTCTCAGCTGTGGTTTCCTCAGCTGCCAAATGAGAGAGTGACACTGAAACGTTCCCTTACAGCCTTCCAGCTCCAACGGCACAAAGTGATTGAAAAGAACATCATGATTTTTATCTCTTAAAATATGATAACATCTCCTTTATTCATATCGTCATCTTCCAGTAATTCTGGCTAAAGAATTCTTGAGGACTTCCCATTGCCAGCCCTCGGCTGTTCCCGGGGAAACAGAGATGCAGGGTACATAGTTCTGGCCCTGGACAAGGTCATGTCTGATTTAGGGGGAGGGAAGGAAATAGAAGTCAGATAGCAGATTATTTCTGAACAGAGTGCTCTGTGCTAAATGAGATTTATATATGGTGTCCAAGAAGCCCAAGGAAGGCTATCCAACCAAGTCTGGAAGGCTTTCTGGAGGCAGGGACACCTGAACTGAATTTTAAATGAGGTGTAGGGGCCAAGAAAAGGGAAAGAGGAGAGGAGAAGGGCAGATGGAACATTCCTTGCAGAAGAATGGCCTGAGCAGAGGCCTGGAGGGAGCCAAAGATGTGAACCATGGGGTGAATATGGGAAGACTTCGAGGTCGGGTTACATTAGCTGTTCAGTTTTGGTAGAGCCTAAAATGTGAGGGAGAGGATGAGTCTGGAGAAGGAGACAAGGCTGCACGATATGGGGTCTGTCCAACTGCTTAAGGAGGGAGCCCTTTATCTTGTGGAGAACAGAAAGCCACTAAATAATGGGTTGTTTTGCCATTGAGCTGGGTAACCTAATACTTAAATATCTAGTTTCTGAAAATAAAACAGAAAGAGTAGGTCTGGACCAACAACAAAAAATAATTTGTGTTCAGCAAACTTTCTGAAGTCTTGCTCATGTAATGGGACTTTAGATCTGTGTTTTTAGCTATATGAAATGATTAATTGATTCTGCTATTAGGAAAATAAGGAAAATCAGACTTGACTCCAAAGCTTTTTCTGAAGGGAAAATAGCAGACACTGGCTTGATAGGTTTACTCTGACTGTCTTCATTCATTTACTTCAACATTCATTTGCTTCATCTAAATGTCGAGGTTTTGAGAACAAAAATTACATGTTAATATTGGATCACCCGCAATTAAGACACAGTTTGGGGTATGGGGGGTCAAAAAATGTCTGTCCCATGAAAAAAAAAATCCCTTTGCTGAGTGCCCACCAAGCAGTAAGTACTAGCTGCACTAAGACCAAGAAATAGAGTAATAAAATACAAAGTTTCTGTCCCCAGTACATTAAAGGTCACAAATGGACCTTGAATTAAACAAACTAACTGTAAAAGGACATTTTGATTCTTTTTTTTACAAGATTTTATTTATTTATTTGATAGAGAGAGAGATCACAAATAGGCAGAGAGGCAGGCAGAGAGAGAAAGGGAAGCAGGCTCCCTGCTGAGCAGAGAGCTGGATGCGGGGCTCAATCCCAGGACCCTGAGATCAGGGCCTGTGTTGAAGGCAGAGGCTTTAACCCACTGAGCCACCCAGGCACCGTGACATTTTGATTCTTATAGAGAAATTAGGAAGTGGAGTGGGTATCAGATGAAAAGAGAGATTATTATTTTGTTAGATGTAATAACAGTGTTGAGTGTTGTGACAAATGTCTTTTTTTAAAATGTTAATGTTAATATTGGAAATATTTAGGGGTGAAATAATGTCAGGCACTTACATTAAGATATCTCTATGCCTTAAAAAGTTCGTTTAAAAACAAAAAAATTAAAAATCACTACCAAAACAATGAAACAAAGAAGGGAGTAAAAGGAGAGACGGGAGGGAGGAAGGAAGGAGGCGGAGAAAGAGGAAGTCAACTAGTTTTAGTTGAGAGAAGCTTCTAGACTGGAAAACACAACATTTCCCAGGTTATACATAGTAGGGGGTAAATTTGCTGTGTGACGGGCAAGAAATAAAAGCATAATCGTAGCGTGGGTAGAAACCAGGAAGAAGGAACTGGGGAGGAGTAAATTTTGTGTGAGGTTTCTTAGGCTCATGACAAAAGCCCATCTCAAATTGAAGTCACCTGTTTCTTTCCTATTCTCTACATTAGTAGAACAACGTTTCCCGTTTCCTTTCCAAGTCCAGCATCATTTAGAAGAAATCCAATGGGGTAAGATACTACCTTGTGACAACTTGGCTCTCAGTGATGCTTATTAGAGGCTAATTGTGTGGTCTTGGCTACTGATCAAGACAGTATTCTTTCTAATTTATTAAAATATTACCGAGTGTTTACTTTTTATTTTTTACTATATTATGTTATTCACCATACCATACGTCATTAGTTTTTGACGTAGTGCCAAGATTCATTGTTTGCAAAGAACACCCAGCACTCCATGCAATACGTGCCCTCCTTAATGTTTACTGTGTCCCGAGTGATGCATCAGACACGGAAGCAGAAAATATGGCAAAGCTCCTGCTTTCATGATGCTTACATGCTAACAAACACTTGGGGAATAGGGCTCACAGTTTACAAAGAGCTTACACGTATGGGATTGTTTTTCTTGGCTTCAATCTTGGCAATAATCTGGTGAGATTAGCCACTGTTTAAAACAACCTTCCATTTGGGACTCCTGGGGGGCTCAGTCAGTTAATCGTCCGAGTCTTGATTTCGGCTTAGGTCATGATCTTGGGGTCGTGGGATGGGCCCCAGCTGAGTCCTGGGTCGAGTCCGGAGTGGTGTCCTACGTGGGGCTCCATGCTCAACACGGAGCTTGTCCCTATCCTTCTGCTCCACCCTCAACTAGCTTTGGGAGTTGTTGGGAGAGATTTTCTCTCTCTCTAAAATAAACAAAATCTTAAACAAACAAACGAACAAACCCTTCCTTTTAAACCCAAGGTTCAAGCTGTTCCATGACTTGGCCACGGTTATGTCACTCAGAAATGGCAGCCATGGCATTGGAACATGGATCGTCTCGCCTGGAGTCCAGAGTGCCCCCCAGGACACGGCTATCTGCTCTTTCTTGTGTGGCTTCTGTTAACCTGAAGGAAATGCAGGTATAATGTGTGTACCTTGCATCCTGACGAACGTCTGGAATTAGGGGAGCCATCACAGCTCTTTGGACATGAGCAAGTGTTCTACTTAGAGCCGATCTGGGGTGCGGATCTGAACGTGGCTCTGCCAAGTACCAGCTCACTGTGACACTTCAGGGGAGATTTTCTGTTCCCAGCTAATTATCACTTAAATTTGTCAAGAAGGGAAAAAGCGCCTCTCACATTTTATTTTAAAAAACGAAAACCTTTGGAAAATATGAAAAAGTCTGGGGGTGATTTGCTCCTCTTCTCTCTCCACAGGCGACCCCAGACGGACCTGAAACAAGGGGTGACAGGAGGGCTGTCAGCGTGGTGCCCCTGGGGTGCCCCGCGCTGGGGGGATGGGGGGCGGCAATCCCTGGACATAACTTCACACCGAATAAGATGCAAACCACACAGACCAGCGCCTGGGAACGAAACAGAGAGGATGGAAATGAAAGATGGATCTCAAAGCAATTAGCTGGAGATGATTTATACCCAGAAGGGTCGCTGAGGCAGACAGAATGAAGCCAGACTCAAAAGACCACATAAAATATGATTCCATTTATATGAAACATCCAGAACAGACAAATGCCTAGAGATAGATACAAAACAGATTACTGGTTGCCAGGGGCTGGGGAGGCAGGGAGAGAGGAGAGGGAGGGACTGCTTAATGGGTACAGATTTCCTTTTAGGGTAATGAAAATGTTCTGGAACTAGGCAGCGGTGATGTTGTAGAGCGTTGTGTGTGGAACTAAATATCACGGGTGGTAATTTTTATGTTAGGCGTATTTTACCACAAGGAAAAAAAACATATACACATATACACACACTTAAAAAAAAATCATCTTACTGGTTGGTTAATACCCAACTTCAATCTCTGAGGTACTTTCGCAACATGGCTGATGGGTGGTCATCCAGACTGTATCCGAATATCCTCACTGAGAAGAAAATTGTTCAAAAGTAAGCGTATTTCATTTTTAGGAAGCCCCGATTGTTAGAAAACTCGCTGTTAAAGTGAATTAAAATCTATATTCTTGAGAGAGAGGTGGGGGGGGCATTGCTGAGGGATCAGGATAAAATTCAGATATTTCCCACCGTTATATTTGTGTCTTAAGGGATCAGGCCATTCTGGTCAAGGGGCGACAGTTTTGCAAGGGCAGCTACGTTAAGGTATCCTCCAGCCTGAAGTGGTGTTGCTGCATTTTCCTGAGCACCTGAAACTAAATGGCTACTGTGGAATTCAGGAGTTATGTCTGGGATTATTCCAGAACTTAGAATCATAAGTGATTCTAAATCTACCCTTAATAAATGAGCACTGCAATAGAGGGACAGGAATCCAGAAAAATTTTCAGAATTTTCTATTTGAAGAAATACACTACTACGCTCATTTTAAAAATGAGAGAATCTTGGGGGAAAATGCATGAGAAAAACCACGTTACCAGTAGTGTTCTGTGCTTTATAAATAGATCCACGATCAAATGTCTTTTTAAAATGAAACCCCCCAGGGCTTGGATTTATGGAATATTATACATCCACTTTTCCAAAAAACGTGTCTACTGTGTAAGTCCAAGTACACATGTGTGTTTCCCTTTATTTATACGCTATAACCTAAATAGTCCTAAGGCATACATAGTTTAATACCAGGAGATGTTAAGAGTTCAGAAATTCTTTTGCATTCCAGTTTAATTAACAGTGAGGAAGATCAACAAAAACAAGGAAGTGGTCTCTTGTGAGTTCGGCTGGCAGAGTTCTGGTGGAAAAAGGCAGTTGCAGCTGATTCTGACTTCTGAGCCCCTGATGCTGAGAGTGGGGGGTTGGGGGAGGCGGGTGGGGGTAGTTTGGCTCCCCAGTCCCTCATCTTTGTGCACCAGCTTCCTTTTGTGCTTCTCACAGCTCATCTGGAGTGCCATGAGTAATTAGGGCTCCCTTCTACCGGGGTGTTGAAGAGCTTTGCAGTGGCACAAAGAAAAATGCGAATTTTGTCCCTGGGAACTAGCAGGGTTTTGTTTTCAAAGCTCCGCTTTTAGATGGTTCCCAGCAAAGGAACATACTTACCTTTTATCATCACTAGCGGAAAAATACTCGCCTGAGGATGTGGGCTGCCGAAAGCTGTCAGAGCCTGCCTACCTTTAGTATTTAGTGACGACATCAGAAGCGTTCTGCAAGGACCTCAAGAGCACCGTACTGGGATCTGACTCAATGTGGGGAGAAGCCAGAAATACCAGAGCAATTGAGGAAAAACAGGAGAGCGGCAAGGGAGAAGCCCAGAGGAAAGGAACCTTTGTTTTAGACCTCGGGAGGAGACATAAGCAGGTTAAGTCACAAAGGACATGAAAAGCAAGCGTCTATCTCTCCCAGAAAGTGGTGAGCGCTGGGTAAAGAAAGACCCACGCAAAGCTCCTATTCATTGGAGCTTTGAGGCCTTTGATTTTCTCTCAGTGTGGGAGGGGCAGGGAGTCTGAGATGAAGGAAAGGCCCAGAACACACCGTTGGGGTGAAAACTTTGCTTCTCCCTCCCTCCCTTCCTGCGGATTTATTAAGCAGGAGGGCAAATCGGTGTGCAAAGAATAGATTTGCTGGAATAACAGCTGCGTAAATGGCACATTATGCAATTTTGCAGGCGCACACGGATCTGCAGTTGCACAGAAATGGAATTATATGAGGCAAAGGGCTCTGCCGTGACCGCTTTGGGCTGAGTATTCTCCCTGCTGCTTGCTCCGGGAAGGGTTTTTATTTGCAACTGGTCTTGCCGCCTGCAGGTCTGAGCTGAACCATCCCTAGCACAGAGGCCGTATTTACTCACCCGTGTGAGGAGGACGTTTTAACTCTCCATCTTCCCCTCCAGCGTGCAATATTGATTTTCTGCTGTGAGGAGACAGAAAGTCTTCTCTTCAAAGTACCTTCGGAGGCAGGGCTGGCTGTGGGCTGAGCTTTGTGAGAGAGGACCTGTGTTCGGGGGAGGCACAATCTCCTTCTAAGTCTCAGATAGGGTTGGTGAGATTTACTAGTCACAACAAATTGGTGTTTTACTGTCAGTTGTTCGAGAAAAAGCCAGCAAACCGAAGCTGCTTCCTCACCTAATTAGTCTAAATAAGTCCAGATAATTAGCCCAGCTAATGAATACCTACGTCTACTGTGCCATTTGAGTGGACATATTTTGAAGGTGGTGCCAGTTCCAAAATGTAGAAATAATCACTCTATGAAACTGGGCATAAGGATATTCGAAGGCATGGCACCTCGGATATGCAAATGCTGTCCTTTTAAAATGTGATTTGCAAAAGTAAGGAGTATGTGGAAATTCTCCAATCTGAAATTGTGTTTCTTTACTGGAGTTTATAAGAACTCTGATCCTGTCTTGCAGGCATGAAGCATTTACCGGGAACATCTCATAAAGGAAAAAAAAAAGTTAACAGAGCTATCCCTTGCTCTAAAAAAATCCCAGTATATAGTATGTTGAATCTGTAGTCTTGGTAGAACAGAGAATTAGTCTTTTATTACTTTGAAATTAAGTGCTCAGGTTCAACGGCTCCCCATTGCTTACCAACTTAAGTACAGGGTCCTTTACCTGGTTTCCAAAGGTCTTGAACCACACACACCCAACAACTATATGCCGAATGTGAGATTGCGATGTGCTTTTATTAAATATAAATACCATAAAATACAGTAGGAAAAATTCCGGAGGTCTCGAGTGGAAGGACAAGACAGAATGCATGGACCACAGGAGAACGGATTCATCGATCAATTGATCCATTCCATATATGTTTCCTGAGAAGTAACTGGTGGAGATGCATGGTAAATGGTACTCACCACAAAACAAAAAAATGCCATTAATGAGTTATTGGTAGCTGGAGGTGAACAGGCTAATTTACTTCGGAGTACACCCTCTCTGTTTTGAAAAGAATCTACTTTGTGGTGCCTTTAGTTATGCAGATGTAAGGCACATTTGGAGAGGGACTAAGGAGGTCTCTCTGAGGAAGGGAATGGATAGATACCTTTGCATTTGAGGTCTGGTGATCTTAAGTATGTCAGGCGGATTGAAGTGACCATGAATGAGGACAGCTGTTTATAAATGAAGTCCTCAAGAAGAAACTGACTTTAAGGAAGAGGGCAGTCTAGAGTGGTGGCCAAGGCCTGCATCGTCATTAGAAATAGACACAGGGCATCAGGGTATGGCTGATTCTAGAATACTTCTTGGCCAAGGAGGAGTGCGTGGATGTGTGCGTGCGTGTGCGTGTGTGTGTGTGTGTGTAAGCATAAAAAGCTCAGTACACAACAGGTGATAGCTTTGGAAACCCAGGCTGATGGTAGTGCGCTGTGAACACTGCTGGGTATTAGAAGAAATGCTGTTCCAGCTCTTCCCTGCACCCAAGGAAATAACCATCATAGTAGTGAGTTCCTTGTCACCAGAACATGACCAGGAGTGGTGGACAAGGACTGCTCAGAATTGCCAGAGCTCCTGATTAAAGGCACTTATTACTATTATTATTATTATTATTATTACTACTACTTTTTGGCAGAGACCCCATGATGCAGAGAAGGGGGCTTCTCAAAAGATAGGCACAATTTTCCAGGCCACTGGAGTTCTCAACTTGTAGCTGGAGGGGTGGTGGCGAGACTTTGTATTGAGGAAGGAAGCGCATTATTGAGATAAATGGAAACAAGGATCTGAATTGGTTGGATTTAAAACAGAATGGAATATCCTAATGACATACCCTGAGGTGCGCATTTTGGTTAAGGTTCTTCATAGAAACAAATATCGCTATGTTTAATACACCGATGGGAAGAGAAAGAGAGGAAGGAAGAGAGAGAGAGAAATTTATTTGAAGGAATTAGTTCACGTGATTATGGAGTTTGGCAATTCCAAAATCTGCAGGACAGGCAAGCAGAGTGGAAATTTAGATAAAAATTGATGTTTCAGTTTTGAGTTTAAAATCCACACAGTAGGTCAGCAGGCTGGAAACTCCGGAAGGACTTTCATGTTCCATTCCTGAGGTAGAATTACTTCTTCCCTGGGAATCCTCAGGCTTTGCTAAGAAGGCCTTCAACCAATTGGTAGATAGGGTGGGACCTCCCTACATTGGGGGTGTGTGTGGTGATCTTCTTTATTTAAAATGCACTGATTGGACTGTTAAGCACATCTACAACAGATCTTCACAGTAATACCTAGATTAGTATTTGACCAAGAACTGGGCACCTATGGCCTAGCCAAGCTCTCCTCTAAAATCAGCAGTCAACGTTGGGAAAGAGGACAGGCTGACTATTGAACATGGGAATTTCCAACTTGGTAATGGAGTAGCAGATTTATCACAAAATTAAAATACTAAGCAGTATGTAAAATGTGTCATAAAAAGGGTGCAAACAAAGTGATCTAGGGGTTCTGAAGAGTGGAAGTTTCTACGTACCTGGGGTGACCCAGACAAAGACATTATAGTTAGAAAGTAAGGCCAGAGCCATTTCAGAGGAAAGCATTGACTTGGCAAAACATAGCGTAGCATAGCATGAGACATGTAGAAAGCACCAGAAGACAGGAACAGCTGGATGTGGAGAATTAAATGGAAGGTGAGGAGGATTATTGAGGTTTCTGAGCACAGGAATGACATAAATACAATGACTATACTGGGTGGGTTGGTGTGCAAATACTTTTGAAAGTGATGGTGAAAAACAAATAGCAATTTGGCTGATTGGCAGCAGAATAAGAACCTTTTTGGATCTGTCTTGAGTGATGCACTTCCCTTCAGTGATCCTGCAACCCTGTAAGACAATACAAGGAAAACCTATGGATGGATATGTGTGCATGTGCGTGTGTGTGTGTGTGTGTGTGTGTGTGTGTGTGTGTGTGAAGAATTTGGACAGGGTTGGTTTGCATTTTTGAAAGGTTACTCTGTCCACCCCATTGGGCATAGGTGGGAAAAAGCAAGAATGAGGCCAAGGAGCACAGCTCAGAAGGGAAGAAATGTTAAAGGATTTCAGTGTCATAGGAGAGAGTAGCTCAAAGAAGATTCCACAGAAACTGCCTTTGGTGTGGGTCTTACAGGACGAGGGGATTCAGTAGGTAGAAGAGCACAGGCGAGTGTTTGAACAAAAGCAGGAAGATGAAATATACAAAGAAAGCCACTTGGCCAAAGTATATGGTTTGTGGTGACATAGGAGAAAAGGCTTGAGAGATATCTCAATAAATGGCAAGTGGGGACTCCATCATTTGGAATGCCATTTCAGGGGGTCGGGGATGTCATAGAAGGTTTGATTTTTGAATAGGATAGTGATGCGATTAGCACTGTGCTCCAAGGAGACTACTACAATAAGGGTTTTCTGGATGGATCTGAGAGACAATGACGTGAGGTAAACGATTGGAAGGCTAACCACGGTTAGGTGGTGAGGGGTGGAAACCAGCGTTGAGGCTGTAGCAATTGAATTAAGGGATCTTATTTCAAAGATATTACAGCAGTCAAATCTATGGAACATGATAACTAATTTGGAGTCGAGTGAACAGGAATAAAAGCAGAAATTGCTATTTGCAGGCAGTGTGAGTGAAAAAACAGGGATCTTGTTAACGGAAGGAAAACTGGTGTGGAAGACAGAGTAATAATTTCATCTTCAGACATTTTGAGCTTAGCATCTGGTGGGACGGCCTGGGGAAAATTCTTTAGAACTCGGTTATAAACATGGTCTGGCACTTAGGAAGGAGGTCAGGATTAGAAATATGTATTTGTTTGTAATGACGGTCTTGGCAAAGCACCTGGGATAATCCTATGGCTGGAGGCTTTGCCTTGTAAATACCACTTCCTATTTACAAGGGCAATATGACGCAGTGGTCAAAAGCTTTCACTTTGGATTCAGCTAGGTCCAACTCAGTTATTTACAGACTCCATTAACGGGGAAATATTGTGTCTCTCTATGACTTGGTTTTCTTTATCTGTGAGTTGGAAATAATAATATCAGGATGGTTATATTAACTAACTTAATGCACATGAAATACTGGGCTGGGCTGCCGGAACTGTTAACAAAAGTACATTTCCTCCTCTGGCCAGATCCAAGACAATCCTCCTTTCCTGCTCATGTGAAACTCCTTTTCCTCTGCCAGCATGATTTGAATTCACCTGTTATGATGGGGAAGCACAATCCTAACTTGTCTGTCAATGACCCTTCTTTCTTCTCCTCTGTGTCTTGGGAGATTAGGTGGTGATGTAAAGGTTGGATGGTACTCTTAGCCTGAGGATGTGTCTCTGGTTTAGTTTCACTCATGTAACGGAAAAGAAGTTGTTTATCTTTTCCCTTGGAAGAAGAAAAATCGATCTGTAACCAGACAAATTCACTTGCATAGAGATGATAGTGGCAGGAGTGGCTCCTCAGTCATTGGAGTGAGGGCGGAGAGAGAAGAGCATCTAGAAGAGAGCTTTGGGGGTATTCTCACTTCTGAGTCCCGGAGAAGAAAAACTTGCTATGGTTGTCACTAATGAGACAACCATAATTCATAACAAGGACGTTATTTCCTTTGTTCATCAGCATTGTTGATTCATTCATTTATTTATTCATTCATTCAACAGGTATTTATTGATATCGACTCTATGGAAGCCACTAAATAGAGAGGCGAACAAATTCGGCAAAAAAGAGTAGCTTTCATGGAGCTGGGACTAGAGCGGGCACTTGAAAGAATGCCTGTTAAATGAATAAGTGAATATTTGGGCAAGAAGAATGGAGCCTCTATTCAGTGTAAGCACTGTGTTTGAGAGGCACTGGGAGCTTTTGTAAAGGCTTAAAGCTAGTAGGTGATACTTGGGGGACAGATCAGACTTAGAGGAATGGAAAGAAGGGCAAATATTTCAGCAGAAAGATGGATGCAAGGAAAGGGCAGAGATGAGTGTTTGTGCAATGCCTTTAAGGAATAAAAAGACGGTAGCGGGTACAGTTTTGGGGAAACAGCCAGCTGGCTATAGGAATGGAAAGGAAGGGTGTAGAGATAGTGAGGTCAAAAATCCTGACATGTTGCAAAATAAAGAACACCTTTATTTTGCAAAAAGAAAAAATAAAAAACACTTTAATTTTGCAATGGGAGACTTCTACTTTGGGCAGGAGCCTTCTACCATTATCTCCGAGATCGACAAATTTGACCATTACAGAATTTTCTGGTCAATAAGAAGAGAAAACTAGCATCTGTTAAATTTCTACTAAGTGCCCGACATTAGATCACAAGGTATGCATATGTAGGACCTGTATGAGTTAGCTCTAGAACACTCTTGCGCAATAAACATTATATTTCTTCTTTAATTAAGATTATGTCTGGGTTGGCCCAAACTAACAAAGGTTGGTGAGAAATTGAATTTTAGTTCTTGCTGGGGGGGAACGGCTTCTTCCCCTCCCTTTGGGGAGTATCATAACCTCAGGATTTGCATTATCCAGGATATTTGGATAAGATCTCTGGTCTTTGGTCCCTTGTTATTAAGTTGTTTATTTTGTATGTCTTTTCTCTTTGTCAGCTTTGTCCCTGAGCCACTGTCCAGACCTCCACCCTTGGTGTTAAAGGCCACCCATTAGGCCCCTCCATTAGGGCTTCTGTCATCTTTTGGGGCAGATTTTTGGCTCTCCTCCAGGCCCCAGTCTCCGCAGTACCTGGGGGCGGGACACTCTCAAAGCACCTACTGCCTCTTCGTCTCTTTTCCCTAATTCCCTTCCAAGGATCTGGTTCTCCTAGACTGGCCTATGTGCAGGTTATCTTTAGGGCAGCTCATACAGCCCAAGAAGTTCCATCCCTCCATAACCAGCAAGTCCAAGACAGAGGCGTATGATGCTAAGACATGGGAGAAAGAAAAGGGGCAAAAAGAAAAAGAAAAGAGAAGCAAGAATGAGACAAAAATTAATATGCCAATGTATCATCTTGCCATATGCATTATATTGTCTAATCCTCCAAATCACAGAGCAACATAGGTATTGTTATTACCATTTTACAGAAGAATTCATTCTTTAATAAGTATATATTGAGTGTCTTTTTTCTGCCTTAGTGTTTTAGGCTCTGGAGGGGAAAAACCCAACAACAGTGAACCAGACCGATGAAAACCCAGATGAAGACACTAAGTCGCTGAAAGTAAAGAACATGCTTGAGATCACATAGTCCGTAAGTGGAAATGCTAGGATTGAGCCCAGGCCTGTCTTTCTCCCAAGCCCACATCACTGTGTCACGTGACACTGGAGTTGCAATGCAGGCTGTTCTGTAAAACCTGCTGAACTTCCCACAGACATGTGACGTCACGGGCCATCATGAAAACACTCGCTATCATTTACGGACTGCTTGACAAGTGTCAGGCGGTATGAGAGGTCCACCATGTTCTCATTTTTTTGGGTTCAAGGACACTGAAAATGAAGCGTTACATTTCCAAATCATCGGGCTAGCAAGTGAGTGAGCAGAATTTCATTTTAAATTATTGAAATCTGGGGCTCTAAAGAGCATTGTGCCTCATTCTTTGGGAAAAAAAGTAAGTTGAAATTTATTCCTCTTTTCTCCCTGCTCAGTCCTGCCTCAGGACTGAGTGCCTATGAAGCTAACTAGGTGAGGATAGCCAGCTTGTCTTCCTTGTTCCAACTTTCTGACCCCCTTATTATCAGCTAACTGTCTGGGCTTCTCCAGGCTTGGTTAGAGGAGTTAAGGAGGACACACAGGGGACAGGGAAAGTCTTATGGCCTGGGGCCTTTTGTGGACAGAGAATGTCCCGTGTTAACTCTTGCTCCCAAGGGCCCCTATGGAGGTTCCTTGGGGATGCCCCCCACTCTGGACATGGCTTCTAGAGGCCCTCCGGCTAGCCCCAGACTCTCCCCCTTTAGACTTCTCAGTTAAAAGATAGGGTCTGGTCCTTGCAGTCTTCAAACTCTGAAAAGCATATGTTTTGCTCCTTAGATGGTTCTTTTGAAGACCCCTCACTCGGCTTAAAATGGCAAGAGGCAGATCACTTCCTCGCCTTCTGCTGTGGATGAGTGGCTCAAAGGGAAGGGGAATGACCCCATCCGAAGTGCTCCTTATTGCCTGTCTCTGCAGCCCTGAGAGTCTCTGAGTGCCTTTTACATAGCCTGGAGCTGGAGGGTGCACTAAGGTGGCAAAATGTGGTGTTTCAGTGGGTCTTGCCGAGCATGTGAGACTATGCTAAAAACAGGAAAAGTGTCATGTAACATCCAGTTTGCATTAGCCCCAGAAACTTCTTCAGGAGGCACAAGACCACAGGCCCTGGAATCAAACTGCCAGGTTTGAGTCTGTATTTTTTTACTTACTAGCTATGTGACTTAAGGCAAGTTACAAACCTTGCTGTATGTCCCTTTTCTCTGCATATCTCTAAACAGGGCTTCTAAAGCACCAACCTCCCAGTGTCGCTGGAAGAATGAATGAGGCAGTCTGTGTCATCTGCAGAGGAGCATCCGTCATGTGGTTCATGTCCCCAAACCCTGGACTGTTGTTATTCTCACTGCTTTCTCCTGAACATCAACTTCTGAGACGGAGCGAAGAGAAACACTTCTGACTGCTTCTGAGTGTAGAGCATAGGCTTTTGTAAAACTCAGATTCGAGAGGAAGGCATAAGAGAGGCCAAACATATGTGACTCCTTCTAGAACGATGCCTATTTTGTTTTAGGGATGCCGTGATTGATTGATTGATCGATTGATTTACCTTTCAAGAAAGGGTGCTGCCTACTCTGGGCTGGTATGTCTCTTCCAATGTAGTTTTTACTTCATTGAGGCTGAATACAGGCAATGTAGCACAGTAGCCAAGAAGAAGGATACTGGCTCATTCCCACCCGGGCCCTAATCTCCGCTCTGACACTTAATAGCTATTGTGACTTCTTGAAAATGGCTTCTTCTTTCTGTGCCTCCATCTCAAGAGTAAAGACAATACTTACTTGAATCCTCACCTTGTAATTTTTACCCTGGCCTGGTTCTGTCTGAGTGGTTTACCCAGAGGACACAACAATCCTGTGGTCCTGTTGCTTGGGTTTCTGGAGATCATCCATTCAGTTCAGGAGCTGGCTTCCTGCTAGCGTTCCCTCACACAGCTACCAGGGCACCGGTTGTCCAGGGCTCCCTGTGCTTTTGAGGGCCCCTGCTGCTTGGGTGACCGTTTCTTCCTTTTTCATAAAGTTGTCTTCCTCATGTGCTTATCGCTAAGTAGAGATTATTAAAACATCAAGTCAATGGAGAGCTCAGATTATTATGATTATTTGAGAGAGACAGTGAGGGAAAGGAAGAGGCAGGGAGGGAGGAAGAGAAAGAGAGAGCGAGAGAGAATGAGAGCGACCTTAATATCACATCAGAATTACCTGTAGAGATTTTAAACATACATGTCTGGCTCCATGTCATGTTGCCTTTATCAGATTTTTTTTCCTGGGTGTCCATTTAAGCTGGTTGATTATGAATTTTTACCGATTCCAGAGTTTTGCACTTGTGTGGTTTTCCCCTCTGGATCCTCAGTAAGGTATGAAGAAGGCAGTGATATATGTTCAGCCACGGATGAGAGTTTGTCAGGGCAGCAGAAGAAGAAAGGGCAAATGAGCAAGGACACTGACTGTGTGGACAAGGAGCTTGAAATCCCGGTCCAAAAGGGAGGACAGGGCACCTGGGTGGCTCAGTTGGTTGAGTGACTACTTTCAGCTCAGGTTATGATCCCAGAGTCCTGGGATCGAGCCCCACATTGGGCTCCCAGCTCCACGGGGAGTCTGCTTCTCCCTCTCACCTTCTCCTCTCTCATACTCTCTCTCTCTCTCTCTCAAATACAAAAAAGTCTTAAAAGAAAAAAGGGAGGACAGTGAAGAGGGCAGTGTTGTTGAAGGTCCTGGTGAGGTCCTAGGACAGGCATAATCATGCTGGTTGTGCAGGTAAACTGGAAGGAAAGAAGGGAGTGATGCCTTTCTGAAGCAGGATTTGTAGGGTAAACTGCAAAGAGAGGACAATAACTCAGGTATGCAATAATCGCTGTAATTGAACCTCAGGTAATCTGAAAATTGAATGATCTCTCACTCACCCCAGGGTTTAATTCAGTCCTCACTTTTCCTCTAGGCTGCATTATAGTCTCTACTTAATCTCTGATTCCCTTATTTTCATCACTAGTTTATAGCTTCTCACATGTCCTTTGGACTGTCGATAGAAGTTGGCATCTCTGGCTTTGAACCTTGGTGATAGAAAGTTTCTATCCTTCCGTGGGCATTTCCTACTGCTGGCTGCTCCAGGAAACCCCCCAGATGAATCTCCGGCCCTTGCACCACGTCTCAATACTGATTCTCTTAGACAGAACCATCCTTGGGTTTACTTTAGTCTCTGCAGAAGAGTTGGATACCAGGTTTCTTGTCTCCTGGTCCAGAGCTTTTCTTAACACACACTTTCACACTCCCCTACATGCATGGGAGCCTATTTGGGGGACCTGTCTGTGACCGAGGTCCCTGTTTCACACTCTGGTCATGCACTCTTTACAGCTCCATCATTGGATCCCATGGACTCTCCCAGACCTTCAGTCAGCTGCCCTCAGAATGAGATGGTAGTGCTTTGGGGGTGACCAGTGTGTCACTCCTCTGTCTCAGCACTTCTCTGGCTAGATGGCCTGACTTGTGCTCAGCCCTTGATAGATTTCTGAGGGTTTTCTCCTGCCTATGCTGTTTGGGATCAGCCAGTCAATGGGCTTTCCTAACCCAAGAGTGATCGATCAACGATTCAGGAAGCCACAGACAGAACATTCAGTGTAGAACCGGAAGATGTAGTCTTGGTCTAACACTGATGCTAATTTGAGTAATTTTGCACTGACCAGAGTCAGAATGAGGGTGCTCTGTGCTGTAGAGCATTAGCAGGGGCTGGGAAATAGAGCTAACTGTTTTTAGGCATCACTGCCGCTCAGTTTACATTTGGGATTTGTGAACTTTGAGTGAAAAATGGTATTTCTCACCAGGTTTCATGCAACCTTACACTTACCCAACCCTATCACTAGACCTCAGTAAAAAGACAAAAATTTCCATCACAAACACATACTCCCTAAAATCTAAAGTAATGGTAACAAGGTGATGACAACAAGGGATAGAATGTGTTAACTTTCTGGTGTTCTTTATTTCATTTCCTTCAGATTTGGGTGGAAGAAACATCTCCTACACAGCGAGCATGGTAGAAAGAACACAGTCTTGGAATTGTGACTCGGTTTTGAATCAGAGTCCGCGCCTACCAGCTATGTGACCTAGGACACAGTTTACTCTCCCTGAGCTCTGTCTCTTCATTCGTAAAGTGGGGGTACCCAGTTGCCAAATGCCTGCTACATAGGAGATATTTGCGGATAGCCCTTCCATGTCCACCCGAAACTCCCTATGGGGTACCCCTTCCCTGCAGAGTCTGGAAAGTTAGAAATGATGTTTCCTAGACTCTCTTGCAGCTAATGTTCTGGATGTGATTGGAGTTCTGTCAATTACAGGCACCTAAGCTAAGACTCAACTAGGGAATGGACTTAAGGAGGGAGATACTGGCAGGAAGCACAGTGCCCATTTTGCTGACATGGACTGTGGCAGAGGCAAAGTGATGGCTGTTGGCTGCTTCCGGGGGGAGTGGCCTCCTGCAACAGCAGCAGCACTCACTTTCCTTATTATGTGTGGTTCTGAGGACTTAGTCTAGAGCTTGCTCCTCTGGCCCTTTCTACAATTGTGTAAGTGTCCTCATACATGATGTAATTGTCTTTATGCTTAAACTAGCCATAGTGATTTCTGCTATCTAAGACTGAAACTGAAACCAAACTGAATAAATGGCAGGTAGTTCTCTTCACTATGACTACCCATATGTTAACATACATGTAGATTCCACATGGATTGTAGGAAATAGAAGAAGGAATGGAGCACAACCCCTAAGGAACTTGTCATTTTGTGGAAAAGGCACACTTGTAAGTAGACAAACTTTAAAATGATCTGGGCACCGAATGCTATCTTCACATTGCTTTGAGAACCAAAGGATGGAGTAAATAACAGTGGCTTGATGAGCTGGATCAGAAGATGACATTTTATAGAATTGAAAAGAACGAGCAGGACGTCAATTGGTGGGGGGAAAGGCAGGGGTGGCGTGGGAGGAGCACCCAGCATTAGCAAAGAAGCAGAGAAGTGAAAGTGTCTCTGGATCAGAGGAGCATGAGGGGCTTGATGGGTCTTGGGTGCAGCTGGGATGGAGTGTGGTTGGCATAGAATGAGGACCATTAAGGAGTTTGAAGAGTTAAATTCTGACCAGATTGTGTAGAAGTGAATGTGTCTAATTTAGGGAATTTAAATTTTACCATCTAGTGATTGTGAGCCAGCAGGGATTTTGAAACAAAGGAGTGAAAATAAACATTTTTTTCATTTATGAGAAAAGCTCTAGCTTTAATATGGAGAATAAACTGGAGGATGAAGGGCCCTCAAAGACATACAGGAGGCTGTTTAAAAAAGTGAAAAAAAATGAGGGTAGCATTCATGATGGAACGGAGGGTCAGAATTTAGGGTATATTTCTGAAATAAAAATGCACAGAATTAGAAACCAATTGGATTGGAAGGAAAAGAAGAAGAAAGAAGTGAAGTTTCCAGCTAAAATACATGCTTCACTGGAGCAAGGACTTTGTTCATGGATATATCCTCAGTATGGAGAATAATGCCTAGCACATAATAGATGGCCAATAAATATTTATTAAGTGAATAAGGTGAATGGCAATGTCGTGAATATTGTCACGTTGAGGTTATTTTCAGATGTCTTTGGAGCATCCAAGTAGAAATGTTCATAATGCAAGTCTGGTGCTTAGAAGAAAGAAAAAGGCTGAAGTTATAAATAGAAGTCATAGAGACAGCAGGTGAAGCATAGATAAGATGTTCCAGAGGAAGCACATCAGCTGAGGGTAGAACTAATGGTGGACTCTGGGATCCAACAGACTTAAAAAGTTGGCAGAGCAGAACTTCTTATGAAGCTTGAAATGCGATGGCCAGCAAGGGATGGGATGTAGGAAAGGGTGGTGTGTTGGAAAGCAGGTCAGAAGCAATTTGTTGGTGCATAGCGTCAACTCTATGGGGAGATCGAGTTGCATAAACACATCTCTAAATCGGGGGTCTTTAATCATTCTTTCCTAGTCTCACTTTAACAGAGTTATAGAGATGGGACTCGTATTGCAATGGGTTTGGCCCTCGGCAGATGGGGGGAGAGCCACTCTGCCATTGGATAAACCAGTGTGTTTGTACCTTCTTTTCTAGTCATATGTAGACCAGTATTCTTGGGGTAGGGGGGCAATTTTTCCCCTTCAGAGGACATTTAGTTAAGTTCGTAGCACTTTTGGTAGTCATGCCTAGAAGACTGCTCCTGGGATCTCATAAGCAGAGGTCACAGATGCTACCAGACGTCCTCCCCTAGCGCACAGGGCGGCCCCCAACAACGAGGAATAATCTGGCCATGCTACTGATGTCGAGAAACCCCACCGGCCCAAAAAACACTGCTGAAATGAAGCCAGTAGGAAGAAATGGTGAGGTGTCAGGGGAAGAAGGAGATATTTTTCCCCTTTGGATGTGTGAGGTTCATCAAGTAGAGATTTGAAAGGCTCTGTCAGTAGAATACACACAGACCAGGCCAACCAGCGGAGCAGAGGGCCTCCGGAGTGTCGCTGCCCCCTTTTCTTCTCTCTTCCACATCTGCGTTGGGAAGCTTGCTGCCACTTACCCTCGTCGTAATGGAACATGGCCTGAGGACTCTTTGTGGTCAGCATTGCTCCGTGTGCAATCAAGACTGCAACCATTTTTCTGAGCTAAAAAGTGGGTCACCTGGTGAGTCAAGTACAAGTGTATTTATGGCAATGACGGGAGAGGGCTTTTGAAATGGAGGCAGCCTGGGGCTTCCAGGTTATGTCACTGGAAGAGAGAAGACAGAAAGAGTCCTGGACGTGGAACCGAGACCCAGCAAATCTCAGCTCCCCTGAGGACTGGCTGCCTGATCCTAGGACATCCCTAAGCTTCTCCGAGCCTCAGTTTCTTCATTTGTAAAATTAGATTAATGATACTAAGCTCAGTGATGGATGTGTGGGTTAAATTTGTGATCCATCGGAAAGTGCCCTGGGACTGTGTGAGCCCAGTCACCCAATGTTATTACCTGGGACCTTTTACGAAATCGTGACATATAAAAGGTGCGGATATAAAATAATGAGATTATTTTTTCTCTATGAAAAATGTACATCAATGTACCCAAAATTTAGTACCCAACTGGATAGAAGTTTCTCAAGTGCAGAGTCCTTGGCGATTTTGTTTATTCCTGGCACATATAGCATAGAAAAAGTACACAGACAATGTTGGAGTTCTGAATGAAGATTTCTGTTCTTTTCCTTTTGTCTTTGCAAATGTATAACCTATGCAAAGGAGCCCAGCTTTCAGATTTACTGGCTCTCGGAATAAAGAGAGGAAGTGATATGTGTAGTTGAAATTACGATAGTCAGCAGTTCTGATTAGATACATTTTGGGTCAGTTTTGATAAACTGAAAGTTCTGTCTTTGATAAAAATAAAATCTGAAAAAACAACTCCCCCTCTCCCACAGAAAGTCCCTGGCTTTTGTTTGTTTGCTTCCTTGTTTTTTTTTTTTGTGGTTTATCTCAGGACAGAATACTTTGGGGAAGGCCCTGGAATTCATTCATAGCTTATTTCTCACTGCCCAAGTCTTTAGAAATGTAAATCTTCTGGGTCCTGATTAACTGTGCCAGCAGTTAGGCTAAGTTTTACTATTTTTGTGCAGAAGGCATTCAATAGGTAATTGTTGAAGAAATACAGACAAGAGGCGATAATGAATGTGAAGTGTTTATCCGCATGTCTGTCTCCCAGTAGCTGCTCAGTAAAGAGAGCTGCTTGGCTTTGTGCATAGTGAGGTTCTGCGAGGAAGAATATTAAAAGAAATGTGCTGTGGGATTCTGAAGACGACACTAGAAAGAAGAATTCGAGGGGCTCCTGTAAATAAACGCCTTTGCCCTCCTGGTCAAACGGACAGTCATCGATGGAACCGCCTCTGTTCTCCTTGTTCTTACACCGCGCACAGACACGACGCCAGAATTGCGGAACGAAGGGACAGGGAAGAGGACGAAAGGCACAGGCGGAGGACGGCTGCGCAGCAAGCGCTCGCTGCGGACAGCATACTGGAACCATGGTAGCGGGCCTCAGTGGAGACCTCCTGACTCGCGGTTAAGTATGAAAAAGCACAAAGCTCTGTTTGGATAAGCCACTGGATGCCGACTCTGTGGTTGTGTGCAGCCAGACCCGATCCTCGAGACGTGGCCCACGTTAGACTCGGCAGGCACATCCGCACACTCGACCCCGCCCCTCGCAGGATGGCCTCTTGCAATGGAAGAGCAATGGCCTGCCTCCTTGTCTCCTTTGTCCTGGCCTTCGATTTCCTTTTTGGCAAGTTTCAAGTTATATTTTGATGGATATTACCCATCAGGTTGTCAGTTCCTGAGATTCCTTTCCTTTCTCACTTTATTCCCTTTCCTCTGTGGGATGCTGGGCAGGAGGAGGGCAAGGCGCACACCCCAGTCTTCAGCCCCTGCTCAGCTCGGACGCTCGTCAGGGCCCCGGAGAGCCGCGTGAACTCACAACTGGAACTGCCCCCTAGGCAGGCAGGAAGCAGGCAGGGAAGGTCGGTTCTCCACGGAAGCGCAGAGATGGTCCAGTCCAAGGGTTCCTTGGAGGTGCATCAAAGACTGTTGAGAGGGCAGGTTTGTGGGCCGCTGGGATGGTCAGCATCCAACCTGCCCCTTGTCTCCCTTCCACCAGGATTTGTCCATTTTGATCTGTATTGTATAATGTACTTTAGGGAAAGGTTTCAATGGCTAGAAAACCCTGCTTTTTACATCAGTGATAGGAGGACCATCGAGGTTAATCTGACCCGTACTTGTGAGAGTCCAGTATGTGCAAAACGTTCCCGCAGGCAAGTCTGCACACTGCGTGAGTCTGCAGCACGCAGCCCCCCCTGTGTTACAATGCAAAGGCCACCCTGGGGGCGGGCAGTGAGGCAGCTCTGGCTACAGGCGTCACAGCCGTGGGCAGGGGGATAGTGTTCGACCCAAGGTACTTAGAATTGTGCAGAAGGAAAGAACAGGGAAGGTATCAAAGACACACCGTGCTTGTTATGTGAAGCAGAGGGAGATAAACATAAGATGTATCAGGTACCAACACAAGAAATATTACGGAAGTTAAAGAAAACAGAAGGTGTAAAAGAGGAGCGGTATCAGGAAGGACTCTGGGCAGGAAGTAAGATTCAATATGGACCTCGAAAGAAAACTAGAACCACGTGTGGGTTAGTTTAGACTGGTAAAACAGAAATAAATCTTCAGTAGTATACATGAAAGGTGAGCACAAAGCTCTACTTTCATTTAAACTTCGTGCAAGCGGGACACCTGGGTGGCTCGGTGGGTTGATCATCTGCCTTTGACTCAGGTCATGATCCCAGGATCCTGGGATCTAGTCCTGCATTGGGCTTCTTGCTCGACAACAGGGAGCCTGCTTCTCCCTCGGCCTGCCGCTCCCCCTGCTCGTGCTTCTCTCTGACAAACAAATCAATAAAATCTTTAAGATAAAAAACTGGATAAGCCTCATGCAAGCAAGTTTATTCCCCCATTTTACAGATAAGAATACTGACAGAGGTTGAAGAATTTGTCCAAGGCCTTACAGCTAATACCTGGAGCACCAAGTGTTCAAAATGAGATCCATTTGCTGTCAAAGCCTGGGCTCTTTCTAGGTTCATCCTGAAAAGGTTTTTAGGCAGAGGAGAAGGAAACTCTCTGCTATAGGAGAAGGGAACTATTGACTCTACAACGTGGTTGGAAGACATAATCATCTTAGCCGCCCGGCCACCCCAGAAAGTCAAGGCTGCCATCCTTCCCTTGCAGAGAGCCCCACCCCACAGGTCATGTGGGGGGCGGGGATAGCGAAGCCTAGGCTTCCATCTAAGTATCCCCGACTTCAAGGCAACACACCTTGTCATTCGCAGCCTCCTCACGTGACTCAGGACAGAAGGAATCAGTGTGCACGCGCGTGTAAGGAACCTTAGATTATGTGAGGGGGGATGGGGGAAAGAAGGTGACTCTAGCTTGATAGCTGAGGCGAGGAGTTGTCTCAGAATCCGAAAACCTCAGTGACTCCCTTCTCCCATCTGCTGTTTTTGGTCAACAGTGGGCTTTCTGAAGGCCTGGTCTTCCTTCTGGAAGCAACAGCTCAGGATCTGGGATTTGTTCTGGGAAGTGACTCCAGCCAATAGGAGAGGGGACTGGGGAGAGCCAAGGGGGAATGAGGGGGTATCATCTAGGGGTGTGGTCTTGAGTTGGTCTAGGCCATGAGAGGCTGGAGCTCTGCCTGATTCCACTGGAGCCTTTGGGGAGCCATGCAGAGTGTACCTCAGGATTGTCTGGCTACGGACAGAGGAAGGTGGTGTTGCCCATCAAGGCCTACCCCATGAGTATTACCTCCCTGCCCAGCCAGGGTGAGCATATGTGGGGCAGGACCCTTCAGGGCCCCTCCCGTGGGGGCGGAGAAACTCCTGGTGCCCCCAAGCAAGGTGCTGACCAAGGCAGCAGGGCTGAAGTAAGGGCTGGCCGGAGAGGTGCGAGGTGGAGACAGGAAGTATCAGGACACGGGCCTCGGGTCAGTAGCTTCCATCAGAATGGAAGAAAGATTCAACAAACGCAGGACTGATGTTTATTTTCAGGTCAATTTAGGATCTCTAAATAGGAGTTTTATACGGAGCAGGACTGGTGTAAATGGCAGAGAGCAAGGAATACCGGAAAACATCTTTTTTTTCTTTGTAGTGAAATGTACATAACACAAAATTGACTATCTTAATTTTAACATGTACACTGAGTGGCATTAAATGTAGTCACAATGTTGTGCAGCCATCACCACTATCTAATTCCTGAATTTTATCATCACCTCAAAAGGAAACCCTGAACCTATTCATTACTTCTCACTTGCCTCCCCACTCCGCGTCCCTGCCCCGCGGAATCCTCAATCCTCTATGGATTTGCCGACTCAGGATCTTTCACATAAATGGAATCATACAATTCAAGTCCTTTTGTGTCTGTCTTCTTTTACTTAGCATAGTGCTTTCGAGGTTGGAAAATATATTTTGAAAGGAGTATTTTTGTTGCGTCCACCGGCAATTTCGTCCTGTTTGGAGATGGAAAGCGAGTCTGGCCTTAAAAATGTCACCGCTTGCAGAACAGCGCCCCCTGGTGGACTCCAGGTGACGTTCTCTGACCCAACTGTGCACACAAGCATTTGGCTGTACCCCCTTGGCCCCGACAGAGGATATAGAGGTGCAAGGGTACTTTCGAAAAGCCAGGGGAATTAAAAAAAATCAAATTTAGCTTGTCCCTACTAGTGAAGCTTTACTAAAACAAGACTTCAGGGGAAAATACCTGTCCAACTGTCATTGGCAATTGTGGGTCACCATGATCTGATTTACAAGGGATCTGTGGGGTTGAGATAAGTCTAGGGGGCCATTCACATTGCTTGTGATTACTCCAGCAGGATCTGATGTTCTTTTTCTTTGTTTCATTTTTTTATTAACATATAATGTATTATTTGCCCCAGGGTACATGTCTGTGAATCATCAGGCTTACACATTTCACAGCCATAGCTTGCCATAGCACATACCCTCCGCAATGTCCAAGGATCTGATGTTCTTATAGGCTAATTCCAGTGAAACAGCGGTACATTTGGAGAAATCCATACCTGAAGTTATGTTAAACACCCATAAATTTAAAAAATAAAATAAAAAAATAAACATCTATAAATTAACCATAAACCCAGTTATGTTAAATATCCGTAAATTAACCCGTAACACAGTTGTGCTCTCACCTTGGTTATAAGTAGCAATCAAGTGTTTAAGCCCTAAAAACTGCCCCATCAAAAGTCAAGCCTGTGGCAAATGATAATAAAGGAGAAGCATATTCTTATGTTAATAAGGCCATATTGAACCTTGTTTTCCTCCTGTGAGATTGGCTGATATTTTAAATAGGTCTTTGGTCAAATATTTGTTCCCATTATGCAGCTCCTGCATTGTTTCAGCTCTAGCTCTTTCCTGGGCACATTCACTTCTCACATAAAGTGGACCCAGGGCAATAGAGAGAGGCGTCTAAAAAGGGATTTTGTTGAGAGCAGATGGGAAGCTAACATTCACTAATCTAAATAAAAGCCTCCTTGTGTATACTTCTATGGCCCCCTGAACTTTTTCCAACAGTTAATGCATTTGTGATTATTTATTTTATGTCTATTCTTCTTCCAGGAGGCTCTCTCTCTGTGTACATATATGTATGTATATATACATACACGCATACGTACTGTGTGTATCTATTGTTTTTCTCAAGGCCTAGAAGAGGGTCTAGAGCATAGTAGCTGCTCAGTAAATATTTTTGAATTAATTGTCCAAATGAGAAGTGTTCTGAAGATATGGTTTCTAATCCTAACTCTATGGCTTGTGTTTTGACCTATCTCACTAAATTTTTGCGAGAATCAGATGAGAGAACACTTAAAAAAAAGTAACAGTATAGTATTATTTAAAAATAGTAATAGTCATAATGGTAATAGTTAGCCTTTTGCAGTCTTTGATTTGGTTCAATTTAATTGACTGACTGTTGCATACAGATAGAAGTGTAGACCTTCCTTGGAAGTTGCAGAAAAGTTAAGCACAACCCCTATTGTAAAAGAGATTTGTAAGATTTTACAAAAGGAACACAGAATAAGACAAAACAAAACTAAGCACTTCTGGTGAGCTTAGTTTGATGTGACATAGGCGACTAGCAATGAAACAGAAGTCTGCTGGTAAAACTGAGTATTGATCCTAAGTGGAGGTAAAAGGGACTTTACCATTATGTCTTTACCAGTGAAGAAGAGAATAAAAACAAAGTAATCGTGCTATAAAAACTTTCCCACATATAACAGCAAGGAGGAATGTAAAAAACAATTTCTATCAATCTGGGCCTATGTGGCCCCAAATGACCTGCTATGATTTTGAAATTACCCTGAAGTCCTGGGCTTTATTGCAAACATCATGTACAATTTGAATTCTGTACCATAATTACCTTGTATTATAATAGAAAAATACCCTGCCCTCCCACTCAAAATCTGAACATAACTGATGTTCCAGGGAGCCTTGCTGAGCTTTTTTAGGTATTCTCGGGCACGTCTCCTTGAACCGGAGGGGACGTACCCTAGTCGAGAAGCTGGGGATACCAGTGGGAAAAGCACGGGAGTAAATCAATCAGTCGGAAGTGGACTTTTGTTCCAAAGGATCTATTTTTCTTATGGGCCTGCACATTCTGTGTGTGAAGGAGAGCATAGCTTCTTCATTTTATTTTATTTACTCCAAACCCCAAAGACTGGGAATTCTGTCATTCCCTGTGGAATTGGGAGATAAATTCTCGGTTTTCATATTTCCAGACTAGTTTGACTCAATATTCTATGGCAATTACAACATTAAATGCTTTACCCATGTATATTATACTGGAGCAAAATACAAAACAAAACAAAAACCTTAGTGAATGTTAATTCTTCAATAACCCATTTCTCACCATGGATGAAGAAAAAAGGGCCAACGTGACTACCATGGCCAAGTTCTCACAGTTGGTAGGTGACAAAACCAGAACATCGATTAATCCAAGGATGGGGAATTCCCCACCGTACATGCACGTGCTTGTCTTCAAATCCAAATTGTGAATATAAACCTTTATTTAAAAAAAAAAATTGTGCGTACGCGAAAAGGAAGTTTGTGTTCAAATAATGATGCCCTCAGGAGCTCCCCAAAGTTCTTGGATGACGTGCCAGGGCTTGTAAGGGCTGGCAGGGTCAGAGGTTTGGCTAACCCTCTACCTCCGTACCTCCAGCCGTTCTCTGCGGTGTTTGGTAATGTTGTCATGACCAAATGCAAGTGGTATTTTTGGTTTTTATTTTATTTGGTTTTGTTGTTCTCTTCTCAAGCTCCTTTATCTTGACCTCTCTGCAGTGTGTGGACACGGGGACTACTTGTCCTCCAACTTGACAGAAAATCTTGGGCTTTTGTGAAAATGAGCTTCTTTCATTTTCCTTCTAGGTAATGCGCCCACCATGGCTGGATTTTTGTCTTACTCTTGCCTCCCGAATGTGGGTGCTATTTTGTTTTTTAACAGCTGTGCCTCCCTCTTACTCTTTATCTCGGGGCAATGACTACTAACGTGCGATGCTGGACACAAGCCCTCGTCTACAACACCTGCAGCTCCAACTTTGCCTGTTCTCTCACTCTACGCCCGTCAGCCTGGAAGACCGTCCTCTTGGCTATCTTCCCATCATTTCAACCTCACAAGTCCTGGGCACAAATCACACTTGCTCTTCAGCTTCCCTTACCTCCCAACCTGCCTATTTCTGCCAATGTCACCACCTTCCTCACAGTTACCCGGGATCAAAATTTTAGAATCATCTTTCTGTCTTTTTACGAGTGCCTTATATCACTCCAGTTGCCAATGCCCATTGGGTGAATGACTATGGGTGTTGGAACTCTGAAAGAATTAGCATCAAAGTTTCACTTAGTATTAATCTTGGCGTTCTTTTTACTTTCCTGTCCATGCTCTCTGACCCCTTCTGTCTGTCTAAGATACACTGGGAAGAGTTGGGATTTCGGGAGGAAAATTGGGATTCCAGGGAAGGAACGTAAGATAAGGGTTAGCTTTCAGTTATTTCGACTTCCAAACTAAGTCTTTGAGAATCAAGAGGCAAGGCAGATGGGACTGAGAAATAAAGATTAGAAAGAGAATTGAAGGGGAGAGTTAAGTGATAAAGACCACAGGACTAGGTGGAGAGTGACCTGGGAGGCTGTTTTAGGGAAGTGTGTGAAAAGCTTGGAAGGTGACAAGTGCCAAGGAGCCCCTGGGATCTGAGCTCTCACCGGCCACACCCCCGGCCTGCTGCCTCCTTAAGGGAGGGGGGTTCATCCAGGCCCTTCGCCTCACCCATGGATAATCCCATAAGACTTGCATGTTAGGCACCCCCAGAAACAGAGGGGATGGAAGGCTCATAACGTAGCAGGGCAGCGGTGGTGTGGAAGAGAAAGCCCTAACATCTGGACTTGGGCAGGACGCTCACTACAAACACCTCAGCAACTGACATCTGTCAGAGCAACATTTCAATCTCATCTTGGAAGGCTGATGGGAGCGTGACATCCAACTCCTTTCTTTCTCCCTGCATTACTTGCTTAGCTGAAGGGGATTTGGAGATCCTAATCTTCCTCTGACCAGCCCTGAGGTCTGGCTGCCTAAGATCCAGTGAAAGAACCGGGGACAGATGAGAGGGTGAGGAAGACCACCAAGGATGGCCCCTTAGGCTATCACAATAGGGAAGCCATCATTGGTGAGGACCGTCTCAAAGGAACGTGAGGAACCTGGAGTTCTAGAGAGGCGAGAACGAGAAGCGCTGAGGAGCTATGGCCAGCCAAGCGAATCTTGCCCACATATTATCTGAGTCATGAGGAATATACGTGAGGGCTTTGTGCTTTGCCTTTTCTTGGGTTGGAGGAGGATTTCTTAAGTGTGGCTCCTGTCTGGGAACACAGGGCTCAGATGAAGTTCAACATCGTCAAAGGAAAACTGGAAAGCCAACAGGTGCGTGCTGTGCTTTCCCGCCACAGCAGTTCAAGTCTTTATTCACGCGGCTGGCTGCATCATATCTTGTTCCTGGATAGTTGTCAACTAATTCTTCATAAAGTCTGAAATACCTAGGGTTCCCATCTGCATAGAAATGGTATTTGCGAAGTGATGTTTGGACTATGTTGTGACTTTTAGCCTTTAAAAGCCAAGCTTCGGATCGACGACCATTCACCTGGACCATCACATGGAAATCTCTGCCTCAAAGGAAATGCACCTGCATTTGTTACACACGTGCAGATCTGCTCTGATAGGACTCCTGTGATTGTAGCTCCCGCCCCCCGGCTTCTTCTAAGTCAGAGTTTCTCAGCCTCTCGATAATAGAGGCTGGTTCGTTCTTGGTGCTGGGGCTGTCCCGGGCACGGTAGAATGTTGGGCAGCAACCTTGCCTCTGCCAGTGGCATCCCCATCCCTCTCTCCCTGCTGCAGTGGTGACAGTCAGAAATGTCTGCAGACATTGCCAGATGTCCCTTAGGGGGCAAAATCGTCCCTAGCTGAGCACTACTGCTTTAAGAGTCTATGTTTTTTTTTTTTTAATTTTTTTTTTAAAATTTTTATTTATTAGAGAGCGAGAGACTGAGAATGAGAGGGGAGAAGGTCAGAGGGAGAAGCAGACTTCCCGCAGAGCCAGGAGTCCGATATGGGACTCGATCCCGGGACTCCAGGATCATGACCTGAACCGAAGGCAGTTGCTCAACCAACTGAGCCACCCAGGTGCCCAAGAGTCTATGTTTTAAGGACGCCTGGGTGGCTCATCCATTGAGCATCTGCCTTCAGCTCAGGTCATGATCCCAGGACCCAGCCCCATGCTGGGCTCCCTGCGGGGAGCCTGTTTCTCCCTCTCCCTCTACCTGCTTGTGCTCTCTCTCTCTCTCTCTCTCTGTCAAACAAACAAACAAACAAATAAATAAAATCTTTTTTTAAAAAAAAGAGTCCATGTTTTAGATTCAGAAAATGTCAAGGTTTGAATGCAAATAGGGAATATAAGCCCTACTTTGAGACAGTACTTAATAAAAGAATTAGGTTGATTGAGAAACAACACAGCGGCCAGAGAAGTAGATGGAAAAGCACAGAATAACTAGTACCAAATAGTAAAGATCCAAAAATGCGGGGGAGAGAAAGACTGGGGCCTGATTAGGAAAGGCCTAGAAGATTCCAAATGAATAAAGTTAAAGAATAAGTGTGTTCAGGAGACTGTAAGTTCACCCAAAGGACATGGGATATAGTTGCCGTATTCTTATTCTGTTATTGTTATATTTAATTATTCTGTTACTTCATTCAAATTATGTTAATAAATTATATTTTGTATTTTAAGGGACATGTGTTCAGCCATGCTATGTTTACTTTCTAATATTCCAAACTAGGAGAACTTAATGACTTGTGCTTTGGATGAGACTTAATTATGCCATCTGGTGTTACAAACCTCAAACTGCAGGCAAAAGAATCCCGGGAAAGTCTTTTGGGAGCTGGAGGCAGTTTTCACTCCTTTCAGAGAAAACAAAACAAAACAAAACAAAGCGAAACAAAACAAAACAAAACACAAAGCGACAAAGTGGTATAGACAACGGCTAACGTGCAACAGTTTTCAGTGGTCTTCCTATCTTAACAGCATTTTCACTAATTTTAAGCCTCTTGAGGACAAAGGCCTTCTTGTTTGCCCTTGTATCTCTAGCACGATCCTTGGAACACTGTGGATGCTTGACAAATACCCATTGAATAAATGGATGACTATATACAGTTTGAGACCGCAAGAAATGGGTCCTCATGTAGAATCTCATGCGCAGTGCTGGTGGGCAGGGGTAGGACAGGCGGGAAAGCATCATGGCTTGTAAGTAGTTTCCTTGCCATCACTAGGAAGCCATCTTTATAGAACAGACCTACACAGTAAGGGAGCCCCACATTTCAGCAAGGTCTGCGACACTTGTCATTATCTCCCCAAAGAGCGTTAACTGGGACTGGACATGTTTTCCCGTTTCTCACCTCTGAGCCACAGACCTCTTCCTCCGACCTCCAGTTACATCAAGAGGACTTAATCTTCATTTTGCAACCAAACCCTCGGAGGCTTGCAAGCTGCTTGTATGTATAAATGTAGCTCAATGCAGTGGTAGGAACCAGAGATTTAAGTTTTCTCGGATCCTGCTCACTCTTGAATTTGCATGTCGAAAAGATGTAGAAATATCCATTACAGATGTTCTCCTGTATTTCACAATGTGGTTGATAGATTGAAAACGCAACGCACAGATTTGTAAAAACTCGTAGTTTTTGCCAGAATGGAAGAAAAAGGGTCAGGGACATTCCTCTGTTCTTAAGTATTTATTTTATAGATTTATGGAATGATAATCATTTTTATTCTGTTATTCAATCGTTCCTTCTACAAATAGGTAAATATGTCCTAACTGAGTGCTTGTTCCTGGTAGAGACTTGTGCTAGGAGCCATTAAAGGTCTACACAAGAGCAAGGTGGAATCTCTTTCTTATAAGAGTTTGATACAGTTAGGGTAAATTAGGGCAGACCAAGTGCATTCTCTTCTTATTGAAAAAAAGCAAAGAAAGAAAAGAGGATGAGTTAAGTAAAAATGCACCCACTGCAACTTTATAAGCCTTGGCTACATTCCGTGATTATGGATCTATGTTGAATATGCCTGTTTGGTGTAATGAAGTGAGAATTGAGAAAAAGTAAATCCTCACTGTTCCTCTTGCTGTTCATCATTTTGCTAATTCAGTGTTGGGAATACATGAGGTTTTTTAAAAATTTTTTTATTAACATATAATGTCTTATTTGCCCCAGGGGTACATGTTTGTGAATCATCAGGCTTACACATTTCACAGCACTCACCATAGCACATACCCTCCCCAATGTCCATAACCCAGCCCCCCTATCTCTAACTCCCCTACCCCCAATCAACCCTCAGTTTGTTTCCTGGGATTGAGAGTCTCTTATAGATTGTCTCCCTCCCGATCCCATCTTATTTTATTATTTTCCCTCCCACAACCCTCCACCCTGACTCTCAAATTCCTCATATCAGAAAGATCATATGATAATTGTCTTTCTCTGACTTAATTTCGCTCAGCATAGTAAACTCTAGTTCTATCCACATCATTGCAAATGGTAAGATTTTGTTTCTTTTGATGGCTATGTAGTAGGGAATACATGAGTTTTAATAGGTGTTTCTTTAAATGTACTAGCTAAGTGCTCTCATGCTCTTATTAATTATCAGTTTCTTGAGGGAGGAAAGGAGAGTATGTTTTACCCTTATTTAAAGGGGGAATTCTGGCTAGGGTTCCAGATAAACACGTAACTATTGGAAACATTTGGGGGATTTGGGTTGGGTGGTGGGGAGTGAAGGACATGGGGAGAGAGAAGGGAAAGGAGAGAGAGATTCTGAAAGAAAACTGACAGTGCCCCGTGGGGAAGACACACTCCCATGTGAGTAAGTAAAGGACTTGGTATTGTGTGCTCAATTAACACATGTGACTTAACAGTATTTTGAAGCAGGAGGGCAGGTGTTGCTGTTTTCCTTTCATAGAAGATGAAACTGAGGTTTAGAGATAATATTTAGTTTGTCCACAAACAAAAAGTGGTAAGTATAGGAACCAAGATTTGCAAATCAAAACTTCTGATTCCAGATTTGATGTTTTTCCCATTCTGTAAGGAACTACCCGAAAGTTGAAAGTAACCAGACAGTGAGAGAGAGGGTGGAAACAGTGCCCATTGTTTGCTGTTTACCATTCTTCACACATTCACCCATTCTTTCAGCCGGTACTTATTGTGTATCTAACACATACAGAGCTGTGCAACACACACACATCCCACTTTGATGATGGAGGGGAGGTAAAAGGGAGCAAAAGTTTTCCTGTTCCAAAGAACCCTGGAATGTTCTCCCAGGGCCATCCCCTTGCCCTCTGCACTGTCATTCCAAACTGTCTCCTTCTTTGTTCCATTAAGTGTATCTTTCCCCAACCTAGACATTTCACAACCTAGGCCTTTTCTTACTTTTTCTTTTACACCTGCACCAAAGTGGTCACTAGATATTTCTCCAGTTTTCTAACTCAGACAGGGCAGATCTTCTTGGGTATATGTTTTCATTTCTTAATGGTCTATCTCCTGAGCAATTACTCCTAACTCGGTGTACATGAAGCTCCTGGATCCATATTTTATGACCATATTTAACCATCTTCCATTGTCCTAAGAATATATAGTATCTCTTTTTCTGAATCCCATCTGTATAAGTCTGGGTTCTCTAGAGACACAGAACCGATAGGACATATACAGATATACCATGGGTTTTTCTGGGTCTCCAGCTTGCAGATGACAGATTGTGGGACTTCTTGTCCTCTATAACTGTGTGAGCCAAGTCCCATAATAAATCTCTTATGTATAATTCAGTCCAAGCATGAAGGCCTAAGAAACAGGAGCTCCAATGTCTAAGAGCAGAAGAAGATGAACAGCCCGGCTCAAGAAGAGAGAGAGGGAATTCACCCTTCTTCTGCCTTTCTGTTGTATTTGGGCCCTCAATGGATTAGATGATGGCCACTTACATTGGTGTGTGTGGGGGGGTGGTGTCTTCTTTCCTTCATTTACTAAGTAATGCTAATTTCTTCTAGAAACATGTCCCAATGTATCCAGAAATAATATTTGACTAGCTCTCTCAGCATTTCTTAGCCTAGTCAAGTTGACACATAAATAAACCATCACGACTCTAGCCAAGCAGGAGGGGCCCTCCATTGTCCAGCTGCCTCTCCTTTCTCCTAAAGTCATACCTTGGCATAATTCCTCTAGGCTCGCTACAGGTATGTGTGCGTACACACACACACACACACACACACACACACACACACACACTATTCTTCTGTCTTGAAATTCTTCTTCAAAAATGAAAAAATGGTAGAGGCATCTGGGTGGCTCAGTCGGTTAAGTGCCCAACACTTGATCTCAACTCAGGTCTTGATCTCAGGGATGTGAGTTTAGGCCCAGTACAGGGCCTAACAAAAAAAATGGGATTACTAATAGTAGTTGCAAAAGACTGTTACAACAATTAAATAATATAACACAAATAAGGCTCTGTCTTGCATAGAATATGCTTAAATAAGTAAATAAGCCATTAATTTATGCTCATTCATACCCTAAAACTCAGTCCTCATTGACCACTTTTTGCTTTGACAACCTCCCTAGAACTTATATTATTACTTATATAATATTATCTTGTAATTGTTGCTTTTCTTAGATTTGCTCATCTGTTTACTCTAGCTGTACCTTCTCTCCTCAAGTAGATTGTAACCTGCTTTAGATCGAGAACCGTAATTGTATGCGTGCGTGTGTGCACACACGTGTGTTCCTTGCTGCCTCTCTTACAGTGCTGTGGATACTATAGCATTAAATGAAGATCTGTCACAACTTGGCATAGGAAAGAAACAATAATTTTGAATGAATGAATAAATGAACAGAGGAGCTCAGGGAGATTAGTCACCTGTTGGTTAATCTTTAGAGTGCAAAGCTGCCTCTGCGGACCTCTTTGTAACCATTTGCTCCTTTCCAGCTACTGGTTTTGATTTCTTCTCCTTCAGTCCTCAAATCCAGTCAGTCATTACATTTTGTCAGTTCTACTTTCCTTTTCAGTCTTGGCTCTATTTTTCCATCAGTCTAGGTCATCATTTCTTCTCAGGCTCATATTCCATAGGGCAGCCTAGATGGATCTTTCTCAAGTCCAGTGATGATTATGTCACTCTCTTACTTAAAATCCTTTGCTGGTTTTCACTGCCCTGGGGAGAAAGTCCAAATTGTTCAAGGTGCCTGCCTTAGTGTGGGTTCTCCAGAGAGCAGAGCCTGAGCCGTTGATTTGGATGGAGGTAGTTTATTTGAGACATGATTCTAGAGGATCGAGTGAGGCAATCGGGAGAATGAGACTGAGAAAAAAAGAAAAGTCAATATCCAATCTGTTACTTCATAGCCTCTTGTGCTGGGCAACTGGGGCTCGTTCTCCTGAGGACATCTGAGGATCCACGGAGTGTCCTCAGAATTGCCCCACACGGCTGGGGTTTAACACAGATCGACTGGCTCCATTTCCATTGGTTGGAGTGGTTCCAGCTGTATCTGGTGGAGGGCTGCCCACTCCGCCCCCCCCCCCCCCCTGCCGCCAGACTTCCAGCTACTCCTCAGCTCAGAGAAATCTGGAAGCAGAATACAAACTCAGGCAGGGTGAACAACCCACACTCCAGCCATGCTGATTTTCCTGGACTCCCTGAGATATACCTGTGTTCTCTTGCTTTTGTTCATCATACATCTGATCTATCTTATTCTGTTTTCCTTTAAGTTTTTTTTTTTTTAATATTTTATTTATTTATTTGACAAAGAGGAGAGAGATCACAAGTAGGCAGAGAGGCAGGCAGGGAGAGAGGGGGGAGCAGGCTCCCCGCCGAGCAGAGAGCCCGATGTGGGGCTCGATTCCAGGACCTTGAGATCGTGACCTGAGCCGAAGGCAGATGCTTAACCGACTGAGCCTCCCAGGTGCCCCAACAGATCGTTTTCCATTACACTTATTGCTTCACATCATCATTATGGTCCCTGAAAACTGAGAATTACTTGAAGGCAGGAACTATGTCTTTTGTACCATTATATCCACAGAGCCTAGACAAGTAGCTGGAACACAGCAGGTGCTCAATAAATATTTATAGAAAGATGAACAAAGGAACCAGAATATAGTCTTGTCTTCGAACATATTAGTACTCTTTAGTATGAGCAACCCCAAACCCAAAGTGGTTTAAGCAAAAAAGATAATTTAGTAGCTTACTGAACAAAAAAAAAAACCGGGGGTGGGGATGGGGACACTGGTCCGGTTCAAGGAGCTTGGTACCCAAGAAGGAGAGGCAGATGGCGGATGGGCCAAGAGCAACCTGCCTCCTAGGTCCTGGGAGCAAGGGTCCTGGTCTGTTAGAGGTGGTGTGTGCCTCGCCTTCCGGCTGCCCTTTCTCAGCATAGCCCATGTTGACATGGTGATAGTTTGTAAAAAGCCCTGGAATTTATCCGAATCAATTGGAGAGTTTCTTTCTGATAGTTCCCTGTATTGTCACTTTATTTGGTTAATCACCTGGATGACCGAATGTAATGTGATGGGGGGACAGCCAGGAGAAAAGGGGAACTCCGTGAAAGGACAAGGTGGAGGGAAAACTGAGCCACTGGCTCCAATAGGGAGGATATCCCCTTGCAGCTTTTTTGCTTTTAGGGTAAAGAGAGAGAACAAAAAAATTGACTCCTAAATCCTACAGTCAAACGCCTTAGGCCTTGTGCTCCAACCATCCGTTGGAGGATCTGGGAAGGAATCTGTAACCACCAACCAGAAGGCTTTCAGAAAACATGAGAAGTTTGCATTGTACCCATGAGCCTTGAGAAGTGCAACCTAAAACATGAAAGAGGCACGCCGCCCGATCTTCTTCTTTGTCCTTTCGTTTCCTTTAATTAGCTCTAGGTAGCAGACCTGCACAGATCCGGCAGATGGAACATTCACACATTGGATCATTTGCTTTCACAGACCCTTACCCCCCTCGAGCATCGCAGTAGATTTATTTAAACAGTCGTGCATTTTAGGGGTCGCTCCGCTCAGATTTCAACTTGAACATATGTTTGTTATAGTTTCTGAACTTGAGTTAATGTCTTGAAGGGACAACCATGAGAAAATCCCTTAATTGGGGTTCTGTTTGAGTTCGATTATTAAGGATAATGAGCGTAACTATTTATTAGTCTAAGTAAGTCCCTCCGCCATGGAGACATCTGTCATGTGAAAGTACTAAGGCTTCGTGTTTTGCTGGCAAGCGTGGTGTACGATTCTGCTTCAGTGATGAAATTTAATCTTACCACCAACAAAAGCCTGCAGTGACATAAAAGACGCCCAACTGAAAAGAAGGGTAAACTTGACTTTAAATAAATGCTGCTAGCAAGGGTTCCTTATTCACAAGTGTTAATCCCAATTCGAACTGTAACCTGATGTGGTTTATTAAATTGTTTGGATCCTATTCTTCTGGAATGTTCTTCTCCCCTCCCCCCCAATTTTAATCACTGTTCTGATAGTAACTGAAAGCTCTCTTTCACGCTGTAGGTGGAACCATTGAGCACCTCGGGAATGAGGCCTAGTGGGTGTTTTCATGAGTGTGCGTGAATGGTGGACAGGCCATGTCGTTGCTGGTCGCAGAAACTGCTGTTTGTTTGTGCACATGTCCCCCCTCAGGAATCAGGCATGGTATGATGATATCATGCTGGTTTTTTCAAAAAACTGTCTTCACAGCTTTTGCTATATCAGTGTATTGCCTGTGCAAATATAATTTTTTAAATTTTTTTAATTGAAAAAAAATTTTTAAAGACTTTTTAAAATTTATTTGAGAGAGAGAGAGCATGAGCTGAGGGAGGGGCACAGGGAGAGGGAGAAGCAGACTCCCTGCTGAATAGGGAGCCTAACACGGGGCTCGATCCCAGGACCCTGGGATCATGACCTGAGCCGAAGGCAGATGTTTAACCGAGTGAGTCACCCAGGCGTCCTAACCTGTGCAACTTTTAGTTTAAAATTTTCCCTTAAATTGAGTCATATTTGAGAAATTAACATACTACCCTAGCCCCATCTTAGGTAATAATAGCTATGTGTCAGAGATTTGATGTACCATTTGCATACTTTATTTCATTAGATCTATGATACACTTTTTTTTTTTCCACGTTGTGAACATATCTGAGGTCACGATGTGTCTTCAATGGACGTAATGACTGGGCAGCAGTCAGGCCTAGTTCCTGGTTGTCATTGCCTGACACCTTCTGGTGAGAAGAAGAAGTCACCAGATAAATACTCAAAGACTAGATGTTAGCAGCATGGATGAAGTCAATGAGGGAACATCTTTGAAAAAATGCAACTTCATCGACACTGTCCACGCCATAGATGATGGTGTCATCTGGCAAATCGTGGCCATTGTTGACCTCAAGTTTAAAAGTGATTCAGAAGAATTGGGTACTTAACTGTAGAGAAACTTAAGATATATTTTAGCCAGTTACACTTGATTAACCAGTTATTATTTGATTATTTGACTATTTGATTACTTTTGATTATACATTTATGTTTATTTTTCTGTATGCCCGCGTGTAATTTATTTTAAAAGACTATGTTCAAAGAAACCTTAAAGAGTTTTTTCAGTAAGAATAAAATAGGCAGGTGCGCACTCAACGCTCAGTCAAGAAAACATCAGATCATTGCCACGTTCTTTTTTTCTTAGAAGCAGCCAAAATATTGGTGTAGATTACAATCAAAAGTGTCTTAGATTTGGTGAAATGTTATATTACCTTTGATACACAGCCAAATAAAAACAGAGCAGTCCATCCGCATACGAACTAAAAGCTTCTCAAGTACCTTCAGTAGTACGCGTGCTGTTTGGGGTAACATTAGCCTAGCGATTAAGTGGAGTCCGTTGCGGGCTGGGATCTGGCTTGCTTCACTTACTAGTAGTGTGAGTCAGGCAAGTTGTTCAGTCCCAGTTGTTTTATCTTTTTCTTGTAAAAAAATATATTTTTTAAAGATTTTATTTATTTGTCAAAGAGAGAGCGAGCACAAGTGGGGGGCGGGGGTAGTGGAAGACAGAGGGAGAAGCAGGCTCCCTAGTGAGCAAGGAGTCCGATGCAGGACTTGATCCCAGGACCCTGGGATCGTGACCTGAGCCGAAGTCAGATACTTAGGTGACTGAGCCACCCAGGCGTCCTCCAGATGCTTTATCTTTTCAATGGGTATCTTGAGTGGATAATCTCGGAAGCAGGCCCTGAGACAAACAGGTGAGTATAAATAGCATTGAGGATTCTAGGAAGCAGAGGTAGTGGGGAAGTGAGACAAAGAGAAAAAGGAAGCCAACGTAGCTGTGTCCAGGAGCAGGTCACCACGGTGGGCAAGCAAGACTGGATCCCCCTGGGATCCTCTGATCCCGGGACATACAGAACACGCATCAGAGTGAAAGCTCTTTATTTATCAAGTACTGATTTGTCAAGTATTTGGTGCACAATAAAGATTTATTTAGCAAGTACTGTGCCGTATTATTAAAAGCTATTCCCCAGTTGTCAACTCCGCACGCACGGACTTAAGGTCCCACGTACCTGCAATCCTCTCCTGGGGCCCAGAAGTCCCGTGCTTGCCGGTCGCTGTTTGGTGGGCACGACAGCGGCGAGAGCCGCGGAAATACACGCAGGGCGTCGACAGCGCCTCATCCAATGGGAGCGATATTACCCCCGAGCACGCTGTGACTATTAATTGTGATCAAACACACACTAGCATGTAGCAAATTTTCATAAATACTGGCTGCCTTACTACGTTTCATCCTCGTCTTGGACTGAGATTCGTCTTGCCAAGCTGTGGGCTGCGGTTCAGTATTCTGTAACAAGCTCACATTCTATAAGCTTTGGCTTTTGTCGGCCCTTAAAAGTATTCTTTCCTTTTTCCCCAATTACCTAAGGATGACGTGCTTATATGAAGATCAAACAGTTACTTCTAATCCTGCCACTGAGAACCACTGCTAAGCTTTGGTATTTATTTTTTCAGGTGTTTATGGACTTCAGTGGACATTCATTCATCTCCCACCCGATACTGACCCCTTCCCCCTTCCTCCTAACTAGGCTTGGATTTGGGGGAGGTATAAACATTCTCCACCGTCCCAGCTATGGATGGTTTGGGAGAACAGTCTCAGCTGTTTCCGTTTCAGTCTCCAGCAGGAACACGCCTTAACTGACCTAAGTCTTTCCAAAAAAAAAAAAAAAAGTAGTTCAAGGATGGGCATTAATCCAGGCCGAAGTCAATGCGTACATAAAGTTCCTCCGGTTCAGGAGTAATTATAATATCTACAATGGTGCAGCCAGATTTAAGGGAAGGGTCTTTGTTGGATAATTGAGGAGAGACACTGCCTCCCTTCTGCTGGCCCGGAACGAGAAAGTCTGTAGCCCTGACTGCAGCTGACAGCGTTCCATGCCATAAATTTGAGAGGCCTGAGCCTGGACTGTCATTGTGGATGAAAGAGTAGAGAGAAGTAAAGAAGGGATAGGTTGAGTCTGTTTTAAAACACAGCCAACTCCAGAGACTCCTGGAGGTGGGGGGGTGGGGATAAATCAGGTCTCTCTTGCATGTTTTCTTCTATAGACAAGGCAGTGCCAAGAATTTTTTCTTGAAGTTCCTCATGAGAGATCAGAGTTCATAGAGATGGATAATACAAATACTCATTTTTTTTCATAGACTGGGAGATGTTCTATGGTGAGTGTCAATCATTTTGGGGAGACACAGGGCCCTCACAAATCGTCTTGCAAGGTACCTTCCATCTCATCTCTGCTAGGGTGAAGATGTGTCAGATGTTTGCATTCCTCAGAGGACGGGGAAGTGAAAAGAGGGTCCTGACATTCTTTTCTTGTGAGAGACTCTCAAAATTAGGTAGCACTGCGCTCCAAGCCAAGTCACATAGTAGTGGGAGGGATGAAATTTACTGATCACGTGTTCAGACATGGAGAAGGGTCAGAGATGGCTGCGCTCAAGACTTCTGAGTCCTCAAACAGCTTTTTGCCACGCCTATGCATTCTTGTGGTGGCTCGGAGGCAAGGATACATGGGGTGGGGGGGCTTGGATGCTGGGTCCCCGGCTCTATGAGCTGGGCTGGACTCCATGGAGTGACTAGCGACCCGACCGCCTAGGTTGGAACTGGGCGCTCCGTAATTCCCTGTCTTCGTAATAGGCAAGTGACAGAAACCCATAAAAGCTCATCTTTATCCTCTGCAAGGAATGTGTAAGAACAGCCCTTCTAGGGCTGTGGTGAGGAATGAATTAGAAAATGGTTGTAAAACATTTGGCACAATCCTTGGCACAGAGTCACTGCTTGATACAAATTAACTGCCGTTGCTGTTACTGTTATTTGGCTGGTGGGACTTTAGTGGATTGTCCTGGAAATGGAACTCCTATCCCTGGACCCAGACCCGAACATGTTTGTACTCTTTTCCCTCTTCTGGTGAGGAGAGAACCTGACGGAAAAGTAAGTGGGTGTCTACGTTGGAGCTTTGCTCTGAAGCTGAGGAGATCATCTGACCTTTGGTCTTCCCGTGGTGGTGGCATCCCTAGAGAGAGAAGCTTCTCCAGGTCTGTGACACCTCACTGGCTCTGTGGAAAACACATTTGCCAAATAGCCACGCAGAACGGCCTTTTCACACAGTAGCCAGGGCTTCAGCCTCTTTGCTTGGTTTCACTGAAGCCCTGCTCCCTGGCGCCGCTGCCCAGGGGCGTCCTGGGCTGTGATCCTCCGAGGGTTGCTTGCTGGGTGGTGGCTCGGAAGGAGGGAGAAATGTGAGGAGGTCAGGAGGCTTGAGCTGTTGCTGGGACAGATGAGACTGTGGAAACTTTGTCGTGCCGACCTGGACATTGCTTCCAGTTTAGAAAGTGTTTTCATCAATATTTCTTATAAATCTTACTAAATATTCAAAAGCATAAAGAGTTCCTTGAAGAAGCTATGAAACACACATGATTCACTAGCACACAAATTTATGCATACAATTCATACATATTCATGAATGCTTTTCTAGTAAGCCAAGGATTATTAGCAGTAGATTGATTTGGGTAGAGGTAGGGCATGTTATGAATTAGTCTGAGGCTTTAGGCTAAACATAAGCAAAGGAGAAGGGATGTAAGGGAGGAATGGAGCCTCCTTTAGGTCTAGTTGCCTTCCTTGTGTCTTCTCACAGGCATGTAAGTTCTAGTTTATAAAAGAGGTGTTATTCATCCCATTGGGCCGACACCTAACATCATAGACAGCAAACAGCAGAATCTTGCTTCAAACACAGGACTATTTAATTTTGGAAACTGCATTTTGTCCATTAGCACCAGGCTGCAGTTTCCTCTAAAGAGTAAAAAACTGCCTTGTGATCAAGTTATGTGGAACCCGTATGCCCAAGAATTGCTCTGAGTTAACCTAGAACACTCACTTGCTTCCTTACCGGTGTTCTGCAAGTTCCCCCGCTGCCTCACCTACCCAAGCTTTTGTTCTGCAGGAACACAGTGGAGAACTCTGCTCTGTCAAGGCCAGACTCCAGATTCCAGCCCATTCCCGCCTCTTGCCTGTGCTGTTTCTCACATCCGGGATGCCCTCCTCTTCTTCTCCTTCTCCTTCTTCCAGAGAGAGAGATCCCAAGTAGGCAGAGAGGTAGGCGGAGAGAGAGGGAAGCAGGCTCCCTGCCGAGCAGACAGCCCGATGCAGGGCTCGATCCCAGGACCCTGAGATCATGACCTGAGCTGAAGGCGGAGGCTTTAACCCACTGAGCCACCCAGTGGGATGCCCTCTTCTTACCAGCAAAACACCAGATGCTTCCTTCCCCATTTCTTGTTATCCTTTTCCACTCCTGCCCCCAATTTTGGCAGTTAGACCTGCAATTTTCTTCCCTAGACTAGATGGCAGAAGTCAATACTTGGGATTTGTTTCAAAGCCTAGCCCTGGAAAGAAAGAAGATATGTAGACAACAGCATGAAAGGTAGGTTGCAAAGCTGAGAATCAATGAATATTCCCAGGGTTGTGTGAGGAGGAAAGCAGCAGCAAATCAGAGGGATAGGGGTTTTATGTAGGTGCGTCCCAAAGAAACCAACCTTGAAGAAGCTGAGTCCAGGGGGTGAGGTGTGTTCATGGAATCCCAATTTGTTTGGGGAGTTTGAGGCTAGAGATGGTCCCCAGACCAGATATCCCTGTGCTTCCCCTTGATATGGGGCCATATAATGGTGCCCTGTGCCCAGAGGGCCGGAAGCAGTCCCTGCAGCTGAGCGTGGGTATGGACGGGTTCCCAGCACAGCAGCTGAGACAGGACATCCAGAGAGCCACCAGATTCAAGGGTCTTTGCAGCCAGGAGCAAGAAGCAAGAAGATGCAGCCTTGTGTTGTGTGGACTGATAACTGATGGGAAGGAGGACATCTAGGCAGGTGACAATGTAGGTGCAATAGGATGCACTCCTGTCCCCAGACCCGAATACTACAGAAGACCCTCCTCACTCAACTCGGTTTAGATCCAGGGAAGTAGGGGCAGATTCAGTTTCTGCCTTTCAAATGGGGCTTAGAGCCAAAGTCTAGCTCAGTTTAAACAAAAACATCATCCGTCTGTGAAGTCACACTCGGAGCTCACTGACACAGGCTAGAGAAGTGGAAGGATGCTCCTCCAGCCCCACGATGGGCAAGCTCTTCTCTTACTTCTCCGGAATCACTTCTCTGTTGTGGAAAAGCCTTCTCTTCTTCATCCTCGCAAAGCTTGAGGCAACTTCAACTGCAGGAGGGACAGAGACAGTTATTTCTGGCATTGTGGTGCGTAGCAGATGGGGTCGGAGAGACTTCCGACACAACTCCACTAGCTTTGCACTCAAGTGGAAATTTGCCTGGAGACATTCCATCCGGCATCAGGGGAGAAAGTCACGGGGAAAACGGATAGAGATGCAGTTGACTAACACCAATCAGACAGAAGGGCTGACAGGCATGCCTCCAAGTGCAGAATATTCCCAAGGAATTAAACAAACACAAATTAAAACAACAGTTACCGTTTTATGGTGACCAGATTGGCAAGAATGAGAGAAGAATGATAACACCCAGTACTGGTGAGGAGAGCTGGTGGGAGTATCAGTTCCATTCCTTCTGGAGGGCAATTTGGTCCCAGGGATTGAAATGTAGATTGGCTGTTTCCCCTTGAGTCAGCAGTTCTAGGAATGATTCCTAAGGGAAGGATCAGACAAGTAGGAAAACATGTATGTGCGAGGAAACTTATCCCAGCTTTGTTTATAGCAGTGGAACATTAGAAACCACAAATATATTAGCAAAGAGCGAAGCAAATAAATTGCCGAGCATTTGGGTACCGGTCGACAATCTGTAGGCAAACAAAACACATCACATTCTCATGTGATGTGGACATTGCAAGGGTTATGCAGCTTTATGTGACTAGCGTGGTGGGTGTTTAAGATATATTGCTAAGTACCAAAAGCAGCTTAGAATCAGCATATTTGGTGTGAATGAATTAAAAATATACATAGAGATGAGAAGCTGAGGATCTAATGTAGATCATGGCTGTAGCTAATAACACAGTATTGCATGCTGAAAAGTTGCTGAAAATAGATCTTCAGCATTCTCACCACATACACACGATGTGAGGTGCAGGATGTATTCTTTTTTTTTTTTTTTTAAGATTTTATTTATTTATTTATTAGGAAAGAGAGAGAGTGAGAGAGAGCAGGTCAGAGTGAGAAGCAGACTCCCCACGGAGCTGGGAGCCCGATGTGGGACTCGATCCCGGGACGCCGGGACCATGACCTGAGCCCAAGGCAGTCGCCCAACCAACTGCGCCCCCCAGGGGCCCCAGGATGTATTCTTTATCTTGGTCTTGGTAATCATTTTACAATGTACATGTATATCAAGTCATCACATTGTACACTTGAAATCTACATGGTTGTATTGGTCAGTTACTCCTCAGGAAAGTTAAAAAATATGCATATGCATAGGCAGAGAGAAATCTGGAGGTCTTTACGCCAAACTATTCAAGATAGGGGTTTTAGGGCAGTGGTGGTATTAACATGATTATTAACATGATTTCATGTTTTCCTTTTTCACTTTAATGAATTATCTGAAAAGCTTTTTTAGGATGAACATGAATTACATATTTATGGTTTTTTTTTTTACATATTTATGTTTATTTAAGTGTTCTGAGTATTGGCCCAGGTGACCTCCAAGGTCCTTCCCTCTCTGCCGTGCTGAACATTCCCCTCCCCACCCCAATATTTTCTCTCTTCTCCGAGCTCCTGGGACAGTTAAAACCCGAGTTCCAGAGTTCTGCCCAAGGTAGGAGTTCAATAAAGCCTTATCATTAAGATACTGTTGTTGGTGATTCTGTCATGTGCTGTTTCTTCCACAGCTTTGTGAATTCAGATCGATCCTAAGTTATTTGGCACCAAGCATTATGACTGATTTTTACGGGTCATTACTCATATACTTTTGCAAACCCACGAGACAACCCATGACCTTTTGTGGATTGTTTTGGGTGTAGACAGGTTATGGAGGGACAAGACCGTTTTAGATTTCAATGGCATTTTCAAATAGGGCTTGAAAACTGGGAGTAGGGTCAATGGCAAGCACCTCATAATGATCGGAACTGTAGAGCTTTATAGATAGAACACCAACCACCACTCCGTCCTGGGATCCTTCTCTTCCCTCCCTCCTCACAGTCAACGTAGAAGCTGTTTTTGCACTGCTTGGGAAACCTGGTCCTATGAAATGCTGAATGTCTGTTTGGCTCTGCTTCTGGTACAAACCTCTCGTTCTTGGAGCAGATGGTCAGCAGACAGAGCATCACCCTTGAGCATAATTCAGGGGTCAAATCTGGGAACCAATGGCCTAAATTTCAAATTGCTCCCTTGCCGTTGATAAGCCAACTGAAATGAAACTTTGGTTGTAAGTAAGCGTATGAGGGAGAAAGAGAAAACGGAAGACGAAAATCTAAGAGGAAATGAGGGAAGACTCAAGGGAGGAAGGAATGAAGGAAGGCAAGAAGTAAAGGAATAGTTTGGAAGAAAAATGGTTGAGGAACTTCTGAAGATACTATTTCTGAAAGCAGCTGTAAAGATTTCTGGAGGCCCTGGACTGTGTTCTCCTTACATGCTTTATGGGGATTTGGGAACCCTGGGAAAGGGAAAGTTGAGAAGTCAGAAAGCCTGGGTGGAGGTCTGGCTCTGTCACTAACTAATCCTGTGACTCGGAGTCCGCGCAACCCCTCTGGGCCTACCTTGACAACACGGCCGTGAGCCAGGACATCGGAAGTTTCCTGCCGGCTCTAACACTCTGTGTCTTACAAATTCTAAGAGCACACGTTCTAAAGAGGTACAGGCAGAATTTGTTTGCCGGTGGCCATGTTGCAAATTTACCCACCTGTTCCCATTTTCCACTTGCCTTGTTTTCTACCCTTTGCCCCAACTCATGACTGTCAGAAGTCATTCTCATAGTTCTTCACAGAAAATGGACCCGGCTCCCATGAAAATGATGATGAGCACGATTCCCTTTGCTTAAAATCTGGGCCAAGAGGGTGCCCTAAAATTTTCAGTCACCTTATATAAATGACAGGATCCCAAATCCTCACTGATGTTTAGGTTTGGTAGATATTGAACTTCTTAACTAATTTCCTGAGTCTCCGTAGGAAATCTGTGGGAGACTTGGCTCTGATTAGGCGACACAGGTTATCCAATTGGTGTTATCTCTCAGGATGAGCGTCAAACAACAGTATGGAGCCTTATTAAATAAATATATATATATCTTTCTGAGCTGTATCGTGTATATAGCCAAGGTATAAAATGCATTAAATACACTGATCATAAATATACAGTTGGGTATTTAACCTATATGTACACCTATGTAATCACCATCCAGATGGAGAAATAGAACATTTATTCATGCCCTGTTTAAACCAACTACCTCCTCCAACCCCCATCTCCCCAAAGGTCAAATATTTAGACCATTATAGACAAGGGGTCATCATAGACTTCCTGACATAAAATATAAGTTGTCTGACTGCGTAGGTACTGTAATATGCGGCACGTTCTCTAATGACTTCAAACTCATATTCAGTGTTCCCAGCCTCTTTGATCAGGTGCCACAAGTTAGGAAATCTCAATGGTGAATCTAGAGAGGCAATCAGACTCTGTGGAAAACAGATGGACAAGTTCAGAAGCGAACCACAATCATTGTGAAAAGGGGGTAAATCCTGCCCGAGGATACTCTTTAAAAAGACATAATAAGAGGAAACATCTCACTTTTGAACAACGAACCACGTAAATGCCTAATTCACTAGACTTCCAGGCCTACCGAGACGTGCAAACAAATAACCTGCTATTCGGCATAGCGTCACTAGATGGGGATCTTGAGTCAATCATCGCTTGCTGGTTTTCTTTATCTCAGTTTTTCTTTATTTGAATCTGTTTTACTAAGATTCTGAATACACATAATACAAGTTTACAATTTTGGCATTTCACGTTTTTGGTTTTTTTTTCCCTAAACTTTTTGGGGATGGCAATTTGGAGTAAAATGGATTTAGTTTTAAATGTATTAGCTTAATTAATTTCTCATCCGGGGTCCCAGGGAGGTGCACGTGCCCCTAACGCGCAGGCTGTGTGCTATTCGTCTGGTGTTTATTTCTGGCAGAAGCTGCCAGTGTTTATTCACATTGCCCCCACAGGGTGTGGCTGGTGGTGAAGACTGTCATTATACTTTATAACTGATTAAAAGAGGAAATCCTCACTAGAAATTGCTCTCTGGCAGCCAACAAGTGAACCCAACTGTTTTATTTCCATAGAATAAGCAGTTTTGATTTCTATTTATAAAACTGTAGCAGTGAAAGCTAATGCTTTCTGTCCTTCTTTATGCACCATGAAATTCCAAAGTGATTTTTATATTTCGTCACATTTTGACCTCATAGAAGAATCTAGGTGTATGAAGGAAAGACCTTTGCTTTCTCTTTTATTTGTCAAGGCAGTCCTGCCATTCACGACTAAAATCCTCAGTTCGGTGAGAGCAGGGACTAAAGCAGCCTGTCCTCTCGTGTAAACGTTCGAGAAAACTCAGGGGCTGGACAGTTTGGCCTGTGCCGTGCTGACCTTCTATCTAGGGACAATGTGGCCATTTAGCTTTGGCTGCTATCTGAAATGAGTTTGAGTGTCTCAGCTCATTTCATAAGAAACACAAATAAAGCCCGCATAATAAAGCACGCAGTTTGGGATTTTTGCCAGTCTCTGTTCCGAAGGTGCCCAGAACTACATTTCTGAAAAGTAAATTCCTGTTCCACGTAGATAGAGATACTTATATTTTCAGATGGGTCCACTTGGAGGGCAAGGAAGGAAGAAAGAGAAAAGAAAACTGGAAACAAGAGCCTCATCGCGCTGGAGGAGATGACCCTGGTGACCCAGGCTGGAGGCCCCGTGGTCCCAAGGATCCCGCACTCTGGCCGGCACATCTGAACCTGCGGGGATTTAAAGTCTCAGGCAGAGTCCCTGGCTGCCCTCACATTTCATCTTTTGCTCTCCAGCTTTTTCAAAGCTGCAAAATAAAGAATGGTATGGACTTCCCTTCTCACCACTTTTACCTGTCCCTGTCACAGCTCACAGGCTCACTGTTCCGGAGGGGGGTGGGTGGCCTCCGCCCTCCTCCCAGCCTCCCCTCTCCGCAACCCCCTCTCCCCGCCGCCGCCGCCGCATGGGCTCCAGGGCCTGGTTGGGGCGAAAGAAGGGGCCTTGTCATTTGGGTAGAACTCCGGAACCGATTTTTGTAAGTCTGAGGAGTTATGCAAAAATTTCCTCAGGTTTCAAATTCAGAGTGATCGTTTTGTCAAGGGAAGATAGGTCTTTCCTTACATTTCTTTTTCTTAAACAAAAGTAAACCATGGTCAATAGAGAGAGGAATTCTAGTAAATGCAGATAGGTCCCCCTCCCCCCCATTAAAAATCATCCATATTCCTCTCACATAGATATAAACTATTACTGTCTGCTTTTCTGTGTTCCCTTCAATCAAAGGTCTGTGGATATGAACATATGTAAATGTCTTACAAAAATAAGAGTCATTTGGTACATACTGCTTTATGACCTCTATTTTCACAAAATGCTGTATCATATTTTCCATATATTACTAAGCATTTATAGTAAATGCTTAATTTACCTCACAGGCTGCCTTGTATTCTATTATAATAAATCCCTTCTTGTTGAACAGTAAACCCTCCCCCCTCCAATTTTATTGATGATACAAAGAAAACAGTGATTAACTTTCAAAAGCCGATTTTTACTGCATATTCTAATTTTCAAATATATCCAGTTTGGAAGTATTTGACTACTAAGAGGTTCCTTCCAATATGAGAAATGATTCTTTTTACAGGAACATGGAAGAACCTAAGTAAACATTTATAAAAGATACCATCTTTTTGTTTCACCATATATATTAGATTATATTAAAATACTCCCTGCATAATTTACACGAATTGTATATATATATATACACCGTAATGCTCCCACATGGTACCCTCTTTTAACGTAATGGAAAATGGTTACTTTAATTCTTAGGGCCGATTCTTTTGTGGGTAAATGGAAAAAATATGTTAGGAATACAAGATGCATGAAAAATGTTTTAAAGTCTTTATTGGGCTTGAAATGATGAGAGTTTACATAATTAATCATAAGGGGATGTTTTTAGTCACAGAAATGATCATTAGTATCGCACTAGAGTTAAGTAATCTTTATAGCAATATAAAAATGCCATTTCACCCTTAGATCTTACCGAGATTTTGTCTCTCTTTTATGCTCTCTGGCTTTACAACACTCAGTAATTGAATGCTACTTAATAATGAGGGTAGGTAATGAAACCATCTAAGCTAATGTGTCCATGGAAATTTCTGAAGCACAAACCCCAAGTATCACCACAGTACGTTGTGTTAGCCCAAAGCTAGGAAAAAGAGAAATGTTTGAGAAATGCTATCACGGTGGTGTTTAAAAAAAATTACCCCCACTTTTAAAATTAACAGCCTTTGTTCTTCTTCATCTTTTTTTTTTTTTTTTCCCCTTTTTAAATGGTGTTTTAAGATGCAAATTCTATAGTTCAGCCTGGGCTGGCTCACATTTTCATCAATCGCTTTGGTGGGGGCCATCATACATTTTAACTCTCCTTCCTAAATTATAAGAATGTCCGTGGCGAGTTTTTTGATAAACAGATGGCTCATATTTGATCCATTCTGACAAAGAGGCAATAATACAGACAATTAATGAGTTCCATTTGCTCACATGAGAATATAGGTCAACAGTCAGTGGTGCAGCCTCTGGAGTGAGAGCGACTTTGCGTGTGTCTGGGGGCTGCCATTTACTTGCTCTTTGACCTTGGGGTGATTGGCTACCCGCAGAGGGTGTTTCACCTGAAAAATGAGGAAATCAAAATGTGGCGATTAAGTGAGGAAAGGCAAGGCGTGGACCCTTGTACCTGACACGATAAAGAAGTTCCGATACATTTTAAACTGTTGTTGAAGAAGATGGCAAACCGTATCTGAATGTTCAATGGAGTGAAATTATACTTTGTTTCAACCCCCAAACAAAAAGCCTACCAAGTGAGGGTTGTTGCAGAGTTTTCAGCCTATTTGGTTAGAAAGAATTGTCATCATCGTCTGACTAAAATCCCTCAAGAACATTCTTCAAAGACATTTACATTTCTAGAAACAAAAGCACACAACTGTGGTGTAGATGTTTTGACTTTTCTCTGATCTGTTCAGTGAAATGAGCCTTCAATTGAGATACATGTCTTCTTATCACAAATGTGTTCTCATAATGGCTTTTAGCAAATGTAACTTATTGAAAATAGGAAAAGCTGCCTAAAGTATAATTTAATGAAACACCTTTAAATTTAAAAAAGCAAGAATATCTCTTGTGCCTTCGAAATGGAACTTAATTGGTTCTAAACATGAACAGTTGGATTTTGATCTCAGCATATAAAAAAAAGTTTGATTTTGACTATAAGACTGGTTTAAAATTTAACTGCAAGTAATTGATTTGTAAAATTTCAAAAGCAACTCTTTAATCTTTTACTAAAGTATTAATAAGTTAATAACCTTATTTCATTGAATTTGCTCTTTTATTATATAAGTCCAGCTCTTTGAGTAGGTCCTTGTTCATTCAAAAAATATGCTCTTATTTTTTGAAATGTCGATCTTGCTGTGTAAGAAAATGAATCTGTAGCATCTTTTCTTAGTTGCAGTTTTTCATTAAAATTTACCTTGAAGTTAAAGTGAGATGGGGACAGGCGGGAGAGAGTGACCAAGAAAAGATTTCTTAACCTCATACTCACATGGGCTCTGAATTTTAGCAAATCTGGTTTTTAAGAAGTAAATTCCAATTTTCTTTAATCTTTACTGACAGTAGTAGAGTTGGATAGAAGATCATCGGATTCCTTTGTCTATACATTTTTAAAAGGCTTCCTTTTATGATTATCACATAGAAAAGAATATAAATCATGTCTGCCCCACAATAAATACACTTCTCTATTCAGTTTTGTGTGGGAAATAGTTTATACAAACTTTTTCTCTGTCTATACCTTAATTATTAACTTTTTCTCAGAATTGGTCCCATATCACTTACCAAATATTGACATCATCCATTTTAAGCTTGGGATGATTGTTGTTTTACTTAAAGAAAATAATTTTTTAGAAGTTGAGTTACATCTGTTCAGCCTCTCAACTATTAGAAGACTGGCATATTTAAATGCTGGAATGATGGGAAAAAGTGTAGATCAATTATCTTCCCATTTGAGATCAATAAGCTAACTGTTTTAAAAGGAAAAACAAAAGCAGATGAAGCTTTCATAATTTGTTTGAATCTGTCAAAAATGGTGACTCTTTGAGTTTGCACAGGAATGGGAATAGCTAGGTTTAGTAATTCATGAGAAGTGGCTCTTCTTTCAGCTTTTTAAAACATACAGATCCCTGTAGTGATTAAAGGTAACTCTAACCTCACAGCCCTGTTTTAGGATGGTCAACAAAGATTCCTGAGCACATATTTTATAATTTGGTTCTAGATCTTTTTTTAAAAAGTTTATTTCCTTCTTAGAGCTCAAGCCTTTGGATATCAGACCTTCCAATAATTCATGACATGTTTAGATAGCGACTGTGACTTGGGGACAGTTGAGAGGACGAGGTATTTATTTTCTTATTTGCTTGTACGTCATCTAAGTCCACGAAAACATAAGGCATATGCTAGCAAACTCGTTTGTTTTATTCAGTGTTGCATCTTTAGTGTCTAGAAGGCAATTTGGCACATAGTAGGGCCTCAATAAATACTGTGGAATGATGACATTAATTGAAGAAAAGAAACGAATCTGTTCAGAGAGGAAGGCACAGCGATGGAGAGGCAATGCTGAGTTTCAACCACTGCAGACAAGGAAATCCCAGTCTTTCCAGCCCTGGCAGTGCTGAGGTGTGCGTGAGTGATGGTTCCAAGTTGAAACCATGTGAGGAGTGTCATTTGGTGGTTGAGTTCCTTCTTCGGTCAGCCCATGGTGACTGCAGCATGTGGCTGCTTCCTAGTTCCTCTGCCTCTTAGCCCCACAAGGATTCCTTCCTCTCCCAGCTGTCCCCCACATGTATCGACAAGAAGGCTGAGCTTTCTAGATAACAAGCAGAATGGTGATGTGGTTGAGAACTCGGGTGGGCTTCAGACATACTCGGGTATCAGCTCGGGATCTGCCCCCTTGACGTACCTGATCCCGCACAAGCTCCTCGGTCTAGCTCAGCTTCATGTTTCCCATCTGTGTGTTTGTGTTGATAATAGGTGAGCCTGTCTTGTTGGCTTGCTGAAGGATGAAGGAGAAGATGCCTAGTGTGAGTACCAGGTGATGAAGGCATTGTGTGAGGGGTTCGTTGCTTTCAAGAAGCAAATCTTCATGTAGAGGGACCATGAATGAATGCACTTAGCATAGAATTGGCTGGGCAGAAGCCTTTGACCGTGTGTGGGCTTCTCCTCCCACATATGTCTTTCATTTTCCCCAGTGTTGAGAAACAGAAGAGGAGGAGGGAGCAAAGGAGAGGGAAAGTGGAAAGACTCTGACCCTAACAAAGGATTAAGAGTGAAGGATAGTTCTAGATTTAGCAGCATCTCTGGGCCTGCATTCTCCGGGCCCTGAGATGAGCCAGAGGTGTGTGACTTCCAACACCAGAGTGATCTACATGTAATAAGCCTTTTCTAGTCGGGGCGTTAGAATTCTTTTAATGATATGATTTTGGTCATTTCAGTTTTGCTGTTACAGAAGACATTTCTTCCTGGATTTTCTTTCCCCTTTCGAGTTGATTTTAAAAAGGTCTGAATAGCACTTGCCATCATGTAACCAGCTGGGTTTGTCAGGCTGGCACTTAGTAGGCTGTTTATGTCTTTTATGTTATGAGTGTACCCTGCGGGGGAGAGGGCCGTGGTGTTTCGTGTGTGGTCTCGGGGTTCAAGTGGCCAGCTTCACCATGGGTGCGGGTAAGCCATTCATCTTCCAAGAGAAAGAGAGAGAAACAATTTGACAGGCTTTTTCCCACTTAACTATTAATAATCCATTTGAAGACAAATAGAATGCCTTCTTGAAATACCTACGCATAAACATAGGCCGAGGCTACTAATTTTCCTGTATAGAATATGCAATTAGAACAAGATAATAAGGAAAATAAGCACCTAATTACAATTTGATGCCTTTATCATTAACCTTCAACTGTTATGAATGTTAATTCTTTCCCTTGCATCCTTCCCTTTGTAACTTTAAACAAAGATGGAAGCATTCAGCCTATTCCTTTGTACATATCTTTCCTGACACCCTCCGCCTCTTCCTGGGTACTGACTCCTTGACTTTCAGAATTCAAATATTCTTATCTTTCTAGAAGCCTAAAGCTTTCCTCTGCCTCTTTGCCTTCCCACTTTTGTATATGCCGTTCCCTCAGTTAGGAAAGCCCTTCCTCAGTCATTGCTGATATTGAGATTTGGTTCAAACAGCCTTTCTCCTGTAAGGAACTCTCCCAGGCAGAGAACTCTTTAAGAACGAGTTATATTTTTTGTGAGTTCCTATTAATCACGTTGTCATTCTAATTCTGTGTTTACACGTCTGTCTCCCCATCCAGCAAGAGCTAATTTTTTCAAGGAATTCGCCTGGGGGTAGGGTTCATTTTTGTTTGTTTGTTTGGTAACATTACAGTTTTATTGAGATATAATCCGTGTACAGTGTGATTTTGCCATTTTAATGTGTATGATTCAGTGGTTTTTAGTATATTCACAGCGTTGTACGACCATCACCACAGTCGACTTTAGAACATTTCCATCACCCCCAGGAAAAACCCTGTGCCTGTGCACAATCATTCCCTTCTTACTCCCAGCTGTCCCCACCTTCGCCAGAGGGAACCACTAATCTACTTTCTGTCTCTAGAGAGCTGCCTGTTCTGGACTTTTTATATAAACATCATTTGCTTTTAAACTGCACTGCACATAATTAGAAGCGAAGAAAGTTCATTAAATGCCAGATTCAAAAATGCATCCCTAAATATTTTGCCTTAACACAGGAGAGAAGACCACTAGAATGAGTCCATTATTTTAATTATGGGATAATACAAACACAAGAACATCACAGATTAAACTTAATAAAGAACACTTTACCTTCTCTTTCAGGGAATCACTATCAATAACACTATCACCAGGAGGCAAAGTTACTTAGCTCCTCTCACATATTTTGGGAACTCCATTCTGTTCAATTTGAATAAAATTCTGGAGGAAATAAAGCCACCTCTTAGTATTATGTGCAAGCCACTTGCCTTCTCTTGTCATAACTGAATGCTGACATAAATCTTTTTTTAATAAAACGAACTATTAAAATTATTTCTTTCCTGAATGATGGCTGAAACAGATGTATTTTAATCTACAGGGCATAGAAAATGAAATTTACATGTCACTGAGGTCTCTCTGGTTAATAAATGTTTTAAATAGAAAGAAAGCACTAAGCTAAATAAATATGAAACTATGCTGCTTTGCATAGGATTAAAAAAGTAAAACTAGAGGTCTTTTTCTCCACCAAAGAACTGATTTATAAGGAGAAGGTATCTTAAACACTATCAAATACTAGAGATTTAGAGTATTATGAAGATGCTGCCTTGCTATTCTTTACAAAAAACAAAAAACAAAAACAAAAACAAAAACCTGCAACATGTAGTACAAAATATTGCCTCTGCCTTTCTAACTTGATTGCTGTCTTTGATTTGTAAGTACCAACCTGTTATCACTAATACTGAAACATTTTCTCTCTTTTTGTGTGCTGGTGAGCTAAAATAAATGGATTCCATGTAGGGCCCGGCTCTAAAATTTTACAAAGTTTTGTTGTTGTTGTTGTTGTTGTTGTAAGATATCATAATGTTTACCTACATTTTGTTTATCACTGTTAGAAAATGTCCATGATTAAAAATGAGGAAATTGGAACTGCTCTTTAAAAGGCTTGGCAGATAATTTTTTTTCTTTTAAAACACACACACACCCCAAACTTTTCCTGGGTGCTTTGAACTGTTGCCAAACTAGATAAGGGTAAAATGGCTGAGTTTTCCTAAATTGCTTGCATGGAAAAGCTTCAAATCACATTCATGGACAGGCAGTCTAAACATGAAGTGCCGTGAATCCATCTCCCCCAAACTTTTCCTTCTCCCACCTTCCCTGAGACATATCCCTGGTAGAATCAACGTTGGAAAAATAAAATGGCAGCTGGGATGACCTGACTTGTACCCTGAACACCATAATGCCTTGAAAGCTACTCTTTTCATTGTAGTTAATGGGCTGAAAATACAAGAGTTCCATTCCAAATTCACTTCTCTATAGTTAAAAATTGTGGAAAGTCATTTTTTAAAAAGTGTTTATATAGGAAGGACTCAGGTGCTACCCTAGTCTGATTAAAATGGGTTGTGGGTCACCCCCCTCTCCTGCTTTTAAATTGCAACAAGACAGACTCTGATATGATGCACAGATTTTTTTTTAACAACAAACTGAGTTTTAGAATTATAATTTAGAGTGTATTGGATGTATCACCAAAAGACAGGGTGGTTGTGCAATTGTAAGGGAGTATTGTATTGTTGCTAGTCTGAGTAAATCTAAATCTTTTCAAGCTTTGGTTGAGTGGGTTAATTCCAGGACTTGAATTACAAGTGCAATTTGAATTACATTGCAAACGCTGAACTTCCTTCACTTTAGTGAAGTGCTTTCTTTTCCCCTTCTCAGACTTATGAATTCTAGCTATTTTGATGGTTTTCAAATGTTGAAATATTTCAGTTAGCTGTAAAAAATAGCAGTTCTAACCGGAAATGGAGGAAAAGATTTTTCCCCTTTGCCCCTTTGTTTATTAATTCCCCTCTCTTTCTGTTTCTCTCTCTCTCTCTCTCTCTGTGTGTGTCTCTCTCTCGCTCTCTCAGCTTGCCTCTATTTTGTGAAATCTCCACTTCTAACAACATTTTAAGCCTTTAAAATTGTAGCAACCCTGAACTATTCCAGGCAGGACAGAATTAACCCTTTGATTCTAACATATTTTGTAGAAAGAGTGCCACAAACATTAAGAAGGGCCACAGGCTTCACGCTGGTGGTGGTGGTGGGGTGGTGGACGATGACGAATGAACAGGTAGGAAATTAATATGTGATACAAATCGGGATTTCTGATTTGGAGATTTTCCCAAGCATCAACAAACAAGGATAAATAAGGATATGGTCTCTCTGAAACCCTGTGAGATAGAGCCAAAGAATGACACTGATTTTAGGGACAAAGAACAAAAGGTGAAGTGGGTTGCTCAGAGCTTGAGTTCCATTTCCCAGTCTGGTTCTCACCCTGGTCCTCTGTGTGGAGGATGGAAAAGTCCCCCCAAAAGGAAACAACAGGCCTGGCTGGGACGGGACCCGGGGCTTCTGCTGCAATGCTAGAGATAATGTTAGGCATTTTAACAGTCAGGAGAGGTGGTAGACAAACTGCCTGGTAATTATTTAAGAACATAGCAATTTATTTGTAGCATAAAGTCTAAGATCAAGCTGCTCAGGCATTACACTATAGCTTTCAGGCTGTGGAGGTATTTATCTCCCCGTCTTCACAAAAGAAGTCTGATTGAATAATTGCCGTCAGAAGACAAGAAAATACAGGTTCATATTGGGAGTTCAAAAGCTTGACAAATTTTTTAAGAGAACCTGTAAATGGGTACTAACATGGTAGAAAATTGCAGTAATCAAGGGCTTTCAGCAAAGAGCTAGAAATGAGTGATACATCTAGAACATCCTACGCTGTGGTGACAGTGCGTTTTGGGGGCTTTGTTCAAATGTGCCTGCATTTCCTTCCCAGTTGTAAAGTCCCCATCCATTACAGCACCTTTCCTGCAGGGGACCTGGGTGATGGGGCCACTCATTTACTGAGGACCAAAGAGGACACAAGGAGACCCTGCAGGCAACCCAGGACCCTTGTCTCTCCTCACTTAAGAGATTATCACTCCAAGCAACACTACTGCGGATTTTCTCTGGTTTGCACATTTTTGCTCTTCTTTCCTTTCTCTTGTTTTTTTTTTTTTTTTTTTTTCAACATCACAATTTAATGAAGGAAGATTTGTCCAATCAAACCTTAGGCAACTAACAAAATGTTTCATTGCAACCAGTGAATATTTACAGGAGATGCTAGTTAAATTGGAAAAAAGACAGTGAAATATATTATTTTCAGCTTTCAAACATATTTAAACAACACACTATGCTTTTCTCCAAAAGTGAAAGGGAAAAATGGCTTTGAGGAAAATTAGGCCAAAGATCAGGGATAAAAATAGCATGGAATTTCATTTTTTAAAAATCATCCAATGTTTTCCCTCCCAAATCTGTATTTTATAAAAATTCTTGTTTCACTTATTCTTTGAATAATCTCTGTGTTACACATAAATAGCAGCAAAGACAACTTCACACGTATTTATTATATATTTCTACAAATCTATAACCTAGAATATCTCAAGATGTCATCCAGTTCATCCAAGCAAAGTGGAAATTTTTCAGTTGGAAAACTTGAGAAAGTGTCCAAGCATTTGTGTCATCTATTAACGAAAATATAGTTCAAATGCAGAATCTTATATTGGTGGAAAATACAGTGTGACATTTGTCCCTCTTCTGTTTTCTTTCTATTTTAGGAAAATAGCATTATAAGGACAGGAATGATGCAATATTCAGGCAGTAACTTTGAAAACAAAGTCAGACGTTGTAAAATTTAACGTTCTCATAACAGCATTAACTTATCCGGGTTGTACATATAGTACATTAAGGGATCTCATTTTGCTGTCTTCCATGTAATTGGAAATATTCTATATGTACAATTTGAGTGAGTTAATGTTTCTAAGAGAACCTTAACTTTTTTATTTCTTGACTTTTTTATGTTTAAATTTGTAGCTTTAACATTTGCATTAACATAGTTATTTGCATTTCATTACAGCTGAAGTTAGCATACTCAAGAACTAAAGTCATAAGTGAATGTTTACTTAAAGATCTCTTTAAATGAAAATATTCAACTTTTTTTTTTGGTTTACATATTTATGGTTGAAAGGTATACCAATTTAAAACTGATTTGTGTGTGTGTGTGTGTGTGTGCGCGCTAACTTAAGTCTAACAATTTTTGTGCATGGCAAGTGCCCAAGAATTTGGCAACAATTGAATAGATGAGCAAATGAACAATTGCTACAACAGTTTAGTAGCAATATAGAAATAGAAAAAAGTGGCAATAGGATCAGTGGATTGTTTGAATTAAAAAGCCACTCTCAGGAAACTTGTCCTAAAACGGGAAGACTGTCTCAGCCTTTTATAATATCTTGCTGTTGGTTTTTGCTGTGTTGTTTTAAATATTCTTCAGTTGAAAGGAAGAATCCTATTTCTCCAATTTTGCATATAAAGAAAACAAGTTCCTAAGAGATCATACGATTATCTCAGAGAGAAAAAAGAGGGCAGGGTATGCTACATTGAAAAAAAAAATTGGAAATCCAATTGTATCTTGAGTTTTGGAAATCTATATGAAGATCTAGATATGAATAAGTGCAAAATGGAAGGGATAAGGAACAAAACTGTTATTCTAATTATGAAGACATGCTTAGCATAGAAATCCCTTCCTCATACTGTACACTCCATGCAGGCAGGAGTTGCCTTGTTTTTATATCTTAGTGTCTAGGACATGCTAGGGACATGTTAACTCTTCTAAATAACACAATTAATACAAAAACATAGCCAATTGCATTAGATTATATTAACCAAAAGCTTTGTTTTCAGGGGCATGACTACTGCTTAAGAGCAGAGTGAAAACAACTCTGTTCTGTCTTAGATTATGCTCCTTTATATTGTAGGGAATCCAATGTTGCCATCCTAAAAAATGCATGTTGATTCTTTTAAGCTGGCTATTTCTAAGGAACAATAGACACAGGAGAAGCTCTGGAAACCAAGTGGAAGTCACCCTTTTGTAAGATCCATTTACAACTTATAGGGGAAATCTCCATTTGCAAGCCTGTGTCCCTCAGGAAGAGGGCGATGACTGTAAATCTCTAGGAACTGTTACCAGTGGAGGAGGCATGGACTTAAATCTGTGTAACAACCCTAAACTTGTTTATTGTGCTTTTCCTGGTTACCTACTGGTTACCTTTGATAACTGACTTCCCGCACTCCCAACACTTTCTTTGTCTTTAGGCTGAAATGGTATTTTAGGTGATGGCTTTAGCCATTTCAGGGAGTTGCTCAGTTTTCCTGGGTCTCTCCCATGTACAGGAAGGAGGTTTACATTTTATTAAACTTTTGTTTTCTTTTTTCGTGAATCCATCTCATGTCAATTTGATTTTGAGACCAGCTAGAAGAGTTTTGAAGAGTGTGAAATTTTTTTTCCTTCCCAGATATATACAAAGTGATTTTAGGTATTTGTAAAAATTGTGCACCGAAAATATTTTAAGAGTTATTATATATCTATAATAAGGATATTTTCTTAACCAAAAGTTGGTTTGTTAAGAAAACCTCAGAAGGTGTGAAACCTTTAACAAAAATTCGACTTTCACAAAACTCTGAGCAAACAAGAATTTTCTGTTCCATTTAGTGGGACTTTCTACTTAGACTAACAATCAAATTGACATGAGACAGATTAACAGGAGATAATAAAATTTAATTTCCTATTATGAGGAACCCACACAGACATGGAAATTCTGAAGACAGACAAAATGAGGTATATATGTCATTCTGAACTAAGGAGAAAGGGTAAAGATCTGAAACTTTAAAGGAAAAGAATGTATTTCACAGGAAAATAAAAAAGAGTAAGTTGGTACTCAATTTGTAAACAAATGCATCCTGGGACACTCTGAAACAATGGAAAATGGAGGAATTTGATCAAGTAGGTCTTGTCAGGTTCCTCCCTGTCTACCACACCTACTTTATATCATAATGTAATTCTCTGTGGTGATAGGTCTCTTCCTGGAGCATGTCCTCAATCTAAATTTTTTTCAGGCAGGTTAAGGGGGAAGTAAAGAGCTTTTCCTGAATCTGCTAGGTTTCAACTGCTTTTTGCCTTAAAATAATCTTCATACCAAAGTGACTAATCTTGGGGTGGCCTGCCCTTGGTCCCTACTGTTAGGACCTGCCTAGCCTAAGTGATTCCATCTTGTCTAAGCAGCCATTTTGTTGTGAACACAAGCTGACCTTGCCCTAAGGGAACAAAGTCAGCCTGGAGGAACTTACTTAGAAAGATAAGTTTAGGACACCAATGGAATGTGGTCTGTTGGCTCCTGATGACAGTCCCCCAGAAGAACAAGGTCGAGTCAGGCCAGGTGGAGACGTCCAATCAGTAAAGGGCACATATGCCACCTCCCTTAACCCCACTGCTCCTGAAGTCAGGTGAGGTGGAGACGTCCAATCAGTAAAGAATGCATATGTAACCCCCCCTGACCCCACTGCTTCTGACCAATAAGGATGAGCTCACAGTCGGTTTGCAGTTTTGCCCTATAAAAGATAGCCTGTAAGAGCAGCGGGACCGCTCTCTGCATAAAGACGACCCTGATCGACCAGTGTGATTCTCGATGCTTGGTGCGAAATGAAGCTTTGCTTGACCTTCGCTTTGTATCCGTCTTGTTCCTTTGATCACGGACCCTAACACCTACAAAACTATATTAGAGATAAATATAGACACTATGCAGGTTTAAGTTTTGTGGAGGAAAGGGGGAACATAGAGAAGAAATAAAAGAAATGTGGAAAGAATCCAAGAGAATAAAAAGCAGCAAAGCACATTTATCTATTCATTTAACAAATATTTATTGAGCATCTATTATGTACCAAGTGCCTGAATGCTGGGTATGCAACAGTGAAGGACACAAAGTCCCCGCTCTTATGAAATTTACAATCTAGTATGTAAGACAGTAAGAAAAGAAAACAAATACATGGTTAAGATTATTTCACGTAATTAAAAACTATAAATAAAATAAAACAGGGTGGAAGGGAGCTATTTTAAATTGGGGAGTCAGGGGAGGAGTGGCATTTTAGAGTTGTCGATTAGGGGAGGCCTCTTAAGAGGTCACACTCGAGATTTGACACCTGCAAGATGGAAGGTGAACATACATTGACACATCATTATCACCCAAAGTCCATTGTTTACATTAGAGTTCACTTTTGTCGTAGTAATTTCTATGGGTTTTGATAAATGTATGGTAACACATATGGACCATTAAGGTACCATACAGAATAGTCACAAAAATCTCTATGCTCTTGTCTATTCATCCCTCCTTCTTCACAAATCTCAAGCGACTACAGATCTTTTACTGTCTCCAAAATTTTCCTTTTTTTAGAATGTCCTGTAGTAGGAATCATACTTAAGTATGATTCTGTATCATACTGCAAGAGCCTTCTTACAGTATGTAAGCTTCTTTTGCTTAGTAAGATGCATTTAAGGTTCCTCCATGTCTTTTGATGGCTTGATAGTTCAGTTCTTTTTAGTGCTGAATAATATTCCACTGTCTGGGAGGATCAGTGTTTACTCTGGCAATTGGTTTCTTCATTCAGCCAAGTATGTGCCAGCCAGTACGTATGTCATGGGGGATAAAGTGATTAGCGAAATAAATTTCGCCTGTGGAACTCACAGTCTAGTGGGAAGGATAGATGCCAAATCATTAGTAAAAGGAATGGATGTAAAAATTACAAACAGATATGTGTTCTGAAGGACTGGAACACCTTTTTCTAGGTATTTGTAAAGAGAGCCTTGAAGTCAGGAAGGGATTTCCTGACAAAAATGATACTTGGAGCAGGATCTAGGATAAAGTAAAGAAGCAGTCAGTGGGGGAGAGAAGAACATTTCAGACAAAGGAAGGAACAGAAAGGAAGTCCAAGAGGCTAGAGCACAGCTCTCAGTGGGAGGCAGGTTACCTGACTGAGTGGGACCCTCTGGGCTGGGGGGAGGTCACACTGTCATCCCAGGAGCCGTGCGAAGGCTCTGATGGGTTCCAAGCAGAGAAATGACACGGGCAGACGGGTATGCTGGAGGAACAGAGGCTGCTGGGCAGAGAAGAGCAGGAGGAGATATTTCAGCCATCCTCACAGCAGCACCCATGGCTTGAACACCAGCAGTGGGAAAGGAGATGAAGAAAGGAAGCAGGTTGGAGAGTATTTTGGAAATGAAATTGAGTCAGATGAGAAGTGAAGGGGAGGGGAATGAAAGAGGTCTCCTGGGGTTCAGGCTGGAACATCAAGACGGACTGAGATGGGGAGCATTAGACGAGGATCAGGGTTGCCTATAAAATCATCTAGTCGCCTTTTCCCTCATTAGGAAAAATGTATAATGGGGTGGCTACTAGGTGTATGCAGATTCTAGAACCTAAGGGGACAGATCCTTGCTCAAATTGTGGAGAGGATGATTGTCAGGGACAGCTCTTAACAGAGGAACTGTGGGTAACAGAATTAGACACGGAATTCTTTTTCTTGTTTTGGAACTCAGCAACTGAGCAAAAGTGAGACTCATGCAGATTTTAGCAGAGCTTTACTTGGTCTTAGAATCAGCAAGATTTGTAAGAATAGCATCACATTTTCCTATAACTTTTTAAATAGATGATAGCCTATAATAAAATGAAAATAATACTTATGAAAAGCATAATATATATTTAGGATGGTGTTACATGATTTATTATTGCATGGTTTATTTCCTACACTAATAAAAACACCCAACACCACTTATTAAATAAATATGCTTTTTATCACCAGGGCTATGCTGGTAAATGTCTGACAACTGGCTCTCGAGGGAAAGCAGAGAGCTCTGGTGGCGGCTTTTGCCAATTTCCTTCTCTGTGGTGTAAATCTTCCCATCGTGGCCAATTCAAACTACCGGGGTGACGTCACTGGACATGAAGTTGGGAAGAGAGGAGCACAATCCTCTCCCAAGTCCTGTGAGTCAGCGCTGGTACACCACTGCATCCCCTTTTGTTAGTAAGGAATCCAGGCCTTAGAAAGTAAGAAAGAAAGTAAGAAAGTACTTAGAAAATAAGAAAGTAAGAAACTTACCCAAGTTCACAGAGTGAGAATTTACACTCTGGCAGAGACCCCGAAGCCCGGATATTTAACTGCTATGCCATATACACCAAGAGTTGAATCATAATGCTGAACGGTTGATGCAAACCCAGGGCTCACTTTAAGTCCAACTTCTTTTAACAAGCAAGAAAATTGAACTCCAAAAGGTTTTTTTTTAAAGATTTTATTTATTTGTTTGACAGAGAGAGAAAGAGAGAGAGATCACAAGTAGGCAGAGAGGCAGGCAGAGAGAGAGGAGGAAGCAGGCTCCCTGCTGAGCAGAGAACCCGATGTGGGGTTTGATCCCAGGATCCTGAGATCATGAACTGAGCTCAAGGCAGAGGCTTTAACCCACTGAGCCACTCAGGTGTTCCATGAACCTCAAAAGGTTTTTATTGATTTCTTCAAGGTTAAAAGGCTGTTATTAGCAAAGACCATTCTTTGGTCACTGCCCTATTGTATGCTATAGCCGCTTGGTTTTTGCAAACCTCCTCCACAAAAAAGTTTAAATAATTTCTTGTATAGAAAAAAATTGTGGGAGATGCTTTTCCTTCCACGCATTTGGTGTGAAAAATCTCATCATCTGACAATGAGAGTCAGCAAAATCACCCTGCTGGAAGCAGTTTATTAATTGTGTACAGAATTCCTAAAGCACAGTCATCATAATAACCACCATAGCCACCATCATTTGTTATAATAGTTTATTTCAAACAAAGGCAATAAACTATGAAGACCTAAATGTGGTCCCGGTTGTATGTACCCTAAGGTGTACGTGTTTGTGTATGTATAACTGTAAAGTGACAAAGACTCATTGTCTAACTAGCTCTATAACTAGTTGCATAACTAGGGATATAACTAAAAATCAAGCTATGTTTGGAGACTCCAAAAGCCCACACTTGAAAAAGCTGGTCCCATGCAATTCCAGCTCATTTTAGAGTCATGCAAATGACACAATTTGCTTTAATCTCAAATTTAGCAGTTGAAAAGCAAAGGAGAGAAAGAAAATGAATTATGGATTGAACATAAGCATGACAACAAAATTGCAGAACTTCTAGTGAAATCTCAAAAACACTTTGGCCAAGTTATCAACCCTCCGTAGATCAGGGAAAATAGCTACTCATCTCACAGCAGAGTTGTTAGCAAAAAATGATCAGCAATGGTATTGCTATCTACAACTGTAATTTCTAGAGAGATTCTGAATTTCAAGGAGACTCCAATTCAGAAAGCGATTAAAGATTAAAAATTTTATTACTTATAAGTGGATATATAGTTTGGAAGTCTTTATTTACATAAATTTGACCAAACGTTTTAAAAAACAAAGCAAAACTATGCTATACGTGGAGAAACATTTTATTTTCTTGATAATTAACAAGGAAAGACTTGCTATTTGGTGCTTCTTAAAGGATTTTATTTTTTTATCTTGTTCTTTAAATCAAATTATAACCTGCGAGTATGGAAGTAAGAAGCATTCTAAGAGTTATATATAAAATTTATTAAAGAAAAGTTACTTTTATTAAGGTAAATGGTTCATTACACTCTTGGGGGTTTAAATATTTTGGCCTATCAATGGCCAAATTTGGTCTATCACAGGGGACAGACTTGCAATCTTAGAAAGAAAGAAAGAACTGCATATTATTCTCTGTCTTTAAAATGTGCTCAGTACAGATTGGGCCTATGGAAATATGACACCCAAATTAACATGAGATTGAAGGAAAGCGGGAGATAAAATGAAGATCTGAACTATGTGCTTGAATGTTGTAGATGTTCCTAGGGAATCTTTGACCTTTTTTGGAGCCGGCACTTTAAGCCTGGGGACAAATAGTTGCATTTTTGACAGTCATTCGAAGATTACACGGGGGACTGAAGATGTGAGACCCTTTCTCTGTCAGAACTTAGAATTAAACCCACATCAAAAGCATTTCGAGAAATGGCAGATCAGTGGGACATACTCAGTAAAAAACTCTTAATGAGCAGATAGACTGCGGTATAGCTTCTGTGATGTGTGTCAACTTAGTCTTGACATAGCCAATTTCTAATTCTCTGTGCACGATAGAATAACAGTAACAAGGATAATTGAAACCCAAAGATAATCTGTGGGTTCCATTTTAACCCTCGATTGTAACTGACTGCCTTGCAAGCCTTTCAGGAGACCCAGGGAAGAGTTACGTCTCCTCTTCATGATGTTGGCTCGTCAGCATATCCTGAAAGTGTTGGGAAACCATTAAATAAATAGACAGAGGTTGTACCATTCAAGGGCCTGGCAGGAAAAAGATGGTACACTGAGAAGGTAAGTAAAAAGAGTTGAATGAAGACACCATTTTCAAAGATGTGGGTAGGATCAAGGGAAGCCAAATGGCTGAGGAAACATCCTGGGGTTAGCAATGACAAGAGATGTTTCCACCACTGGGGATGAAGGAGCAAGATGACAGAGCTGTGAAGAGAACCAGGCTGCTTGGCAGGGACCATAGTCTTCCCTGCAGCAAGGCAACCAGGGGCAACCAGAGCTCCACGGAGAAGGAGCCAGGGCAGTAAACACCAAACCTCTCTCTCCTCTTGTCCTCTGATTTCTTGCCAGTGCTTCCCCCTGGCTAAACCCATCTGGAAGCCAGAAAGAAAGTAAGGCTGTCGATGTGGTCTACAGACAGCAGGGTCTTGAGGCACAAAGCAGAGTGGAGATGGGTCAGGAGTAAATCTAGAGGTACAAACAATATGGAACCCAAAAGAGATAAGGAAAATGACCTCGGGAAGGTCAACTAGTCATGGTTACCAGTCCCTGCATTTGAATGCAAGACCACATCCTTTAGAAGAGATACTTTTAGAAAACCAGTCAAGACAGAATGTAAAAGAAAAAAAAATTCTCTGGGAAATGGCCATCTATACTACACAACATGTAAGTATTGGGAATACAATCTTTCATCCTTTAGAGACAGAGAGAGAGAGGTAGTAAGGGGAAAGTTAGTGCTCATTTTGCTGTTTAAATTTTGGAGAATAGAAAAATCTTAGCTGCGATTATATCAACTTTTATCAACAGGGAGTCCTGAGGCATTCCTTGATGAAATCTAACACATGACCATTCCAAAGGCCAATGTGAATAGCAGAAGTTTCCATTGTCCCCTCTGAAATTCAGACCCAGCCTATGTAGCCACACTCCTGTATTTCAGTGGCTCATGAAAGAAACAATGTTACTTGTATCATTAACTATAAAAAAGATCCTAAAATGAGCCTTTCTTGGAAATCCAGATACTACAGGAAACTGAAATGCAGTAACTCAAAGTGTTACAAAAGTATTATAAAGTATTATGGCTTAACTATTTTAGTATGTTTACGGATTAAACAATACAGACCCGCCTGTGTTAATGCAGCTCTCGCTCCCTCTCTTTATATTATTGGAAAAGATGCTGTTCAAAGGGATTTCTGGAGTTCATGTAAATAAGCAGGAGAACATGAGTGCCCATTGCCCCCATTCCTGTCCACTTTCCATGACAGGCTCCATCTGTCACGGTCCCTAGCCCATTCCTACCAGCACATGCATGTATTTTAACTTTTTTGGCTCAATACTTATTGAGGGCTAGAATAAGCTTTACCGACACGATCTCTGAGTCTCAGGTGCTGGGCTGAGCCCCAAGTGCCCGGAACTTTCCCGACCCTGGTGGTGGGTCTCACTTTAGGTAACAAGTTATATTTAGAGTGGTAAATTTTCATAGCGCTACCCTGAACTTCAACTTGCTTGACCAAGAAACTGGTACTTTCCCTAGCTTTTGCCAGACCTACTACCTTTCCTAAACAGGGTCTGGGCCATGACCCCATCATCTTTCTTGCTGTTCTTCTGGGCTCCTGCTGCTGTGCTCTGGCCCCCATACTGGGCCTCATGTAATAAGCCTCTTGCCGCTTTTACTCCACCTCCCTACACTTGCCCCCATTCCCGCCATGTTGTCCCAGCCTATGGGACCAGGCTTCCATCTCCAAGGTGAAGTTGGCTCCCCACTGAGATGGCTATGCAGAGAGATTGAGCTGAAACACAGTCACCCTTCCATAGTGAGGATTTCTGCTACCTGGCTTCTTCTCCTTGCTTCTCTCTGGTTGGATTAGAGGTTTTCTGTTTTATTCTGTCACCTGCCTCCCAAAAGTCTGAGTTTGTTAAAGCCCTACTAACTCTGCTAAGGTCAGTCCCACATCAGGGTTGGTGATGGTAGCTTCCAACTTACCTGGTCCCAGTGTCCTTTTTATTGTCCCGTGCCGCTGACCTCTCTACTCACCTGGAGGCTGTCGCACCTATGTCTGTCGATTGCCTCAGATAAATAAATGCTTTACTTTCCAATAATTGGTTGTTTCCAGCAGGATATGATATTGAAATGTTAATCTTTTGAAAAGGAGACACACTGGAGGGCTAGGACTTTATTATTTGCTCTGAAAATGTCATGTAAGTTTAGGAAACTTTAAACTCCTCTTTGGTTATTTCATTAGGAGAAAGTAATCTCATTTAACTGGCACTTTTACATCTACATTCATGCTTTTAAAACACTGAAGTGAGTGTTCTACAGCTATGTAAAGAAACACATTATCAAAGCATTAGGAAATGATTAAACTGACATTTTCTTAAGAAAACGAAAGGAGCAGGAAAAAGCCATTCTAAAAGGACTGAGTGCTACATACTCCAGATATTATCTGCAGTGCTTACTCAGGGATCTTTAAAGAAGCTTATTACCAAGTACCCTAAGAAGACAAGTGTGGATGTGTACAGATCAGAGGAATGCAAGTTAATGCACCTGCCAGATTTTACTATCGTACAAAGTATGTCAATCAGCACTCAGACCTTGCATTTAAAAATGTGTTCTTTCAGGTTTTCTCTGTGCTGTATCATTCATAACTTAATCCTCCAAGTCGGTAACCATTCCATGTTACCAATTGTCATAAATGGCATATGTACACACACACACACACACACACACAGCTCTAGAGGTTATTAATAATCTTTTCTGGACACAAGGAAATATTTTGAAACATGAAAAAATTAGAATCTTGACTAGCTCAACTGCTCAAGCATTATCTTATTCGGCTAGCATTTATTAAGCACTTGCTGTATGCTAGGCACCACTTTTCATGGTTTCATGCATATCATCTCAGGAGATTAGTATTGCAAAATTCCAGGATGTAGATCCAAATTGGAGGGAAATCATAGTCTTCTGTGGAAGAGGTAAAATAAACTAAATTTAAACTAAACTTAAAAATAAGCTAAACTGACTTTATTAGGAGAACATTTCTAGCAGTGAGGCTAGCTCCGAGAGAAAGGAACAAGATTAGGAGATTAGGGATGGCAGACAGTGGTTGTGAATGGTCTGGTCTCTTTCTGAGGTCATGGCCAGGGAGTCTGGGGAACAATGCCAGATAACATGCTTTTTCAACATATATGTGAGGGGTAGTGATCAGGATTGGTAAGTGTTCACTATATGTCGATTGGGATACTTTTTTTAGTTTGACCACTGACATCTCAGCAACAATTAACAGTTGAACACACTCTCCTTCTCCAGATGCTGTGTTTCCTTGGTTTCTCGACACGTTCTCAGAAGGTTGTTCTCTACCTCCCTGGCTACTTCTTCTCAAGTTCACTTGCAGTCTCTCCCTCCTCTTCCTTTGCTTTGAATGTCATTGTTCCTGAGGGCTCTGCCTATAGAACCCTTCTTATTTCTCATATTCTGTCTAAGAGATCTTCCTTATCTCTGGGCCTCTAAGACAACGAATCTCTTCCTGAGTTTCAGACTCTACAACTTATGTTTGTATGTTTGTATGTTTGGACAGACATTCCATAACTTTTCAGACTCAACATATCCAGAACCAAGCTCTTCTCTCCCTTATTCCCCCCACCTCCTTCTAGAAAACCTGCTTTGGGTAGTCAGTATCTTGGGAAGAACAACCATCATCTATTCATGACTTCTTTTCCCTTTTCACCCTGGACATTGTCTAAGCTAATGTCAACCACTAGGTCTAGTTACAGGTCCAACCTATCACACTTTTTATATCCCTCTTCTCACTCTCTCCGCTGCCATCACCCACACTGTCAGTCTATGTTAGAGGAAACCCCCATAAAGCAAATAGATAATGAGAAGTTGGAAAACTTAAGAAATCACAAGACTAAGAATTTTGAGACCTAAATTCTTGGGTCCACTTTTTTTGTATCTGGCCAGAGGACGAGAAATGTCTTTCATAGAGCAATGGTATTGGTTTTTTGAGGCTAGAAGCTAGTTGTGCCTTATTTGTCTCTCTCTTTTTTTTCTCTTTTCTTTTTTAGGGAATATAGCACTACTATGTGTTTGAATAAGTGTTCGTTAAATGAAGGACCAGGATTAGAGACCATTCGTTAATGTAACATTTTAATAAAGTTTAAAATTTTTTCTGTCTGTAGAAATAAAGACATTTTAGGTAAAAGTGAGATAAAACTAAACAAGTAGATGAAGTGGTATAGTGGAGTAAATGGAATCTGTAGCCTTTTGTAAGATCCATAAGGGGAGAAGCATAATGTGATAAATAAGGCAAGTCCAGGGGCCAAATATAGACTTTCCAGATTTTACCTTCATACGAAGTATGTCGATCAGCACTCAGACCTTGCATTTAAAATGTGTTCTTTCAGGTTTTCTCTGTGCCGTATCATTCAGAACCAACCACCAAGTCAGTGACGGTCCTGCGCTGCCATGGGCTGTTTTTAGGCTGTAATTCTGTGTGTAGGGAAGAGAGCCCATTTGTTTTTATTTTGTCTTCTTATGCTGTGCTGGGTTAGTCTTTTTGTCCAGTTTCCCAGAGGCAGACCCTGAGATGAGGATTCCTGTATGTGTGATTGCTTAAGGGAGTGCTCCTAAGAAATACAGGGAACAGGAGGAAGCAGGACAGGGAAGGGGGACAGGTCACGTAAGGGTGTGATTTCTACCCAAGTCCTGTGAAGGGTAGCTTTCACCTGATGCCACAGAGACATTGTGGAAGGTAGATTTTGGTTCTAAACTGTCCCAACCTGATGACCGGGATCCGAGTAGTCCTCTGAAGAAGCATGGCGGATGGGCAGATGTAGGCACTGTAAGCGGAAATGACCTAAGTCAGCACAGAGCCCATAGGAATGGGAAGGAATTGAAGGAAGGAATCTGCAACTGTTGCGGGCACTGACAGGATTTCCTCTAGTCTGTCATCTTTAGATAGTCCTGGCCTTTCTGGTATTGATTGTGTGATTAAAATTGGAATTGTCAAAAAAATAAACAAATAAAAAATAAAATTGGAATTGTCACCTACACTGAGGGAAGAAAACGCAATTGCTGTTTTGAGAGTCCACACTTGTTCATCCTACCTTGGGATGGTGTGTGGTTAAGGCTGGTTCTTCCTTTTGGTTGGAATGGCCAGCCCATAAGTAACTCATGTTTTCAGAAAAAGGTCAGAGATCACTGAAGCCTTGTTCATTTTCAAGACGAAAATTGTTTCAACGATAATTTCCTTATAGGTATTGCCTCTTTCTCACTGCTTAACCTAAAATGCTATTTTGGGAGAAAGAAGTGGGAGAGACTGTGCTAGGGCACTAAAGTAATGTGCCCAAGGTCACACACAGAGGTCCTTCTGACTCTTGCCCTGAGTAAAAAGACTTGGGACAGTGTGTGTAGCCTCAGCCGTAAGAGTCTTGCCTAATATTCTATTCTGAGGGGACAATAATGAATGTGAAATAGAAAAAAACATCTCTGGGGTGCCTGGGTGGCTTAATCAGTTAAGCATTTACCTTTGGCTCAGGTCATGATTTTAAGGTCCAGGGATCAAGCTCTACATCGGGCTCCCTGCTCAGTGCGAGCCTGTTTCACCCTCTGCCCCCGCCCCTCACCCCACTCAGGTTCTCTCACTCTCTCTGTCCCTCTCTCTCTCAAATAAATAAATAAAATCTTAAAAAAAAAAAAAAAAAAGGAAAGGCATTTCTATGGGGTTCCTTTGAGGCACAGTTAAGATGCACCTTATGACATAAGCACTCAGGTGATCACAGAATATAAAATATCGTTATTCACAACAATGGTGGTTAGTGATTTACTCATTTATTCAAGAGCATTACTGAATGTTATATTAGAGGCAATGTGCTAAGTGTTGGGGATACACTGTTGACTCTCAGAAACATAGTCTTAAATGTCAAAGAACTTTTAGAAGGAAACCACATGCACACACAATCTTTCCTTGTACCTTTAGAATATTAAAATTTCTGTTGATAATTAAACCTGTTACTTTTGTTTACCCAGAATTTCTCATGGTTATTTGATCATGGAAGAACTTAACCTTATCATTGCTCTTTGCATTTCATGCAAGCCCACTGAGGTGTCATGCAACACAACTTGAGAAACACCATTGGAGCAGGATTTCCTCTCCCATGAGGCGTAGTATGTATTCCCTCAATGTGCTGTATTTGCATAAATCATATTATGTAGGTGGCTGCCTGCTTTGCCCATGGTCAGGGCCAGCCCTGGGTAGGGTATAACCCCAGAGTGAACAAAACAAGAGTCACTCCTGGGCAGAGAACACAAACTTTGTCAGAAAATAAATTACTGGAAACATTTTTATTAAAGAAGAGGAGTAGTTTTGAGGGTGTGATAACTTCTGTTAAAGCTTACACAGTTAATCATTCCTTGTTTGAGGTTTGGACTTTCTTCCCTTTGATGTAATTAGCCATTAGGCTTTCTGAAGTACATTTTTCATGTCAAGGAGACAATGGTTTCAGAGGAGAGATAGGGTGGGGCTGAAAGGAAGGCCAAGTTAATGCACAGAATGGCAAAAGACACAGGAAAATATCAACTCTTCTTGCACGAGCTGTTTGCTAACGGTGCATTGGAATATGACGCTATTTTCACTATAAATACAGTAATTTATACTCTGCTTCACTGTGAGGGTTTTCTGGTGCTTTCGTCAGAACTGTGGGATGGAGAAGTGTGTGTCTTTGGGAGTGGTCTAGACTCACTTTTCCTTTAACCAGAAAAGCTCTCCTGTTATGTTTTATTTGCTTATGCTTCAAAGCAAGATGCCATTTGCAAAACTGGTAACTGCTAAAAACATTTTATAACTTCTGAAATGAGTGACTTGACTGAGTGAGACAGGATTGTTCAGTTTACCCATTGGCTCCTTCATATCAGAACTGGTTTTGCTCTAGCAGAAGAAATAACAGGTCAAGTTTTTCAAAGAAAGAGTAGTCTATCTAAACTCTTTATTTATTCCATAAATGTTTATGGGAAGTACTCTACATGCAACATACTTTTTGGTTTTGAGTAAGTTTATGAGTGTATGCACACATGCAAGAATGGATATATGTGTGTGTATACACACATGCATGTATACACAGATGTGTATATATGTGTATTGTGTGTATGCATACGCATGCGTGCGTGTGAATTAGAGGAACTTCAAAGCTGACACTGATCTGAATTCTACCTTTAGAGAGCTTGGTCTGGTACAAGAAATGAGGCATGTGTACAAATAATTATAATCAAAAGCAGAAAGTATTATGCACCATCTAGTAGATGAAGATTAGTTTCAATTCAATTTTGAATAAAAATATCCCTCCCCAAGATAATGTCCTTGTTTTTGTTCTCTTAGAAAAATATAAACAAAATACAAAGTAGATAGGTTAATATTAAAAACACCAGATTTCTGCCACTCCAGACCGATTTTTAAAAAATTATTTTTTGGTCATATTTGTGTGAGCCATTTTATGGAAAAAGTAAGACCAAATCGAAGTTTCTTCTGATTCTCCCATTCTGTTCACCTGGGCCAGTACCCAGTTTTAATCACTCTCATGAATCTGGGAGGTGCTCTTCTGGCTCTGGTTTCATATTTTTCTACACATATGTCTGTATCCATGTATACTGTTTTTTCCAAATGTCCCTCTATAGTGTCAAGGTTTTTAACTAATGGCCTTATATACAGATGTTGAAATAAACAGACACAACACTAATTCATACTTTTGTGACTGTTGTAGTATTCCAGGTTGGGATAGTATCTCTTTTCATTGATTCCTTTCCCTTGTGGTGAGTATTTAAGTTCTTTCCAATTTTCCATAGTTACAAACAATGCTGCAATGAATTATCTTTGCATATGTGCCCTTACAAGAGTTTTTGTCAGGTAAGATTCCTTCTCAAGATTAATAGAAACGGGAAGTTGCAGTGTGCACCCTTTTACTAGATCTTTTCCAAAGCAGCTCAACCCATTTTTGCTTCCAGCATCAACGTATGAGAGTTCCTGCTTTTCCACCTCCAAGTCAGTGCAGAGTGTGGTTGAACTTGTAGGTTTTTGCTAATTTGATATATATGTTTTTTCATTTGCCATTCTTTGATAACTAGTGAGTTCGAACATCATTTTCACATTTTAGTGACCATTTCAATTTCTTCTATGGATTCTTTATATCATTTCCTCACTTTCCTATTAGGTTGTACTAATTATTTCTCGGTAACATATTTTGCAAATGTTTTCTTTTGGTTATTACTTTCCTTTGAGAATTTTAATAATATCTTTTGACATACATATGTTTAAAGCTTTCTAATAAATGAATTTAGTTTTTGTAGGAGTGAAATTTGGAATCCAATGAAAATTTTTCTTTCTACGAGGATCATCGATATCTTTAAGACATTCAATTTGGCGTTTTGATTGAAGAGGGTAGCAGGTTATGATGATAAGAATGCCGGCTCTGGAGGCAGGCCACCTAGATTAAAATCTTAGACCTGCCACCTCCAGACTGTTGCTTTAGCTAACTTATTTTCTGAGCCTCAGTTTTCTCATCTGTAAAATGGGAGTGATAATTATATTACTTCTTTCTTTTAATACGATTTTTATTTATTTGTTTGTCTGAGAGAGAGACTGAGAGGGAGCATGGGAGAGGGAGAAGGAGGGAGAGGGAGAAGCAGAGAGCCCGATGTAGGGCTAGATCCCTGGATCCTGGGATCATGACTTGAACGGAAGGCAGATGCTTAATGACTGAGCCACCTAGATGCCCCAGTAATATTACTTCTTACAGGTATTTTTGTCAGAGCTAAATTAGCTAGCATATTTAAAGCATTTAGAAAGGTCTTAGAATCCAGTAGTCTTGTATTTGTCTGCTATTATTATGAATTTTTCATGAGCATAAATGCTATAACCTGAGTTTTTCAATACCTCTGTTTGAGCTAACTTTTGTTTCAGATATGATAAAAGTATTGAATCTGGGGCATAATGACATATACATTCACAGGACTGAAAAGACATATGACTGACTATTGATTATATTTATTTATGAGTATCTCCAGGACAAAGACTATAAATATCTCATTTTTTTAGATCCTTAGTAACAATCACAGTGCCTGGCCTAAGTCAGCTCTCATCCAGGATCCGATGAGTGAACGAATGAATGAATGATTTTCTTACATTTATGTTTAGCCCTACACCCCACTATTTCCTGACAGTATTTTCCCAGAATGAAAACTGCCTTAATATCAGCACAAACAAACCCTGGAGGATCAATCAGCTGCAAAATTATTATGCAAAGCATCCCCGAGTCAAATAGAAATGACTTCGGATTATCTGATGTTATGTATTTTCTGCATCACTACCCCCTCCAACAGTGTGAATATTCAACAGATAGGTGTGCTAAGCAATCAAGGGCCTGTTTCACCATCAGAGAGTCCAAGAAAGTGAAAACATTCCAAATTGTTTTCCAATGGCCTCCTTGTTAATGCTACTCACTCCAATTGTGCTCTTGAATCCATCACAGTATAAGGCACTCAGAGGTTTTTAAATTTAATTTATCATGATGAAATTTGCTGGCCTTTGAATTTGGGAGGGCAAATTTTGTGCCATGGTTCATGTATCAAGGTACTGCCCTCCATCCACTCACCCATGTATGGATACTCAGGGACAGTTGGCTCTATGCATGTATACATTGGGTGGTGCTGTGGAGGAGGCCGAGATAATGTGACATGTCTGTCTGTTCCAAGAACCTGTAGGAAATCATGATGCCCAACCCTTGAAAAATGCAGAGTCTAGTCTAAGATTTTCCATCTTCAAGTTAAAGCTATCATATTTACTGTGATACTTGGAGCAAATATTTAAGCTTCTGGGACTGTAAGTTGTATGGAAAATAGTAGATACTCTCTAAGTTGAGTTTTTATTCCTACAACTTTGGATTTCAAATGGATTAAGGCGAGTGTTCACCTTAAAGGCAAGCCATAATTCGGACAACATGGTAGATCTGACAAAGGTATTCATGAGGGTTAGAAACTGCAGATGGGGCAGTCCTGACCATATTTCAGCCATTGCTAACATATGTGTGCCATCATTTACAGCTAATATTAATTAGGTGCTTACCATTGGATTTCCTCTCTTGTAAGTAATTTTACAACTATTAATTATTTTGTTTTTTGTTTTTATTTTTGTAAGATTTTATTTATTTATTTGAGAGAGAGAGAGCTAGAAAGAGAGCTGGAGAGAGAACATGAGTGGGGGGAGGGGCAAAGGGAAAGGGAGAAGCATGCTTCCTTCTGAACAGGCAGCCCCGCAGGGGGTTTGATTCCAGGATCCCTAGATCATGACCTGAGCTGAAAGCAGACGTTTAACTGACTGAACTAACCAGGTGCCCCTACAAATATTCGTTATTTTAATACTTCCAGCAATAATGTGTAGAGAGTGAAATGGCCTTCACCAGAAGTACAACAGAAGACTCCAACCACAACAGTGGACAGAGGCAGGATCCCAATCTGCAGCTGATCGGAATTACAGAGACACCTTGGGTCCCCAGGACTGTTCAGCCCTTCTCCAGCACCGCAGAACAGACTAGACTGGGGGAGCCAGTGAGATGTAACTTCACCCTGACCAAGTCCAAGGTCTCCAGCCAGTCTGAGTCTCTCCACTGGAGAACTTTGGGGTCACCCTGTAACTTCAGCCTCATCTACAGCAGTGACACATCTGCGGTCGCATGGTGCCACCCCATGCGGATAGAAACAACATCTATGGATATTACTCCAAGGATTTGCAGGCAGGAACCACCTATAACTTCAGGATTGTGTCTCTGGATGGAGAAGAGAGAACTGTGGTCTTGCAAACAGATCTCAAGTGCCTGAGTAGACCATAGACTCTCGGAAGAGCATCCATGACTTACATACCCAGGGCCAAAGATCATGACCCTCAGAGTAATGTGGCATCCTACACAGCTGTGAATGATGAAGCAAATTACTGTGAAATCTCAATTAATTTGAACAAATTATAGCAAAATTATAACAAATTATAGCAAATGTATAGCAAAGACTACACAGTGGTTTCAACAAACCTTAGTGCATCACTGGACTACATTTCCCAGCCTCTGTTGCATTTCAGGTGTCGGTATGTACTGAGTACTGGCCAATGGGATGTGGGCAAAGGAAAGTTATGCCATTTTGTAGTCTTGTCCCAAAGCAGCTCTCACATGACCTTCCACCCTCTCTCTTCTCCAGTTTGCTCGATGGATCCCAACATCCAGAGTGACTTTGGAAACTATCCGTGGAAGATGACTGTGTCAGCATGGGACCCTGAGGATGCTGTGGAGCCCAACACACACAGGCACCGTCACTCTAACCAACTGGACTCATGAGAATGACAGATAAAATTCTGTTGTGCTAAACCACTGAGTTTTCAGAATTGATCTGTGGCCATTGCTTTCTTGTATGAGCCAGGTTTTGAACTTTTTTGTGTGTATCCTAATGATTTTTTTATAAATTCAGGTTACTTTTTGCTTCCTGATGCAACTAGCTAACTCCTTATTCTTTCTGCGGTAGCTTCTACTTTTAGGCATATCTTAGGGCCTTGTTCAGAGGAAAATGGGCAGTTATAGAAGAAAAGCTTGTGACACAAGCCAGGTGTACACCAAATGCCTACAGAAGTAATTAAAGAATATTTACAGTGGGAGAGACTTTGAGAGAAATGTGGACTGCCGTCTGAAGCAGTTTTTAGCAGGAACAAATAGCCCCAGATTTCTACATTCACTTGGCAAATACACAGCCTTATCCACCATCAGTGAGCCATAGAATCTAGAACCTGCTTCTTGAGAGTGAAGAAGGTATCTTCCCATCAAAGCAACTGCCTATGAGACATGTGTTAATCCTTCCCAAGGGTGTAGTAGTTCCATTATAATTGAAATGCCACCATTTTTCAATTTGTTGGGGTCCTGTGTTCCAGCCATTTTCATTGTATTCCCTTTCTTATGTCAGTTTCTGTTCTACAATGATAAAATATTTGAAATTCTGGTATTGAATTTCATCCCCTCGTGAGACTTTCCCATTTAGAGACATGGCTCTCTCTCAGTGCCAAAGTTTTAGCTTCTCAAATTCAGATGCGGAGATTTAAAACCAGTAGCAATCTGGGCAGATGTCAGCGGGTGAGAGGTTGCCACAGCCAGTACTCATAAAGCACATGTCCATCCTGCACTGTGGTTTCTAATCCACAAATAAAGCACAGATCCTACTGCGATCATCGGCAGAGACTCATGTCCAAAGGCAGATATTTTATTCAAATAATCTCACACTGCTCTGTGGGAAATACTATTTTCATTATGTTTGCAAACATGTTAGCATTCATTAAAATGTGCACTGCCTGCAAGAAAGATTCATGGAGAGCTTTTCCCGTTAAAGGACATATTTGTGAACAGCTCTCGTGAGGCAGAAGTTTATAACATTGGTGGTTTGAAGTGTGTAATATTTATGTTGCTATTCTCATTAGAAAGTTTCAGAGTGCAGGCGTCTGGGGTGGTTTCTATCCCTCTGGCCATCTGACAGGCCAGACCTTCAACAGTCTCTGAAGTTTGTCTGTTTATATTTTTGTAGGTTTCTATATGTACTACACCTGTCAACTTGTCAAAAAAGAACAGGCTTTAAATGGGGCATCCATGTGGGCTATATGGTAAATTCTTGATTCACACAGAATCCAGAAAGGAGGTTTTTTTTTTCCTTCTAAACTTGAGCCTGAGAATCAGCAGCACTTGTGTGCCTTCTCCCTTGAAAATGTGTCAGTTGGGCTTCAAAGATAATTCATTAGGCAAATGTTTTAAAACTACACAGTTATAAACTATAGAGTTTGAGACTCAGAAGGACCTCAAGCTCCTTTTTTTGCATGTGTTGGACTTCCTTCTAGACTGACTTCTGGTTTTATACTATTTCTCTTCTCTTTCATGCATGATATCCTTATATGTTTAATATTTTTGAAGACTTTTATTTTGATTCTTTATTATTGCCCTGATGTCCTTTTCTGTCATCTGTTTGGGTTTTCTTCTTGTCTTAACAAATTCATATCCGAATTTGTCTGCTGAGAACATATTCTGTTCTTTTCCTCCATTGTATAGTTTTTTATTGCTTATTTAGGTATTATCCTGTTTTACAATGGATGTGATACTAAAGACTTACTTTGTGTACACTTACATTGTGTTTTCAAAGATGCTTAATGTTAGTCTGATGAAATGCTATCTCATTCCAGAAGTGCCATTAGAGTCTTTCCTTTCTAAATGAATGGAAGCTTATACAGAGACCAAGGTTCATAAAGTATGGATAAAAATTTAAGTAAACTTTAATTTCTAAATGAATGTGATCCCACAGTCACGCTTGCCTTGCATACACATGACACACACACACACACACACAAATACACACACACACACCTGTACTTCATCATGGCAATGGCCAAGTAAGCAAGGGCAGGACATCTAATCATGTCAAAAATGACTGGCATCTAGGGGTGGGTTGGACCATTGAAGACCTTCAAAATTTAAGTTCAAATAGGGAAGGGTTAGCCATCACCTACATCCCCAACCCAAAATTATCTATTTATCCTTGAAAATTATGCTAAGTGACAATCACATCTTTCATTTTAAATAAAAGCTAAAGCCAAACTTCTGTGTTGTCTAATTGCATTGGCTATCCTCATATCTATGGCTTATAGGTTGTAACCATTTTAGGAGACAGTCTATTAGCCAACAAAAGAAAATTTTATCCTTGGGAGAGTCTCACTAGGAAAAGGCTAGGCCCCTGTGAGAAAGAACAGTCCAGGAATACTTTACCAAGTCTTGTTATTTTTATCTTTGTTCTGATGGATCTTAAATTGACTGAAAAATTATTCGTTTTTTTGGTTAGTGATTAGAAGAGTGGCAGTCCTTGTACTGAGCAAGTTCTTTAACTTTTATTTCCTCATCTATCAAAGGGATTACAGTTCCAATTTAATTGAATTTTTGGGAAGATTAGGAGATGTGATCCTAGTAAAGGTCAGAATAAAACTTGATACTTAATAGGGACTCCATGTTGGTTGCTCTTTCTGACACTATCTTTTGGCAATCACTTCCTGGCTAGTAGTCTGTTATCTTCAAACTGTCCTTTTTAGCACCCCCTTTTTTCCCCTAAGATTTTATTTATTTATTTGAGGCAGCACAAGTGAGGTGGAGGGTCAGAGGGACAGGGAGAAGCAGAATCCCTGCTGGGCAAGGAGCTCAAAGCGGGGCTCCATCCCAGGACCTTGAGATCATGACCTAAGCCCAAGGCAGATGCTTAACCAACTGAGTCACTCAGCCATCCCTGTCACTTATTTTTGTATACTTCCAGGAAATCTAGAGCCAGAGTTCACGCTGGAGCACAGCAAAAGGATCTGATTTCCTCTTCATAGCTTCAAGACACTTCCTGGTCACCTAGCATCTGCTTATCACATCCACAGCCCCTACAACCTTCATAGTTATATGTGCTATGAAATTTTGTCTGTCCAAGCTTAGGATAGAATACATCAGGATCTTTATAGATGCAATTCAGTCATTGTATTTTACTCTAATATTTGAATCTACTCTACCTTCTTACTTATAAACAGAGAATCTGATAATCTAATAACCAAAACATTCATTCTAACCCAAGTAAGGATTATTGACTTTTGGTGATCAAGCCCTGGTATTTTGGCCTAATTTAAGGGACAGTTCTAATAGCAGAAAATTTCATAATAGAAAAGTAATTACAGACTGTAAAATATGTGATAGATTATAGTTGGGAAAGATATGGGAGATTCTTTGGCTCAATTTCTCATTACATAGATGGAACTGAAGCCCAAAGAGATAAAATAAAATTTCCAAGGTCACTCAACGAATTAAACTGGAACTGAGACTAGAACTTGAGTATTTGATTTCTAGTGTTTTGGGTTTTTTCCCACCTGTACTTCATTGCCTTTGAAAAAAGATGGTTTCTTGCTCGTTGGATCCGTAGGGCTTCTCAACTCATAGCACATGGGCAACTTGATGCTTCTATCCTCAAATTTCCATACCCTGGCCTTTATCCTCCTCTTTTCTGTCTTATTCTGATAGTCAAAAACCTAAAAACCCTATTTCAGCAGTTTTATTCATTGACAACTACTATAAAAATGTTACACTTAACTAACAATAAAATTGTAGAAATGTAGGGCTCATCAGACATATATTGAGCACACGTCAGACATTGTGCTAGTTGCTATGGATACAACAATGGACCATATATAGTTTCTGTCATGAAAACGCTCACAATCTCGTGTAGAAATAGATTCATAAATAAATATTTGTAACTCAAATAAATATTACAACTTACAATGTAAACAAGCTCCATTTCTAATAGAGTATAATTGGGAATTGTGTATAGACAGTTTTTTGAGTATTATTTCCTTATATTAAATGAATATATCAGGTTATATATCAGTCAATTCTTTTATTCTTCTTTAATTCCCCTACCATTTAACATAAATTGTATTAATAGTATAGTTAAACTTAGTAATAGTAAACCTTATATCTCAGTATTTAAATTACAAGATATTCAAGTGGGATATTCAACTGCAAAAAGAAAGGACATCATTCAAAAATGGATGAAGAGAGAGACATCTTTGCTTTATTTTTTGTTGAGAGAATTTGCATGTTTTCAGTTGTATGGAAGAGAGTTGCATCAAGTTAGGTGGAAAGATAATTTTGCTATTTCTTTATTTAGAAGTAAAGTAAGATTAAAAAGGCTTATTTAACTTCTAAATAAAGAAGGACTCATATATAAAGAAAGGTTAGACTGGGTGGTGGGATGACAAAGGGATGTATGCAATGGCAAATAAGCTAAGCTGGAACAATTTCCAGAAGTCTCTTACCCATATTCCTGGTTGTGGGAATTGAATGATATGTGGAAGGCAAATTGTGGCTAAGGCCTCTATCCTCTGCAGTTCATGAGGCCTCCAGGTGCTGGCACAGCTCATGTACATTGGAGCTGGTTTGTGGGCTTACTTTCTGGGTTATGGCCCCCTGTAGAGCCCACTACGCTTCCAGCCCCCACTGATCAATCTCCTCCTTCAGTTTTGTACAATTCTGGGCTAGGTGAATACACAGCTATGTGGCACCAAGCATCAGGGTTTTTTTTGGCAGATCACCTGGTATCATTGAATTGCAAGTGGTAAGAAATAGATTCAAAGTTCCATTTTGTCATCATGGAGTCCTATTTGTCCTGTCCCTTTTTCACTTGTAGCTTTCCTTTCTGATTGTCTGCTCTGCTGACCTACACTAAGTTCAGGAACAGACTTCTTCACAAGTCCTCATGATTGTGAAATGTCTAATCCCTACCATAAATCCATTATTCTTTATGACTCATAGTGGTTCTGCTTCTTTGAAGGAACCATTTCTAATTTAAATAAAGATCTTGCTATTTATGTTTTGATTTATTTTTTTAAAGTTTCCATCTTTAATTTAGGTGATTCTTTCTAGATGTTGATTATGGGACTAATGTATTTTATCTTCTTTTGAATTTCATGTCCATTGTAAATTTGGTGAACAGGTCATCTAGATTTTCATCCATATCACATATAAAAATACTGATTTGTTTTAGATTTATTAGTATACTTTTGGTAACTTAAATAATCAATTATTATCATTCCACTCAGTGAATATTTCTTCAGAGACTTTTCCTCAGAGACTAACAGGAGAATCTGTGTAAAACTTTGGTCAAACATATAACATACATATAGATATGATATATTTACTATACTTTTATGGTTCCATGAATTACAAGTTCTGTGAGATTAAAATAAGTTACTTTTAATCTAATTGGAAAATGGGCAAGGACTTGAATAGATGTTTGCTCAGAGAAGATATACAAATGGCCAAGAAGTACAGGAAATGGTGCTCAACATTACTAATCGTTAGGGAAATGCAAATCAAAACCATACCATCATCTCATGTTGATTAGGATGGCTATTATAAATAAAACAAGACAAAACCAAAACCCAAAACCAAAAGATAACAACAAGTGTTGGTGAGTATGTGGAGGAAATTGGAAGTCTTATACACTGTTGGTGGGAATGTAAGATGGTGCAGCCACCAGGGAAAACAGTATGAAAATATTTCAAAAAATAAGAATAGAACTACCATATGATCCAGCAATTCCAGTTTTCTGTATGTACCGGAAAGAATCAAAATGAGGACCTCAAAGAGGTGCCTTTATTCCCATGTTCAATGCACCATTATTCATAATAGCCAAGATAAGAAAATAACTTAAAAGTCTATAGATAGGTGAATAGATAAAGACAATGTGGAATATACATACAATGGGAAATTATTTAACTTTAAAAAAGAAGAGGGAGGGTGCCAATATGGTAGCATAGTAGGAGGAGCTGAGGCTCGTTTCCCTTGAACACATCTGGGTAACTATCAAAGCATTCTAAATACCCAGAAGTCAACCTGAAGACTGACAGAATAAACTCCATAACTAAACAGAGGGAAGAAGCCACATAGAGGAAGGTAGGAGTGTGGAGATGGGGTTTGGGGGAGTAACAGATTACAGGTGCTACAGAGGGGAAGGAGCTGTGTGGTCAAAGAGAAAGGTAAGAGAGAAGCATACGGGAATGCACAAGGAGAACATTTCCCCCAAGGCCATTGGCTGGGTAAACAAGAGGGACTGATTTTTGTGTGTTTTTGCAACCAGCAGAGTCTTAAGAGACTAGAGTTTTAAAGGTCAAGGGGTTGGCTGGGATAAAGCCCTGAGGGTGCTGCCCTGCTCCTGGAGAGAAGGCAGGCAGGCAAGAAACCTCAGGGGCAGACGGCAGGATCTGAGGATTGCTGGGGGCACGCAGTGGGGAGAGTATTAGCTGTTCTGGGGGCTTCCCTAAGAGACAGCATGCACGGAAACTCATCTCCAGGGACAAAGGAGTTACTTGGAGCCATTTCCCACCCCCACCGCTCAGGATAAATGCAGAGCCCCCAATAAATAGCACAGCACCAGCATACACTGGCTACCTAATCCGCTTACACCAAGTCCCACACCCCTGCACTCTGCCAGTGTGGTCCTTCTCAGTCACTACTGCCCTTCTCAATCAAGTGTGCCTCAGTCCCAGTGCAGCAGGCCCCTTCCTCACAACACCAGCAGAAACCTCGGCCCACACCACATGTCCCAACAAGAGAGTTCTGCAGGTGCTCAGTTCTAGTGGAAGTAACATCAGGTCTCATCTAACAAGCAGACCAGAGCACACTTAATTAAAACTTGCCACATTCTGGCCAAGGTCCAAACACTCCTCATGCAGGTAAGGAGAAATGTTGCAGATGACTGGCCTGAAGGATGGAGCAGCCAAAACACAATAGCAGGGTGCAAGCAGCGAACACCAGAGACACTTCCTGAAGTGCCAGGCCCTGGAAACTATATGACCTATTCTTCATAAAGCCATTATGAACCATCTCAGAAGCAGAAAATACAGCAGGCTTTTCTAACACAGAGAAGACAACAGAGACTTAGACAAGATGCCAAGACTGAGGAATTCACCCCATGTGAAAGAACAAGCTAAGGTCGCAGTCAGAGGTCTTAGAGAAACAGTTAGAAGTAACGACTTGATGGAGAATTTAAAGCAACAATCATAAGGATATTCACTGGTCTTGAGAAAAGAATAGAAGACTTCAGGGAGGCCCTTACTGCAGAGATAAAATAGTTAAAAAAAAACAGTCAGAAATGAAAAATGCAAAAACTGAGATTTGAAATAGATCGGATGCAATGAACATAAGGATGGAAGAAGCAAAGAAACAAATAAGTGATATAGAAGATAGAATAATGGAAAACAATGAAGCTGAAAAAAAGAGAGAAAGAATTATGGATCACAAGAATAGACAGGGAATTCAGTGAGTCCATCAAATGCAATACCATTTGTATCATTGGAGTCCCAGAAGAAAAAGAGAGAGAAAAGGGGCAGAAATTTTATTTGAGGAAATAATGGCTGAAAACTCCTCTAATCTGGGGAAGGAAACAGACATTCACATCCAGGAGGCAAAGAGAATACCAAACAAATTAACAAAAGCAGACCAATATCAAGACATATTGAAGTTAAATTTGCAAAACATAGTAATAGAGAAAAAATCTTAAAAGCAGCAAAACAAAAGAAGTCCCTAACTTACCAGGGAGGACCCATAAAGCTAGCCGCAGCTCTCTCAACAGGAACATGGCAAGCCAGAAGAAAGTGGTGTGATATATTTAATGTGCTGAATGGGAAAAATCTGCAGCCAATAGTACTCTATCCAGCAAGGCTGTCATTCAGAAGAGAAGGAGAGATAAAGAGTTTCCCAGACAAACAAAAACTAGAGTTTGTGACCACTAAACCAGCCCTGCAAGAAATAGTAAAGGGGACTCTGAGTGGAAAGGAAAGGCCGAAAGTGACAAAAACAAGAAAGGAACATAGAAAATCTCCAGAAACAATGACAAAACAAGTAATGAAGTGGTACTAAATACATATCTATCAATAATTATTCTGAAGGTAAATGGACTAAAGGCTGGAGTAGCCATGTTCATAGTGGACAAACTAGACTTTAAACCAAGACTGTACCAAGAGAGGGACACCACAATCCACCAAGAAGACCTAACAATTGTAATGCACCTAACATGGGAGCACCAAGATATAGAAAACAATTAATAACAAACATAAAGGAACTAATTGATAATAAAACAGTAATAGTAGGGGACTTTAACACTCCACTTACATCAATGGACAGATTAAGCAGAAAATCAGCAAAGAAACAATGGCTTTGAATGGACCAGGTGGACTTAACAGAGATACTCAAATATTCCATCCTAAAGCAGCAGAATACACATTCTTTTCAAATGTACACGGGACATTCTCCAGAATATGTCACATAGTGGATCACAAATCAGCCCTTAAGAAGTAAAAAAGACTGAGATCATACCATGCATATTTTCAGACCACAATGCTGTGAAACTTGAAATTAACCACAAGAAAAAAATTTGGAAAGACTGCAAATATGTGGAGATTAAACAACATGCTACTAAACAGTGAATGGGGTCAACCAGGAAATCAAAGAAGAAATAAAAAAAAAATACAAGGAAGCAAATGAAAACAAAAACAACAGTCCAAAACCTTTAGGATATAACAAAAGTGATCTCCAGAGGGCAGCATATAGCAAAACAGGCATATGTCAAGAAACAAGAAAAATCTCAAATAAACAACTGACCATTCTACCTAAAGGAGTTAGAAAAAGAACAAAAAATGAAGCCTAAAGCCAGGAGAAGAAGAGAAATAATAATGATTAAAGCAGAAATAAATGACATAGAAACTAAAAAAAAAAAAAAAAAAGAATAGATCAATAAAACCAGGAGCTTGTTCTTTGAAAAATTAATAAAATTGATAAACCCCTAGCCAGACTTATCATAAAGAAGTAGAAGGACTCAAAAAAATAAAATCACAAATGAGGAGAAATAAGAAACAACACCACAGAAATATAAATAATTATAAGAAAATATTATGAAAAACTGTATGCCAACAAATTGGACAACCTGGAAAAAATGGCTAAGTTCTAAGAAACATATAAACTACCAAAACTAAAACATGAAGAAATAGAAAACTTGAAGAGACTGGTAACCAGCAAGGAAATTGAATCAATAATCAAAAATCTCCCAACAAACCAAGGTCCAGGGCCAGATGGCTTCACAGGTGATTTCCACCAAACATTTAAGGAAGAGTTAATACCCATTTTTCTCAAGCTATTCCAAAAAACAGGAATAGAAAGAAAAGTTCCAAATTCATTGTATGAGGCCAGCATTACCATGATATCAGAACTAGATAGATTTCACTAAAAAAGAGAACTATAGGCCAATATCCCTGATGAACGTGGATGAAAAAATTATCAATAAAATACTAGCAAACTGAATCCAACAGTGCATTAAATAATCATGCATTGTGATCAAGTGGGATTTATTACTGGGCTGCAAGTGTGGTTCAGTATTCACAAATCAATGTGATATACCACATTAATAAAAGAAAGGATAAGAACCATATGATCCTTTCAATAGATGTACTTTGTCAAATGCTTTCATTTGACAGCATTTGACAAAATACATCATCCATTCATGATAAAAACACTCAACGAAGTAGAGTTGGAGGGAACATACCTCAACATAATCAAGGACATGTATGAAAAATCCACATCTAAAATCCTTAATGGGGAAAAATTGAGAACTTTTCCTCTACATCAGGAACAAGACAGGGATGTCTACCACTGTTATGTAATATAGTACTGGATGTGCTAGTCACAGCAATTAAACAACAAAAAGAAATAAAAGGCATCCAAATTGGAAAAAAGGAAGTCAAATTTTCACTATTTGTAGATGACATAATACTCTCTATAAAAAACCAGAAAGGCTCCATCAAAAAAATTGCTAGAACTGATAAATGAATTCAATAAAGTAGCAGGACACAAAACCAATGTACAGAAATGTGTTGCATATCTAAATACCAATAATGAAGCAGCAGAAAGAGAAATCAAGGAATTAATCCCATTTATAATTGCACCAAAAAACATAAGGTACTTAGGAATAAACCTAACCAAAAAGGTAAAAGATCTATACTCTGAACACTATAAAACACTGATGAAAGATATTGGAGATGATACAAAGAAATGGGAAAACATTCCATGCTCATGGATTGGAAGAACAGATATTGCTAAAATGTCTATGCTACCCAAAACAATCTCTACATTTAATACAATCCCTTTCAAATTACCACAAAATTTTTCACGGAGCTGGAACAAACAATCCTAAAATTTGTATGGAACCAAAAAAGACCCAAGTAGCCAAAGTAACCTTGAAAAAGAAAAGCAAAGCTGGAAGCATCACAATTCCTGACTTCAAGTTATATTACAAAGCTGTAGTGATCAAGACAGTGTGGTACTGACACAAAAACAGACAGACAGATCAATAGGACAGAAGTGAAAACCCAGAAATGAACCCAAGATACCTGGTGTCTGCTTGCTTCAATTCACAACTTATCTCCACCCCTTTCTACACGTGTGATAGCAGTCCAGGTGTGACAGATTAAAAAAAAATAATCATGAAAATAATGTTGATGTGTAAATGTTTGCATTCACTCCTGGTGAAACTTAAACTTGGTGAAATTGGAAAATTGGGGGCGCTTGGGCGGCTGACTTGTTGAGTGTCTGCCTTTGGCTCAGGTCATGATCCCAGGGTCCTGGGACCGAGTCCCACATCGGGCTCCCTACTTGGCGGGAGGCCTGCTTCTCCCTCTCCCACTCCCCCTGCTTGTGTTCCCTCTCTCGCTGTGTCTCTTTCGTCAGATAAATAAATAAAATCTTTAAAAAAAAATTGGAAAATTGGCATATGTATCAAAAGCATTAAAAATTTCCAAAATTTTGTTGTATCCATTGAGCGTCCAGGAATTTACCTTAAAGAAACAATCACAAAAGTATGGGGCACCTGGGTGGCTCAGTGGGTTAAGTCCTTTGCCTTCAGTTCAGGTCATGATCTCAGGGTCCTGGGATTGAGCCCCACATTGGGCTCTCTGCTCAGTGGAGAGCCTGCTTCGCCCTCTCTCTCTGCCTGCCTCTCTGCCTACTTGTGATCTTGGTCAAAAAAAAAAAAATCACAAAAGTAAAATGTATTTACAGTAATGCTCATAGTAGCATTATTTTTAGGAGGGATAATCTGAAAACAAACTAAATACATGACAAGGGGATGGGTTAAATAATGTTGGCACATTGTCAGATAAAGCACATGGTGATTAAGGCCGGGCTTTAGTGTCCGGTTGATTTGGGTTTGATTTCTTTTTATTTTAACCATTTATTAGCTGTGTGAATTTGGATAAGCTACTTAACCTCTAATTCTGTACCCTTATTTATAAAATGGAGCTAATAATAGCATATATCTAAAAGTTTTGTGAATGAATATTAATTTCATTGATTAATTGTGATAATTTTTTAAATTGTGATAATTTGCCTCAAGCATCTGATACATAGTAAATGGCACCTATTATTATCAATATTTAAGGTATTAGAAAATTCAAAGATTATAATAGACTATACATGAGAAATATACCTAGAGGGATCTTCGCCACCTGTCAATAGGAGTTACCTAGGAATTGATTCTTCTCTTTCCTCTCCTCGCCACGTCTGATCCTGTAGCAATTTCCACCCTTTTACTAATGCTCCTGCTTCTAATCGCTCATCATCACCACTGTCATAGCCTTACTCTGTGCCACCATCATCACTTGCCTGGAAAACTGTGATGGCTCCCACCTCTGCTTTCTCTCTTGTCCTCTCAGAGCCCATCATCCATATGTGGTTGGGGTGAACTTTAAAACCATAAAACACACTACATCACTCCCCTGATTTAAACCCTCAAAAGACCCCCAGTTGCAACCAGAATGTAAACTAACCTCCCATAAGGCTCTCCTTGATTCTCCTTAACTTTGCAACTTTATTTTTCTCTGTTATCTCTCTAATTCAGCACATTTCTGAAACCTTTGTCTTCTTTCTGTCCTTCAAATATGCATGTGCCTTTTGCTTGAAATGTTCTTATTTGGGATCCAGCTCCCAACTCAAGTGTCATGTCTCCCCAGAGGTCTTCAAACCATGCCCCCAACAGCAGCTCCCAGAGCACGTGTATCTTCTTACTTCACTTATTTACCTTTTTTTAATGTTCTCTAGGGGGTGTGGCTCTATTTCTCAGGCTCAGCACAGTGTCCCAAGCACTTAGAACAGTTCCTGGTGCCCAGATAGGTATTTGTTGACTGACACTTGTCCTTGACCATGGGGATGTGTTTTGGAAGTATAGAATTAAGGGACTTCACCTTTACTTCACACATGGCATTATTGTAATTTTTTACAGTATACAATAAAAGGATGATGCTGGTTATTTGTGGATATGAAATTAAAGGTATTTTAAATCTTTTTATTTATAATTTCCACATTTGAAGTAGGTTCTCCCATAAATGTATTCTTTTTAGAATCAGAAAAATATCTTAACACTATACAACCTTGATCAGACAAAAAATTTTGATAATATACCTTCATATATAACTAGATGGCAATGGGTGATAATAATGTGTATTAATTTATCCTTGGCCATGCTTAAGCGATGAATGTTTATCAAAAATTACAGCATCAACGATAACAAACATTGGTAATCAGTAAATAGGAATAGTTGTGCCTGGTTACGATAGGAATCATAAGAAATTTCCTTCTGTTCTCTTTCTTATTTTTGTTGTTTTTTGCCTGTTTTTTAGTAAAGTAAATGCAATAGTTCCTGTCCACCAGTGACAGTATCTTTACTGTAAAATTTCTAGTGTGGCCCTTAAATGTACCTGAAAATAGATATAATGCTCTGGGGTGAAAATAAGGCTATAATCCGGAGATGGAAGACACTGAATTCAGAAAAATATCCTAAAAAAGTGAAACTTAAAAAGTGACAGTTATTTCTCAAAAAGAGCCTCAGACCCGATTTTGCTTGTGAAAGATTCCATAGGATTCCGACAAACCTCCCAATGTTTTATATAGCAGAGTTAAAAAATCCACTTCCAGCTTTACTATCCTTCTATTGTTTCATTCATAAAACAGCTTTTGTCTTACGCCGTGCCAAACACTGAGCCAGGATCTTGGAAAGAAAGGTCGACGAGATAGACACGATCACATTTCAGAGCAAATGTACAAGCTGCAGCTTATGAAATCTGGTTCCAGGACATTGACAGAAACCAGAATATCCTCATGAAGTAGAAGATGAAGTTACATTTCTATGACTCTGGTAAAATTTCTATTTTTGAAGAGTTGAAATACGTAAAAGCATCTGTTGGGTTTAATTCGCCCATTTTCTTCCTCCTGTAGTTTTTGGTCTGTTTTTGATGTTTTACCCCATCATTTCTTATTCACAGAGGATCACGTTTGGGTGGGGGTAGGCTATAAGATGATTTTCCTGGGAGCAATTGCTCTGAGCCAGCAGAGTGCGGGGACTCCTAACACTACAGTCTATGTCTTTCCCCCCATTTTAAAATTTAGCTCTGCTGTTACTTCTTTGACCTGCCTCCACTCTGCTTCAGATTTGTATACTCGTGTTTCATGTATCAGTGATGATTCCAATTACACGCTAGGTAACAAGAGTTTAATAAAATGTGGCAATAAATTGTGGAAAGACATCATGCATGTGAAAAAAATGTATTAAGAAATGTGTTCCAGGTAGAGCTTCCAGTATTAAATGACTAATCACTTCCACACACATATACAAAGTGAAGGTTTTATTTAGTTGAATTTGGCCTTTCAAAGCTAGAATGCCAAGCAGTGGCTTCCAACTGGTTTGCTAGCCTGTCTGAAACATGTGGCAGATGTTTCTTTTCACAGGGAATGTTTTAGATGGTCTTCAGTAGCCCTTCAGCCGAAGGAGGTAGGGTATCTTGTTCAAAGCTCATATTATTTTGATTTAAATGGCAAATGGTAATAAAAAGAATGTGCAATATTTATACTCAATATAGCCTCGTGGTGAGATGATTAGAATTGAATCCAGGCTCTTCTTTTTGGCAGAGACGCGATGTTAGGCAAGTTTCTTTTAGGCGGTGTTTATTGGCGAAACTGGAATAGTAATATCTCCTTTGCTAAGATATTGGGGAAGATCAATGATAAAAAAAATGTAAGATATTTAGTCCCATGTGGGACATGGTGTAAGCCCCCAATATGTATATTATTATAAAGACAGAGTCACGCGAAAAGATTTGAACTGATGTAACGACTAGAACAAAACGAAGCCGGTTGTATGGCATAGAGATACTGTCTTGCCTTTTACTTCATTCTCACTCTCAGATTATGCATTACGAGATCTCCGTCAGTGGTAACATCATTTGGGTTAACTTCTGCTCACCTCCCAAGTTTCAGTGCTTCCTCAGATAGGAATCATAAGTGCAATTCATTTCTGTCCATTTCATATTGAGAGCAAACATCAAGAAAACACAGGAGTTAAGGAAGCTGTTTGCTGCCTGTCAGGTTTATCTTGCCATGGCCCATGCCTCAGGAACATTCTGAGAACCCATTAGGAGCCAGCCATGGTCCCTGTGCTCTGTGCGTGGAAGAGAGTGTGAGGCGGGAAGCTGTCTGGGCTGTGGTCTCAGAGATCCCATCACTTTTTTATTATGTGACACTGAGAAAGTTATTGACTTCTCTGTACCTCTTTGTTCTCCTATGTAAAATGACAATAAAGGTACTTCACAGTGCAGTGGGAAAGATTAGAGAGGCCCTGTCTCCAAATGCCCAGGACAGAGCTTGACACATAACAGCAACTTAATTAAAGGCTTGGTGTTAGTATATTATTAATGATTTTGGGAGAATCAAATGAATAAATGTCAAGTTAGATGAGAAGCCTAGAATGCAAAAACTGCATACTTATAAACAAGTTTGACCTTTATCTTTAGAGAAGCGATACATTAAAAAAGATTACCCATGGGGCGCCAGGGTGGCTCAGTCACTTAAGCATCAGACTCCGGATTTCCTCCGAGGTCATGATCTCGGGGTTGTAAGATAGAGCCCAGAGGAGGGCTCTGTGCTGGGCTGGGCACGGACCCTGCTTGGGATTCTCTCTGCCCCCCCACCCTCGGTTTTGTGCTTGTGTGTGTGTGTGAGCGTGTATGAGTGTGTGTGTGTGTGTGTGTGTGTGCGTTCTCTCTCTTAAAAAAAATGCTTACCCATGATTGTAGTTTTGGATGCATGAAATTATGGTGAAGAGCGGAGATATCAGAGGCTAGATTTTCTTTATATGTATATGAGTAAGAAATAGAAGAGGCAGTCAAATTATATGAAAGTGATATGAAAGCTATCATCTGGTATGTGCATTATTAGATCCTGTTCCATTGGTAATTTGACTCTGAAAAATTATCTTTAAAAAAGAGTCTTATTTAGGGATTTGGGAGCTCTGCTCTTTATATCTACTAAAAATAATAGTTATAAAAATAGTTAACATTTGCTGAGTGCTTACTATGCACTTGGTATGTTTCTGAGTGTGTTCCATGTACATGATTCAACTTATTCTCACTTTAACTCTATGAGGTGGATACTACTGCTTTTACAGTATTCTATGAAAAATGACCATTTTTCACTGTATCTTCCTAAAGAAGGGTGGTTGTACTTTTTCATACAGTGTAAGAGATTTGGGGAGACATGACTTGTCTTGAGTGGAAGGAAACAGACTATTACAAGATCCCTAAGAGGGAAGAAGCCCATATCTTGGATATCCTCTTATGGTTCCAGTACTACTCATTGTTATTATTATAATGATGATAGTAATAACCACCCTACTATTATTGTTGTGAATAATATTTGTTGATTACTGTGCTTCATGCATTTCTGCCTTATATAATGACATTTATAGGAAGGAATGATATTGAAATATGGGCTTTTTAATTAATACAGGTATTATAGTGTACTGAAGTATTCACTGAAAAAGGCAACACATTTCTTGTCTGTTAATTTGGATATATACATTTTTTGTTTCATGATATCTTTTAAGTTATAGAAAATGTAAAAAAAATTTATATGGGGAAAAATAATCAGGGAGAATGATTTCTGATTGTTTTGACTCAGAGAGTCAGATCTACTTTGGGAGTGTTAATACACTCCCGTCTTGGGTCATCCTAATTTAGTAATATTAATATTGAAGGTTTCAGTTTCTTATTTTTAGGTAGGGATGCCAGCTGAATTTTGGATGGTTATCATCAATGGGATTTGGACTCAAGCTATAAAAGTGTATATAAATCTAGTATTTTAAAATAAATATTTTTAATATGAAAAAAATACATCTAGTCAATGATCCATAATAATTGCACTTCATTGATTTTTATAGTAAAATATTACATTATAAGTAATTCAAAGCAATCTTGCTTTAACTAATTTGAGTCTTTTAAAAACTTAAAAAAATAAATGATGGGCATTTGTTTTGCTAAAAGATTCTTTAATAACAAAAAGACTTTTGATAGGAGTCTTTCAATAGTGAATCATTTAGAATATCTGAACTAGGTGTGAACTTAGCAAAATTTGACTTACATAAGTATTGTTTACAGTAAGAGATTATATTTTATACTGAAAGTCATACAGACTTGCCCCTGGGTTTTCACCTGGCTTCCGTATTAGTTCTTGTGTGATTGGGTTTTGGACCACATTTTTTCTTAGTTTTGTTTTTACTCTAAGATTCTAAGGTTTTGAAAAACACTCTTATCTAACAAGTCCTCATTTCATTTGAGAAAGCAGTATAGTTGATAGATGATAGAATCAAACCGCTGCGTTCCAATCCCTGGTCCAGTTTGTTTAATCTCTGTGCCTCAGTTCCTCATCAGTGAAGTGTTTACATACTTATCTGACAGGAGTTTTATAAAAGTTTGTGAAACACTTAAAAACGTGACTGGCACATTAAGCATTATATAAGATATTGTTATTATTTAATTAATTGTTTATTTAATTACAAATCTCAAACTCACCTTACCCAGATATGAAAACTGTGGAAGCATCTGTAATTAGAGAATGTTCTACCAAGAAACTTAAGAGTTGGTGAGAAAAATACAGGATTGAGGAATCTACCTATGAAAACTGTTGCTAAAAAAAAAGAAAAAGATAAGAAAGGAAAGAAAACACTTTTATGTATTCCGTGAAATAAGACAATAATTACGGGACACTAAAAAGATTGAATGGAATGCTACCAAATGTATTTTGGAATTGGCTACCCACCATATTTTCCACATTTTAAAATTAGTAATAATGGTATTTCTGAAATTAACTTCCATATATTCACCCACCCACCATCTTTTAACCAGAAATATGTCAATTCTCCCTTTCCCACCTTTACAACAAAAATTTTGTGATTTTGGGTTTTTTTGCTTTGTTACTAAGAAACACTTGTCTCCCCCATGGCTAGTCCTCCATTCAGACAGCTGATAATTGTCTCAAAAGTTTGTATGTTGGGGATCTCTAGGTTTCTCTTCACATTGTAGAGTTACCCGCAGTTCAGTGTCTGCAGGTTCAGAACAACTCTTACTTCTACTCCATAAGGTACTAATTACCACTACTGCCCAAGGGTAGAAATCCTCCTTCTGACTTCCAGAACAGAAGATTCTTTCCTGGGAATACCATGACAAGAAGTGGCCTCTGGCTACTTATGGGAGAGCACATGGATATTTGTTTGAATGGGAGTGGATGAAATTATTGTTCTCTTCCTTTTACAGATGAGTCAACTGAGGTTGCTTATATAACTTGTTTAAGATTATTAATTTAAGTAATAGACCTAGGGTTAAATAACAGGCTGCCACTGAACCCCATGTCCTTTCCATAGAGAAGAAGGGAAAGTAATGGCTGGTATAACATTGTGTTTTGAGACCATGTGCCAGTGAAGGGAAGGGGAGATTTGGGAAGTTGTCATGTAGTATAGACTATGTGCTAAGTGTTGTTTAGAAGTTTAAATAACTTATTTCTTTGATTGTAGAGCTATTACACGATCATCATAAAATAACTTGGGAAATACAGAAAAACACAAAGAAGAAGACAATACAATTCACAACTCAGAGATAACCACAGTTGACATTTCAGTGTATTTTTCCTCAGTCTTTTCTTTTTACTGTTAACAGATTGCTATCTGCAGTGACACAGCAGGGCTTAGACAATACAAGCAGTTGTGAATACTGCTTTTTCTATTTGACATGATGTCGTATGCATTGTGCAGGCTAGAATTTGAATAGCTACTTGAAATTTTTGGAAATTATAATTTGGCCTGTGTTATTCTTTTACTGAGAAAGCTTGATTTAATGAAAGGTACGTGAAAATGCCCAGTTATAGGTTTTTTAGAAAAAAAAACATTATAGGAAGACAGCAGGTACAAGGTAGCTTAGAATTTATCAAAAATGCTATTCAATCTAGCAGGCTGTTCTCTTTTAGGAGGCTTTCTAGAAAAACAACAAGGAGCCTGACATGGAGGAAATGTTCAAACTAAGTGGACTCCTGACATTTGATCTGTTTTCTGGAAGGGCTCCTAAGTGGTCCCTAAGAGACTCCAAATCCAAGGTCAGTCCTGGATTTGGATTTGTTCTGGAATGACCTGGGGATCCCTCCCTATCCTCTAGTGTCATCTGGTCAACCAAGCTCTTACTGAGCTCTCTCTCCAGACCAGGCACTCTGCTCTGCACAGTGATGAGATTAACACGGGTTCTGCTTTCATGTAGTTTATCATACAGTATAAGAGAAAGGCTCTAAACCACCATTTGCCTGCTTAATTGCTTAACTAAGTGCAGTATGGAAAGTGCTATCTTGCTATCTACGGAAAAAGAACAGAAAGTGCTGTGACTCTTGAGGCAGGAGATGGTGGGGAGTGAGTGGTTAGGCAAGGCTATCCTGAGGAAGAAGGATGAGTAAGATCTGTTTAGAGGAAGGGCAGGTAATGAGAGAATTGAAGTAGAGAAAAGAACATAGTTTCCCCAAGGAAGAGAGCAGATTGAGGTTTTGGGGAAACAGAGAGGCAGAGTGGTTGGAGCACAATGAACAAGTAATTTGAGGTGAGTCTAGACCCCGGTCAGACTTATTCTGCATGCTTTGATTCACAGCACAATAGAATATAATAAATGCCCACCAGGGGTTGAAATATCCAAATCATACCAGCAATTCACATTTAAATGGGCCTAAAGAAGGAACGATTTTAATTGCTAAGGAAGGAAATACAAATGAATGAAAATGTCTGGGAAGACAAATGCAAGAGAGGGATTGAAATAGAAATGATTGTGAAGTCAAGGCAAATACAAAGGGCAGTTTTCCTTATTTAATTTCCAGTGTTTCTTCAGAAGATCACAGGTACATACTCATAAGTGTAATGCTCCCTCTTTGAAATAAAAAAAAAAAATTTAAACACCATGTTTTTATTCCAGGAACAGAAGAAGCTAATGCTCGCATTTTTATTCTGAATGAATTGCCAACATTTTATTCACTAGGTTCACTAAAGAGCTGGAACCTCACTGGGGTTTCTGAATTAAATTAGCTTTCAGAACCATTTAAAGTTCTTCCATTCTATTAATTCAGCAGACAATCAAGTTGTTCACTTGTTGACTTTTATCCACATGCACTCAATCAAATCAACTATCAAAGAGATACCTATTAGTTGTTAATTTCATATGTTAGATAGGAATCCTGGAACTCCTGTTTATATCTGTTTGATAACCTTCTAATCTTTACCACAGTCTCACTAACAGCAGCATTAACTAGTCTGCCATCTATCTTGATTAACAACACTGAGACTCAGAAAGATGCCCAACAGCTGATAAGCTGAGCCGCCAAACTTCTAACAATGCCTGTAGCCCTATGGAAAATGGGCTTCTACCACCATTCTTGCAAACCCTTCAAGTTATTTTTAAATCTCAGTTTTGCAAATTATTATTTTAAGTAAATAAGAAGAGCTTATTTTAGTGTAGAAGCTCTTTTGAAAAACTGATAAGATTGAGTGCTTGGCAACATTTTTACCTCTATTTTGTGTCCTGTGAATTAGAGTTTTTAGAAATTGTTTCTGCCCCATATTGAATTACAAGTATACTGTTATCACTGGAACAGATTAATTCAACAAATGTTTATTAATCTCCTTGTGACTAATGCTTCCTACATATATAAAAGGCATAGAATGTAGTTCCATATACCATAAAGTTCTGTGTATGAAATCACAGCAACTGGGTTTCTTTAAGAAGTGGAGTTATGTTGGCTTTTATGAGACAGAGAGAGAGTGGGACAGAGAGAGAACAAATATATCAAACACAATCTTTGTTCCACATGGTAACCTCCAGGTAAGACTTCAAGCAGTTCTTTCAAAGTCTATTTATACTGTTCTATTTATACTATTATACAGTCGCTTTCAATGCTGAAAGGTTAAAGACATTTTACACACAATCCATGTTGATTTTTAGCGACTGGCCCACAACCTTTCTCTCCATACTCTTCTCAGGAAGTTCTTGGTGACTTCTATATCCACCTTGCTAATGCTTCTACCACCATGGTTTTAAAATTTCCACGGAGCCTATTCTTCTTCCTACTTCAGATATTCTTAGGTATAGCTACATCATGGAAGTTGGTTAGGACCATGCCATCTCCAATACTGCAAGGAAATGTTCTCTTTGAGCTTCTCTGAATCTTTATTGGTCTCCCTGCTCTTCAGGTGGCTGGCTTTTGGGAAGTGGATATTAATAAGATGTTGGAGCAGAAGAATATAGGATGAATGATTCCCGATGTGGAACATTCCTAGACATATCCAGAATAAAGTGTGCAAACAGAGAAGGGTTGAGTTCTATATTATCTCAGGAAGGCTTTGCACTAGCACATTTTAGATATTAGTGTGATAAAATGTGATTTAGAAAAAATATGAACTCATTACCTCAGGATGATGGACGATAAAGACATTCATTCACATTTCTTTCTCAACTCCCATATCCGTGCAAATGACTCCTTAATTTATTTCTGAAGACAAGGTCACTCTCCTGAGTTCCAACCCTGAATTTCCAATGACTTGGGTATCTCTAAATGCATCTCCCAAAGAACCTTCAAGCTCAGCATGTTCTGATTTGTATTCATCATCAATCTTCTTACACCAGCACCATCTGGGAAATTCATTATTCATTAATGAGACCACCATCCTCTAAGTTATACAGGTTCTCTGTTTTGCTTCTCCACTTTCAATCCATTACCAACTCCTGTCAATCTTTACCTTGAAATTTCTCTGAAGTTTGTCTTTTTTCCATTCCCAAACCCACTTTCCCAATTCACTCCTTATTATATGCCATTCTGAAAACTGCAATACACCTCCATTTGGTTCCTCCTGACCCTTGCTCACTCCTCTAATCCATCCTACCCATAACTATAGATTATTTACTTCTGAAAATTTTTGATTATTTAATTATTGAATTATGGCTGACATACAATGTTATATTACAGATAAACAATCATAGATTCTTTTCACAAAGCTACCTTAGTAAAGTTAGCTCTGCTTAAAATTCTATTTAAGATTTTCTTTATTCATTTGACAGAAAGAGAGAGAGCATAAACAGGGGGAGTGGTAGGCTGAGGGAGAGGGAGAAGCAGGCTCCCCACTGAGCAGGGAGCCCGATGTGGGGCTGGATCCCAGGACCCTGGGATCATGACCTGAGCCAAAGACAGATGCTTAGCCGACCAAGCCGCCCAGGTGGCCCTCTGCTCAAAATTTTTTAGTGGTTCAACTGCTTAGTGAACTTCAGACCCTTTAAACTGGTATTCTGGTTCCTCACAATTTGCCCAAAATTTCCATTCAGTTTTGTTTTCTTCTCATATATATTCTTCCATATATCTTTCTCTACCCATTGCCTTTTTACATTTCGTGCATTTGCTCATGAGGTTTCCTCTGCTTCTAACTCCTTTCCTCTACATATTTATTGGTTACCGAAATGATTTTCAAAACTAAACCCTATTCAAATCCTTCCCCCTTCCTCTCTTCCTTCTCTCCTTTCTTCATGTGAATAGGTATATTCATAGGTAGCTATTATGTTCCAAAACGATATGCAATCCTGTCATGAAGGTTCTCACAGTCCAGAGGAGATGACTCATACACCAAAAGGTACAAGCAAATATGGGAGCAGAGACAAGGAAAATATAATTGAGTCTTATTTGGCAGATGTGTAAATCTTGGAGGAACTTGCAAGTATGCTGAATCCTAAAGTATGACAAAGAATTATCCAGAAGTTTAGTAGAGAAGAAAGATTTTTCCAAATTTCAGAGCTAGTAGGAGCACAAGCTAGCTGAAAAAAAGAGATGTTTGGTGAAACCATCAGGAGGTAAGTCTTGCTTGAGCTCAAAGAATGGAGGAAGGGAGCAGCAGAAGATGATATCCAAGAGGTAAGCAAAGTTTGGGGAGGAATTGCTGTACCATGTTTAAAACTTTAGAATTTGTCCTACAGATGATGGGAACCATGAATGGATTTGAACAGGGAAATGAAATGACCAGATTTACATTTTAGATGGACCGAGTAGAAAGTTATGTTAAGAACAGATTTGAGGGAAAAAAGTCCACGGTCAACAACAGTAGATGGAAGATATTAATACAATCTGCGGGAGAAAAAGAATTAAAGGAGGAGAACAAAAAAAAAAATACTTAGTAGTTAATATTGGTAGCTTTCTATTAAATGATGTTGGAGATTAGGAAAAGAGAGTTAGTGGTGACTCCAAGATTTCTAGTTTGCATAATTGGTTGGATATGGTGCTATGAAATGAGACTGAAAAATAATAATGCATGAGAAGCAGGATTGGTGGGATAAAAGTGAGATGGAAAGATTGAAGATAAAATTGAATGGCCTCATTGTCTCAGGTGAAGATTAATGAGGTTAGATAATATACATAATACATGGATACTCCCTGAAGCTCAGGAATAGGTCTAAACTGAGCTTTAGATTTAAGATTGATTAACACCCAGATGGCATTTTACACCTGGGTTGCATCTCTAGCAATGCAGTGTACCCTGAGAGGAAGGCTTAAGAAATAGATGGAGGAACAACAACGGAGGAAGCAGGCAGGGAAGAAATAACTGAAGGAAAAAAAAAATCAGAAATATACTTTTCCTTTGATTTCAACATCTTTTTTTCCTTTGAGTTCCCAAAGCATTTGACAATTTTTGGGGGGGTAGGTAGGAGTTTCCTTCTATCTCCCTTATTCTTCAGTTACAATCTGGTTAGATTAAAGGAAATTTATTGAGCCATGTTTACTGGTGGATGGATTTGCTATTGTAGATTGATGGAGTGTGGTACCAAGATCTCATTGTTCTTCTTCTCATTGTCTTTGAGAGATATAATTGATAGGTTGTGCTAGGATCTCTTGAAAGTATCTCTTGGAAGTGTCTCTTTTCTTACAAACCCTAAATTCTCATCACTTCTAGTGAGTAGTTGGAGAATTAAGAATGTGAGATGGTAGCCTTGTAGGGGCTTTGGGCATCAGATACATTTTCCAAACCAGCGGTAGCAAACACTGTGCTGGAGTATTGGGCCCTACCCCAGCTAATTTTAAAGTGATAATGCACCCATTTATCTTTGTCCCTTGTATGTTTTGCTTCCTTAGTCCCAAGAGATGGAAGAACTTATCAGTTAAGGTAGAATTCAGACATTCCTACCTTTCCTTCCTCCACCTCAACACTCTTTTGGGGCACTCTTTCTTTATATCTTATATTTTTATATATTTATATTTAATATATGACTATATTATTGTTTATATTTTGGTTATTTCTACCTATCTCTTATCCCCTCTGTTGTATCCTAGGCTCTTTGAAATTTCATTATAACAATGAGGAAAGGCATTTTTATTTTTAACAAAATGCCAGATTCTTAGATAGATTGAAAGATTGTGCTAACCTGCATCATTCTAAGTTAAAGGTAACAAAAATGAGGTGCTAGAAACATGATTTGACAGCATTTTGTATGATGTCTACAATTGTGATTCAAAGTGAGGATCATAGACAAAAACCAAGGTTTATGATAGTGCTATATACATTTTACCCTAATAATTCAGGGCCTTATTTCATGCTTTATAATCAAATTATTATGTCTTTCCCTCTGCAATAAGGTATGTAGGCTTTCCTGCAGTCATTTCAATAGGTGCAAACAATATTGTGGTATTTGGGGATCTATATTTCAGTGTCAAGAGGGAGTGGTGTCATGATTTTGATATTGATTGGGTGGATAAGGATGAGAAAACCTAAGTCCCTATGTGGAATATGTAATATATTATGCATGTAATATATGTAATATATTTATATGTTTATATTATAATATATATAACATATATATATTTATATTATGTATGTAATATATGTAATATATTTCTTACTTTTAACTTGTGCACTGAGGATTTCTGTTCTTTGGTTCCTTAAGATGTCATTTTTTTAAAAAAATTAAGATTCTCATTAAATTACTAGGAGCACCCTAGTTTCTTAGCTGACTGGTGCATGCATGATAACTTAGTGCCCTTATTTTATTGTCTGCTCAGAGAACCCTTTCCAATGGTAAGGGAATCATCATCATCTGTGTATGTGTATTTTATGCAATCAACTAATATTTTTTAATATGACCAGGCATAAATGATTTAAATTTCCTTAAAAGATTAATCTGAATCACCGGTGCTATTAGTCTAAAACTGAATATAAAGACTCTAAATTCTGGAATGAACATAGCCAACACTGTTGGCTCAAACTAACCAGGTTATTCTCTGTTTGTACACAGTAATTTCTTTTTTTTTTATAATGTTTTATTGGAACACAACCCTCATTTATTTACATATTGTATACACAGTAACTTCTTAAGGTTGAAGGATTCACTTAAGTTTTTCAGTTCTAATTTAATGAATTTTTAGAAGGGCAGCTGTGTATTATGGTGATATTAAATTATGGAAGCCCTCAAAGATATTATGTCACATCATCACCCACTTGTCAATACTTATTATTAAATATAGGACCAGATTACTGTCTTCAAGGAGTTTATAATCGAGTTGAAGAGAAAGTGAAAAGTTAAAGGGGCTAACAAATCAACACTAGAGCACATGAAATGTCAAAAGGCAGTGATTCAGTGAACATGGGAGTGCTAATATCACTTTGTGATCCTGATTTCAATTTTTTTTGCATACATACCCAGAAATGGAATTGCTGGATCATATGGTAGTTCTATTTTTAATTTTTTGAGAAACTTCCATACTATTTTCCATAGAGTGTGCATTGTTTTGCATTCCCACCAATAATATGAAAGGGTTCAGATTTCTCCATATCCTCACTAACATTTGCCTTTTTTTTAGTAGTAGCCATCCAGAAACATTATTCACAATAGCCAAGATCTGGAAATAATCTACATGTCCATCAACAGATGAATGGATAATGAAATGTGGTATACACATACAATGGAATACTATTCAGGCTTCAACAAGAAGGAAATTGTGCAATATGTGTCAACATGGAAGAAACTTGAGAATATGATACCAAGTGAGATTAACCAGTCTCAGACAGATAAATATTACATAATTCCATTTACTTAAGAGTTATCAAAAATAGTCAAATTCATAGAATCAAAGATTGGAATGGTCATTGCCCATGGTGGGGAAGGAGGAAGTGGAAAGTTACTAACAATGGACACCAGTTAAGCAAGATGAAGAAGTTCTGGAAATCTGCCATACTACCTTGTCCACAACAATGTATCATATATGTGAAACTTAAAGGACTGTAGGTCTTATGTTCAGTGTTCTTTCCTCAAAAAGGGCAGTGAACTGAACTTTAGAAAGAAGTTTAAATTTATCTTAATAAAATATTCCCTTGACCTCTTATAATTCTGCAAATGTCCCTGGTTCCTGTTAAAAGCCTAGGAAATGGAGCTGTTGCGAGTGCTCGGTCCATTTTGTAAGGTGTGAATAACTTCTGAAAATTTAAGAGGGAAGAGCTTTATCAATGAAGTTGGACGAAATGCATTATATTGTATCATGGCCATCAGAGTTCTATTTCTCCGGAGTCACTCAGGTATGGCCACAGAGCCAAGGCTTGGATATTGCTGTCTTGTTTTCGGCACAAATGCTGGCAATCACAGAAGGAAAAACAAATTATTTTATTTTTTGATGTTGGTGATTCTGGTCCAGGTCCTGATCTGAAAACTAAATCTAGCAGCGACCTGGAAGCCTCCATCCTATTGATGACTGCCTTTTATCAAATCCCATTTTCCCAGATTTCTTGGCAGAAGCATATTTTTCTTAGTTGAAACCCAATGTTTTAGTCTTCTCATGTCCTCTGTTCTGAACTGCTGTTTACTTCCCCTCTTGACTCACTGCAGATGATAATAACCTTCAGCTTTGTTGGGGGTGGGGTGCTGATGGGCTACCTTTCTCCTGTCAGGTTCCTCTTAGAAAACAACATTAAGTGGATCTCTCTTTTTTTTCTTTGTGTTAGTTATTTAATTCGGCAAGTACTTTTAAATCTTCTCTCTCCCTGTGTTCAGAAGACGAAAAAAAAATTGTATGAAACTGCAGAAATTTTGTTTTATACCTTTAGTAATTTTCCCCTCCACCCATATAAGTCTTCTAATTTATAGTAAATATTCAACAGGGTCACATAAGTCTGAATATTCCATTTTATTAGAAAGTCTGGGTGTATGGGCTATTTCCCTATAACTAGACTAATGTTATCTGTATATGTGTTATCTCCCCTAGGGCCCCTGTCATTTTAATTTCTGTTTTGAAATTTATTTCCTCTTTGTTTTATTGTATTTCTAGGGCTCAAAAAACAAAATAAAATCAGAATTCTTCCTGCCTCTACAGATGGTATTTTGGTGCATTAAAATTATGACAAACTTATTATTAGAAGTCTCATTTTTTACATTCATCCCATCCACTAATAATGAGCACATCTCAGTTACAATAATTGTATTAAATGTTTAACATTACAAAGCACTGAGAGAGCATTTCAAAGCTGACTCTCTTGATCTGTCAGCCACAGAGGGATTCTCTTGAGCACAGCTTACTATAAGGAAAGAATATTTTCATTTCTAAAAAGACATGTGAAAGAAAATTAACATTTGTTGACCACATAATACGTAACAGCACTATGCTCGCTATTTTTTCTGTTATTTTTATAATAGCCTCACGAAATAGGAATTAGTGTACTCAACTTATAAACATGGCTCAGAGGTAAAATACCTCAGCCAAAGACACAAGACTAGATGGTGAACAAGGTGGGGTTAAGTGAAGTCGACTGGCTATGTAGTCCAAGTACTTTCCTCAACATATTCTACCGGCTCCTGGCATTATGGCAGTGTGAAAAGCTTTGGACTAGAAAGAAAAAAAAAATCTGCATCTAAATCCATTTTAACAGATGTGGATCCATGACAAACTTTGGCTTCTGGGCCACGCACTCCCAATTTGTTGAGTGAGAATAAAATACCTCCCAAGTTGATTGTGAGAAATAAATAAGATTTGTATGTATAAATCCTTTGTAGAAAATGATTAGTACCAACATGTATTCACTTGTATGGTAGGCATTCTACTAAATAATGTATTCATAAATGTACTCATTATTAAAAAAAAAAACCCAGGTGATTTTTTTGTTTTGCATTTTTTTTTTTTTTTTGAGAAAGCAAACAATGGGGGTGGGTGTAAGGGGCAGAAGAAGAGGGAGAGAGAAAATCTTCAGTAGCCTTCATGCCCAGCACAGAGCGTCACATGGAGCTCAATGTCACAACCCTGAGATCATAGCCTGAGATGAAATCAAAAGTAGGTTGCCTTAAGCCAATCTTAGGGTCATGGGATCAGGGCCCCAAGTAGGGCTCCCTGTTCAGTGGGGAGTCTGCTTTTCCTCTGCCTCCCTCCACTTGTACTCATGCTCTCCTCTCTCTCTCTCTCTCTCAAGTAAATAAATAAATCAAATCTTAAAAAAAAAAAAAAGAGTTGGTTGCTTAACCAACTGAGCCACCCAGGTGCCTCCCATGTGGTTATTTTTATCCCCAGTTTACATAAGGAAAATTGAAACACAGATAGGCTAAATAACTAGTCCAAGTTTATGTGAAGATGAAGATGAAGAACCAGAACTTGAACCCAGAAAATCAGGACTTAGAATGCATGCTCTTAACCACCACTGCATATGGTGCTATAAAATTAGGGCTTATAGGGCACCTGGGCTGAGCATGGAGTGTGGTCGAGATTCTCTCTCTCTCTTCCTCCCCTTTCCTCCTCCCCCTGCTCATGCATGCTCTCTCTCTTTCTCTAAATAAATAAAATCTTTAAAAATATAAAATTAGGGATTAGTATGATAATTTCAGACTTCAAAATAATTAGGTGAAATCAGTGTCAGCTAGTAGCTTTGGAGAACTGGAGCTAGAATTATTCAACATCCTGGTATCAAAAATGTGCCCTAAGAATTATTTTAGAGAAGGTCTATCTTGTCTACCACCATTCAGGATGGAGCCAGGCAGTCCTTGAGGTTCCACTAAGCATGCTCAGATTATCTACAGTAATCTACTCTTTCCAAAGACACTCTGGTGTTTCAGTGACATGACCACTGAAGAAGGACTTGAAGGATCCAGAAGGATAATGTTAAAGATGTAATTATATGTTCATAATAAGTATATGTAAGTATACGTGTTCATAATACAAGCATAAAAGGAGGGAACTCTTTTTGAGGATTTATATTAACAATTTAGGGCATACATTTATACCAGTATGCTTCTACTCCCAACCTAACCTCCTAACTAGGATAAACATTAATACTCTGTATGCAATTTTTTCCTAGGTCTTGATGTAGCCCTAAAATACTTCTTAACATCACCCTGGGACACCACTACTCATTTCCACTCTACTTTCCATTGTTTCTTTTCTTCTGCTTGCTTCAGATTTTGTTTCCTCTTCTTTTTCCCCAGTGTTTTAAGGTGAAAGTTTTTCAGAGAGTCTTGTCTGACCACTCCATCTGTTTTAGAGACCTTCCTTTATTCACACAGTCTACTGTGTAATGCTTCCATCATAGAACCGATCATACTGGATCTCTCTGTCCAATAGACTTAGCTTTCTTCCTTAAGGTGGCATTATTCATCTCTGTATCCAAGGGCCTAGCATGGTCATAGAACAGATGTTCAAGAAATAATTTGTTAAGTAGATAAATCAGTCTTGAGTAACTTATTCTCTATTAATAGAAATGCCTCCTTTATTTTAAAACAGCAACTGTATATTTGGAAAAGAGCTAGCTAAATGTTAAGAATATACATCTGTGGTACATAAACGTATTCAGAAGGAAGAAAACCTTTTAACTTGATTTAACCTTCCTGATGACAGGTTTGATTCTGGGAATCTGTGGCTCTACACTGCAGATTCCACCTTACAAGAAGGAGCACAGAGCTGCTTGTGGCTATAGAGATGCCTTCTGTGTATGCAAATGCTGACATGTATGACTAATGTAGGCATCCTCTCTTTTGAGTTCAGAAAAAAGATTCTCACCTGAATTTTTCCAATGCAAATAGAAGCATAAATAAAGATTTATGTAGGAATTGCAGATGGCTGAAACAGAATGAATGTATAAAAGAGGTCAGATGAGAACAAAAAAATTCACATTGAAAGTTTGTCTCTATAAAAACTTTAGTTATTTCTGTAGTTGGTGTTTGTTTTGTGCTGTTATGTAATATTTATTATTTTTACAGATCTTCCTTGACTTTTGGTGAGCTTATAGTCCCAATAAACCCATCTTACCCTGAAAATATAGTAAGTAAAAAAATGCATTTAATACATCCAATCTACCAAACATCAGAGCTTAGCTTATCATACCTTAAGCTTGCTAAGAACACTTATATTAGCTTACATTTGGGCAAAATCATCTAACAAATCCTATTTTATAACAAGTGTTGAGTACTGAAAGTGAAACACAGAATAATTTCATTGGTATGGAATGGTTGTGAAGTGTTTTGGTTGTTTAACTTTGTGCTTGTGTGGCTGGGAGCTGCGGCTCACTGCCACTGCCCAGGGTTATGTGAGAGAGCTGTCCTGTGTATCTCCAGACTAGGAAAAATCAGAATCCAAAGTGCCATTTCTCTTGAATATGTATTGTTTTCACACCATCATAAAGTTAAAACATCTTAAGTTAACCATTAAGTTAAGTTGAACCATTGTAAGTCGTGGACCGTCTGAATACTCCAAGTACTTAAGCATCTCATATACTTTATTTCATTTAATCCACCTAACAGCCCTGGGAGATAAACTACTTAAATTTGAGTTCATGCTCTGCATTTGTTTATATTCTGAATTTTCCTTTCATGGGCCCTAATCAGGATTTGGGGGCAGATTCTTAGATATATTTGCTAACATGCCAAGCCATAGTAGGTCAGGCTTCCCAATTATAAATACGACTGTTATCCTCCTTTTACTTTCCTACAAAGAAATGAACATTTATGCATTTACTATTTTGGACTGGTCAAATCTTTCATTAAGGTTAAATGTTGTTCATTGAAAACCTTTCCATGGACTGTTAATCATTTGAAGCTAGCTATTCTTTCTACTTCCTCTTGTGTTTGTGGTTACTTGAAGAGTTGCAATGAGTCCCAAGAGTAAACAATTATGACTGGCCAAGGCTGAAAGCTCTTTGAGGAAATGCCAGGTGACATGAACCACAACCAAGGCAACTGATCTGAGTTCAGTCCCAACCCGAGGACCCATGGAGGGATGGCTCTGTGTTGGAACTCCACTAGACTTAGGAAACTCTGAACTCCTTGGCATTAGCTTATGAAGACTCAGAGAAAGGCAACTATACCGTTAGTGGAGGAAACAATGCCCCCAGGAGTCCCTTCTTTATTCTTCCATACCTCTAAATGGCAACAAGAAGCAACTGAAAGTCTCTTGCACCCTTTTCCTGCATTTTATCAAGAACTGTTCTTGCTCACCCTTGGTGAAGACCTCTCTCTCAATAAGCCTTGCAAAAATAGTCCATACATATTCTTGTATTAGAATATTCTAAAAGACAAACTTTTAGCTCCTGGAGTCACTCAACTTTGTAAAAGATCATTCAATTTAGTAGAATTAAAAATAGCCTTATGTGTTTGCAGTCAGTGGTTTCTACAATGACTGTACTTAATTATCAGATTACGTTGTGTAGGTTATAGACTTTCAAATTTAGATACATGTGCTTTAGATAGTAAAAGATGGATTCTCACTGTAGATTTTTTTTTCCTCAGAGTAACTATTTATAAACCACTTAATTTAAAGATTATACTTAGAGATATAATAATTGGGATACAGTATTTTACTCAGTTTACATTTAGTTTCGGGATGCTTGCATTCTATAAAATGTATTTCAAGACTTTCTAAAAGACAAAACAGACACTCTTTAAGCAGTTTACAAGATACAGATCTTTATCTTCTACAAAGGAAAGGAAACAAGAAAGCTGTAAATAATAAGTTCTGAATAGGAATGACATAAACTGCCTAATCAATGTCTTCCAGAACTGGCAAGTGACACCTCTTTGTTTTTTGCAAATAAAAACCTTCTTACCATCACAATATAAACCATTATCTCTGCAGGCAAGGTATATTTAGAAATGTACAAAATGTACATTTCCTGCCAGCCTCTAGATCAGTAGGTGGAGATCTAAAGTCATGCAAATATTACAGTAAATGCAGGCAACCAATTTCTAATTATTCCGTATCAGCAGATTTGTGAGGAATATAATTTATTAAAAAAGAACAGTTTATGATCAGCAGACCTTGGTTATGACTGTTTAGGAATTCAGTGCATTTTGATCTAATCACAAAATCAAAATATTCATGAAACACAATGATATCTCCCCAAAGCAGCCGGGCAGCCATTAATTTTGAAATTCGGGTAATTTATTAACACTTATCTGAAGCTGTAAAAGCTTACCTCTGTGTTTGTAATATGGGGAAAAGTGAAAGCAGTTTTAAAACTGATTCCTAATGATTTATAATGGTTTGCTGTAATTTGAGCCAGAAATTCAATTAAAATGTATGTCTAGTTTTGTTTCAAGATCTTTAGTTAAAAATTCTATTAAAATTCTATTTCCTTCTTGCATTAAATGTATCTGTTATCTGCATATACAAGAAATATAAGAAAATTCTATCATTTATTCCCCGGTCTCCATAAATGCTTTAAAAAAGCATTCATTTTTATTTCATAATTCTGCTAAGGTAGCATTTGGAATGTATATATAGTAAAGGAAGAATTACTGTATATGCTATTTTCTCAGTAAGGAAAGAAATCTAACACTGACTACTTTAGAGACAAGTCAAGTGATACAGGCCACTTTAACTAGAGGAAAAACAAATAAAATGAAACAGACATTTTTGGCTCCAAATTATTTACCTATTTGATTGTCTCTGAAGCATTTAAAAAAATATTTAACTTTTTAAAGAAAAGAGTAGGGGCTGGGGTGAGGTATGGGGAAGACTTTCAACTTCCCTAAAGCAAATGCAAATGGATGAACACTTGGAAAAAATATCCTAAGGTATGAGAGTCTTTCAATTTTTTAAAAAACAAAATGAGTTTAATGGGTTAATTGAAGGAGAACCTGATTGATTTTTTTGTTTTCTGATATTTTCTCGAACTTTGGGAAACCTCGTAATAATTGCCAAGAACAAACATTAAAAGAGTTTATTTGTGTCCTAATTGTGTGACCGAAGGTCTATAAGTAGAAATAGAAATAAAGCTATAAGTTATTGAGCATTTTCTCAGGGATATTTGGATGGCTTGCACGCTTCTGAGGATAAGCTAAGATCCTATAAAGAGACAGAAACTGGTAAAGTATGTAATTTGTTTGACCACTGTCTTAGAACTGCACTGAGATTTCCCTGTGTTGACCTGTTGAAAGGTACCAATGGCTAGTGAATTTCTATTTTATACTCCTAGGTGGACCAGGGTCTAACAGCAGAAGACCAGGTCTCCCTTACACATTCTAGGGACAGGTCAGAGTTTTCCTGGATGAGGCTTGTTGATAAATGATGGAACTCAGAATGGGTACCGTGCCATAATTGCTGTGACAGTGCATATTGATAGAAACAGACTCGGGGCTGGGGGGAGTGGGACAAGTGCAGATGGGAGGTGTACCGATGGAGGAATTTTCTAAGCATTACTATGCTCCAAGAATCTATCTGACGACAATGGCTGGGTGGATGTGAATCTCAAATGCATTACACATTACCTAGAGCAGGGCTGCCAATGGGGTCTGCTGTCAGAGGGAGTAGATGGATTAGAGGTAATGAAAATGGGAATAGAGGGAGTAGGAGTCAAAATGTATCACAACTACCTTGGTGCTCTCATGATTGAGGGAGGAGGTATTCAGAGATGACTCATAACATGATAGTATTGGGGGATATTCTGGAAGCCACATTACCTTGGGTTGGCTAGACCTAGATCTTTGACACCTGAACTGAGTCTGGGTGCTAGATTAATTGTCCAATTACATTCCTGATGAGGGTAAGTTTTAGATATCTTGTTAGAAAATACCTCTTATTAGGCAAAGTACTTGACCTAGGCTGGCATGAGAATAATTGATAGGGAGGCTCTGCAAGGTGCAGTCATCTCTCATAATAGAATTCTGATGTCAGGTGGGTGGTGTATGTTTCTTGGGAGGTGGCCAGGTCACGAGCCTCTGCCCCATGTTCAAAATGGGTACAGTTGCCTCTTGAACTGAATCATTGCCACGGCTCCCTCAGAAAGTTCCCTGATGGGGCCATGCCAAGAATATATAATAAGTAGAAATGGAGTAGATGGTGGTTAGGGAGCCAGATAGCAGTTGTGGAAGAATTACAAACAAAAGCACAGGCTACAATGTCCATGAGCAACACAGATGACTGTGAGACAGCCATGGCTCCCCATGCCTTTCTCTTGCCCCTTGTCTGGGGATTTAATGACAATCCTTACACAAGAAACATAGGACTTTTCTGAGCACTTTGCCTTTTTGTTTGCAATGAATTGTTTCTATTAACTAAAATTTTTTCCAATAACCTGTAAATAAGGGTGATTTTTCTGCAAGGCAGATGGCATTTGAAAGGAATACCTCTAAAGGCTACTTGTGGAAGAATGCAGCTGACAAAAGGGTTGCATGGCAGGGGCTACATTGCCAAGGGTTACATGGACAAGACAAAATCAAATGACCTTGACATAAAGGATTACTGATGCTTAGTGAATACCAATAATGCTGCATTGAAGAATTGGGATGGGATATTAAAAAATGACATAAGTGCACTAACAACTATTGGGAAACATTTAGGGTTTTCTGAATCCAAAATATAACATGAAATTTGAACCAACTTGTTAAAAATCAGAACAATTTTTTCAGGATTCATTGTCATAGAAAGTTAATGCACATACTGCTTTAGCTGATATTAACTTACTTGTTCTTTTTTTTTTTTTTTTGACAGAGAGGAGAGAGGTCACAAGTAGGCAGAGAGGCAGGCAGAGAGAGAGGGGGAAGCAAGCTCCCTGCCGAGCAGAGAGCCCGATGCGGGACTCGATCCCAGGACCCCAGGATCATGACCTGAGCTGAAGGCAGAGGCTTTAACCCACTGAGCCACCCAGTGCCCCTTACTTGTTAATTTTTAAAATTCACCAATATTACTTCAAAGCAATTCCATTATCCCATTCCCATCAAACTTCTTGAAAAGTGTTTTACACTGAAGTTTTTACTTCCTCTGTGTTGGCTTTCCTCTCCACTGTAGTCTGTTTTCTGCTCCCCCTACTCTAATGCAACAGCTTTCATTAGGTTCTCTAACAATCTCTTCATTACCAAGTGTTATAGCTTATTTTTAACCATAAGCTTTCTTGATTTCTGTGGGCATATCTTTCTGTCAATCACTAATTACTTATCATTCTTTCTTCTCAGTTTGTAACCAAATTCTCCTGCTTCTCTTTAAGCATTCTGTTCCTTTAAGCACTCTGTTCCTTTCCAGTTCCATTTTGTGGTTCCTGAGGACTCTGTCCTTGATTTCTCTCCAGGATCAGAACCCAAGTCTCTGTTTTCTTGGGTCAGACTTTTTCCTAGAGTATTATTTTACCCTAGCACGGTGTAAGGGCAGGTGGATTCTGTAGCCTATCATTGTCTTCCGCTTCCAGGCAGGGCAGTTAGATGGGTGTTTCCTCCAGCTAAATAGTCAAAAATAGCCTGCAACTACCCTCAAAAAGGACCATATTATCTCTTTGAGCATTAATAGTAAGTCAAACTTTCTGTATTATACAAACCTACACTTCTATTTACAGAACCATTTGTTTTGCTGAAGCCAAAAACTAGACATGGCTTCACTTGTGTCATCTTTGTCAAATATATATTGTTTGGTACCCAGTAATATTTTTAATTTTCCTACTGTTGCTTTCTTGTAGTTTGTTGATTTTCTTTTCTTTATTTTATCTGAATTTTAAGGTAATAAATGGTGTTAAGATTTTACTGATTCATCCATTCATCCATCCACTCTTCCATTATTCCTTCTTCAGCAATTGCTCTCTTCTCTCTCTTATTTTTTTTAGCATTAAATTACCTTGTTTTGAAAAGGCAGCCTAAGAGGTTGACCCCCAAGAGTTTTGTACATGAGAAAGTTGAGGCTTGTCATGAGGGCACTCCAGGAAACAAATGAGCATCCTTTTGTTTTAAAATCTTAGAGAAATTTTGCTGGTAATTACTTCGTATTCTTCATTGTGTGGTCTGGGACCTGTTCCTGGCTTATGGATGAATATATGTCTTGCTGGCTTTTGACATAAAGTATTTTCCCATGTGTGGGGTGCCTGGGTGGCTCAGTTGGTTAAGCGTTTGCCTTCTGTTCAGGTCATGATCTCAGGGTCCCAGGATCGAACCCCACGTTGGGCTACCTGCTCAGTGCAGTCTTCTTCTTCCTCTTCCTCTGCTTCTGTCCCTGGCTTGTGCTCTCTCTCTCTCTCTCTCAAATAAATAAATAAATATAAAAAATATTTTCCCATGTGCTTATTAGCAATTTGATTTTATGTTCATGAATTGTCTATTAATTTTATGTTCATAATTATCACATTATTGTCTCAATAATTCCTCCCTATAGGGAAGGAAACCCCCCTAGGTTTGTGGTATTTTCTTTATTAATTTATGAGTTTTTAGTAGAATACAAGTATTAAAATTCTATTACATTTCTTGCAAATATTTTCTTTGTTTTTTGCCTTTCAATTTTGGTAAACTTCTGAAACTTCCAGGTTCAACATTTTATAATCGTACCTGTCACTTTATTTGTGAGTTTTTCCTCACTTACTTAACAGCTATAAAAATCTTTTTTCCTCCAAAGACTTAATAAATATTTGCTTACAATTTTTTGGATTTTTGGGGTCAGTCTATTCTACATTTAATTCCTAAATCCATCTGGAATTTCAGCGCAAAGTATAAAGGGAAAATGTAATTTTTTCCTTAAATATTTCTCAATTGTTCCAGCACCTTTAAAAAAGTAATTTTAAATTGCCCTCTGATCTGTGATACCCATTTAAAACCATACTAAACTCTGATATGTTCTTTACTGTGTCTGGGCTACTTATTCTCTTCTGTTAATTTGTCTATGTAGCCTTATCATATCTTCAATCATAGCGGCTTTATAATATATTGCATTCTGGGAAGGTTAGTGTCTTTAGTCATGTATTACTGTTTATTCTTACTTTGACAAATATTGGTATAATTTGTGATGTTCTATGTGTTTCTCATGTCTCAAGTTACCCCCAAAGAGAAATTTTCATTGAGGCCATTAGAAAGGCTTTTGTCAATGTATAAGGGTCTTGTGAAAAAGGCCCTGGATGAAATAAAAGACAGAGATTCTAGTTATGACCTTGAACAAGTTACAATTTCTTTAGTAGAACTTTCTCATTTATAAAGTGAGGGATTTATTCTACACAATTTTTAAGCTTTCTTTCAACTCGGGCTTTTTAACATACAGAGTTCTGATGTTAGAAATTTAAACCATTCATTTATATATTCATTTTTTTCTCTCCTTAAGTTTCTGAACAATTCTGGGAACAATGGTGGGAATTGTGGTATAAATAGAATGGAAGGAGGCAAAGAAGATAAACATATGCATAAGGTATAATTCTAATCTTCAAGTAAGTGATGAGAATGTACTTGTTTATCTCTGCCACTAGACTATAAACTCTGGAAGGATAGAGTTTCCACTTGTTTCTTATGCTTGACAAGTAACACATGCACATAAAGAGGATTTGTTCAAGGAATAAACACTGACTTCTGCAAGTCAGAAGAACACCCTCCAAAGTGTCCATGGCCACAACTCCATAGCTTTTTCTCTCTAACTGTCCTTTTCCATGAAAATCTACCCCTTTCTGTTTTAATCTGCTAACTCGGTTTTCTCTTCTGACCTACGTTTTTGGGCCTAGCTCCAGCAACACAAGATCAGAAGCTGAATACATGGTGAAATAAGTACCAGACTGCTGCCAGTGCCTTAGTACATTCTACTTGGTGCAGTGGGAGTGGGAAGGAGGACTTATCCCAATCACTGCCCAGGATTTTTGGAAATTTCCTAAGATCACTCTCTTTCCTATTTCCAATCTTCCTTTGTTTTAATTCTATTTCTGATGATTTCTGATCTTGTTTCTTCTGAGGTTCTTTGGAGTTGCTTTTCACACTTGTTTAAACCATAGCTTTTTCTAACTGACTCTGGGTGTCTGTCAGTGTCTATCCAAGACTTTCTAGTGTAGAAACCCTCGGCCAGCTGAATTTTAATCTTGCCCATTCCACCAGTACATACCTAGACCACGTCCTTTACCCTGCGAAGAACCGACTGTTTGGAAACACCTGATAGTCCTAGAAAAACTTCCAAACTGAAAAGAAAGTTATGTTACTGAGAGAGCCTTAGGAGACTATTTTTTTTTCTTTTTTTTTTCCCCTCAATTTAGACTGTGGTTAAATCCATGTAGTATAAAATTTGCGATGTTAACAATTTTTTTTTTATGATGTTAACAATTTTTAGGTGAAAAGTTCAGTGATATTAAGTACTTCCATATTTTTAGGCAACCATAGCCACCATCCATCTCCAGAACTGTTTCCATTTTATAAAACTGGAACTCTAGAGCCAATAAACAAAAACTCCCTATTCCTCTCTCTTCATCATGGCAACCATCATTCTACTTTCTGTCTCTATGAATTTGACTACTTAGTATACCTCCTAAAAATGGTGTTCTACAGTATTTATTTGATATAATTGCCTTATTTCACTCAGCATAATGTTCTCAAGGTTCATTCATGCTGTAGCATGTGTCAGAATTTCCTTTCTTCTTTAAGGCTGAATAATATTCCACTGTGTATGTAGACCACATTTTGCTTACCCATCCATCTATTGATGGACACTTGGGTTGCTTCCATGGTTTAGCTATTGGGAACAATGCTGTTATAAACTTGAGTGTACAAATACCTCTTCATGCCTCTGCTTTCAATTCTTTTGTAAATATACCAAATTGCTAGGTGATATGGTAATTTTATTTGAATTTTTTGAGAAACAAGCATACTGTTTTCAATAGCAGCTATACCATTTTATATTCCCACCAATGGTGCAAAGGGCTCCAATTTTTCCCACAACCTTTCCAACACTCGTGTTTGTTGTTGTTGTTGTTGTTTTTGTTTTAATAGTAGCCATTCTAATGGGTGTGAAGTGGTGTCTCATTCTGGGTTTGGTTGGTATTTTCCTAGCGATCAGTTAGGTTGAGAATCTTTTCATGTGCTTCTTGGCCATTTGCATATCTTCTTTGGAGAAATGCTTATTAAAATCCTTTGCCCACAGGAGCCTATGTTTTAAAAACTTGCATCAAACCCTCTTCACTTTTTTCAACTTTTCCAAGATCTAACTTTCCTTCAATGAACAATTAATTTTTACCTCTTTTATGAAGCTCTCCCTTATTTCCCTAGGTAGAGTTAATTGCTGCCTTTTCTATTTTCCATCTATAACTTGTATAACCTCTTAAAACTTTTCTTGCAATACCTCATAATCATCCTATCAACAAATATACTCCCATCTGAACATGAGGTCATGGCAACCACATTTTATTAATCTTTGCACACATATTATTTATTACTATATCTGGTACATGACAGGGCCTCAATGAATTTTTCTTGAATGGAAAAGTCAATATATTAATTATCTACTTTTAAAATAAAATGCTTATTTTTTTAATTTCTACCTTTATTAACATATAATGTTTTATTTGCCCCAGGGTACATGTCTGTGAATCATCATAAAATGCTTATTTTAATAGACAACTGAGTAGTTCAGTTATGGCTTCTTAGGAAATTAACAAATGGTGTCTATTAAGGTCACTTGAATTGTTCTTTACTATAAAAAATGGGTGGTGATCCTTAACTCTGACTGAACATTAAAATCATCTTAATTCTTGTGTTTAACCTCAGAGATACCAGGTGAGGCCTGGGAACTGTGTTTTTAAATTCAGGTTATTTGAATGTGTGGCCTGGACTGAGAACCATGAAGAATCACTGAAAACTGTGACCACAAATTCTATTGCTCTTTTTCAGCTTTATTGGACTGAGTTGCACTAGTGCTACATTATAGGGAACAGCTAACCCACTCATGAGAATTAGTTTGTAGGTCTACTCACTTCCTAAATTTTCTTGCTTGTATTGAAATTTTCCGATACCTCTTCTTTATACCTCATATCCCTTATAATCAATCACATTATAATCTATTCAGTAGTCCAACAGTCGTGAGAGTGTTCCTATTTTATTATAGTTCTAGAGACATAAGTTCAGGTATTACTAACCCAGGCATTTTAAATCCATGGAATTAGGTAAGGGGCATGAAATATCTCCAAGTCTGAGCTATTTCCATGTGGAATGTTATCAAAGTTGGCGGGGAAATGTTGGTAACCTCTTTGCACTGGAAGATGTGGATTTTATAATTACTTGTGACTTTTCTTCTTTTATTGTCTCTGGCTCTAGCCTTGGCATTCTTTTAATGTGCATTTCTATACAAATTAGAAAAGCAAGAGTTAAGATGTAGAACTTATGTGTCTGGCCACAGATGTTCACAGAGCAATTCAGCGTGTCAAGCTGAGGTCAAATGAATAGGGAATGTCATTACTAAATGGTAACATTTTCTGAGAGCTTTAAAGAAATTCAAGTCCTTTTTAAATCTACATTTATTTTATCTTTTTTTCAGGGTGATAGGTTGCACTTCTAGTTCTTGTCAGAGATTTGTACATTAAAATGACTTTAAATTTAACTATTCTAGAAGTCAACTTTCCAAATAGTATTTCAGGCAGCACCAGAAGAAGACATACAATTTTATTTGAGATATGGACTTCTTTTTAAATTCCATGAAATATACTTGTTTATTTGTAAAGCTGATTTGACGTATGCCTATATATCCCTCTGATATATTAACAGAGACTCTGCAGGTTAGGTCACATTTTTAAATTCCATGATCTGAATTATAGGTATCAATTCAATCTTTTCAGAGTTCATTAAACTTAAAATGCTATAATGTTCAGAAGTTTAGGACATACTTATGCCAGTTTGGAAGCTAACAAAATGAACTCCGCACCTGTGCATCTGTGCTCTGTGTTATCATGATACACATTGGTACATAGGGGGATTTGGTTATAAACTACATTATATGTATTTTAAGCCCATGATGTAGCATTTATGGTGTAGAGTTTACAAAAATGGATCAATGGAAAAACTGAGTTATTGAGGTTGCATTTTAGTGCATGCCACCCCTACAATGCTTATGAAGAATCAAGTCACATCATGAGCGAGCAAAAGCATCCATCTCTTAATTATGTCTGGAATAAGAGCTGAGCAGAAATCTAGCTAAATATATAGCAGACACTGTTGGTACCTCATACACATCATTCAAATCTTTACATTGTTTGCACTCATGCCAATTTACAATTGGCAGCATCTCCAGTGTTTTGTCTAAGGACTTTTTCTGCAGCAACAGAGGTCTGTTCAGTCCTCTTGCGGAGCAGGATGGAAGGGGCAGGGCATTACCTCTTTTTAGGCACTCCCCTCAACCAGTGATGAAGGGAAGTTGATAGATAAATACACTGGCTCCTTCTTCCACAATGGGAGAGTCTGAAGTTTGCAGTCTATCCATTTCCCAGACTTCCCCAGTTGCATTATCTCCAAGTGCCCATAGAGGCAACTTGCTCAATAACACACCTTTATTGCTTTATTGACACTTTTTCCATGTCTGTGTTACTTCCCCACTCCCCTAACCAGTCTCGCCTGCCTCACCCAAACTTGCAAACAAGTCCTTGTCCTAGGGTTCCCTTCCGGGGAAACTCCAGTTATAATAATCGACAATGGTATATGCTTTCTTACTTTTGTTTTACAATGGAAATTTGTGAGAATTCACCCAAACATATTTTAACTCAATACCCTAGGGAATCATTTCTTTATTTAGAAACTTAACAGATGGCATAAATGATCTCATTCTAAGATTCTGTTATTTTAAGACCTGAACTAGGGTTTCTTCTTCCCTCATCCATGTATTCTTTCTGCAATTTATTGCTGAGTGTTCTTTCTCTAGGCACTTTAAGGCTCTTCCCTTTCAGGATCCTCTTGGCCAATGCAAGGAGAGCTTCCAAAAAAGTCTTTGTGTTTGATGCATTCTCTGGGTGCCCTGTTCTTACTTGTCATCAGCTCAGACTCTGGGTACCATTCCTCTTACCCCTCCCCACTCCTCTGAGGTTTATGGTTGCAACCTCAACCATAGGATGTCTGGATTCTAGGCCCCCTTCTTGGAAAAAACCCCTCACTTTCTTTTCCTTCCCTCTCAGGTTTATTCTGTCTTGATGCAATCAGAATTTGCTTCTCGGTGGGGCTCCCACAGTGGCTCCCTGCATGAAGTATAAGCACTTACTCCTCAATCTGACTTCATTTGCACAGTTTAATAAAAAGGGATTTCATACCATACTCAATAGATAGGTACAGCATGACAGGCCAATTCCACAGATGAAGTTGGTACCTTTTAAGGTGGTTGAGATAATTGTGAGAAATGCCAGCATGTCCTACCTTCAGGGAGATGGAAGTAAAGACAAAAGAAAATGTGAAGTCAGTGGGGGAAAGCATACTTTAAATATTTATTTAAAAAAAAATGCAAACACAGTTGTTATTTTCCATGCCTTGGCTGGTCTGGAGAGGGCTGTCTTGGGTTTCCTGAGCACCTGCGGCTCTGCAGTCTGTCCTCCTGGCAGAGAGAAAGGCATTTAGATTCTGGGTATTTGTTTTCTTTTGCTTGCAGCTATTCTTAGATTCAGAATAGACATATGAATAGATAAGAGTACTATGGAGAGAGCCTGATGGGGTCAACATGGCATCACTGTTGCTCAAAAGGGACTTCCTGCAAAAAGGCTGCCAGTCGTCATGTTTTTCAGGTGGTTTATCTCAGTTTATCAGGGCTTTGACATCCAGAACTTCAGGATCATGGCAATTCCAACAGGCATATAGCCATCTGAATGAATGAGAACAGATGTATGAATGTATGTGGACTCAATTAGACCCAATACTAGGCTCCAAAGCACTGAAGTAGTACGTTGGACCACAGAACCTCAATGAGGAGCCAGATTTCCAGCAGTCAAATAAAGAGATGACTTCTACCGTCACACCCAAGGGGTAAACTGGGATGACAGTGATGTTCAAACTCAACAGAACTTCTAGTGCATAAAGGGGGACCTTACTCATATCTACTAGTGTCTGTGATGAATTTAGGGTTTTACAAGTTACTTTCTTCACATTGGTTCTGATTAAGCTAAATGTGATCATATCTTATCTTGAGCTGCAGAGGTTTTCCCAAGTTAATAGGTCATTTTTAAGCTCTCAAATCTTCCAAGGTCAAATCTGATTAAGGGAATACTAGGGTGGGTAAAGGAGGAGTGCTCCAGAACACATACACAAATGATCTGGACTGTTTCTTGCCTAGACTGGAACAAAAAGCATGGTGGGGGTGGGTTGGTGACGGGGAGGTGGAGGGGTGTCTAGATCCAGCCTACCTGCTGTTGGTTCTTTGCAAATAATTGTGCCTTGGTTTTAAGGCAGCTCCAGAAGAAAGAGATTTCAGAAAGGTATTTATCGTGTGTCTTGTGTTAGAGTGTTTTCTTTCAGCAGACTCAAAGACCCTTCCTGGCAGTCTCTTCATTTGCCTTATTGTGGATATATTTACACAAGCTTGGTGTGTCAGGAACAATAATTTTCATCAAATATGCTTCCCACGTTCTCTGGCCCCATGAAGTTAGGTGTGCCATCTGGATAGTTCTGGCCAATGAAATAATACTTGTCAGTGCTAAGCTGAGGCAGCAAAAAACCCATGAACGATCCTGCAGTGTCTCTCTCCTCTGTTTTGGAGGCTAACAATGTTCCAGATGGTGGTGCCCCGTCAGTCTGTGTTCATGAGTAGCCATGTGAAGGACAGCCCTATATTTGATTCATACTGTGCATGTAAGGTTTGTGAGTGTGCAAAAAAAATGTACTTTCATTGTATTAAGTTATTGAGACGTTAGGGTTATTTGTTACTACAGTATAATCAGTGTATTTTGACTAACATAGACATTGGTACCCAATATAGGGTGGTGCAGAACAAAAATACAAAAATATGTATTTGGTTTTAGTGATCAGGTCGTGCACAGTGAATAAACAGACTCTGGAGACTGGAAAGATGGCAGTTATTGAATGCTGGCTCTGAAAAATAACTTCCTGCTAACACAAAGCTGAGTTTCTTGCTTGCTGCATCAAGGAAGAACACTACCTTGAGGGAGCCCTTTGGGAAGGGTCACACTATAACACCGTGGGATTGCGGCACACAATGAAACTGAGAGTGCAAGTGGGATTCCTTTGCTACAGCAAGTGTGTGAATAAACAACCTGCACTAATGCTAACAGTTTTGTTTCTGACACAGTAGAATTTGAATTTGAAGATGTTATATAAAAGCCTTGCTTATTGTGGTGAGCGTGGCATAATGTATAGAGAAGTTGAGTTATTATGTTGTATGCTGGAAAATAATGCAACATTGTATGTCAAACATACTCAAAAAATTATTAAAATATTTTTTAAAAATAAATAAAAATTGAAAAATAGAAATGATAAAATGCCTTCTTATTGAAAAAAAATTTTAAGGACAGATTTTAGAATATCATGGTTCTAAAATACTGTAACAGCTACCCTTCTATGAGCTACCTACTTCCAGTAGGTAGCTTCCTACTTCCAGTTTCTCAAGCAAACTTCTAGGGAGATCATTTAACAGTGGAAAAATGATCTTTTGATTTTACCAGTTGCCCAAACCACAGGAGACTACTGTAGGCTCTTATTTAATTATTATTTTAGCCCTATACCCCAACAGAAATGCAGGGTGGGCCTTTCTTCATATTGTTCCCCTTGTTTCTCATGACCACTCAGAGAAGTTCTTCCAGACATAGACTTAATGATACATCCTTCTTCCTTCACGTATCCCCTAATCAGAGTTAATCCAACCTCGCTCTGTGTTCTCAGAGCACTTTATATTTCTTTATAACATTTGACATGGGCTGACTCTGCAGTAACAAGTATTTGTGTCTATGTCTTCCATATGTCTTCTTTAGTTTCCATGAATGGATTAGAGCTTTTGAAAGTTTGGATGACATGGGCCATAATTTGGAGAAATTGGTTGTGTTACATCAATTCTTTCCAAAAAATCTGAGTGAATAAATTTCTTTTGTGCAATTATCCAATGTGTATTGCTAAGGATGGGATATGTTATGGTGCTGTAACAGTAACTTCCCCAAATTTCCATGTTTTGACAGATGCAAGTTTATATTTCACACTACTTGTACAAAATGGATCAGTATGGATTTCTACACCATCAGTGACTCAGGGATACAGAATGACAGAAAATTTGATGTTTTGAATGTTCTTGGTAGCTCTAACAGAGGAAGAAAGATTCTGGAGAATCGGAGAAGACCTTGGTACTGTCTAATCCAAACCGCTCATGGAGAGAGAGCTGTGAAGGTGTTGAGAAGCTCCTAGGTTCTAAAATCTGTACTTTCAATTTGTTATTCAATGAGCAGGGTTTTTAGTAATACTTCAGTATTCAAATTCTAATGTGCTAAAACCAAAACTAAACTAAGATACCAAGTTAGCAAAGACTGTTTATTTATATGGTTGCAAGAGAACCACCTCCTACCACTTTTGTTCCTGCAGGAATTCAGAAGGTTTGAAAGGACAGTGCAAGTTATAGAGTAAAAAGGAGACCGTTTTTTAGGGTGAGACTTTTAGAAGGAGTATGGGGAAGTTTTGTGACTGGCCTTTAAGCATATTTGGTTGTCCTTGTTCAGCTGCAAGTGAATAGAAGAATAGGTTAGGGAGATTTCCAGACAGAAAAAGGCTGTTTAATCTGTGGCTGGCCATTTCCAAGAGCTTGTAGAGATCAGTAATTTCTTCTTTTTGGTTAAACTGACAGAGTATTTGAGTCATGGTCCTCAAGTCGGGTGGTGGTGACAGATAATTCCTCAACTGAATTATTAATCTTAGTGAGTTTTGCTTTTTTTTTCTTTTTCCTTTAAAAGAGTGAATTTTATTGTATATAAATCATACTTCCAGAAAACAAAACAAAAAATAATGTGCTTTTCAGGGAATGGTCAAGATCTGTACAACATAGACAGGAAGACTACTGGGACATGAACAGTGCTAGGAAATGAAAAACAACACTTGCTTTCCAAGTTATTGGTTTTCTACATGACAGCATACTATGTTTCCACTAGAAACATAACTTCAGTGAATTTTGGAAGTAGCCCTGAATTGTTGCTTTTTCAGATAGTGTGATGAATTATGAGGGCTTGGACTGGTCAACAAATCTCTTTCTTTTTTTATTAACATATAATGTATTATTTGTTTCAGGGGTACAGGTCTGTGAATCATCAGTCTTACACAATTCACAGTGCTCACCATAGCACATACCCTCCCCAATGTCCATCACCCAGCCACTTCATCCCTCCCCTCCCCCTCCACTCCAGCAACCTTCAGTTTGTTTCCTGAGATTTAGAGTCTCTTGTGGTTTGTTTCCCCCTAACATTTTCATCTTGTTTCATCTTGTTTCATTTTGATACCCTGTCTTTTTTCTCAACTTCCTCAGTGATATCATATGATAATTGCCTTTCTCTGATTAACTTATTTTGTTTAGCATAATATCCTCTAGGTCCATCCACGTCATTGCAAATGGTAAGATTTCATTTTTTGATGGCTGTGTAACATTCCATTGTATATATATAACACATCTTCTTTATCTGTTCACCTTTCGATGGACCTCTAGGCTCTTTCCATAGTTTGGCTATGGTGGACATTGTTGCTATAAACATTGGGGTGCATGTACTCCTTCAGATCACTACATTTGTATCTTTGGGGTAAATACCCAGTAGTGCAATTGCTGGGTTGTAGGGTAGCTCTATCTTCAACTTTTTTTTTTTTTTGCAGTATTATTATTATTTTTTTTAAAGATTTTATTTATTTATTAGGAAAGAGAGAGAGTGAGAGAGAGAAGGTCAGAGTGAGAAGCGGACTCTCCATGGAGCTGGGAGCCCGATGTGGGACTCGATCCCGGGACTCCGGGATCATGACCTGAGCCGAAGGCAGTCGCTCAACCAACTGCGCCACCCAGGGGCCCCTATCTTCAACTTTTTGAGGAACCTCCATACTATTTTCCAGAGTGGCTGCACAAGCTTGCATTCCCACCAACAGTGTAGGAGAGTTCCCCTTTCTCTGCATCCTCACCAACATCTGTCATTTCCTGACGTGAATTTTAGCCATTCTGACTGGTGTGAGGTGATATCTCATTGAGGGTTAGATTTGTATTTCCCTGATGCCAAGGGACGTTGAGCACTTTTTCATGTGTCTGTTGGCCATTTGGATGTCTTCTTTGCAGAAGTGTCTATTCATGTCTTCTGCCCATTTCTCGATTGGATTATTTGTTCTTTGGGTGTTGAGTTTGATAAGTTCTTTTAGATTTTGGATCCTATCCCTTTATCTGATATGTCCTTTGCAAATATCTTCTCCCATTTTGTCAGTTGTCTTTTGGGTTTGTAGACTGTTTCCTTTGCTGTACAAAAGCTTTTTATCTTGATGAAATCCCAATAGTTCATTTTTGCCTGTGCTTCCCTTGCCTTTGGAGGTGTTTCTAGGAAGAAGTTGCTACGCCTGAGGTCGAAGAGGTTGCTGCCTGTGTTCCTCAAGGATTTTGATGAATTCCTGTCTTGCATTTAGGTCTTACACCCATTTTGAGTCTTTTTTTGTGTGTGGTGTAAGGAAATGGTCCAGTTTCATTCTTCTGCATGTGACTGTCCAATTTTCCCAATACCATTTGTTGAAGAGACTCTCTTTTTTCCATTGGACATTCTTTCCTGCCTTGTCGAAGATTAGTTGACCATAGAGTTGAGGGTCAATTTTTGGGCTCTCTATTCTGTTCCATTGATCTATGTGTCTGTTTTTGTGCCAGTACCATTCTGTCTTGATAATTATAGCTCTTTAACAGAGCTCGAAGTCTGGAATTGTGATGCTGCCCACTTTCGTTTTCTTTTTCAACATTCCTCTGGCTATTCAGGGTCTTTTCTGGTTCTGTACAAATTTTAGGATTATTTGTTCCATTGCATTGAAAAAAAGTTGATGGTATTTTGATAGGGGCTGCATTAAATGTGTAGATTGTTCTAGGTGACATAGACCTTTTTACAGTATTTGTTCTTCCAATCCATGAGCATGGAACATTTTTCCATTTCTTTGTGTCTTCCTTTTCTTTCATGAGTCTTCTGTAGTTTTCTGAGTATAGATTCTTTGCCTCTTTGGTTAGATTTATTCCTAGGTATCTTATGGTTTTCAGTGCAATTGTAAATGGTATCAACTCCTTAATTTTTCTTTCTTCTGTCTTGTTGGTGTATAGAAATGCAACTGATTTCTGTGCATTGATTTTATACCTGGTACTTCACTGAATTCCTGTATGAGTTCTAGCAGTTTTGGAGTGGAGTCTTTTGGGTTTTCCACATAAAGTATCATATCACCTGCAAAGAACGAGAGTTTGACTTCTTCTTTGATGATTCAGATGCCTTTTATTTCTTTTTGTTGTCTGATTGCTGAGGCTAGGACCGCTAGTACTATGTTAAATAGCAGTGGTGATAGTAGACATCTCAGCTGTGTTCCGGACCTTAGGCGAAAAGCTCTCAGTTTCTCTCCATTGAGAATGATATTCACTGTGGGTTTTTCATAGATGGCTTTTATGATTTTGAGGTATATTACTAATTCTCTCTTCTGCCTCATTTATCCTAGCAGTTAGAGCCTCCATTTTTTATTGCACCTCATTAATAGCTTTTTTGATTTTGACTTGGTTAGGTTTTAGTTCTTTTAGTAACTACAAGCCCAGATAGTATCTTTATAATCATCATTCTGAACTCTAGTTCTGACATCTTACTAATGTCCATATTGATTAGGTCCCTGGCATTGGTACTGCCTCTTGTTCTTTTTTTTTGAAATGAGTTTTCCCGTTTTGTCATTTTGTCCAGAGAAGAATAGATGAATGAGAGAAAAAAATGTTAAAAGGGTAACGACAACCTCAGATAAATATACACTAAAAAAATCAGAAGAGACCCAAAACTGGGGGGAAAAGAATGGAAAAAATATATATGATTATACTGGTGAATAGAACAGAACCACACACTTGATTTGGGGTGTATTTTGGTCTGTTAGAAGAAACTGCCTCCCAAAATTTTGAAGAAAGAAAAACTTACGTATATATAAAAAATAAGGGTAAATCTAATGAAGGGATGGAATATGACTGTAAAGATGAAAATTTTTAAAGATTTTTAAAAAGGAATTGATAAGAAATTGGTTGAAAAAAGAAAGAAAAAAAATTTTTTTTTAAAAGGAAAGAATGTAATCAGGTGGGAGACTAGAACAAAGCCATACACTAGATTAATGGCAACCTTGAGCTGAGACCCCACTCCTCAGCTCCATCTTTGCAGCCAGCTTCCCTGCTCTGATACCTGGGAGCTCTGCCCCCTCAGGCACTCCCCAGTCTTCAGAGGTCCTGAGATCACACTGTCCCAGCAAGGACTCCACAACCACCTTCCCCCAACCCCCAGTCTCTCCCTGCTCACGCTTTTAGCCACTGGAGCAAAGTCTCTCTGTGGAGCAGACTTCTAAAAGTTCTGATTTTGCACTTTGCTTCTCTATCACTTGGCAGTAGCTGGCTGACCGAGGCTCCCTCCCTCTGTGCTCTATCTTCCCAAATATTACCCCGGATTCACTTCTCCACTCATCCTACCTTCCAGAAAGTGGTTGTTTTTCTGTTCACAGAATTGCTGCTATTCTTTTCTTCAAACTCCTGTTGAGTTTGTAGGTGTTCAGAATGGCTTGATAACTATCTAGCTGAATTCCTGGGACCAGACAAAATGTAGGTGTCCTACTCCTCTGCCATCTTGCTCCTCCCTCAACAAACCTCCTTCTTGACTATTTTTCATACAATGATGACAGGTGATATCTAACTTTCTCTGTGGTTGCTTAGGAGTCTGGGGCTCCATGATGACGTTGCCACAAACTAACTGAATTACCTCATGTTTATCAATCGATAATGAGATGAATAGCAATTTGTCTCTCAGGGTGGTTACAGGGAGAAGTCATGTTATAACAGGAGTCTTACAAATGAACACACCCACTGAGTTATGGGACTCTCGGTAATAACCAGTCATTCTCTGTTATTCTAAGGCAACAGCATTTGCAGGTCCTTCTTCCTAGCATATGTGTCTGTGGCTTAAGAGACTGCTGGGTGGTATGCCCTCCTCTTTGTACATCGCTGGAGGAAAGGTTCTTCTCAAATTGTGGATACAGCCCTGTCTCCCAGAACCTAAGGCCATTCATGACCCTGCCATTTAGATGTGCAGTCAGCTGGAAACCTTTATTCAAAAGAGCTGCTTTAGGCTTAGTGGCTGCCAAGCTGATGCAGCTCGCCCAGCTGCACACATCCATGCCACAAAGTTGGAATCTATGCCCTGAAACAACCTGGATCTTTCCCTGCATATGGTTTCCACACTTCAGCTCACCCAAGTCTGTGGCAGAGTTCACCGTGGGGCAGATAGTACTGTCATGATTTGAGAAATTGTTTAGTGGTCCTCTTTTCATGTAAATTATAAATAATGGATGCTCAATAATAACTTGAGGGTGAATTTGTCAACAGGCAGTATTTTGCTATTGCCTGTCTCTAATTCACAAAGTAGGAGTCTCTTTATACTTCCATTGGGAAAGGTAATAATCATTTGCCAGTTCAAGGAAGACATTTGAACTTGGTACCTTTTAAGAATTCCCAATATTTACTCAGTTCTTAGGCACCATGCCAAGATCTTTATATGCACAATAACTCAATTATCAAAATCACTTGGGTTGAGAGGTTGATACGATTTATACCACCATTTTACAGATGAGAAAAATGAGGAAGATTAAGGTAATTTTCTCAAGATCATATGTAGAATAATGACATACTCTAGTAATGTCATTAGAAAGTTTTGTTGAGTGAGCAGGTTTTCTTTTTCTTTTTTTAAATTGTTGCTGATGTTGTCAATTTTTACTTTGCAAAAATCAATCGGTTTTAAACATCTTCATTTAATTTCACTTAAAAAATATCATCACAGTGAGGCCACAGTACAACAGGGTCTTAGTTTTCTTATGTAAGTCTTACCCAGAATTGGTGGTGGTGGTTGGTATAGTGGCATATGGGGATTTGCCATGTTAAGTTTCAAGTTGCATTACCCCAGAAAGGAGAAAGAAATATGTTCCTCTTTTTATACTTGGTGATGGTCATAGTAGATGCCATGTTTCCTGGTAAAAAACTGTGATCTGGCAAAAGTTGATTCTTGTTTTCTTCTTAAGTCATTTCAATAAATAAAAAGGAGCTTACTCATAACTGAGGATCCTCAAAGAAGCAGTAGAGAAAGACATCACATCACCTCTCTCACTTTGACGTCGATCTGTAAAATGGGGAGTATAAGTGGCCTTATAGAAGAGGCTTGCTGGGGATTCTGGAATCACTGTGTAGATGGCAAATATGACTCACTTTCTCATATAGCCCTTCACCAGAGAGTAAGGCTGGGCAACAATTTCCCTGAATCTTTGCAGGCATAGGCTTGATGTACATTTATGAAGTGCTTATAATTGTGCAGTATATCACTTTGTGGGCACATACATTTGGTTTGAATCTTGATGAAGAAGTTTGTTTTTTTTTTTAATTTCTCCCTATTTTCCTGGCATAATATTCTGAACAGCAGCAATGCAATCTGTTGTTTGTTTAGAAAAGATGGCAGAAGGGTGTATGGTGTATGTGTGTGTGTGTGTGTGTGTGTGTGTGTGTTGTGGAAAGGGCTAGTCATATAAGATATCTCACAGTCTAAGAAAACAGAAATTCTGCAACATTCTGAGTTACCTGAGTTAGTTATCATTTGGGAAGAGGGTAAGATTTGCAGTGAATTAATCAAAGCTACTTTCCTGTGGTGGGCACGTAGCAGAGAGTCAACATCCCTCCCTCTCTGATGTGGGCACGTGCACACATGCACACAGAAACCCACACATTATTTATGCACACAGGGAAGAAGGGGATTTTCATCTCATGGTCATCCCATAGTAAAATTCTGTCCCTGGCTTTGGCAACCTTATCTTTTCCTCCTCATAACTTTCCCCACTTCCCAACTTGGAGGCTGGGCTCTGCTAGAGGGCAGAGGAAGCATTTGAGCTGGTGGAAGAATCTCCATAGCCACATGGTCCTGAGTCCTGCCCCCAAAAGTCTAACTGTGCTTGGCTTTTGGTCTTAGCCCAAGTGAAGCAATTTGGTGGTCTTCCTCACAGCCCAATCTGTTGCGATTTTTTTTTTAAAGATTTTATTTATTTATTTGACAGACAGAGAGAGATAGATCACAAGGAGGCAGAGAGGCAGGAAGAGAGAGAGGAGGAAGCAGGCTCCCTGCTGAGCAGAGAGCCCGATGCAGGGCTCGATCCCAGGACTCTGAGATCATGACCCGAGCTGAAGGCAGAGGCTTTAAACCACTGAGCCACCCAGGCGCCCCATCTGTTGTGATTTTGAACAACCTTTTTTCCCCAGGTAGGCTCCTTCCCCTGGTCTCCGTACAGTTTTTTGAGGTGGCTTTTCCTTTTTCTGTCCACCAGAGCTCAGATGCCAAATGCCAATTTATTTACATGTTTCGGATAACAAGCCTTACCCAGAGGTATGGTTGGCAGCCACTTACTGTTGTGATTCAGGGCTCCTGAGAAGGACTCCCTCTGAATAATATGTTGCTCCCAAGAGAAAGGGATGTTGGAGGACAAGAGGGGAAGTTCTAAGGTAATGGAGCAATTGCTGGTCTTTCAGTTAGGAGGTCAAGGTTCAAATTTATTTCCTATTACCACTATAGAGCTGGACTTTGTGAGGTTTTTGTTTTGTTTTTGTTTTTGTTTTTGCCAATGAATGAACTATAGGTATACTCAGCGATGTGGATGAATAACTCCTAGTAATGTGATGTGGAATGTGAACACTAAGTTCCAGGAGATTGCTCATTGTGTACTAACGTTAAAAAACTACTAAAACTAAACAATATTGTATAATTATGTCTATATTTAGACGTGATTTATAAAAAAGTATGTGTGTGCGTGCGTGCGTGTGTGTGTGTGTGTGTGTGTGTAAACATCCAATAAACCTTCCAGCTGCCTTAGGTTGGAAGGAAAAGGGTAAAATAGGGGTGGTAGATAGAGGTTGTCAGTGTTGAGTCCTTGGGTTGAGAGGTGTGTTTATGGGTATTCGTTATTTTATTTCACTTATTTCATTAGTTAAAGAAAAGAGGGTAATGCCTGGGACACTAATGATGGTATGTTCTGAAGCAACGATTATGGTTAGTCCAATTACATGTATTTGAGGGTCATACAACTGAAACCAAAGCCAAACACCCTGTAACTGTAGCTGCCGATGCATGTTACCCCTGCCCTCTGAAACTTAGTTAACTTCTCTGCAAATACATTCACTCCCTGGCAGTATTATTGACTGCATAAAGAAGCAGGTTTATTGTCACGTCATACATATGTTATTTTGACAACTACATTTTAATATCCTTGATCTCCTTATTAATCTTATTTTTCTAGGAGAATTCCATAGGTGTCACCACAGAGCCAAAGGGGTTCTTAGCTCGAAAAGATTACACAACTTTTATAAAAAACTTCAAAATTTTCTAAAGACAGAAACACATACAGAGAGAGAGACATATAATTCTGTTAAGTGGATAGCTTGGGTGGCCTGAGAAAGTTAAAAAATATATATATGTACATTACATACATGTATACACACATGTGTATGTATATGTACAATGTATATATATCACATATGTGTATTGATATATATACACATGTGAGTGAATATATATATATACACATATATATATGTATATATATATATTCCCCCTTCATCTCCCCATAAGCTGTGAGTTTTTGTTTTTGTGTTTTTTTGGTGTTTGTGCTTGCTTTTGATAGGTGATCCGCATTTATTCCTTTCAAGATGAATAGCAAGATGGTAATTTTGACACATTAAATACATGGAAAAGAAATGAGCCCATTACCTTTTCAGTTAAACTCCACAAAGGAAAATAATTCTTTTGAAAATGATTTAAACCTGTTAAAATATATCATTCAAGTTCTAAATCATTTTTGAAAACTCTTGAGAAAATTTCAGGACCTGAAGGTCTTTGGGTTATTTCTTCCAATCTAACAAATGAGGGTCAGACAAAGTGCAATATGACATTATAGCATTTCCTACATCACACTCTTTAGAAAAAATGGACACACATGGCCCTGTGTGCTGAAATCCATCCAGGGAGGAATCCATATGATTTCTATTTATGTTTTCTTACTCATTCATTGACTTTTCTCCAGGAACGTCAAATCCCTATTCATTCTTATAAAATTATTCATTGCCATATAAGGTTTCAGTATACACGTACAGCAGAGGTGTTAGTCTCCAGTGTAAGCCACATACCCAGCGGTCTGGGGGATCAACAAGAGCTTGTTTGTATAAGGGACCAAGGTGTTTTATGAAAAGAATTCATCTCAAGTGAAAAGGAAATGAAAGAAGTAAACAAGTTTGGTCTCAGGACAATGAGCTTTTGTCAGGGGAGTGCCAGTTTTTAGCAAAGAAATAAATATATCTTCCCTATTGTTCTTTGTCTATCCAGAACTTGGGTAGATCCCAGAGGTGGTAAATATAACAAAGCTGGGTCACAAAAGAATTTCTGTACATCCCTTGAAGCTACTCCTTAGCCCTTGTGGCAGAATCTAAGAAGTGGTACAACTTGTGTTGTCTTAACATCCATCACACCTCACTGTGTAGCTGCTTTGCTGTGGATGGTTGTAATTCTGCCTCTGTCCTCTGAGCCAATCAGTATAATTCTAGCCTCCTGCCATAAGGGTTGGTTTGCAGTATGGCACAGAAAAGAAGGTGGCCCAGTCAAAGGGAAGCTCAGAATTTGTATTTTATGGATAGGGAAAGAAATATCTAATTTCCTGGGGGGAAAAAAGCCACGTGTGGATGTAATACTTGGGTCCAGTAAGGCCTCTTGCCCTATGTGGAAAGTCAGCCTGAGGACAAGACTGACCTTGAAGAAGGACACAGTGACAATGCGCTAGTGCAGAAACAGAGCAAAAGCACTGATCAAAACAGTCCAGAAGCTGCTCCACTTCTGGATTTTTCTAGTACATGAACAATGCATTCCCTTTACCATTCAAACCACTTTGATTTTGTTGTTGTTGCCATTGGGAGCCAAAAAGATTGCTTATTTTGGCTGAACTCAACTGTGGTGACTATTCGGGCATGCTGAATTGCAGAAAAGGAGAGACAAAAAAGCTGGAGAAGAGAACCTGGCTTATCTGGACTCAGCCTCACAGCACTCTGTGGAAATTTGTTCACAAGGTAATATGTTAATACCCCCATTTTACAGATCAAAACACATCTGCATCAGGAGGTCTTCTGGTGAGTCTCATGGTCCCTTATGACTTACCATGTAAATTAAGAACACAAACCCTGTCTTTCAATTCAACACACACAGATGGCACAGATTATTTTAGATTTTTAAGTACTTTTTTGAAGTTTTAAAACTTAGAGTCGTTTTACTAAATTATTTCAGATTTAGGACATTCAGATGACTTCTATCTCCTTGAAATTCCCCTGCAAATGATAACTAGCTGATCTGCGGTTGACTCTCTTTTACTGTTGTTAGATGAAGATGACAGTATAAACTATTGAGAGTACTTCAACCCCCAATCAGAAAGTTGTACTCATGTTCCAGCTAATTGAATCTGTCCGGCTTGCAGAAAGGTCAAATTATAATGATAGCAATTGTTTATTGAGCATTAACTTTGTGTTAAGTATTGTGTTAAGTGCTTTACATGCATTGTCTCATTTAATCTTTGCAAAAACTTTTGAGGTTGTTACCATTGTGCTATTTTTCATACAGTGAAACATTAGAAATGCAGCAGGAATGTGACGTGGGGGTGGTTATTAAGAGGTTATTAAGAGGTTGATGAGGGTTCATAATCTCAGACCACCTTCAGGCATTAATACGTGATGCCTGCAACATGTTTGAAACCACATGATCCCCCTCAGGATGTAAACAGGTCCCTCTAAAATAGTTTTGCATCATTCATTAACTTAAAAATTATTTTAGGTGCTGCCACTAATCTTCTTCTAAAATCTTCAGTATTGGTTCCTTCTGAGTTTGAATAACACATCACAATTTTTGAAAATTTGCTCTCAGTACAGGAAATAAAATTGATTTTTCAAAATACATTGTTATTTTATATTTGAAAGTAATGTGATTGAATGCTTCATGCTTCATTGGTTGACAACTATATATTAAGGAGTTGTAAAGAAGAGCGAGGCATTGCATTTCTGAGTAACAGTGATGAAGAATCAATTTTTAAAACTGCATCTCATCTTAAAAAAAAAAACTGCATCTCATCTTTTTTTATTTTAAAATTGAAATAATGGTTTAATAATTCTGTGATATTTTAGAGAAGATTGATCGCTTACACCTTTTCATAAGAATAAACATGTATCGCCTATAAAATGCCAATAAGATGTTTATAAAACACATTATGTACCTTACAATGAATTTTTTTTTTTTATAAAACATAGTTCTTGAAGGTGAATGCTATGTCTGCTTAGAGTTCTTGTTATAAAATTAAAAATAAATTCCTCCACAGGAGTATGCATCACAGGGGAGATTTGAAGTACTTGGGGGTAAAAACTGTTCAGAAATCGCCAATTCTAGAGCTATTGGACCTCATACTATATCACTGGATTATAAGATATTGACTGTATAAAGCTTTAAACTAGAAACTTGCTTTTTCCTTAAGGCACTTTCTTAACTTGAAGATATCCTTTCTTCTGAGTATTAACTATTATTTTCTTCTCGGTTTAGGTGGACCCATAAGTATTTTTCTCCTTTCTGGCATTTCCTTGACTCCACACCCAAACCCAGCAAAGTTTTGTTGCACTCTTTCTTGGTTTACAGGCTAAAACTACACCTAGGTCATTAATCTCCATAGGTATACCAGACCATAACATTACACTTTGCAGGTAGGTTTCACCATCTTACATGTGATTGACAAAATGTCCAAGTTCAAGGTTTCAGGAAGACGTTAGCTTCCCACTAATTTGATAAAGTTTTATAAACTTGAAAGCCTATAGTCAAATTAATTTAGAGCAAGATACACTTGTATCATCAGTGTTTCTCATTTACAATAGCTACATTGCTGAACAGTAAAAAGTTGGCATTTTTTCTAACACGTGGTATCAAATACAAACATATAATTAACTTATCTTAGCACTCCTCTCCAAGTGAGGCAGCTCCTGCCAATCCACAGAGCTTCTAAGACAGATAAAGGAGATGGTGAGGAGTGTTGGCTTCGCTGCCTGCAGTATCTCCTTCTCTATCCACATAGAGATAGAGTTTCTTCTCATCACCTTCAAATCCCCTTTAAGCTCTACTCTTACCCATCTCTAAACATGATCTTCTGACTACTGATCCAGATACAGCTTTGGAAGGGGGGAGGCTTGTCTTCACTGAATGCTGGGCGTGCCTTGTCCTACTTCCTACAACGCACCTGCATTAAAAAAGAAAATGTGTGCCCTGTAATTCTTGAATCCCTGCTGTTACAGTGACTTTTTTATGCAAAGACATGAAAATTATGTGGACTGAAAAGAATTCCTGAAATAAGCATGCCTGCACCCTCCCCTAATCGACACAGTGTTAAGACAGGAATCAGTAGGGACAGAGTTAGGCAAATTGACCTGAAGCCCTTGCGTTCCTGATTGTCTCTGAATCTGATGCCTGTGAGACCTGTGCCTGCCATGAAACCCATGCGCTTTCTGCTGCCTCCCTGTTCATCTTCCACATCTCTATCCAATTTGCTAGCAAAGTCCTATTTTACATCTTACTCTTTTTACTTCTCTCCTCTAGCTCAGATGATCATCTCCTGCTTTACAACGGTCTTCCAATCTGTATTTAAGATTTCCAATCTGTATTTTCTCCCTGTAGTCAGGGAGAAGCAGAAATCTGTACGAGGTAGCACAGCCCGAGTGAATGAAAGGGATGATTATGCTACTGCTGATTACGCTACTCCTGCAATGGCTTCCCTTTGACTCTAGGTTCAAGCTCAAATTCTGAGCTACAGAACCAGTCCTAAATGGTCTGTGCATGCTTCGATGTTTCCATGCCACGCCTCTGCCTGAGATGGGGAGCAACGGATTCTACAATCCCCTTTTCTTCATGGTCCTGGGTTGGAAATTGCCAGGAAATGACAGGATGTGATTTGGGATTTGAAGGGTAGAAGTGAATGGGATGCCATTATTCTCAAACAGCAGTGGGGTTTGGACACAAGGCTCAGTCAGATACTCAACAACTTCACAGAACTTTCTGGAAATTCTCACTCTGTGTTGACGTGGGCTTTACAATCTTCCCTGAGTGTTTGTCTCTCTATTCACACTCTAATCTTCCAGGCTGAAGCTGTTGGTGACTTTTCCTCAAATTTTCCAGTTGCATCCTTCCACACTTTCACTTGCCTGCCCTCGCTTGCTTTTCTGTAAACTCTAGCTTCTATGTCAACCCACACCTGCCTACCTCTCCTACTGCTTCTTTTGCCATTCTCTATTATCATAGACTTTTTTTTTGAACCTTTTTTCTTTTTTAAAGATTTTATTTATTTATTTGACAGAGAGAAAGAGATCACAAGTAGGCAGAGAGGAAGGCAGAGGGAAAGGGGGAAGCAGGCTCCCTGCTGAGCAGATGGCCCGATGCAGGGCTTGATCCCAGGACCCTGAGATCATGACCTGAGCCAAAGGCAGAGGCTTAACCCACTGAGCCACCCAGGTGTCCATCTTTGAACCTTTTTTCAAATGCTTCCCTTATTCCCATACAGACACCTTCTCACCAAGCTACCTCTAACTTACCTGTCCGGGTATGAACATACAGTTCACTCTCTCAGTAAAGTCTTCTCTGAACCCTAGCTTAGTTCAGGCCCCCCAACTACGTATCCTTCCACAATTATTTAGATGATGATTCTTGTAAATGTTGTCTTCAGCACAGGACCATAAGCTCTGTGTGAGAAGGGACTAGATCTGTTTTTTTCAGGGTTCAGTGCTTGACACTTAGTAGATCCTCATAAGGATTTGTGGAATGAATGAACGAATGACTGAATGACTGAATGACTGAATGAATACATGGAATGGGTTTATGATCCATTCATTGGGTCTGGCTGACCAGACATAAAGGCAGGCAGATGGAACCCATGTGGACCTTGTCCTCCTTGATCTGACTTCGTTGTCCTAGGTCTCCCTTTCTCAAAGAAACATTTTCTCTTTAGCTGATTTCCGTTTGGGAGATTAATGTGATAACTTTAGCACCCCATTCTTAAATATATTCACAGTAATGAACAACTTTTAATGCATGATGATTTAAAGTTTAATTTTTAAAAATTGTGCCTTTTACTTGAAAAGCCTGAAGGCACAAACTTAGTAAAATATACTAATAATGAAAAGATTTGAAGTTCTCAGCAGTGGAAATTAATAAAATATCAAGCAGCCCCCAGACGGTGGCATCGTCTTGCCCTACATGGGATGCAAGCTTGTCCTCTGCTCAGGGACCCACTCTCCCTAAGCCGTGCGTGGGTGTGTGACCATGATGGGTAACACTTCACACTTGAATGTATCCGGCACACATTATAACACCCAATCTTCTCATAACATTTTTTTTTTCCTACTGTCTCCAAATACAATTTTAATGGTTACTATATCCCACAGGATGTTTCTCAGGACAATTTAAGCCAGATATTTTGGCCTAATTACCCAAGCTATTGTCACTCTCCACATCCCCTTGGCCTGAAAGCCAGGCCCTCAGTGAACACTGAGTTATGGCATGAACACGATGATGGTTCCCAGGGTACGACGCTGATGAATAAAGGAATAGAGCCAATTGCTGAGCACGGATCAAAGCCAGAGAATGTCATCTCCTCTTCAGAGTAGGGGGGCCCTAAGTAGATGGAACAGATCAAGGTTAATGATGGCCTTGAGCAGCTGTAAAGCTTCTTTATCCTTTTCCTGTAGCCTTTCCCTTCTCCATTTTCCCAATCTCCTTTACTCTAAAGTAGATAAAACAAGATAGTGACTAAGCATAGGCTCTCTCTGTCTGTCTGTCTCTGTCTCTCTCTTCCCCTCTCTCTAAAGTCCCTTGGAACGTATAGAATGTTTCCCCAATAACCATGCATTTCAAACCGATTGCCTTCATCCTATCCCGTGGCACTACACCTAACTTTACAATCAATCCACTTTGATCCATCACAGTTGATATATTGCCCATCACAGATTTTTGTAATTATTTTGGTTTATAAAATATTGCATTAAAATATTTATCTTGGCTACTAAATTGTTGGCACCCCCTTAAGTTTTGCCCCCGAGGCTCCCACCTCTCTCCAGTTCCAGCCCTGCTAGCACAGCAGGCAAGAATGCCCTTAGATGTGGATAGCCATGAAGCTCATTAAGGACTAGGTCATCACAATCACATACAGCGATTTTCTTTCCAATTTAGAAACTGGGCTATTTTATGATAAACCACATTACTGGAAACGTAATGCTGTTTTGTTTGTCCAGCTCGACATGATCATTTAAACAGTAATCTTCAGAAATAGAGAACTGTTCATATTTCTCAAGTGAGTTTCAGTCTTTTGGAAAAAATGGTGTGGCAAAGTGAATTGAGTTCATCTCTATGCTCATTTGTACTCAGGCGATCTATGAATCTCACCATACGCTTGGCAGTTAGTGCAAAGCATATATGTATGGGCTACTTAGATTGTATCAAGTAAAGCCCTTTATTTTCTGGAGATCATTTCTCTTGTTTCCAGAAAGCAGCCTCTCCAGTGGACCTGAGACCACTGTGTCCAGCTATCCTGAAGTCAACAGCTCTGCATTTAAAAAATAATAATAATTACAGGTATGCACAGACATGAAATGTACCAAAGATTTACACACACACCAACTACGTTGTGAGTGGGGAAAATGTTAGGGTGTATTTAAAAGCTATGGGCTTTCACTGAAGAGAGAAATGACCAAAGAAAATATGGGAAATCAGAGTTAAATTAATTTTGTTCTCCCAGGAAACATTCCAATCAGTCGGTCAAGAATGGCTGATGCTGTAAATACTTTTCATCTTAGTGTGGAGTGGAGAAAATCTTGCTAAATTCCACATTTCAGTGACACCAGAGCCAAGGACAGTTTTTGAGACAACTTTTACTGAAATGGAAAACAGTAACTTTAACTAAGAAATAAGAGACAACAGAAATAAAAGACCCAGAATTCAGAGGGCAACCCTACAGAACTTTATATACTAAGCCGCACAAACTGAAACAACCCAAATAAATGCCAAATGTACAAGAAAATAAATGTAACTTATCAGAGGTTAATGCTCTTTAATGTTTTCTTCATATGGCAACTTGTTCTGTGGTTTGATAAAAAGGATTGGGGACCAGACAGGCCATGAGGCTTTGCTAATCCATATTGAGCCACTGACTCTCTGTGACCTCAAGCAACTCTCTAGAGTTTGTTGGCCTCACTCAATCACACACACACATACATGCACACACACACTACTTTTACTTGGCTGATAAAAATGGGAGGAATTAATAAGCCTTCTGTGAAATCTGGCATCATTTTGGGAGATCAATTATCACCTCTGGTAATTGCAGAGAAAGGGGGCTAAGAGAGGTTTGCAGATCTGCGGGGGAGTCAGCTCTGTGGTTTTTGATGGGACAACTCTCCCAGAGCAGAGTGTTTACTGTGTGCATATCCCTGGCAAGTATTCGGAGGATTAACTAGCCTGCTGACAGGAGAACAAACACTTTAATCCCACTGGAGCACCTGCCTTGGGGTGGGCTGGGCTCAGCTCAGCACGAAGCCAGACTCCCTGTCCTCTCCTCTGTTTTTATGCAACACACTCTGGACTCCCATTGGCTTTCTAGATGTGTTGAGGGGTTATTTTTGGGATAGAGGACCTTTCCCAGTATCCACCAAACCACAACAGAAGAGCCTGGCTATAAACCCTTCCAAAAAACGCATTATAGCACCGCAAAGACACTGCGCCTGCCATCAATGAGCTCCGGCTTTGTTAAAAGGCTTGCAATTCCAGTCTTGGCCCATGCCACTCTCTGCCTGGTAGGTCTCCCCAGCAACTTCCTAAGACTGGGTTAGGAGCCCATCTGCCCCTCATCTGCTTCCAGACACCCTGTGCTTGTTTGCATCATAGCACTTTTATATCTCACGATGTAAAATAAGCCTTCCTTGCACTAAAGGCAGAGTGCAGCTCCATACCCCTGGATCCTTGACCCTGGTCTTGGTCATATAACTGCTTTGGCCAACAGTACATGGGCAGAGGTGCTAGGGTACAGAGTGCAAGCTGACTCCAAACTTTGCACCTTACCATTGGTCCTTCTGTGCTTCTGCCATTGCCCCAAGGAGAGCTGCTCCCTGGTTAAGTGCTGCCCCTTCAGCCCAGGCTCCAGAACTCCAGAGTGAGTATATGTGGAGAAGAACTGCCCCCCTGTCACCCATCCTCAGTGAAAGTGCAGGTCTTCAGCAAGAGGACTGTAGTCACCATAACTTGGAACACACCTGGCCCTCCTGACCTGCAGATGCATGAGAAATAAGTTCTGGCGCTTTATACTATTCACTGGTGGACTCCTTCTCATCCTTCAGGACACAGCTAAGGGAACCTATTTCGGGAAGTGTCTACTGACACACTAAGACTCTGGCCTTTCTTTTGTTAAAAAGAAACAACAGACCCCAAATGGAGACACTTCATGTTAAACTCATCAAGACTTAATACCTATCTTAAGTGCAGTTTTAGCTTTTGTTAGGAGTGGAATTTTAAACCAATAGGTCTGGAATTTCCTGATTGCACTAGTGAGGTAATCTGCATGAGAGAACCCCCTGCCCTTTCCCTTGAGGGAAGATGACCTTGCCTGAAACAATGCTTTTATTTTGCTAATAACTTATTTGGCCTGCTCCTGTCTCCCACAAATGCCTTCCATTTTGTACAACTCAGAGCTCCCTTCTCTTTGTTACGTGGAATGCTGCCTCACTCCTGAACTGTTGAATAAAGCCAATTAGATCTTTAAATTTACTTGGTGGGATTTTGTGTTTAATGGATTTGGTGGCAGCAGTGAAACTGAAGGAGATTTTCAGCAGCTTTGGTGGCTACCAGCCACAGTAGGACTGTGTCCAACTTAAAAACCAGACTGGTCCAATTTGGGCCAGACTGAGTCCAGTGGGAGACCTCAGTGAATATTAAATAAGGGCTAATTAGTATTGGGAATCTAGGAAGTCAAAGAAGACTCAAACGATGGTGGGCACAGGATGAGAATTTAATGGTTGTTAGAGAGCTTGTCCCCTCTCAAGAAGACTCCTGTGATAAGCCCTCTCAGGTATTAGTCTGGCTGAAGGAAATCAAAAGGCTGAGATAAAAGAAGTGGGATCCTTTATATCCAAGAGTTGAGTGTGCTACCTTCTGACATACCCACTTATGTTTAAGTACTATAGTCCCCCCTAAATAAATAAATAAATAAATAATAACTATAGTCCCAGAAACTTCAGATACCTAGCAAAATGATAAAATTTTGCTAAAAATAACCTAGAATTACTATGGCCATTGTGGTAAATGGTCCAATTAGACAAAATTGCTCATTTAAGAAATGCATACGAGAAGAAAGGATCCCAAATTGAGCAAGCGAAATGGGATATCTTCTTTAGTTGGCAAGCAGAAGCTTCCAAAAGGCTTCAAATTCCAAAATAGTTTCATTAAAGGACTCGTTACTAAAGGCTAATGAAAAATTAAAAATATAAGATGTACCTAAAACCGCAGATGATAGGACTGCAGTTGTCCTACCATCTATCATCCTATCATCCTATCACTGATGTGACTCCTACTACTCCCACCCCCAGCCTTTTTTTACCTTAGTACTCAGGTTTTACTAATTCTCTGTCTGAATTGCCTTTCCATTCTGAAGATACTAATAAACAATTGCCTTTTAAAATAAAATTACCCAAAGTTACAGGTGAATCTCCTCAGGTATCCTTCACCTGCTGGTCAAAGATTCAAATAAGGGTCATAAAGAATTTCCTAAATCTAGAGTGGAAACCCAAATTTTTTTGAAGATTTTAGTCATTGTTAGGACCTATAGCTCCAGGCTTCTGGATTTTTATCAGCTTGTATGTATATTGGTAGTACTTGCTGAGGCCCCAAAACGGATGCCAAGAAGCAAGATGACAAAACCCAAACAATAATAGTGAAAATCCTTGGTCTTCAACATCTCAGGGACCAGAAAAAAGTTTGCAAAACAACAGCCAAATTTTACAAGCCATTTCTACAGTCTTCCCTGTCCACACTGATTGGTCTATTATACAAACTTGAAAAAGAAAAAAACATGGATCTGTGGCAGAATTTAAAGCCCTTTGGAGTCCCTTTTTCTGTGGCAGTTGGACTTTCATATAATAAGTAAGGTCACCCAGTCTACTCTAGCTGCTCTCTTTGTAAATGGATTATCTCCTGAGATAAGTGGATTGATAAAAAGACAGAAAATAAGATGGGAGACCACCAGCCTGACTGAACTGACTATAGCAGAGCAGTTAGGACCCTGAAGCAGTATCGTAAACAAAAGCTGCCAAGCTATTAACTTTATACTACAAGACTTCCAAGGCCAGAGACATCAAACAACGCCTGGGCCTCCCATATAGCCCTCCTTGGGGTCCATCAGCAAAATATTGGTTTACAGATTGATGTCTCAGCTGTAATTAACTTGGGACCATGGTAAAAGAGGTTGTTCTCAAACAACCTATGCAAATTCTTCTTGAATGCCCTCATACAAAAGATGCATAGAGATTTAAGAAAACCTCTCCCTAAATTACCTCAATATCTATTAAAGCCTGAGGCCATCAAGGCCTCACACCCATAGTAGAAGATCTAATTGCTTGCCCAGGGGCTAACTACTCCCTGTACTAGTCCCTGCAACACACAGATCTTACTGGTCTAGAAACCTAATGGACAGATGGTGATTTGTCCAGAATTTGAGAGATTATTAGTGTTACAGGATTCCTTTTTCTTCGGTGCCCGTGGTTCTTCTTGGTCAGACTGCTTTGAAGAATGAAGAGATAGACCAGATGAAGAGTGGTGGGCACCAAAGCAAAGCTTATTGAATGATACTACAAAGCTTCTGAAGAGGTAAGGGACCCGAGAGGGTTGCCCCTGGAGTTTCTAGGTCTAGGGGTTTTTATGCACTTTTGGCCTGCTGCTTTAATCTGATGAACCCTCCCTGTGCCTATCATCCAGTCAGATTTTTGTCATCTACCTATCACGTGGGAAAGAGTAGAGGGCTACTTCCACGGTGGTGTAAAATCCTTAAGGGTGGCTTCCTCTTAGGGCGGAGGGCCCCTCATCCCTGCCTGCCTTTAATAACTATCAATAGGATAGTTATTCTCCTTTCCCAGTCATCCCACACCCAAGCATTCTTGTGTGGCAGGTTCTTCCAGACTCAAGTCGATTCACTGCTGTGGACCTCTGTTCAGCCCCTGTAGACCCCAACAGCTAATACCTATTGCCTTTATTTGAAATGATTGCCAATATACCAGGATAGTCATGCCTCAAGGGTTCTCTGAAATTCCTTATTTCTCTCAAATACTTCACTGAGATTTAAGCACCCTCGAGGTCCCCCTGGAAATCAACCCTTCTACAACATGTAGATGATCTTTTGCTGTGCTCAGTAACCAAAGAGTCATCCACAAAAGTTTCCATTTATTTGCTGCAACTGTTAGCTGCAAAAGGACTCCAAGTCCCTAAGGAAAAATCACAATTATCTCTAGCCACTGTTCATTACCTAGGTCATGAGCTAAGCACTGAAGGAATTCAGCTGTCTCCAAAAAGAAGTAAGCAAATCCAGGACTTTCCTAGACACACAAAAAAGCGACAGCTTCTTGGATTTCTAGGCTTTGCTGGTTATGGCAGACTATGGGTTCCTAATTTTCCCCTCTTAGCTTTTCCACTCTATGAACTTACTGCACTTTCGGTTCCTAAACCCTTTCATTGGGAAGACAAATATGAGTAGGCTACTATGAGGTAAAACAAGCATTGCAAGAACCACCTGCCTTAGGGCCACCTAACTCTTCAAAACCTTTCCATTTTTCTGTGCATGAAAGGGATAATCAAGCTGTGGGAATGTTCACTTAAGAATATGGTAATAAACACAGGCCTATTGCCTAGGAGAGCACACAGCTTGATTCAGTTGTTTGTGCCTGTCCCAGCTGTCTTAAAACTATAGTCACAGCTGCAAAGTCAGTGGAAGCCTCAGCAGATTTGACCCTAGGAAATGACGTTTATTTACAAACTCCACATGCTGTCCACCTTGCAACATCTGTTCTTTTTTTTAAATTTTTATTATTTTTTTTAAGATTTTATTTACTCATAAGAGAGAGAGAGAATGGCAGAGACAGAGGGAGAAGCACAGCCCAATGTGGAACTTCATCTCAGGACCCTGGGATCATGACCTGAGCTGAAGGCAGATACCTAACTGACTGAGCTACCCAGGTGTCCGGACAATGTCTGTTCTTAACTCCAAATTGCCTCAACATTTCACTGTAGATAAACTAACTTTTTTTTTTTAAGATTTATTTATTTTTTTATTTATTTGAGACAGAGAGAGAGAGCATGAGAGGAAAGGTCAGAGGGAGAAGCAGGCTCCCTGCAAAGAGCAGGGAGCCTGATGTGGGACTCGATCCCGGGACTCCAGGATCATGAACTGAGCCGAAGGCAGTTGCTTAATCAACTGAGCCACCCAGGCGCCCAATAAACTAACTTCTTATGATACCCTTCCACTTTCATAACCTAATCTATGTCTTAAACATCACAATGTCCTTAATCCTGCCATGTTACCACATCTCCCTGTGAAAGGCAATAATGACTGAAAGGTAATAATGTCCCACTCGGTGACGTTGTGACCTGATTTACGAGATACCCCTTTAACTAATCCTGATCTAATTTTGTTTGTTGAAAATGATACTAAGGAAAAAAAGGAATTTCCATGCTGGTTATGTTATTACCACTCCATATGACCTACTCAAAAGGGGAAACCTCCCACGGTAAAACCCACCGAGCAAGCAGAGCACCTAGCCCTACTTGAGCATGCCAGTTATTAGAAAAAATGAACTGTAAATATTTATGCTGATAGCTGGTATGCCTTTGGGTTTGTCCATGATTTGGGGGATGTTACAGAAACGAAGGGCTTTTCTGACATCCTCTGGAAACCCAGTCAAAAATGGGCAGCAAGCAAATGATCTTACTGTTATTCTTTTACCTTCTATAATTGCTATCATCAAAACTGAAAGGACTGAGTTTAAGTATGAGAAATCCCCCAGATGACTTTCATGCAAAGACAGCAGCAACAGAACCTATAAAGATTATGGCACATGTAGAGGAAGTCCATCCTGCTTCTGCAAAAAATGATCCCTCATGGTAGACTTTTCCTATCCCGATTTCCTTGTACCATGGCAACATTCTGCTCCTGAACCAGAGAAATTAAGATGGGTAAACAATGGCTGTAAATTAAATGAACAGTCAGGGCTTTGGAAAACATAAGACAGCTGCTTGGTTCTTCCTGACCCCCTGGCAAACTCCATTTTTCTGTTTTTGCTTTCCTTCACTCATCATAATGCATTTAAGACAACTCAAATTATGAATTTATATAAGCAGAGAGACTTCTTTAAAATTGCAAAAACAGTCTACCAGCGATACATGGCCTGCCATATCTGTAATCCCAGAAGAAGTATTTTTGTCCCCAGTGGCCTCAGACCTCCTCTCTCTGGACCATTTGAACACCTGTAGCAGGACTACATTCAGCTGTCTCTTAGTATGAGTTGTCAATATATTCTTGTTATTGTATGTGTGTTTTCTGGATTGATTGCAGCTTTCCCTGTTGAAAGGCTGATGCCCTTATAGTGGCCAATAAACTATTAGAAAAAATATTCATCATCATTAGCCATTAGGGAGATTCAAATCAAAACCACATTGAGATATCACCTTATACCAGTTAGAATGGCCAAAATTAACAAACAGTAAACAACAAATGTTGGAGAGGATGTGGAGAAAGGGGAACCCTCTTACACTGTTGGTGGGAATGCACGTTGGTATAGCCACTTTGGAAAACAGTGCAGAGATTCCTGAAGAAATTAAAAATAGTGCTACCTTATGACCCTGCAATTACACTACTGGGTATTTACCCCAAAGATACAGTTGTAGTGCAAAGAAGGGCCACATGTACCCCAATGTTCATAGCAGTGATGGCTACAATCACCAAACTGTGGAAAGAGCCAAGATGCCCTTCAACAAACAAATGGATAAAGAAGATATGGTCCATATATACAATGGAATATTATGCCTCCATCAGAAAGGATGAATACCCAACTTTTGTATCAACATGGGTGGGACTGGAAGAGATTATGTGGAGTGAAATAAGTCAAGCAGAGAGAGTCAGTTATCATATGGTTTCACTTATGTGTGTAGCATAAGGAAAAATATGGAGGACTTTGGGAGAAGGAAAGGAAGGGTGAATTGGGAGAAATTGGAGGGGGAGATGAAACATGAGAGACTGTGGACTCTGAGAAACAAACTGAGGGTTTTGGAGGGGAGAGGGGTAGAGGTTGGGTTTGCCTCGTGGTGAGTATTGAGGAGGGCATGGATTGTATGGAGCACTGGGTGTGGTGCATGAACAATGAATCTTGGAACACTGAAAAAATAAAATTAAATTAAAAAAAAAGAAAAAAATGTGTTTCCAGCTTGAGGTCTACCTTCCACAATCTCCAGGCACCTGTCTTGGACAAATAATACAAGCCTTAATGAAAACCTAGCAAATCTCTTAGAATTATCACTGCCCCTACCACTCTCTATCACCAGGCAAGGTTGAGAAAACTAACAAGATCCTCAAACTTAAAATTCCTAAGCTTGCCAAAACCACTCAACTCCCCTATCTTAAGATATTGTCTTTGATCTTGCTGACAGTTGACAGTAACCCCTTTGGGAAGAGGACACATCACATGAGATAGTCACTGGCAGACCAATGTCTATTGGTATATAAAATTTTGTTGATCCCCTGTCTCATGCTCATATGATCAGCTGCTCTTAGGTCTTTAATGTCTTATGCTCAAGCATCAAATCAACAGATTAAGAAATATTTTTTATCCCAGTGCAAGGGATCCTGTTTGTCACAGTCTGAACCTGGTAATTGGTATTCTGGAAGGGTCATCAAGGGTCATCCTTGATCCCTGTTGGGAGGGAAATTACCAATTCCCCAGCCCACTATTTGCTGCAAAAGTAGAAGATATTGAGCCTTGGATACACACTCACAGCTAAAGTCTCCATCTGACATCTGGTCCTGTACAGTTGCTGGAGACCTATGAATCAAACTGATGAAGAAATGGATGGCATCAAAGTAAACTGCTTCCTTCAAGAAGATGGATTGAGACTTTATACCTAATTAAGTCTGAAAACCTCTCTTCCTCTTTTCTTTATTCTGGCATTGGTCTGGAAAGATAACACCCTTGTCCATATCTCCTTCATCATTGCTAAGTGGGGTACACTTTCAGATTGCTGGACTTTCTATGATGTGAGATCCTCTGGTCTTCCCTGTGACCAATTTCTCTTCTATTCTTAATGTTGCAAACTACTATTGACCCGCCTTGGGAGTATGTACCGAATTAGACACAATGACTTACATGAATCTTAGTACATTTGTACCCCCATGTTCTCATAATTATCTAGATCTTTTTGACTCCACTCACTGAAAGATCTCACCATCTCTTGGTAAGGCTGCACTCATCTTTGTAAGGCATTTAGGATGACTTTTTTATATCATGCTAGGGGATTTTCTTCCCTCGTATGATAAAAATCTGGCTGGCCCATGGTTTAGGAGTAAAAAGAAATAAGAATATGATCAAAAATCTCTCCTTAACTCTTGGAGATATTGCATATTCTATTGCTAAGACACCGTCTATCAAAGATCCTTAGAGTTTCTGGCCAAAGTTGTTCTTGAAACAGGATTATCTTTTAGCTGAGCAAGGAGGTGTCTGTGTTGTAACTAACACCACTTGCTCTACCAGGATTACCACTTCTGGGGAAGCTGAAACTCAGTTATATTGGATCACTAAGCAAACTATATGGCTTAAAATGGTGACTTCAACGGGGTCTTTCTTTGATTATTTTGGGCTTTGGAAACCATGTTCTGAAGTGCACTCCAAACATTGGGAATTATCTTACTTGTAGTTATCATAATAATCTTCCTGCTGCATTGTATTCTTTCAAAAGCCTTAAGTGCATGCTCTCAGTCACTGACCACCAATCAAATGCTCTCCTTAAGACTGGAACATCAAAAATGGAACAAAGAGAATGATCAACTAAAAAATTGTATGCCTGGAGTTATGAATCTGTGAATACCACAGAAATTCAGAAAAACAAAAAACAAAAAAACAAAAAACAAAACTAGAATCAACACAAGCTGTGAGAAATATAAAGCAGTAGTTGAGAGTGGTTCTAATGTCTTAATGCCTTACATTTTGATCGCTTCTTCCAGGCTAAGTTTGAACAAAAGGTGTGTGTGGGGGGGGGGGAGGATTGTTAAAAAGAAGATCAGGCTCAAAATAGAGTCACTTTTGTTAAGTCCCAACAAGATTTAATACCCACCCTACGTGTAGTCTCAGCCTTTCCCAGGAGAATTTTAAACTATTCTGTCTGAAACTTCCTGATCAGCACTAGTGAGGTAGTCTGCATGCTAAGAACCCCTACTTTTCCCCCTAAAGGAAGGTCACCTTGCCTAAAATAAACCTTTTTTTTCCCTTTTGCTAATAACTTCCTTGTCCAGCCCTGTTTCTGCCTATAAAACCTTCTATTTTATACAACTTCTTGTAGTACCCTTCTATTTGTTAGATGGGAGGCTGCCTGGATTATGAATCATTGAATAAAGCCAGTTAGATCTTTAAATTTACTCTGTTGAATTTTTGTCCTTCAACACTTGTTGTATGCTCCTGTAACTGGGAGGGAGGTTTAGAATCTCTGGTTAGTGCCCTCATTCTTATTAAAACTGGGATACCAGTGATTCCTTAACCCTTTCCTCAGATTATCCTTATTTATGCCCCACTTTGAATCAACAGCCAAGCTTTTCTCTGGCTCTCTGAGGCCATGGAATTGCTGCAATAATCTCCCAGCCAGCTTTTCTGTCCCCACCCCTCTCTACAGAGTTCTTCATATAGTGGCCAGAGTTCCACTCTAAAACTGAACCCTCCACATCCCTCTCACCCTCATTTCCAACCCTTCTCATTTTGCACTCTATGCTCAAATATGCTCACTCTTTCATTCATTTGACAACATTTTTTACCAGGTTCTGACTTTGTAGTAAGGAACAAATTATTATCCCTATCATGAAGACTGGGACTTCTTACCTCTGTTACTGACTCAGGTCCTTGGCCCTCCAAACTGACTGGGGCCAAATGAGAATTCCAGGCAAGGCTTTTATTGGAGCTTATGTTGGAGCACAAGAGAGACAGCACAAAAGACATGGTCCTTCAGGACGACTCTGTGAACAAAGGCCAAGGAAAGCTTTTATTTGTTTGTTTATTTTTAAAGATTTTATTTGTTTATTTGACAGAGACAGTGTGTGAGAGAGCACAAGCAGAGGAAATGGCAGAGGGAGAGGGAGAAGCAGGCTCTCTGCTGAGCAAGGATCCCCAACTCGGGGCTTTATTCCAGGACCCTGGGATCATGACCTGAGCCAAAGGCAGATGCTTAACCAACTGAGCCACCCAGGCATCCGTTGGGGAAAACTTTTAAAGAGGCTAAGGTGAGAAAGTGGTGGCATGGCCCCTTGGGCGTGCATGTGCAGTGTCATGCATCTCATGTCTCATTAGCATGTTGAATATCCACCCTGGCATGATTTTTAGTATTATAATGAGGAATACACTCAGTGGAGTGTCAGCACCAGGATCAACCTTGGTGCAAACTGGTTTTGTTCAATCTTCGCCAGTCTTCATAGTTGAATCCTCCTTGGGTAAGCATCTTGCTTTTACATTTGTGCATGACATGCTACTCAAGGGGTATAGGATTTCAGCTATGAGTAGCCCTGGGTTTCAGTATTGAGGGGACTGAGTTCAGCCCCTGCTCTGTCTCACTTCCATAACCTACCTCACCCCTAACACAATTCTCATTCTAATCTTTTCTTATTTGTTTTTCAAATCTCAGATTAGTTGTTATTAGCTCTGGGAGCCCTTTTCTGAATTAGGTATTTCTGTCATGTGCTCCTTGGTTATCCTGTTCATTCCTTATTTTTTGTACACACATGCATTGTGTATATTTATTAATTCTCTTTAAAGTGCTAATTTATTGTAATACTGTTGAATGTTCTTTTTCTTCTTTTTCTTTTCCTTCCCTCCTCTTCACTCTCCTCCCCTTCCTCCTCTTCTTTCTTCTTTTTCAACATTTTAATTGTATTGTGTTTTATTTTTTATGCAACTCTTTTCCAAACACCACTTAACACTACATTGTTAAGTCTTCACCAAAACTCTATGAGTAAGCAGGTGAGTGTAATTATCTCCATTTAACAGAAAAGAGAGCTGGAGTCATGCTGATTAACTGACTTTTCTAAAGCTACTTTGTTAGCCAGTGTCAGAACCAGATTTCCAAGTCCCAGCCCAAGTTCATTCCATTTCACTGTATCTCTTGGTTTGAAAAAGGTTCTGCTCATAAGGGGCCAAGTATACTGGGAGCTCCCAACATCTAGACAGAAATTCATAAAGTTAAACAAAATAATGTCCTCTCTATTTTGTCCTGTTTCTATAGACGAAGTCAATAGGATGTGGGAGTAAGAGACAGATTGTGAGTAACAGAAGCTGATACAGCCTTCCAAAGGTTTAACCAAAGGGTTAAGGAAGTGAAAAGACTTTTTAGAGCATGGGGAAGGAACCTTTTCCCGGTAAATCTGATGATATGCCTGTAATTAAGTCAAATAGGTTAAAGGCTTGTTATGCTAGCATTAACACGTAATTCATCCATTGAATTACAATGAGATTCATGTAAGGATTACACGTAAAATTCCATGTAATGAGATGTATTCATCATCAAAAGCTTTTTGCCCTTTAAGAAAATGTTACAATAATTATCCCATGAACGTGAAAAGTCAATAGAGGTGAAAATACATGTCTTTTTATACCATCATTGTGATTGTATTTATATTGGCAAGGCCTAACCCGGCTGGCATTTAACTTTCTAGGGAGAGAACCCGGGAGGCTGCCGTCTCCTCTCATCTTACCCTTTCCTCCTGGGCCAGCCAAGAGATGCTCTTTGCCCTTATTCTCATCTCCTCTACTGGAGATACAGGCATGAGAATCTTGTTTTTCAAGTTGCAAAACAGATAAGTTAGAATGTGATTACTTACTTTGCAAAAGGATTCACTAGAGACTTCCTTTTAAAACTCTCTTCCTTTTTCTAATTGCAGTTTTTCTTTAAGTGAGGGCTCAGCAGTATCGAGAATTGGAGCTTTAATGATTATTGCACATTTAACATGAATTAATCCCAAATTCGTGTGAACAGGTATATTCTAGATTTATTAGTGTAAACTACTATAATCTTTGAAGATGATTTAAGAGTAGAGGTGAGTTTAGGGAAAGCTCCAGTATAGATGACAATTTAAAGAGCTGGCTACGTGTAAAAAATATTATAATCCAGTCATGAAAGAAATTTTTTGACCATGTGCCCAGGGCTATAAAAAAAAGTTCACCTAAATGATACCAATGAGTTTTGGACAGTTTGTCTTTCTATAGAATCTATATCCAATGTATTGCCATAAATAGTTGAATTTTTAGAAATTCCACTGTTGTCATTTATCTGAGGGGAAATGAAAGTAGTAAGAGGTGAGTATGGAAATGTTAAATCCAACATTTTATTTATCTATTATTTTAAAAAAAAATTTAGATTTTATTTATTTATTTGACAGAGAGAGAGAGAGAGCACAAGCAGAGGAAGCAGCAGAGGGAGAGGGAGAAGCAGGATCCCCACTGAGCAGGGAACCTAATGTGGGACTCCATCCCAGGACCCCACGATTGTGACCTGAGCTGAGGGCAGACATTCAACCGACTGAACCACCCAGGTCCCCCAAATCCAACATAAAGACCAAATCGAAAACCATACAGGTAGGTTATTGCTGTTTCAACATTGGGTTCTTCTCTGACACTAGCCACCAGATGAATAAGGTTAGTTATTCATGTGTTGGTTTGTCCTACAAATGAAGTAGCAGAAGTAACCAAAGGTGCTTAATCTTGCTTATGTTCATGATTGATTTTAGGCAGTATCTGTCCAGTTAAGTGAAACATTTTCTAATAATTTTGTGTAAATATGCAAACTATTTCACAGTAGGAAAATAACACTAAGAAAGACTTGGTCTTTTAAAAGAAAGAAAAAGAATACCATGCTTTGTTTGGGACTTTAGATGTGAAGTTTAAAAAATGTGTCAGCCATAATATCCTTTACCTAATGGCTGAGTAGGAAAATACCTGCCACTCATAGGCTCTTGCTTTCAGTCATGCTTAATAAAGAAAAGTGTCATTTAGAGTATTAGAATTTAATTTGATGTGTATCTTTAATGTATGTGTCATGCGATGTCTTAATTTTGTATGGGTCAGCAGGTGCTCTTTACCGACACTGCTATTATCTGAGGTAAATTCTCTAGTGTTCTTCCTGTACAGTCTAGTTTCTTTTATGTAGAAGAGATAAAGCAAGTGTCTTAATAATACTTTTTTTTCAGTACATGGAAACTGATGGAAGATCTTATATTCCTAAAATCAAGATAACCATTGCCAGAGCTCAAAAGTCAGCTTGAAGGACTGAAGGAGACTGGCTGTCTCCTTTTGTTGTCAGAAGCTTCTTGAAGAATCTTATACAGTCACCAATGCGCCTATGACTAAAATGTTGGGTTCAGTGGCCAGCAGACATTGTGACTAAACATTGGTGTTCTTTGCTATTAAGCTAATTTTCTTCTCCAGTAGTCTTGTTTATAGAAGAAAAGGAACAATTTATTTTTTAAAAATAAAAGTCTAGTACAATTTTACTTCCCCCTCTGTCACAACCTACTCAACATTGACTTTTTCATATATCAACATTTGATTAACTAATTAGGTTACTATTTATTGTTTAATGGCCACATGTCAGATACTTTTCTTGGTCTAGTAAGGAATATTAAAAATAGAGATGAATCACAGCCCTTCTTTCCATTTTACTTACAATGTAAAAAGAGGCAATAAATAAGATGGTCAGATAATCATAAAACAAGGTAAAAATTTAATGAAATCCATGAGATGTTCATACAAAATTGTATGGGATTTTGGAGAGGATGGGAATTGGATCCATTTTTCAGGGAATCAGGCAAAGCTTCATGAAAAATATGAAATGGAAACTAAGGTGGTTGGATCTGTATGAATAGACAGGAACAGCACTTCTTGGTGGGAGGAATAGTAATAACAATGGCATGAAAACTGAAAATTGATACTGTCCTTAGGAAATAATGAACAGTTCAGCTTGTCTGTGTTGGGAAAAAGTTGAAGCCACTAACTGCCCTAAAGAAGTTCCAGTTTATTTAGTAGGAAATGGTGAATCACTGAAAGTTAGGGAGCATTATTATGCCTCCATCAGAGTAAGAAAGATTTATCTGGCAGCCATTTTATGAAAGGGGGCTATTAGAAGTCATAGTGAAATCACATGCATGAAAATTTATGGCAGCCTTAACTATTGTGATAAGGAGTAGCAAATGAAAAGCAGGGATAGAAAGGGCACAGCTGATGACTTACTCGATGGATCTAGGGTGGGGAGAAATTTTGAGATAAAAACCTAGAGTTAAAAAAGACACAGAGATTTTGAGCCTGGGGAGCTGAGAAAATAAAGTTGTTATTAACTAAAATTGTGAAATTAAAAGTCACTGGGACTAAGAAGAAGATGACCAGTTGAATTTGAATATTTGTTAACTCATTTATTCATTCAGAAATTTTTCCTGAGCACCTCCTAGACGGATACCCCTTAATGTCTGTTTAAAATGTGTCAGAAAAGGAAAGGGAAAATGATACATTTGGAGCTCTAACTGACTGCCCAAACTTTTTGTGTTTTAAACATTACATTTAGTAAATTTTAGGAACTTTGCTTTGTTATGAGATTATATATGTATATATATATATTTGCTGTTAAAGTGGTGTGATATTAAGCAATAATGATGCAATTAGGTTTTTTGTAACTTTTAATTTTTTATATAATTTTATTTATTTTTATTTTTAAAAGTTTTTTTTTATACGTTTAAGGCTGCAAGATAGTATACAGAATTCCCAAATAGTCTTTATCCAACTTCCTCTAATGCTAACATTTTACATGGTATGATTGTCATGCTTTGTATTCCATCTTTGGGTCCCCTGACAATGCGATTGATATAAAAATTTTGCCAAGAATAAATTCATTATGGTATTTATTTCTATGGGTTTTGACAAATACATAAAGTTGTGTATTTACCAACATGCAAGATGATTCGATGGCACCCAAAATTCTTTTATGATGTTGTTTTGCAGTCAACACTTTCCATTCTCAACGCGTGATCTGATTCGTATCCTTTTATTTTAAAATCTTTAAAAAAATATTTTATTTATTTATTTATTTATTTATTTATTTATTTATTTATTGACACAGAAAGAGAGTGAGCACAAACAGGGGGAGAGACAGAGGGTGAGGGAGAAACAGTCTCTCTGCTGAGCAGGGAGCCCAAGGTGGGGCTCAACACCAGGACCCTGGGATGATGATCTGAGCCAAAGGCAGATGCTTAACTGATTGAGCCACCCAAGTACCCTAATTCCTGTCTTTTTAGATTGTCTTTTCAAGAATATCATATGAGAAGAATTATATAATATATAGCTTTTGGCTTTGGCTTTTTTCATTTTGAAAAATATGTTTAATTCTTGTTATTACATGGATCAATATTTATTTTTATTTCCAAGTAGTATTCTATTAGATAGACATACATAGTTTGTTTATCCATTCTTCTGTTAAATGACATTTGGGTTGTTTCCAGTTTTTGAACATTATAAATAGGGCTGCTATAAATATTCATATACAGGTTTTTGTGTGTGAATATATGTTTTCAGTTCACTTGGGTAAATACCAAGACTGTTGGTTATATAGTATTATACATTCTAATATTATCAACACTATTCTAATAGATGAGTAAGTGATAACTCATTGTGATTTTATTTTGCATTTATCTAATGACTAATGAGATGAAGTATCTTTTCATATGCTCATTTGTCCTCTTTATCTCTTCTTTGGTGAAATGTATGTTCATATGTTTTACTCATTTAAAAAAAGTGGGGTTTTTGTTTTATTATTGTTGAATTTGAAAATTCTTTGTTCATCATAGATACAAGTTCCTTATTTATCAGATATGTGTTTTTCAAATATTTGAGGACACTATGTGGATTGGAGATAAGAACATCCTTTTCAGTAAATGAAGAAGAGAAGTAGGTAGAAAATATGAAGGATGTAAGTGATTTGAGCAGGACCTTCAGTTTGACCTAACACTCATTTCTAGAACAGTCCATCCAACAACAGTAGAATACACATTCTTTTCAAATACACAGGGAAAATTCAGCAAGATAGACCATACAAGATAGACACACCAAGATTTACATAAACCAAAGTTTATGTAAGTGAACTTTATAAAACTTAAGAGAATAGAAATAATATAAAGTATATCCTTGGACTTACTGAAATAAAACTAGAAACCAATAATAGAAAGTTATTTGAAAATATCCAAATATCTGAAAAATAAAACATAAATTTCTAAAAAATGCATGAATTAAATCTTTAAGGGTGTTAAAAATATTTTAAACTGAAACCATGTATAGTTGGAACAAATAGAAAATAGCTTTTGGATATTTCCTGATGGTTTTTTTTCCCCCACTGTTATCTCTCTTTCTGCTTCAGTTTGAGTAATTTCTATAGATCTAATTAAATTTAATTATCTTTTACTTGGCTGTGTTGAGTCCACCTATCAGCTGATAGAAGATATTACTTAACTCTGTTACTGTGTTATTCATGCCTGCATTTATGTTTAATTTTTTTAATTGCTCTACTGAAATTACCGATCTGATCTTACATGTTGTTCACCTTTGCCATTATATCCTTTAACATATTAATCATAGTTATTTAGGAATACCCTTTTAGATAGTTCTTTTTTCCCCCCTATGGTTAGGCTTTTATCATCAAAGCACAAAATTTTGCTTTGCAAAAGGAAAAAAATGCTGATATATATTTTATACATATTTATTTTTAAATTTTATTTTATTTTTTCAGTGTTCCAAGATTTTTTGTTTATGCACCACACCCAGTGTTCCATGCAATACGTGCCCCCCTTATTAGCCACCACCAGGCTCCCTCCCCAGCCCCCTCAGTTCTTTTCTCAGAGTCCACAGTCATCTCATGGTTCACCTCCCCCTCTAATTTCCCCCGATTCACTTTTCCTTTCCTTCCCCTAATGTCCTCCATGTTATTCCTTATGCTCCACAAGTAAGTGAAACCATATGATAACTGACTTTCTCTGCTTGAATTATTTCACTCAGCATAATCTCCATCTGTGTCATATCTGAGCCTGGTTTGGATGATTGCTTTGTTCCTTGGGAATTGTTTTTAACCTTTTGTACACCTAGTCGTTTTATGTTGAAAGCCTGACATTTTGTGTAGAAGTAGAGACTAAAATAAATGGTTTTTATGCTTTGAGATAAATACTTTTTACCATTTTGTAGGTCATCTAACCATAAGTTAGATTCTTTTTGACTATGTGTCCCTGAGGTGAGACTGCTGCCTCCAAGTTTTTAATTTTATTATCATTATTTTTTTTAGGGAGAGAAAGAGACTTATGGACAGAGGGTGAGGGAAAGAGAGGCAGAGGGAGAGGGAGAGAGAGTTGGGCACAGAGCCCAACTTGAGGCTTGATCTCATGGCTCTGAGATCATGACCTGAGCTGAAAACAAGAGTCAGATGCCTAACCAACTGAGTCACCCATGCGTTCCCCTCTTTTTTTTTTTTTTTAGTTTTTTTAAATGAAAGACATTTTTAAACCAAAGTCTACTGATTTACAAAAAAATCTGTAAACTCTTTAAAATATGTTGTAAAATTTGTGTGATTATGGGCAAATGAGCTTCTGTAATTTTCATAAATTCTTCAAAGTGGTCCATGATTTAATACACATGATTAACAATAACCTCTGCTTTATGACATTTAAAAATAGTTATCTCACCTTCTTTTTTATCACTACCTAATGCTATCAAAAAACCCAATGTTAAACTTAGATTGCTACTATAAGTTCTTTGCCAAACCCCAAAGTGAGAAGTGAGGATGAATTAGGAAATAATTAGGCCTGTGTAGCCCCAATCACAAATTTCAGGAAGAGCTACTGTACAATGTGTTAATTGCAAAACCAAACAAATCTGTAATCCCTATGCAATGTAGGAGCCACATGGGTCACTGCTACTTATCACTTGCTTATTTGAAGGGTTGGCAGATGGAATTGATCCAAAAGCAACAAATATGTGATGACTAGTCCTGAAACTCTTTCAGTGGTGCCCATGGGACACATCACTACTTTTATAATAAACATCAATAGGGAAAAAATTACTATTTCCTTTACCAAAACTGATCTTGCACAATTTGTTGAAATTATTTACTATCTAATGTGAGATGGATTGTAGAGTACTTGACTGAAATTTAGGAGAAAATTTTTGCATTTTTCAAATTTTAACTACTTTCTGATGTGTTTTCTTTTGAGGGGTAGAAATTATGACTTCTATGTAAGATTTTTTACTTTTTTATTTTCTGAAATAACTTACTTGTGGTTAGGAAATCACACCCCCAAAATAGGAAGGATTAATTGGCACCAACCCAAAGGCGTATTTTTATTATTCACTAGGAAGATATCAGGATATCCCTCTGTTATAGGTTGAACTATGTCTCTCCCAAAAATATATATGTTGACGTTCTAACCCCCTAGTATGTGACTTTATTTGGAGATAGGACCTTTAAAGAGGTAATTGAGTTAAAATGAGGTTATGCTGGTGATTCCTAACCCAACATAATTGGTGTTGTAAGAAGAGAGATTAGAAAACAGATACACACAGAAGGAAGACTATAAAATGACACAGGGAGAAGGTGGGCTTCTGTAATCTAAGGAGAGAGACCAGAAAAGAAACCCAAATTACGTGCACTTTAATCTTGGACTTCTAGCTTCCAGAATTTTGAGAAAATAAACTTGTGTTGCTTAAACCACTCAGTTTCTGATATTTTGTTATGGAATCCCTAGAAAACTACTACAGTTTCCATTTCCATCTTGCTACCCTGTTTCATTTACCCATTTGTAAAAATTTTAATCTTAAAAAGATATTAAGAATATTGTTGATATTGTGATGACCAGTGTTCATTTTTTAGTTTATTACAAAATATGTGTTTCTTTGTATACATTTTCTGTATTGGTAACATGCATATAATTATATCTAGTCACTAAGTTTTCTAGGGAAACTCTACAAAATGATCATAGCATATATTAACACCTGTAAGGAAAGCATCATATCAAATGGGAGATATGCACATTCTGCTAAGCTGGGAGAACAAGATCATATCTAACATAGATATTTTGAAGCTAAAATTACTTTAATCCGGTATATTGTCAAATATGGTGCCATATTTGTGGCAATTTTATCAAATGAATGAAAAAAGAATATTGTAATAACTATATACACAGTGTCAAAATGTTTCCAGCCTACACATGTTGGAGATTTGTACATTTTTCCATGAACATATTGTTGATTCACAAAATGCAACTACTAAAAGACATGGAGTTGCAATAGGGTATAGAGGCCAAATTAATTTGACAATAGAATGAAATGGGTCTGACTCTTGAATCTGCCACCTGTTTGATGTTTGGACACGCTATTAACTTCTAAACCTGTTTTCTCATCTTTAAATGGGAATCATTATAAAGTATTGTGAAGCTTAATGAGGTAATAGATGTTAAGTACTTGACTTATGTGCTTGGCAAATTATAGGTGCTCAATAAAGATTAGGTATCATCATCATCATCATCAGTAAATTAATAAATGACGAAAATGTGTCACCCCAAAGAAAAATAGAGGAAAATGTAAAAGATGGCTTGAGCTCTATAATTATCCAGAAATATCCAATAAAATTTTTATAACTACAGCATTAAACTTGGTGCATTCAATTTTCATTGCCAATAGAGGAAATTTAAGGTCCAAGGATATGTTATTCAACTGACGTCCTTTAACCAAGTTTTCAAGGAAAATTTTTTATTTCTTTTCAGGAAGAAGCAAATTGTTCAATATCTATGTAGATCTTTGTTATAATGAAAATGGTCAGAGGTGAGTACACTTAATACATGACAGAACTGGGGCACCTGGGTGGCTCAGTCAGTTAAGTGTCTGCCTTTGACTCAGGTCATGATCTCAGGGTCCTAGGATTTAGCCCTGCCTCAGGCTCCCTGCTCAATGGAGAGTCTACTTCTCCCTCTCCCTCTGCTCTTTCCCCCTCCTCTCATGCTTGCTCTTTCTCTCTCTCTCTCTCTTTCAAATAAATAAACAAATAGATAAGATCTTTTAAAAAATGACAGAGAAATAATGGTTAAATATTAATTTGTTCTATATGTTACAGGGAAAAGTATGTGGTCAGGACAATATATGCCATCCATCTATAATTAATTCTCTCAGTAGCTGGATAGGAAAAGATATAACTGAACAGTGTTTTCCTTATAGTCAACCTAAGGTTGTATAATTGGAATACAGTACTTTCTATGAAATGGGATACTGTGAACTGGACACTGTAAATAGTTTCTAAGGCAGGATATTTAATTACATGGGAAATTTTTGTAAAAGTAAACTTCCTAGTATCTTCTCTTCCCCCACAGTAAAGGGCATGATCTAGGGGGATGAACATCAGGCATTTAAATTTAACCCTTCATTTACCTCTTTGCCCAGGATTTCATTGAATGATAGAATTTAAGTATGATCACTGGCAGAAATGGTGTTTCAATCTCAGCTACTCTTTGAGCTATGCCAACAGGATTGATTGAACTTTATTTGAGTCCAGTGTTTGATGGCATGAAACACAGCCTTCCTAAGGTTTATTTTCTTCTTTGTAGGGAAATGATCCAAGAATAGGGTGACAAACTTTGTATTTTTGAACTAGTAATTCTGGCTGGGTCAGTATTTTAGGAATTCTAGTATATTTTGCCTGTATTTACTGGCATACTGCAAAGAATTTGCTCTGAATTTGGTAGACACCATTACTTAGATGAAGGCTTCCAGACGACTCTTCAGAACTGAGCACTTAGAGGTCAAGATGGCCTGAGAGAAACAATTTAATTGAAAATTGGCAGTAAAAATATTGTCAGCCTAGAGAAGGAATTAAATCAATTAAATATGAGAGGGCATTCATCATCCTGAATCACAGCAAACCAGTTGAATTAATAGTATATATTCCTTTCTAAACAATGCAGTAGTTTTGTGAAAGTTGCTTTGCTTACTACACTGTCTTAATTTTCAAAGTATATTCACAGTTTAAAAAAATTGGCCAAAGGTCCACTGTGGCAGATATACCTTAAGGTTCTCCTCTACTTATACCCACATGTAATTCCCTTTTCTACAGTATGGGTAGAACTTGTGATTGTGGTTCCAATCAGTTGAATGTGACAAAGGAGTTGGAATGTTACTATCTTGATTGAGTTACATTATGTAAGGCTCTATTTTGTAGACTGGAGTGAGAGAGATTGCCCATATGGCATTAAAGAAGTAGCTGCTCTCAGCTACTCCCTGAGAGGACCATGTGGCAAGGGAACTGCAGGCAGTACTTAGCATACGTGCCTCAGAGAGGCTATCTGTAGCAGATAGCCCGAAGAAGGTGTGGCCTGTAGCAGATAGCCCGAAGAAGGTGAGGCCTGTGTGTGGTCATACAGTGACAAGGGAATGAATTTTGTCAGTAACCTTAATTGAACTTCTCCAGTCAACTCTTTAGATGAGAACACCCAACCAACACCTTTATTTCAGTGATATCCTGAGCAAAGTGATCAACTAAGCCCTGACAAAATTCCTGACCCACAGAAACTGTATAATAATAAATATGTATTATGTTAAGCCACTAAATGCATAGTAATTTTTTATGTAGGTGTACACACACTAAATAGTGGCAGAGTGAAAAAGATACTCTAACTCTAACCTTAAGTCAAAATCATTCTTATACAAAAATTGCTGCTTAAATAATCAAAGTTGCAATTTCATCATTCTCTTCTCACAAAGTTCCATTTGTGAGAACTCATTCGTGATATGTAAATCAAAAAAATGAGTTGTGGTCTTATTTTAAGGACTTTTATGATATAAAATGATACACAGAAAAACCATGAAACCAAGTATATAGATGGTCACAGATGCAAAAACTGAGGTTGACCAAAAGTCTATATTGAGAGTTACTTGCTTTAAAAAAAAATTCTTGAAATGATTGACTTATGGTTGGAAAGAAAAATAGCATACAATTGCAAATATTATTTTTTAAATTTTTTAAAAAGATTTTATTTATTTATTTGACAGAGAGAGAGAGATCACAAGTAGGCAGAGAGGCAGGCAGAGAGAGAGGGGGAAGCAGGCTCCAGCTGAGGAACTTGAAATTTATCTGAAAGTGAATTGAGAACCTCAGAGTTTTAACAGGCTTTACTTGCTAGCATAATGTCAGAATGGATGACAGCAGTAGCAAATAGAGAGGTCCTTGCCAATCTGTTTTTTTTTTAAGATTTTATTTATTTATTTGAGAGAGAGAGAGAGAGAGAGCACAAGCAGAGGGAACAAGAGAGGGAGAAACAGTCTCCCTGCTGAGCAGAGAGCCTGATGCAGGGGTTGATCCCAGGACCTTGGGATCATGACCTGAGCAGAAGGCAGAGGCTTAACCAACTGGGCCACCCAGGTGATCCACCATTCTGTTTTATACATGTGGTATGTATGGGACCCTGGGTCAAATGCTGGGGTTCAAGAAGGTATAGTAGACAGTCTTTGCCTTCAGGTAACCTAGAACTTCATAGGAAGATAGCTCTATACATTAAATAATAAGCAATAATATAAAATATAATCCAAGTACTGAATTATATTCAAGTTAAGTAAAAAGTTAGACAGCAGGAAAAGAGTTCAAATACAGCTCTTAGGAAAGGTGTTTATAGAAAAAGGGATTTAGTAGGATGTAACAAAATAAGGTAAACATAGGTAAGAGGGATAGGGAAATTATTCTAGGTTGAGTATCATCTAATCCGAGAGTAGGGCTTCATATGGTGAATAAAGGATGTGAAGGGTGAATAAGTTTGGATGAAATTGAAAGCTGATAGAAGAGTAAGAATCTAATCTCTATGAAGACAGGGATATGGTCTCTTTTGCTAAATCTTCTGTTTTTATTACCAGAATAGAGGTTGCCATATGGCAGGCACGTAATAAATAGCTGGAAAAGAAAAAAGGAAGGGAAGAATAAGGAAGGAAAGAAGGAAGGAAGGGAGGAGAGAGGGAAAGAGAGAAGGAAGAAAGTTGGAAAATGGGTAAGGTAGATAGAGGAGAGCCTTAGGATCTTATTTATACAAACAATAGTATTATTAAGTTTCTTTATTTCCAACAACAGAGGCTGATTCTAGCTGATTATGCCCAGAAAGTATTTTTTGTGTTATTCACAGAGTTAAGGTGAAGATTAGGATCAGAATTAAGCTAAGCTTCCAAGAATAGAACAATGTCACAGAACTGTCTGGCCTGATGAGGAAACTCCTGCTTCTTTTGTTACCTTACTTGATCTAAAAGCCACTGTATTTGCCTACTCCTCATGTCACTTCTGCACAAGAACTTTATTTTGCAATCACTGGGAAGCAACATCACTATTGCTGCCATCACCAAAAAGTGCATGCTTCAATCCTTTTTAGCACCAAGAAAGAATGGATACTTCAGAGAGAGCTTGTTCATTTCCAAATCAAACTGTTAGGTGGATATATCAGATTGGTGCAGTGCAGGTCACATGCCTGCTTCCTAGCTTCAAGGAAGGCTGGAATTTTAGGTCTGACTCTTATGTTAGGAAAGCAGAATTTATTATTTGGAACTTCTCTAAATATAGAAAGCCTATTTAAAATATGAGGGGCAGATATGAATATGACAGATATTTGCTGCACAGTACACTGGATATCAAAGCACAAGCTAAATGTCTATCATGGTAACTCAGGAAGATTAATTTGACAATATCATGTAGGACATATTTGTGCAATCAGATACAAGTGCCAAACTTGGAGACCAGTTAGATAATTATTTGGTTTTCGGGTTTATCCTGGGATGGTAGTCATGGGAATTTTAAGAGCAAGATCAGATACTGAGATATAGATGACATGACAACATAGGAAATAAAAAGGAAAAAAAGGTGTCAGTAATGACCACCTTGGTTTTTTGATTCAGAAAATGATGGTGTTATACACTGAAATAAAAATATCAAAGAAAAGAGAGTTTGGGGTGGAAATATCTTGTTTGGGCTCTACTGTAACCATCTGAGGAGGTTTTGTTTTTCATCTTTGAATCTCAAGACTCTAGTACAGAGGTGGAAGATGGTAAGTACTCAGTCAACATCTAATCATCTACATAAATATGTTGAATGGCAATTTATGTGGAAGCTGGAGACCCGGGAAGGGAAGAGCACCAGAAATAGCAGTCATTTGTATGGGCTGATAAAACCTGGAAACTCTCTTGCGGAAGAAAAGCAAATGGTCAAGGTATGAATCTAAGGAGAGATATGCAGATAGAAATAAGAGGTAGGAAAAGTAACAATGAAGCAGACTCATAAGAAAGAGATCAAAGAAGCTGGGGGGGGAAAGTTAGAATGCATGATTTTGTACAATCTTTTTTCTAAGAGAAGAAAGATGTTCAGGGATAAGAGTGACATTTTCTCATGATGCTGCAAATCAAAGAATAAGAGTTGAGAAATGTTTCAGAGGCTCTAAGTTTTTTAAAATTTTTCTTTAAGTATCTATTAATGTCACTGGAAATACATGAAATTAGAAAAAAAAATCTGATGGCAACACACACATACATATACAAGAACATGGTAGAACAGGACTAACATTTAATGAGCCTTAACTATTCCCCCTCCATCTAATCTCATCACCCATTAGCAGCAGAACTTCTTCCTTTAAGACCCAGTTTGAATATCCCATTTCTCCCAGGTAGCTTACCATGATCACTTCAACAAGATAATCCTCAACCTAGGACTGTGCCTTGTATGTAGAAAGTGCTCCTTTTTAATTCCCAAAGAATTTGTGACAAAATATGTGAATTTTAAAAAATCTTCTTTGACCTTTATCATCCATGGTTCAGGTGGCTAGGTTAGAGGACACTAATTACACTACAGATTACCAGTAAAAGTACCAGAAAATAAAGATGCTAAATTCTTTATTTGATCCAGATGTAAGGAAGAAAAATGTGAAAATATGTAGTCCCAATTGGCTTTCTGTCCTTCACCCCTCTCCCAAAAACTTCAGATCAGCTACAGACTTTATTATCTACGGAATAAAAAGAGAAAGAAAAGGAAAAAAAAGCAGGAACTTATATTGTGCCAATTTCTATGATCCCAGATGGATTTGTAAAACTCAGTGAGAAGAGGGAAGAGAGGTCTTATTGCTCCCATCTGAAGCTCTGGGGGGTTGCTCCACAGACATATATTGGGATGTGATGTAGGAACAACAGAGAGTGGTCTCAGAAGGATATGGAAATAATTATCAGCCTCTGGTGCTTATAAGAAAGGGTTCAGAAATAGTTGAGAGAGAGAAATAGAGAAAGTATGCTTGAGGAAATGCAAGTGCACCAGGGGATATGCAGAGGGGTCTCAGAGAAGAGAAAGCCAAGATCGGATTTAGAATGCACTTGTAAGGAAGAAGCGAGACCTAAGAATCCAATTGGAGAAAGAGGTTTGCACAGGGTCAAGGTAGATCAAGGCTTGAGAAGTAGACTAAGAATTTTCTTATGGTCTTTGTTCACATAAGTCACCAAAACATCACATCCATTCCAGGGAAAACAGCAAGACTGGGAGACACTGAATGTGGATGAATTTTAAATCCAAAATGACTGAAAAGATATTGAATTTGATAAGCTTCTTTGAAAGTGACTGGATTAAGTTTTCTGTCTCAGACAGAAGGGCAGCTCAAGCTCTGGAAAAATAATGTTAAAGCACTTTTTATAAATACCACTTTGTTGATTGTGTGATTAGGAAATTCATACCCATCAAACAATAATTAGTCCCATCTACACAGAAGTCCCTATACCACTTTTTCTTTCTGGTATTTACAAGCAATAACCTCACCAGTTCCTGCCTTAATAATTTGTATATTTTCCAGAGGACCTAACACTCATTTGGGTAGACTGCAGATTAATAAACCTTAGAAAGAATGAAGAACTTTGTCCTTTAGAAAGGACAAAGCCAACAATGTCAGGTGAGGAATTTGGGAAGATCAACAGGAAATCCAGGAGCTCTTGGCAAACAGCAATAGCTAACGCTAAAATAAGCAGTACCTAGTAAAGGGCTGCAAGTGACACAGGTGGAGTTCAGCACTAGAGAAATTTTTAAGAGGCCATTCATAGAGGCCTACTAAATTGGTTGCCTTTTCCACATTGAGCATCTCTAAAGGAGACTTTGAATTTAGATCTAATTTTATGAGAAGTGCCTTGGGTGAACTTCTAAAGAAAGACAGTTTTGGGGGTTTTCTAGATTTATTTATTTATTTTGGAAATAAAGAGAGAGAGAGAGAGCACAGTGGGGAGGAGCAGAGGGAGAGGGAGAGAGTCTCGAAGCAAGAGCCCCAAGCAGGGCTCAATCTCATGACCCTGAAATCATAACCTGAGCTGAAACCAAGAGTCAGACACTCAACCAATTGAGCCACCCAGGCACCCCTAGAGAAAGTCAATTGTAAGGGCACTAGAGAATACAGTAGACAAAGGGGGTTAGGAAATATATCAGGTCTTGTCAAATAACTGCTGCACAAGGACTAATTAGCAAATCTAACTTAATGTTCAGTTATGTCCCCTGCTTCTTTTGATTCCCCTGGATAAGAATAGGATGGTTTTATAATCTGGGCTATAGATTAGCCTGTGAATAAGTGTCCCCAGTGCTATGATGGTCAATGACTGAATCCTATCCTGTTCCAGCCCTTTGAGTTCCATGAAACTTAGGCAGTGCCCTTTCAATATCAAACCACCATCTGTGTTTTCTCCCGACTCTTCATCTGTCACACTCAATCGCAGCTCTAGTTCTGCCATTTTATCCTCCTGTGTGGTCCAGTTCTCCTTTCATGGTAGCTTCCAAGAGAGATTCATGAAGCTGCAGAGTGGCTGGCTGTGTGTATTTCAAGATCATACTGCTAAAGGAAACTTTTGGATTGAGCAATAGGATGACATATATTTGAGAAAATTATGGAAACTTTGATATTTGGCTTAAATTTTCTTCAGAAGGAACCCTGAGACAAAATGGGCACTCCCAGACATCCATCAAATATTTAGTCATGCCTTTGATTCTATCAAGTTTGCACCTATCATCAGTGAGCCCCAGAAATTCATGCCTACTCTTTCTCTACTACTAAAGTTCCTAAAGAAATGTGGAGAAAGACCCTGAAGTTTCATTTTTATAATAAGTAAAGAAAAGAGGTCATCCTATTCTAGGGTCTTTTTGCAAACATCATTGACTGGCATTAGCTTAAAAAAATGCATCTTGGCTGTCAATTACAAATGAAGTCTAGCAAGAGTTTTTGTTTAAAAGTTGTACATTCCAATGTTAATATGGTCTTTCCTAGAAAAAGCAGCTGCCTTTTATGGATTTTAAAAAGCCACTGAGTTTTATCAAAGGTTCCTCTTTCATGTTCTTCAATTGCTAAGCTATATAAGTTAACCAAAAGATAACTAAGCATTAACCCATGTTAGCTTTTGTTTTTTATCTTCTTTTGAAATCCCATGAGTTTAGCTAAGTACATTAAATGGAGCATAAATCTTTATGTTGTTTTCATTATGTCACATATTTGGAATATATATCTGAGACTATTTGATCGATTGTAAAATATTAGCTGCTGCACTGAAGATTTGTGACATGGATTTTAACAAGTGAACAAACATTTCAGGAGCACAGTGAAAACCATTGGCTGGGCAGCACGGATAAGTTATGACACTTGAGTTTAAGGACATCCAGACAGTTTTTACTCCATAGTATTTTCAGATATATACTGTAATTTACAATACTAAACACGAGCAAATTTGGAAATAACTTAAAGATTTAGAATTATTTTCTACTTTTCAGTTTTTTCATTTTTATATTCTAGTGAATATAAAATTCTGTCAAATTATGTAAAAATTACTTGAGTGATTATTAAAAGTACTGTATTATACTGGCTCAACAAATGTCCATTTCTAGATTTATATACTCTAGTCTTTTTATATGTCATAAATACAATCTCAATTCTTTCCTGTGTCTCAGTTTTACTTTGTCATTTCCTGCTCTGAGCTCTTTCTTATACTATTTCTTCTGCCCAGAAATTTTCATTCCTATCTCTCTATCAAATCTCATTCATTTGTTTATAATTATTAAGCTCCTACTATGTGCTAGACACTGTCTAGTATCTTTCAAAGTAGTTTAAATGTCACTTAATCCATAAAACTTTTCATAATTTTATCTCTCCTTTAAAATAATAGGAAGGATTAAGGGGCAAAAGGGTAGCTCAGTGGGTTAAGTGTCTGACTCTTAATTTCATCTCAGGTCATGATCTCAGGGTCATGAGATTGAGCCCTGCTTTGGGCTCTGGTGCTGGGTGTGGAGCTTAGGATTCTCTCTTTCCCTCTCCTTATGTCCCTCTCCCTGCACCCACTGTACTCTCTCTCTTTTTATATAAAATAAAATAATAAAATAAATAAATATAAATATAAAATAAATAAATATAATATAAAATAAAATAATGGGAAGAAATAAAAAAAGACAGTGACAGTTGAAATTCCAATAAAAGACAATCAACAACATGGCAGAAAAATTTGAGGGACTTTAGAGTCCCTCAATTTAATTTAATAAATAATTCCTAAGCACCTGCTCAAGAACATAGATTAAAAATGAATGTTTAAAACTGTCCTATTTCTAAAATACACAATCTGTTTAGTAAAAGCTTTACATTTATAGGGATTTTAAGTAAGGAGACTTTATAGGTCATGAATGGAAATGTTTGAAAATTGATCTTCTATAATAATTGTCCATACAAGTTATTATTTTGTGCATGGATTTAGCCTTAACAGTGAGCTGTTTTGAGTAATTCTCCTCCAACATTGCCACAGTGTTCCTGTATAGTAGAAAGTGGCCTAAGACTTTCTTGATGTAAGTAATGGTCAGATTGCTTTAGTTTTCCTCTGAGAACAGTCAAGCATTCTCTTTCACTGGTGATAGACATGGTCTCTCCAAGGATTAAGCCAGTTCATTCCTTGTCTGTGATCCACACATCTGTCTCTGTTATGGCCATAGGATTGTGCCACTCAATCCTATCTGAGTGGCTTCCCAGGAAGGAAAAACAATCTCTTTGTTCTAACAGTCCTGAAAAGACAATGTCTCCTTATTGATAGGAGAAAGAGGTAGAACCTTTCCAAAGTGAACAAGTTCAGTGAGAGACTTATTGGCAAAATCTGATCTAGGTGGAGTCCATTTTCTCCCAAATAAAGATACAATTTCAAGAAATTATTTATGAAGATTAGTTATAAAATACATTTCCAGGTATTTCAGAGCAATTTACTATGTAAGCATTTGAGTCTAAAGACCGGGCATCATGTTTCCTAAGGGGACAATATCATGCATTAACAGTGGCCACTAGAGCAAAGAAAATAAAGGGATCCAGATTATAATTCAGAATTTCAGCTGTTCAACATATTATATATGTTTTATATCTGTCTTATATTTTATATCTGTCTTATATTTTAGGGAAGAATTTGGGGTTTTTAAATTTTTTTAATTTTTAAAATATATTTTATTTATTTATTTGATAGAGAGAGAGAGAGACAGTAAGAGACGGAATGCAAGCCAGGGAAGACGGAGAGGAAGAAGCAGGATTCTTGTTGAGCAGGGAGCCTGATGCGGGGCTCGATCCCAGGACACTGGGATCATTACCTGAGCCAAGGGCAGGTACTTAACGGCTAAGCCACCCAGGTGACCCAAATTTTAGTTTTTTAATAACATTCTATAGCTGGAGGTCCTGTTTTGGAATGAGGTGAAGTACATACTAAGGAGTGTAAAAGTTTCTCAACATCTAGAACTTGAATTAATTCATAACATGAATCTGTGAATTGAGATAGAAAACTATGGATTAGAATAATAAATAATAAATCTTTGGCATGCTTCCAGATTTGAGATCAATACAATTTAAGAAGAAAAAAACAATTGTATATCTACTGATGTGGCAGAATAATCACTTGAGACATAGTGCCTAGGTTAGTGCTTGGTATATGGAAGGTAATCAATAAATATTTACTCAATGAATATCAACAAGGCTGGTTTTTCTTTTCCCCTTCCTCTCCAACTATGGTCATAATTTCTCTTTCTAAGACATAGTCTTAGCCCCAAGAGATGGCTGTTAGGATGAAAAACATTCAACCATTATTCTGGTTGTTTTGGTGAGAGTGTTATTGGATGAGACTTATACTAAAATCAATGGACTTTAAGTAAAGCAGATTTCCCTCCATAATGTGAGTGAGCCTCATCGAATCACTTGAAGGCCTGAATAGAGTAAACAGCCGACCACTCCCAAGCAGATTGCTTTAGACTTCCTTTGCAACATCAGCTCTTCCTGATTTCATGGAAGACTGCCTTTGGACTTGAATTGGAACTCTTTCCCAAGTTCTTGCTTGCCTCCATCATTAGATTTGAACTCTCCAAGTCCTCACAATTATGTGTGCCAATTTCTTAAAATAAATCTTAAGTGTGTATATATGTACATCTCATTTCTTCTGTTTCTTTGGAGAATCCTGAATAACACAAAAGGTGAGAGATGCAAGAGTGAGATAAAATGTTTTAGAAAACAGAAAGAATGATCAAAATCAGATGTATTATGTGTCCACATGCCTCCCGCCCAAACTCATTATAGAATCTCTGAATTTGGGAGGTGGGGAAAGAGAAAAGACAGTATGAATGAAATAATGTTTGTATGTAAGGCTGTGTTTTCTGCCCCCTGCCCCTCAAGGTAGACTTTTTCCCTTGTGCCATGTGGGAAGCATGATAGATACTCCAACTCTGTCTGACAGGATGGAGAATCTGTATTTCACATATGTCATGAGGCTCAGAGAGGAAGTAACCACAGTATAATTGCAAATGCCATAGAGCAGATCCAGTAGAATTCTAAGTCTGAGGAGAAGAAGGCAAGAGACAGCTTTGAATTTCCTAGAGAGGTATGGAAAACATTCCAAAATTTCTTGGGCTTCCAAGCATGAAAATCAGATGAAAGAGAAAGAAAATATCTGTAAAAGTTTCTAATGCCAGTTGGGCCTCCTCAGAAAAAAGGAGTCAGTTAAAGATTTGGTTATATCCCTCCAACTGGCAAAGTCCCAGATGTAGGTGTAAACTGAATTGGCATCCAAAGTCTGCATGGATCCATGTTAGCAAGACTGCCCACCACCTGGGCCTAGGAGCTCAGATAGTATCTTCCTCACAGAGGAAGTGTGAAGACAACCCGCCAAAGCATCTTACCAGCATTCTTGACTGTCTTTCAGAAATAGAGCTTGCTTGTGTCCTGGGATTATGTTCAGTTCCTTACATGACCCACCATGAATGAACAACACCTCTCATTGGTCTCATCAGTGTTCATAGTTCTGGACCATAAGGGAGATGATGGAGATGAGAGAGGGATAGGCCCTCATACTTGAGCAAACTGGGGAGAGAAGGAATCCAATGAAGCTACTTCAGTGAGAAAAAAAGGTACCAGAACACATGGCTTTTTATAAGAAGGAATTTTCATGCAATTAAAACATCATGTGGTCAAAATTTGGACTCTCTTAGCTGCAAGTAGTTGAAGTGGTTGAAGTAAGTCAGCTTTTCCTCAGAGAAGTTTCCCCTTTAGCATGGCTTAGATACTGTTCAATAGCATAGAACTCAGTTTCTAATTTCTGCTTCTTAGGAGCTGTGAAAATCACTCAACTATTTCAAACTTGACAGTCACTCATAATCAAACAATTCCTCCTTGAGTGACTCAAACTTTTTAAATATATCTTTTTGGTCCTATTAAAAATTTTTGGAGGCTGGAGGGACTTCAAATTCTGAAGCTATTTTTCCATTTTGTGATTATTTGCTTTTCCAGAATCTTTTTGAAAATAGGAAAATAAAACATATAACATTATATTAAAAAAAGTTTTTCACGGTATTTTTCATAAGTAGAGAGATGGTTCTCATTTCCAAGTCATTTGAAAGTCATGTTTTTAACTAGATTAAAATCAGGGTGTCTGGATGGTGCAGTCAGTTAAGCATCCAACTCTGTTTTGGCTCGGGTCACAATCTCAGGGTGTGATCTCAGGGTCATGAGACTGAGCCCCGCGTCAGACTCTATACTTGGTACAGAATCTCAATCTGCTTGAGATTCTCTCTCCCTCTGCCCCTCCTGCTTGTGCTATCTCTAATATAAATAAATTAGTCTTTAAAAAAATAATAAATAAACTAAGTCACAAAAAAAGTGCTACAGACTTGTAGAGGGTGGAAAGTTCAGATATATATTGATGCACGAATGGTGCACTAGATACATAGGCAAAAATTAATGGAGGTTTTTTCCCTGGTCACATCTTTAGAGGCCTTAGGCAAATGAAGGCATATATTGGGTCATTCAACTATTTTATTTAGAGCAGCATCTTTCAAACTTATTTGACAGAGGACTGTTTTGTGGAAAACAAACAAAAAACCCTGCAAATATATAAAACTTAGAAAACTAGAGATGTCTAGTTTTCTACTAGAAACTTCTACTTGAAGAGCAGTGAGAAACCTAGCATCCTCCCTGCTTAGCTTTCTCTGATCTTATGGGTAATCCTTAAGGCATTTTAGGTATCCAGGGCTCTAATAATACCTATGACAGAGGAGGATCCTAGAGAGGAGGACACCATAGGAATCTATGTAGGGAAAAACAATTCTGCTGAATTTTCTCTTTGGTGCTGAGACTGAGATTTACCTAGATAAAATAACCTAGTCTCCAGAAAACAGTGGTAAAGTTTACAGAATCATTTTTATTTGGAAGCAATTTTCCTCTTTCTTGCCTTAAAAGATCTCCCTAATGCAGTATAAACCAGCGGGGTGGTATACTTTAGAGGAAATAGAATGAGAGGGTTTTTCACCAAACACGGTGCCTTACCCTCCCCTCTGATATACTCTCCAGAAAGTAGACTTGAGTTTAACATTGAGGCACTTAACGTTTCCCTACACATCGAAGTTCCATATGGAGAATCTTTACCCAGAGTGATATTTGCTTTATATCAGCCTGGGGAATTTTCAATGTTTACATTTGTACTATTTAACCATACTCAAAAAAAAAAAAAAAAGAATTCATCTTCTGTTAACGTGCATTGCTTTGAGCACTGCGGCAGATTGATCACAAATTGTTTTATAGTCAGTAACACACCATTTGGGAATCAGCAACCTACTGTTAATAAATTGTGTACAACTATCCTTCTCTGGAGATGCAGTAGGTCTTTGGAGTTAATATACACTATAGTTTTTCTTGTTTTAGCTAAGTTGTACATTAAGAAGATAGGCTAGGTTAGTACTTAGTGATGAATTATGTGTGTTGATTAGTAATCTGAAATCTGTATGAGTCTTCTACATATTTTTCATTAATGCTCCGGCTAAAATGTATTCCACAGATAAAAGTCATAAGACTTGAAAGAAAAGTGAAGACTGATAACCTTCTTAGAAAAGAACTAGGCCATTAGTAAGTATGTCGCTTAGCTGCCTAGTGAACACTTGATTTGCTCTTTGATTACTATTAACTTTTAGGGTGATATTTGAAAAAACTGACATGTGGGATAGGGTATATATTGGTAATAATACTATACTAGTACTGTTTAATTGTATTTTTACAGAGATCCAGACACATCTAATGCTAGTAGAGTCAAGAATCTCCAAGAACTTCTTAAATAAACTTGAACTCAGTTAAAGCTTCAGACTCTTCATTAACCAATCACATAACAAAGCTATAGAACTGGACTATAACCTTAACTATTCCTTTGCTAAATATATACTATCGCCTGCCATCAGTACAATCCTATGCTTCTTTTCATCCACTGAACAAGAGAGTGGTATATAGATAGGAAGACACTGCCAAAAATTAATGAAAGAAATAACCTCAAGTCCCATGTATACTAAAGCAGGAGAATAAAAGGGGGGAGAAAAGAAATGTTCAGGAAGTTCTGATATGTAACAAGTCAGATCGGTACAGGTCTTGAGGACAATGGCTCTCAGAGAAACTTGTTAGTCAGGGCTGGATTGACTTTGTGCCAGAGGGAAGGACAGAAACTAAAAAATAAGAAAAGGTTACTTGCTTCATTACTGGTAAGGAACTTAGCTTAACACTAAATATATGCAGGTGCATACATACATGCATACATACGTGTGTGTGTGTGTGTGTGTGTGTATGCACAGATGGCATAAATATGTAAGGTGAGTTGGAAATTAAAATGAGTGGAAGGAAGAAGGACATCCAGACATCTCATTTGGTAGGCTAGAAGGGGAGAAACATAGTTAAACAGAAGTGTAGAGAGCAAAGGGGCCTTTAGCAAGGGGTTTCTACCTGAATGAAACTAAGTTGGGTAACTTTCTTTTTCCTCTTCTTCCTTTTTAATTTTAAGTTTTCATTTAAATTCCAATTAGAGGGGCGTCTGAGTGGCTCAGTGGGTTAAAGCCTCTGCTTTTGGCTCAGGTTGTGATCTCAGGGTCCTGGGATTAAGCTCCGCATCGGGCTCTCTCCTCAGCAGGCAGTCTGCTTCCCCCTCTCTCTCTGCCTGCCTCTCTGCCTACTTGTGATCTCTCTCTCTGTGTCAAATAAATAAATAAATAAAATCTTAATAAAAAAATAAATTCCAATTAGCTGACAGTATATACTGACTAATACAGTATATTATTTTAAGATGTACTGGTAACTTTCTTCTGTGTCTCACCTTCATCACCTTTGTGTCCCTGACCTCGGAAGACTCACATGTACAGAAAAGCAGTTTTATGATCCGGGGTCAACTGGCCTGGAAATATGTCAATAACATATCTTATTAGGAAGAGCAGTTTCTCAATATAAAAGTCAAACTGGGGATACTCTCCTTCTAGAAATTATAAAAATGACCAAAAAAAATGGAGAGCCAAAATTATGTCAGACCGAACGTAAAATAACATTCATTTGGTACTAAGCGTTTGCAAAGTTCTTTCATGTCTATGGCCTCCCTAGAACTTTGTCCAAGTCTGATGCTGTTGTTATTAGTCTCCTTGTTAAATAGAAGAGAACAAACGGAGGCTCAGATTTAGAGATTTGTTCAAGGACTTGATGAGTTCATTTTTGTAACCTCTGTGCCTAGCATAGTGGTGACACACGAAAGACACTCAAAAGATGTTTATTAAAGGAATGAATAAGGTTGAGGCTTGTAAGTTCAGAAGCTATAACCAATTGTTTCTGAATCTGTTTTTGTTGTAAGTAACAGAAATAAACAGATTTTAGAGGTATTGTTATGATTATATAGAATCTAAGGTCATGAAAGTCGTATAGGTCTTAAAAAAATAAAAATGAAAACTGGAAGGCATTAGTAAATCAAGGTCATCTTTCTCTCCCTCTTAGTTTTCTGTATGTCTGCTTCATTTTTTCATGGCCTCTTTCTTCAAAGCAGCTTTCTTTGCTCTTCAGGGCTATGGTAGAAAACACAGCTGTCCCACAACTCCTGAATTCATATGTTACAGATTAAGCTTCAATTCAAATTCTTAGGGGAAAGATCTCAGTTGCCTCAACCTTTATTGTAAGATTTCCATTTCTGGAGTATCAAGAATCAAACATGGCTCCTGGAATCCCACTCCTCAAGTCACATGGCTGGGAGTAGTTCACAGAAAAGGAAGGAGGTGTTGGTTTAAGGCCATGCAGACATTCCAAAGGGGTCCATTACAATTTCTTTTACCAAATCCTATGTTGACTCTACTCTCCTACTTTGCATTAGTGCCAGTAGGAGGAATAATTTTTTGAAGTATTCTTTGTAATGTTCCCTCCTACATGACTTCAAGTGGGGAGAAAAGCCGTTAGTAATTCCCTACCCTATTTTTGCAGAGCAGAAAATAAAAGCTACCAGGAATGAACAATTATTTCTGTCTTTTGTTAAAATCTGACTTCCTTATGATTACGTTGCTTATCCTGGAGGTGGAGAGGACTGAACAATTTTAAAAGAAATCAAAGTAGAAATAGTGATTGTATTATAATATTGGTCTACAAACTACATTTCCTAGTCTTCTTTGCCATTTGGCACTTAAGCTGAGTTAGTCTTAAAAGACAACCTGAACTATTCAGGTAGAAGAAGAGGATGAAGTATGTTCAATTCAAAGGAACAGATATTTGAGGCAAGATATTTCCAGGAACATTTATATTCTAGAATAGCTGCAGCATAGATTGTAAGGTGGAGGGGTAGCAGATGTGATTGGAAAGGTAGACTGGAGAGGGGCCAGGGTAACTTTAGCCTTTGGGTTCCTGAGAATGTGAACTTTATTTCATGGGTCAGTGAAAGCCATTGAAGAAGTTGTAGGGTCATATCGGTAGTTTAAAACCTCACTCTGGTGAGAACACTGAAGGAAAATCAGAAACAAGTCAGAAAAAAACAGTGAGGAGACTGTAGTTACGGGTATAATATAGATATGGAAAATGAGGGCTGAGTCAACAAGTCGTAGCAGGGGGAATATAGAGAATAGGACTCAATAAGAGATAATAATAAAGATGTCGGATCTCTGATTGTTGCTGAGAATGTGGGAAATAGAGAATGTTTTTGGCTTTGGTATACAGCACTATTCATATAATAGGAAACCTGGTAGGAAGGTCAGGTTTGGACATGAAGAGAATGTGATCATCATCCTTGAATTCAATGAGTTTCGGATGTTTACGGTACATACAAGTGGAAAGGTCCAATAGCTAGCTGGATATACAAGCCTGGGGCTTAGAGTGATTAACTTGGCATAGGGGGTTAAAAATCACACAGAATTTGGGGAACTTTACATTTAGTTTTTCATGTATTTAATCTCCAGGGGTAACATAAGTAGGAGAAAAATTCAGCTGAACTATGAAATTTTAGAGCTGTCATCAGATTCTTTGAGTTCAATAGTCTGTCCTTGTCATGACAAATTTCATTCTTTTATCGGTGCTGTTGAAACTGAGCTTCATAAAACCTTCATCTCTAAGAACACATTTCCAAGGGGGCAGTTCCAAAGATAGAGAAGTGTACGGATAGGTACTATTCTGACCTAATATGGCATTTTAAAAATGTGTGTGCATTGCTATATGTAATTTTTTTGGTAGTAGCTGTTTTATAAAATTCTTTGAGTGGTACAAATGCTAATTCCTTAATGCTCAGAAGTCAACTTACTCTTAATTGGTTTTCTGGCTTTTATCGTGTAGGGAAAGTGTCCAGTTGCAGAGATGATTCTTCATGATTTTTTTTTCATGAAATTTTTGCAGGTCTCTAGAATTGAAACCTTCTTCCTTCTAGTCTGTGAGGGCATCCCTGATACACTAATATCAGCTCCATTTCCCTATGTTCAGTCAACTACTTGATTAATAGTTTAAGACCTCACTCTAGATTTTGCCCATTGCTAAATTATCTGGATGCTGTGTCTATTGGACTACACTGTCTTCCAAGGTTTACCTATAGGGCCTGCTGCCCCTTAGTGACCAGGTCTTATGCAGAGTTGTCCCTTTATGCTTGACCCACCTGGCATGCTGAACTGGGTATCATCCATTTGTGATTAACCAACAAAAGAACCAGAAAGGTAACAAGTCTGGAAAGCAGTCGATGTGTAGAAAGGTAAGAGAAAATATCCCTGTTTAGCCAGATACTATCTAGGAAAGCATCTGAAGCCAGATACTATCTAGCCTCAAATAATTGGAACTCTATGATGAAAAAGGAGGCTTTGAATTCTATAGACCTTCTGGAGGTAGAACAAAAAAACCTAGTGATTTAAAGCTTAAAAGACACAGATTCAGGTTTCATGTAAAAAGAACTTCCAAACATTTGGTGACATAGAATGAAAGGTTACAAAAAGTGAAAATTACCAGTCATTATGTGCATTATTGTCTGTGTAGTGATTAGAAACAAGATTTTGGTTTCAGAGTGACCTGAGAGGAAATCTTATTCCACCACTTCCTAGGTTTCATTGTCCACATCTTTTGAAGAGGGATAAAGATCTCCCCAACTTGACACTTGGGTGAATCCACACCCGTTCCCCCGCCTCCGCCGTTCTCTCCCAGGTGTTCTGGAGAGCACTCTGTGGTAAACTTCCCGAACACTAATCTACATCCTCGACTCTCCTTCCTGGGGAACCCTATTTAAATCATTAGCATTTTCATCCTCATTGTCTGATTCTAGCAGATTGTCAGCACGTTAGGGGCTAGGAGTCAGCCTTTTTCATCTTTGTATCTCAAGAGCTATGGTTGTTCATTTCCCCATCTTTCCTTTGTGAGGGTTTTGAAATGAGTCTTAGTAAATCCCTTATCTTCTATCCAACTGGGCAATGGGTAATCTATATCCATAAACTGCCTTCTGCCTCTTTCCTCTTATTCTCATTGAAATGCTCTTCAGCATAGTCTCATGCGCGGGAACATGGATTTCCGATCCAAGGGTGCCTTCTTGAAACGAAATACCACTCCTTCTTTATATTGCTTAATGTTCAATTAATTATTAGGTTTTAAGCAAAATTAAGCAATTATCACAGTTCACATTAATCTTGTGTTGGCAGCATAGCTTAGTGATTAAAAACAAGATTTTGTTGTCAGACACACCTGAGTTGAAAATTTACCCCACCACGTTAGTGTGTAGCTTCCCTAAATTTCACTGTCCACATCTTTTGGAAGGGTATAGTGAAAGCACTGCCTCATTGGGCTGCAGGGAGAATTAAAGGAGAAAATGGGTTCAAAATACCGGATAATATAGCAAACTCTCAAAACATGAGCTATTATTTATGATGTTGCTTTATTAATATTTCAAGTTCACTTTATTATTCATTCTCTGTAGATTTGTTTAAGTACAGATTAAAATACTTACTAATTTCTCTTGTAATTTCTTCTTTGACCTATGGGTTATTTAAAAAATCTGTTGTTTAATTTCCAAATATTTGTGGATTCCCAAATTCCCTCTGTTGTTGATTTCTAATTTAACTCTACTGTAGTCAGAGAACATATTCTGTTTGATTTCCATCCCTTTAAATTTATTAAGACTTGTTGCATAGTGTAACTCAAGTCTCTGTAAATTTAATATAAGATATATGAGATCTAAATATCGCCCCAAATCTCCTTCTGCATTTTCTCTTGAAAATGGATATCGAGTGTTTCTAATATTATTGCATTTTCTTTAATACATTTTTGACCTGCATGGTAGTGGTTTGAGACTCTAATCAGTGAATTCTGCCCCTTCGCCCTTTCTGATCAGGGCCATCTTGGTCGGCTCGTCTAGCCTCCCACCAGAGACATCCTTCTCCGTCTTCAGAAGACATGGCATTGAATCCGTTGCCTAGAGCTCACTGCTCTCACACTGTCAGCCATGGTCTGAGCACAAATTCTGAACCTCAGAACATCCGCATGTCCAGCTGGTCCTCTTTCTTCCTTTCCAAAGCCATGACCTTATAGGGGGATTGGAGATGAACACACCACCTGTGCCCTAAGTCACTCAATTTTTCTATCTAGGGCTACAAATGTCCCTGAAAATGAGAGAGAGCTGAGGCTTTTCTGGAAGCTTGTGCATTCCTGCACGATGCAGCAGAAGCTAGCCATGAGTCTAAAAATCTCTGTTAATAATTAGAGACTAATTTGCTATAGCTGCTTTTGCCCAATTTGTTTTATGCATTGTAAAATCCAAATTTCTACATGTGTTCAATAAGATCTGATGTAATTGTCATCAGCAAATTTAAATCAGCTGGAAAAAAAGGATTGACTACATGATTGTCCAATGTTAGTATATACCTGTTTCCAGATATTTGAAAAGGAAGATAATTTGTTGTGTATATAGATTTTTTTACAGGCAGCTCTATATATTGACATTTTGCTTTGCAATACAGAGCCACAAAAATATGTCTAGTGACAAAGAGTCAAGCATAATGAATAAGGTAAATACAGGAGACATTGTAGAATATTGGTTAAGATCCCCAGCTTTGGATCTGGACAGATCTGTATGTCACTTTACTTCTCTGAGTTTTAATTTTCTTCATCTTAATGTATTCGTAACAATTACAGTTGCTTACTAGTCAGGGTTTTGGTTGCAAACTTAGGCAAAAAAGGCACCTATTGGAAGGAGAGTTCACAGAAGTCTGGACTATCGAGCTCAGAAATGGAGCTGGAACCACGTTGTGCCAGAGGGGGAAACACAACAAAGTCTTATGTGGGAATAGTCTGGTTAGGGTGCCCTTTGCACACTTTCAGTGAACTTGAAGGTGTAATTGGCTTCTTCGGTCACATACTCCAAACCCAGAGCTTCAGGCAGGTTACATGGATGAGCCTTGGTTACATGACCGTGGTTGGCTGTGTCAGGGAGAGTTAAAGGTCTGGTCTTTCAGTTCATAAAATAGCCTCATGCATAGCTCATGAGCAGCCAAACAAACACATTATAGACAAATTTCCTCTATACAGACTACATAGAATTTTTTTCAGTATTTAGTAATATAATACATGTAAAGTGCTTAACACAGCACTGGTATATATTAGGCATTAATTGTGATCTCTTTTTTCCTGAGAATTAGGGGGATATATAATAAGATTCTGCACTCTTAATTAATGGAGAGGAAAGAAAAATCATAAACACAAAGCCCAAAAGCCACTGTATTTATATTTTGCTTAAAAAAATAACTATCTGAGCATATATACCCTGGGTGTGGTTGTTGCACTGAGGATGTAGTTCCTTAAATAAGCTTTTAGTAGTATAAAAGTTAAATCATCCAAGGGAAATAAAGGTGTTTGATTTTCTTAAGGAAGTAAAGAAAACATTGATTTCTTTGGTGGATTTAAACTAGGATCTGAATGCTCAAGAACAGAAACAATAGAAGCATCTGAGAGATCTGTGTTGTTTTGCTCTAAGGTGGCTGGTTTGGGACACATTGTCTAGAAGTTACAGTGTGACTTGGGGCAAGTTAAGTACAAGGCTCTGTACAAGGGCAAGCATCACAACATGGTTTCCAATAATAACATTTTAAAGAGCTTAAATGTCATCAACTGAACATTGTATTCCATTCCTACCATGGAATACAACTGTAATATCGTTTTGCCCAGTTTCTGAAAACTATTGCTCTTACTAAAATTACCAATGTCTTCCATGTTGCTAAGCTCAATGGACTTGCTTTAGTACTTATCCTGCTGTGCAAGGGCAGTGTCCTGGGAAAGAGACTCCCAAAAGAAGGATTTGCCTGGAAGGCAGTTAGTAGGGATCGACAGCAGTAGGGGAGTGAAGGAAGCAAGATTGGGTGGAGGGAGAAGCTGGGCTGCATGCAGCTGTAATGAAGACTGCAGCCAATCCTAAAGCAGGGCTCTGGGGCTACATGGCTCTTCTGAGTTGTTCTGATAGGTGAGAGCAGGACATTTCTTTCCCCTCATTTTCTGGTCATCCAGAAAAGAGAGCACAGACTTAGGCAAAGTGGTTCTCTTTGGTTGATGCAATTCTCAGGGAGAAGTCAGCTAAGAGCTGTTTGCTGCCAACACTCCTGGAGGTTGGAGGAATGAAGGGTTCAGTCCTGGAAGGTGGATCTGGTAATACGCCATGTCATCTACTATCCTTATTTTGCTCCGTATCATTATCTGATATGATTGGCCACTCCTTTAAAAATACTCTTCTCTTGGCTTCTCAGTTGCTACACTACCTTGTTGTGTTGCTTGGGTTTTTTCTTCCTTCCCCTCTGAGTGTTTTCCTTCTCTACCTGAATTTCACAGAAATTCTCTGGACCTTTATTTCTCCTTACTCTACTCAACATGAGCTAATTCTCTCTCCTGCCTTCAAGTATCACCAATGGCTACTAAATTTTTAATCATAATTCGTATGTCTCAGCTACCTCTAGAACTGTGTACTTTACCAACTAACCCTTACTTCCTCTTGGATAGCTCACAGGCTTCTCAAACTGAACATGTTTTGAACTGAAGTCAGGGTCTTTAGCATTGATCTTGATCCAGTGTTCTCCATCTTAGTTGCTCATGCTAGAATCCAGGGAGTCACCCTTAGCATCTTCCTCCGCATTAAATCTTCATTCAGAAATGACCCAGTCAGATCTAATTTGACCAAGAGCATACATCTCACCTCTATCTTGTTTTGTTTTCTTTTATTTCTATTTCTATCACCTCCATTATCCTTTATCTAAAGTGTTGCCATAACTTCCTCATTGGCCTCCCAGCATCCATTTTTGCTTCCCTCAAAATCATTCTTCATATAGCAGTTAGTTAACATGGTCATTTAAGAATTCAGATATTATTATGTTACTCACCTTTTTGAAACCCTGCAATATTTCTCCTTTGTACCTAGGGTCAAATCTAAAATTATTATCATGACCTAAAATGTCCTTGAGGAACATATTATATTTTTGTGTATTTCCCAAATGTGCATTTCCTATGCTGTTCTCACTTCCTGGAATAAACTACCTCTGGATCTCCTTATCAACTGACAATTATTCTTTATAATTCAAGATGGAATTGATATATCATTTTCTCAGGGAAATCTGTTCTAACTCCCCTGACTAAATTGGCTTCTCCTGCTAAATGCATTTTTAGCATTTATTCTTTCTCTTTCAGATGCCCTTTGAGAAATTTAAATATAATAAATTTTATTTTCTCTCTCTTATATTAGACTGTTAATTTCATGAGAACTAAGATTATGATTTTTGATCTACCATTAGACTGTCAGTGTTTGGAAAGTATTTTAAGAATAGCAGTCCTTCAATTAATTTTAGTTGAACATTTTATTAAGCACACATACATTCCTATATATTACACACATATACATATATTATCTTAATCTGTTAAAACCATAACAAAAATACCCATAGATTGGTTGGCTTAAATAACAAACATTTAGAGTTCTAGAGATTGGGAAGTCCAAGATCAGGGCACCAGAAAATTCATGTCTGGTGAGGACCAACTTCCTGGATTATAGACAACTATCTTCTTGCTGTACCTTCACATGGCAGAAGGAGTGAGAAAGCTCTCAAGAGACTCCTTTATCAGGGCATTATTTCCATCTATTAGGGCTTCACCCTCATGAGTTAATCAGTACCCCAAAGCCCCACCTCCAAATACCATGACATCGAGGGTTAAGATTTCAATACATGAATTCTGGAGTAGGGAGCAGGGAGGGGAGTGGCACAAACCTTCGGCCCCTAACGCATGTACACATATGAAATAGAAAACAAGTCCCAGACTTGTTTTATGACAGGAAATTCCTAACTTCTACACATCAGTCCTGAAACTGTTATGTGATGTTCAGTGTGGAGAATAAAGTTAATATTATTGTTACAACTTTGTATGGTGACAGAGCTAGACTTTACCATGGCAATGATTTTGTAATGTATGTAAATGTTAAGTCACTATATTATATACCTGAAATTAGTATGATATTTTATGTCAACTACTCTTCAATTAAAAAAAGATCAAATGAATAAAAGTTGAAGAGCATGCTATGAGGAGCAAAGGGACCCTTCCTAGAGGGCCAAGACACTTAATGAGGTCTGCTCCAGCAGTTCTGGCCAATTTCAGGCCTAGCAAGCCCCATGCCATTTGGGGGCACCAATGAGCAATCTGTAGAATGGTGCAAGTTTTGAGCACTAAGACCTAGAGCCACTATTTTCTGGGGATTAATACAATCCTGTGGAAACTGATGATGTTAAGCTTGAACATGTATTAAAATTAGAATGATCTGAATATGCAAGGATTTTTTTTTTAATAAAGAGGAATCACAATTTTTCAAGCAATGTGAGATTTCTTTGGTGAATAAGAAACAATTTTGTGCTGAATGAGAGGCTACCTGAATTATTTCACTTTTCCTGAGGGGCTTGTCCCTGAAATGCCTGGTGTCTTCATGATCTAGGCAGTCATCCTGTATGAGAGGCCATGTAGGTCCGTGAGTTCATAAAATGCCAGAAACAGTTTCTAAAGCAACATTTCACATATAACTGGATATATGGACTTGCATCTGGCACTGAGTGGGAAAGTCAAATGAGCTTTCACAGAATTAGGATGCTACCTTTTGATTTTTTTCTTTTTCACAAATGTCAGGATACATCAGGATTGGTTACCCTTCTCTATGTAGCACTTAATCTGTTTCTCTAACTCAGTGGGGTACATGGAGAGGCCAAACTTATGAGGTAAGAGACTGATTGACTCATGATTTGGTTTAGAAGGGAGAACAGTGACTTAATTCAAGCAGCTCTGTAAAATCATGTGATTCAAGAGCATTTCTATCCAGCCCACAAACTGCTGGTTGGTATTTCAACCAGCTAATTAAATATTTCCTGTTTTTATCCTATGTAATATGATGTAATATGCCTGCAAAATGGGTACATCCTGTTTGGGTGATTTTGGTAATTTTCTTTTAGCATGCTTGCCTTATTTTTTGCATGTTTGCGCTAATTTCTTTCAGGTTTCAGGAGAGACTCAATTTAGTTATGATTCCAAGTCTATTTTTCTCTATGTTTCTGAGAATCAGTATTTGAATAATAATTCAGAATCACTGATTTTCCAACCTTGAGGAGAGCCAAGTATGTAGTAGGTGTTCAGTACATGCTTATTGATCAAGTAAGTGATAGAACAAAGATAATTGTAAGCCATGGGATGTTATTTTATGCTTCAGCGTGGTTAGGCCATAGTGCTGCTCAGATATTTGGTCAAAAGCCAGTCTACCTACAGCAATGGAGATTTTTTTTTTTTTTAAGAAAAGATTAACATTCAAATCAGAAGACCTTGAGTAAAGTAGATTACTCTTTATAATGCGGGCAGGCTCTATCCTTAAAAGACTGAGGTCCTTTGAGTAAGGGGGAATTCTGTCTCTAGACCACCACTGGACTTGAGCTGCATCAAGTCTTCCCCGGGTCTCTTGCCTGCCCTGTAGATTTCAGACTTGCCAGTCCTCTCATTGTGTGAGTCAATTCCTTAAAATAAATCTCTCTATATACATATTTACATATCCTATTGGTTCTGTTTCTCTGGAGAACCCTGACTAATATACCATATGGTCCCTGTTTTGTGATCTGGAACTTGAATATGTGAATTACTGATATAAGTCACGATTTTGGATGCCCTTTCATTTCTTTTCCTCTCACCATGGATTACACTAAACTGTGTTTCAAAGTATGATTTTTTTGGTACATTGATATTAACACATCAACTTTCTCTATTTCAGTGGAATTTGTTTAAGCAGGTGAATTAAATGAAGAAAGCGTGATTAAATCTTACTTTCTAGAATACAAAATAAATTATCCTCCTAATTTGAAAACTTAAATGAAAATTTTAAAAGTTTCAGGTCTGGGATAAATGTTTACAGTCAGCGTATGACCAAATGCAGCTAGAGAGCGACTAACAATCAATTTTATATTCACTGAGACAGAATCTCAGTGCCACGGAAAGCACTATGCAGCTGACAGGAGACCTTCCTTGTAATCTGGGCAGGAATTCTGAAGTAATGAACTGTGCTCCCAGTGTGGGTACCATAAACTTCATAATGAATAACACTCTTTGAACGTCTGGACAAGAAAGATGTCTCACTCCAGGAGGGATGTTTTCCTTTCTGTAACCAAACTGTGCTTAGCTGATATTTGAAGCCTGACTTCACACTCCTTGGAGCTCTTCTTTGATCCAATACAGTTTAGTCAAATTGACTCTGATATGTTTGCAGATTGGAGTGGGGGTTAGGAAAATGTAGGAGTGGGGGTACAACCCATATGTTTCTCTTCAGCTGGGAATTTGCTAATATTTTTCTCTAAGGAAATAAGATTCCTTTTCCAGTTTTGATTGATCGATGGTAAGGAGAAATCCTGATATAGCTTTTGGCTCTAAATGGATTAGGGAGCGTTCCAAAGAAGAGCCACAAAGGTAGGGGATGGTTTGACAAGTGAAATATGGAGTGGGGAGATGAAAGAAATGTCAGCCTAGAGGAAAGACTATAGGAACAATTGACTCATGGTCTTCAAGCTCGGAAGAAGAGGGTTGATTATTTCTCCAGACTACAAAGGATAAAATGAGTAAAGCGCCAAGCTGTGGCTTATTGTGTTAATGTTGAATCTGCAAAGAAAATTCGGGACGCCTGGGTGGCTCAAGCGGTTAAGCATCTGCCTTCAACTCACAGGTCATGATCTCGGGGACCTGGGATTGAGCCCCGCATTCAGCTCCACATCCCTGCATCAGGCTCCCTGCTCAGCGGGAAGCCTGCTTCTCCCTCTCCCACTCCCCCTGTTTGTGTTCCCCCTCACTCTGTATCTCTCTCTGTCAAATAAATAAAATCTAAAAAAAAAAAAAATTCATGTCAGTTTATTGAACTAAAAATTGTCAGTGGCAATCACAAAATATTTTCCAGGGTCATGGTAATGAGTCAATTATCCATCTTTCTTCTCTGTTTTAGATGTTTTAGATGCTGTGCATTAAAGAAAAAGTAATCTGCTATACTTTTTACTATATAAATATTTGTTATTTGTGGTAGATTATATTATCATTCGGCAAAATTTACTCCTCTTTCACCATCTACCCTCCCATACCTCCATGGGAAAAGTGTATTTCGCCCCTGTATTGATATTGGGCTTGGCTCTTGACTTGTTTTAGACAATAAAATGTGGATGAAAGTGAAGGGAGACCCTTCTGAGTGGAAGCCGTAGAAGACATCATGTGTTTACACTTACCCATCTTCTAGTTTCTCTCATCATGAGAAAAACATGTCCTAGGTAGCTGTACCACTCCAGCCTGGACACAAATTGAGACAGGAGCTACAGACCCATTGAACCGCAGAGGTCCCCTAACTGCCTTTTCATGCAGTTTCATGCCTTTCCGTGCATGAAAATAAAGGCTCATTGTATCACCAAAATTTTATAGTTGTTTGAATGGGTTCGGTGCTTACTCATTCAGTAGGTCTTTATTGAGTATTTTCTATGTAAAAAGGTCTGTGCTAGATTCAGGAGAGACAAAAGACCCAGCTTTCAGTGTGGTTCTGGTCTACTCGAAGGAAGACATATGTACAATGAGCCAGGTTCATATAAGGCACCATGAGTCTTATGATCATTCTATAAAGGATAAAAGTGTGGTGTTGTGTGGGTTGGGAAATTGGAGAGAGAATGTCCATTTTGGAGGGAGTGAGAGTATATCAGGAATGTTTTCATAAAGAGAGATGGCTGAATACATTAATTAGAGATTGCTTATGTAAATTGTATTGCTGTATGCCTCTGCGTCTCAGACTGGGAGATGTACTTGGGGTTATGCATGAAGTGGTTGTATAGAATAGAATAAGCATCATACATAAGTATGCACGAGGTGAGATAATTTTCTGTAAAATAAATCTCTCTCTATATATATTTACATATCCTATGGGTTCATAAAATAAAAAAATAAAAAATAAAAAACCATAAAATGCCCATTTCCTAATCTCATCTGTATTCATATAAATATAAGAACCATATCGCACAAACTGGGATTTAGAAATCTCAAATGATGATAGGTATACAAACTGAATTTGTTTAATTTTTTTGGAATAAAAGTAGTCAAATCCTGGGAGGTTGTACTTTGGTAAGAAATCAAATTTCTCATAAACCACTAGTAGTACTATTGGAGTCATGATCAAGGAAATTATATTTATATCCATGAAAAGTAAATAGAAAAAAAATGTCAGGAGAAAGAGCTTTGAGATGAAAATCCAATTATTTAAAAAAGATTTATTTATCTATTTTAGAGAGAGAAAGAGCAAGCAAGAGAGCATACTGGAGAGAGTGGGGGGAGTGATTAAGGGAGAGACTGTTAAGGAGACTCCCCGCTGAGCATGGAGCCCCACATGGGGCTCAATCCCAGAACCAATGAGATCTTGACCTGAGTGGAAACCAAGACTTGGTTGTTTGACCGAGCCACCCAGGCACCCCAAAAATTCAAGTTCTGACATCTTCTCGACTATGTGCTTTAGTTTTTAGGTGAGCTTTCAATTAAAGGAGGAAATCAAAGCTTTTAAAAATTTTGTGTTTTTTTACATTTGAATACAAAATCACATCCTCTCTGTTGAAAAGCACAGGCTGTGGCTTCAGGTTACCATATTTACCGGAAGTGTGATCATGTCAAGTTCTAACATCTCTGAGCCTCAGTATCTCTTTCTGTAAAATGGAGATGATAATAATGCACCACGAGTTGTTGAGAGAACACCAGTAAAGTCCTTGGTGTGGTGTCTGGCATGTGGAATGATGGCAAGAAATGCTAGTCACTCTAATTATTCTTTTAATGGTAGCCCACTTTCCTCCAGCACAGAAAACCCAACATTTAAACTATAGTAGTATTTATTATTAATGAAGCATTCATGAGTGTGAATATATAAAACCCTTGAACCCTAAAATATGCATTCAAATTTTGGATTACTTTACCTCAAATGGCTGGGAACAAACTTGGAGCACACCTGAATTTTTTAGACCTGAATTTTCTACTTTAGAAAGTAATATTAGAAGACATTCTTGGGACAACAGCACAGAGAATTACATTCTCTGCCTTTAACCTCTGAGTCACAATTGATACAAGACATAAATCATATGAACCATCTTGGACATGCACTATAGCTCAAGTCTCTCCTCCTCAATTATTTTCTTTTAAACTAAATCTGTAAGAAGTATTTGGGTAAATAACCTCTCTCCTTTTTTTGTTACTTTCCACATGTCAAAAATAGAGCGTGGCCAAACCCCTCTTTTCCACATTACTCATTTAACCAGGAGCGCTCAGAAAAGTTTGGGAATGACTTTCAGAGAAACATTTTTAATTGTTTTTAATTTATCTAAAAACAGGCTAAAAAGTTTAATTAACAGGCTCCAAGTAATAGTTATACCATTTTTCCTGTGCTATCAGCTTTCAGTTTTATTTACGATGGGTGTCCCCTGTGTCTTTTACGCCAAGGTCCACTATCACTAATATTTCTGTGATATGTGAATAAACCTAAATGTAAAGTTAGCACTTGCAATCAATGCAAATTAATGACTTTTTAAAAAAATTTCAATCAGGAAAAGCAGCTTTGTAGTTGAAAATCCCATGCTGGCCCTAGAGTGGGAGTTTTTCCAGCCTCTGCTTAAATCCAAAAAAATACTGCAATCTTCTGGCACAGGCCCACTGTAATGCTTTAAAAACAATTTAGCAACTGTCATTGCTGTAATTACAGTAACTAATTACCATCCTTAGCAAACAAATAGCTTAACATAATACGCAAGCCGAATCAATTTTGAAGAAATGCAAATTCCAAAAGCGAAAAAGGGCATTTTGGCAAACCTGAAAGAGAAGCAGGAAAATAATACACTTTGTTTTATCTGCACATAATTCCCAGGGAATATCATATCATAAATATTTGCATTCAGTTCTTATCAGGACATTTGCATTTGCTTCTTATCAGTGTGCAGACCGGACTCTGCCAGATAGAGAGAGGAGCGCCCCACCATGCACATATTTCTAATGAATCACGTCTCGGGCCCAGAGAATATTTTGGCTGGAACTTTATCACCCAGATGAAGAGGTCATTTACTCTCCGAGTTGGTTCATCTTGGAATTGTCTTGAGATTTTGATGTGATTCACCCGACGCGGCATTTATTTATTTATTTATTTATTTATTTATTTATTTATTTATTTATTTTAGACAAACACTGGAGGCAGTTTATTACCGGAACATGTCTTCCAAAGGCAGCTGTTCAAAGGACGCTTCTCCCCTTGCCTGCCACCCCCTTCCCACCCACTTCCCAACTTCTGCAAAAATGAAATCATATGTAAATAACACCGATTCCAATTATTTCGAATTCCGTAACAGGCACGGCCATCTTTATTTTGTAGGAATCAATAAAGAGAAGGAAAGCGAAGCGCGGAATAAATCAAGCCCTACTCCACCATCATTATCTGGAAATTTAGTGCCAAGTCCCGTCGTAGTTCTCCAGGAGCACGTTTGATTAGCAGTGACTTCTAGAGCAAGGGGAGGCAGTGGTGGTGCCCAAGAAACCACCTTACTAATGAGACCATCAGATTCCTCTAACGATTTATCCAGATAAATTCATTTCTCATCTTATTATAAGTAACGGCACAACTTACCCATGAGCTCACATAAGGTCAAAATAAGCAAGCTGATCACAGCTTCTCTCATATGTGAATGATAATTTTGTCCTTTTTAACCCTTGAATTATCATCTGACAGGGCACCCAGAGCTCCCTGGCTTGCCGCGTTTGAACATAAAGCACTCAAGCAGTCTATTTTGTTTTGGAGAGAGAAGCAGGAATATCATTCATATTGATTGGATCCTTTCTGTTGGTCTTGGCCATTTAATTAAGCCAGATTTGTATTTTAGTGCTTTGGTAACATGAGGTTCAAATAGATAGGGGTATTATATCCTTATGCGAAGCAAAACCAGTTTGGTATACAAGAATCATGGCTGTGCAAGTAAAGGGTTCTCCAGGAGTCCTATTATGACACAATTTCCCCTGAAATTTTATCATCTATTTGATGTTATTGCACAAATTCTGAGGTCAAACTTCAAAGTACCGCTCTGGATGGGATCAATTGGAGTACTAGGATTTCAATTTCCAATTATAAATTAAAATATAGGTATAATGGGAAAATTTGTCATTTAAAACAGTAGCATAAATGCATTTAATTGTACTTCATAGTGATTTTATTCATGAATATAGTCACTTAAACCTAATTTTACCTTTTGCTCAAGTAGAATTTTACCTTGGTTTATTTATTTAACACAAAATAGAACTTCTGGTTTATTATGATTCAAATGATTGACACATCTCTATTTGGATCCAGAAAATGTTATTTAAAATCTCATAAGGACGTAAACATCTCATGAAATTTTATTCCCATAACAGCAAAAAATTTTCTGCAAATTATGTTTCAATTTTAACTTAAAAAATTATGGTTAATTTTTTTTTCTAAATAGGCCAGTTAACACAGTTTTTAAGTGTTTTTATTTCAATGTAAATTATTTTGTTAAAAAACACATAGCCACAGGCACTCATACTAATATTAAGAATTTAAAATATTATTTAAATCTTAAACGTTTTAATACATTGTTATAAATTATTTCTTTAAGAATTTTTCAAACATTAAATGTGAGAAGAAAATTTACGTACAGGTGAAAAGTTACAGTTATGTAAAACAGTTATGTAAAAACGAAATTCACATGAAATTGTTCAAAAAGCCTATTTGTTTTACCTAAGCTCAGCTCTTGTATACATGTTTACATTATGGGTTATGCTCTAAATTCAGGGTGCATAATGTATTATTATATACAAGAGCCATATAAAATATCCTATTAAAAAAAGCAAGAGCTAGGGAAGGAATAACACTAAAAACTATTTAGTGGGATTCAATAATTCATCTGGAAAAGACATCCTATCTCTTCTTCATGTTTTATCATTGTTTTTCACTTTTTCTTTGAGGTGGGAAGAGCTTACAGTTAAGAGCCCATTATCAGGGTGAAGGATGCAGGAAATCCAAAATATTTATGTTTGTTCATGGCACACGGACAAAAGACAGTTCTCAGGAAAAGGGCTTTCTGATTAAGTGATTGAAAACACTCTGGTGTATTTTAATAGCTTCTTCTATCCAAGAGATAACATCATCTTCATCCTTATCGCTATTCTGAAACTTATTTTAAACATTCTCCTGTGCTCTTCCAATTAGATACTCTGCTCTCTTGGCTTCCTGTGTCCTCCCTGCAACTCATCTCATTTGTTTGCTTTCTCATTTTAGTCAGCAGGTTGGGTGTAAAAAGAGGCATTTACCACATAATTGAAGGGACATGCTTTCCGGAGTCAAATTCATCTGCATGGCATTCAGCCACGGTCTCTCGGTGATAAAACATGGACTCTAAAGCATCAATGTGCACTTTGCAAGAGCTTGAAATATTGATGATTGATTGAAGGGCATTACAGAGGATCATCAAGGGGAATCTGTTCATTTTTAAATGAAAATTAATGTTGCCCAAACAGATAATATAACATCACATCAAATGCTTGGCCAAAATCTGCTCAAGGGAAATGTATGTATGGAGAAGTCACTCATTAATATCTACCCTAGCTCATGCCTCTGTTCAGAAGACGTTTCTCATCATTCTGGCCCTATTGAAAGGTCACGTCTTTAGAGAAGTCTTCCCTGATCTTTTCAGCTCACGTAGCCCCCTCCACTGCACAATTTCTGGTTCTTGTCTTACATATTTTTATTTCCTTCAGAGCATTTGGTGCTGTCAATAGTTTATGCAAGCTTGCTGTATGGATGACTTTATGGTTTGTACCCGACTTCCTGCGGATGAGGCCAGGAATTTCGTTACACTTGTTCACTGTTGGAATAACAATGCTTAGTATATTTCTTGGCACATCCCAAGTATTTGTTAATTGTTTTTTTATTAAATAAGTTTATTATTTTTTTTATTAAATAAGTAAATATATTGAGATCCAGGTACAGTGGTTAACCTTTTAAAACTAATTTTCATAGCAACCCATGAGATACGTACTAATAATATGCCCATTTTATAGATGCAAACGCCTGAGACTTAGACTTAGACTTAGTGGACTGATGGCACACGACTAGTAGGCACTGGAGCTGGGACTCGATGTCAAGTCAGCTCAGGGCTTCAAAGCTTCTGCTCTTAATCACGCTGGTTTCTCTACATCATACTTCCAATAATTCTACTTTCATTAAATAAGGGTATGTTTTTGTACGGTGTTGGACAGAGCCAATGTCATTGGGTATGGGGGACTTTTGAAAGAAAATGCCAAGTGATGTTTTTGTTGCTTTGTCAACAGCTATATTTTTATTGGTCCTTGCTTTCCTTCTCTTTTGAGGCTTAAGACTTTCAGCAGCACATGGAAACCCAGGTGACAGCTGTGACTTAAAACGTTCTTTGCCCTTCTGCACAAAGAATGGACATTGCAAATTTTCCTCTCAGGGAGGATAAGATAAAAGAAAATTAGAAGTGATATTATTCTTGAAGTATTCTGCAGACCAGCCGACCAGACAGAGGATACGGATAAAGGTTTCCGAATGCAGATTACAAAACTGGCCTTGAAGAGAAGGGAAAATACACCCGTCGGAATGTCTGCTGAAGTCTTACTCTACGAAAGGCAGGGCATCTGATAAATTCTAGACTTGCTGACACCTCAGAAAGATGAAGAAGCTGGGGAAGAAAACAATATTCTGGACCAAATTATGAAAGAACTGTTTTGTGATAGAGATGTGATAGGAAACTTTGTAGGAAATAGACAAATCATTTGAGATAATTAAGTAGAAAAAAATGATAGGAGACACTGAAGACTGTATCTTGGACTTTAGGAAATACGTTGCTTCAAGTTTGTAACAAGGACAAACCTCATTCCATGGTCAGTGAAGTCAAAAGTTCACTTGACTCAAGAAGGAATCTTTGAAAAGTAGAATTTCTAAAAACTTAGTCACAAATGAGCATAATTAAGAAGAGAAATGTGGTACTTAAAGTTAGCATTGCAGCCCCAAACAAACCCTCTGATAATGTCATCTCATAGAAGGGAATCTACAGACGTGGGTGTAGGGAGGCATTGGCCCAAAAGCATGCAGGAGAGGCAAGTGGATCTATAGAGGAATATCAGGAAGGCCAATGTCCAGGGTGAAATATAAGTTTCAGTAACAGTTGAATGCAACCCAAAGGGCTTATTGTTCTCTGGAGAGCGAGGAGAAGAAGAAACAGATAAGTGGGTCTGTAAATGCTGCAATAAGTACCTGCCTAGAAGTAATAGAAAAATTATTTAGATCCTACTTTGAGTTTATGTTTCTAGGCAAGGAAGATCATCTTCACTCTGGAACTGTTAGCACAAGGGTTATTAAGGGGATAGAGAAGCCTGGTTAGAGGAGTAAATAAATTGCAAAGAAAAATCTATTGGTTTTGTATGAGTAAAGTTTCAGAGGAATTAAATTGTAAGGCATTGGAAGATCATGCGGAGAACACAGTAGTGTTATTCTAGGTGGTCTTTTAGAAATCATAATGATCGGGGTGCCTGGGGGACTCAGTGGGTTAAAGCCTCTGCCTTCAGCTCAGGTCATGATCTCAGGGTCCTGGGATCGAGCCCCACACAGGGCTCTCTGCTCAGCGGGAAGCTTGCTCCTTCTCTCTCTCTGCCTGCCTCTCTGCCTACTTGTGATCTCTCTCTCTCTCAAATAAATAAAATCTTAAAAAAAAATCAAATTTTAGAAATCATAATGATCGAGAGACTTACTGCACTGCAGATGGGCAGTAAGACCTGCTCTTGAAAAGGGACAAATAGTGGGATTTCTAAAACTTTATTGTTCAGTAAAATACTATCAAACCCTGACAATGTTTCTGGGATAAGTGATCACTCCTGTGGTTTATTAACACTTATTAAGGAAAAATATTGATACTAGGAGCAAATACTGACTCACCAATCCTATCCAATTAATTTCCTTCTAAAATGAGGCCTTTGGGGTGATAAAGAGAAATGGCATAGCAATGGACATATCTTTGATTTCAGAAATCAAAGTTGTCCAAATTATTGGACAAAATAATTTATGGAATTTGGGGTAAGATGAAAACTATGACTTAGATGGATTTATCTCCGTGGCATTTTATCCTACACAAAGGGTTCGGAGATTTTGGTTAACTTCATGGTCTTGATTGAGACACTGCACTTTAGTTTTAATCACAGTGAAGATTTGTGTTCGTTAGGCTTGCAGATGGCACAGAATTGAGTATGATGGACGGTGTGCTGCGGAGGGACACTCAGCTGTTCAACTCTTACGATTCTGATTTGGTGTGTGGTCTTACCTCCCCCATAACTTTGTTTCCTCAAGCGTCACAAACATGATTTTCTCTAGAGGTAGCTATCCAGACACTAGCATCAACTCTGTGGATGTTCAAGAATGCAGAAACTTGTGGGATGTCCCACATAAAGTGGCTTTGCAGGCTTTTTAGTGTCATTTAGGGTGCTGATTGGGACAGTAGAACTTGTGTCTGTTTGGATCCTCCTTAGCTGAGAAAGGTGTATGTTTCATTCTTTCTCCCTTTCCCCCACTTCCATTCCTCCCTGTAGCTATCACTGTTGATGCTCCACCAAAATGCCCTTTACTTGGTTGGTGTGTCCTTGCCGCACCTGCTGGGAGTGTTGGCTAGGCAAGCACACAGCTGCTTCTTCCTTCCTTCCTTCTTCTTCCTCCGTTTTCTGTTGGAAGAAACCACCCCAAACAGAGATGCCAGAAGCTTGTGCCCCACCTCCAGGGGTGGCTCATAGCCCAGGACTGACTGATAGGGGAACACACAAAGCTGACCCTTGGTCTCAAGGTGGGACCAATTCTGTGATGTGATTCATGCTCTACAGCTCCCCATGAGTTCAGGCTGAAGGTCGACTCCAGCCCGAACCCCCTTCTATTGTTTCCTTCTTTTCTCCCAATCTGATTCCCTCAGAGCCCTGGGAGCACGCTCTCAAAAATTACCAGCACAGCCATTCCTGTCTCAACCTTTGCCTCTGGGGGGACCCCAACATAAGACATCCCCTCTTTCTCTTTTGTCATTTTTTCTTTCTCTTTCCCACACCCATCACGGCAAATATGATTAATCCCTGATGACAATACTGTGTAGTCCTATCTGTAACTCGAAAGGAGAGTTCCAACTTTTTAATTGGCATTGAGCTCAGTTAGCACTATTTCTGGGTTTGTGTTTTAAGACTTGCATTAGAATCACTTGGGAGGTTATTAAGATGGAGATTTTTGGCCCCTATGTCAGACTGGGGAAATCCAAGTCTCTGGCGTAAGGGCCAGGAATCTGTATTTTTCGAGAGTTCCAGGTGCTTCTTTGTACCTAAGAGTTTGAAAACCCTTGAGGTAGAATATAGTGATGCTGTTGCCAGAGTTGTGGATTTGATCCACTTCGAGGTCACTTCGTGGAGCACAAAGAAATCTAATATAAACAAAACTTTCCCAAGTCTGTGAATTGTGCCCTAATCTTCTTAAGCTTTGTGAAAACCTGTATGACTAAAATCTACTTACAAGTATGTGGTACATTGTTCAAGCTCGATGTCATCTCAACTTTAGGGGGGAAAAAAACACACCAAAGGGCCTGTTACGGGACTTCTTCAAATGCCATGTTTCAGGGCTACAGCGGGGGGCGGGGGGGGGCGGGTTAGTTACTTGTTTTTCTTCTGGTGTCGCTTTCATGACAAAGAGCCAACATCCAACCACTGAACACAGCAAAACCGTGGGGGTCAGCGTCTCGCTAACAAGAAAGCAGTAGATAAACAGAATTCCTGCTTTCTGGCAGTAAATATCTTTAACCTAGTAACTTGCAGAGATACTAACGGTAACCTAATTAACCCAACAGAGATAAGTGGGTTGGCGTTGGCTCCTACTACTGTTATTTGAAGGTAAGGGTTAGATGTGAAGCTTTAACCTCTGCCTTGGAAGGTTTTCCCACCCAGTAATGATACCGAAGAGTAAAGCCGCCTGCCTGACATTGCCTTACGGCTCTTGGGAGGAAGGAGGAACCAGAGTCTAGGGGGCGACTGTTTATTATCTCGAACTAAACAACAATCTCTAACCTCTGTACACTTGCCACTACTCCGTCAGGCCACACAGTAGGCCTCACGTGAGACGCATCATTGCATGTGTGCCCTTGGCTGTAGCTGCACCAGGCTTGGAAGCAGCTTAGAAGCGGCTCTGGGTCACCATTTGCAAGACAGCATCATACCCAGGTAAAGAAAACTAGAGTGAGTTAGGCATTCGCGAATGCTAGCACGTAGTGCACAGGGCTGTAAAGCTAATATTCCCAACGAAATGGTGGCTCTGGAAAACTGAGACAAATGTGTTCTTTCAGAAAAAAAAAAAAGCATGCATCTGGGCTCTCCAACCTCCAAAATTCACAGATTAGAAGGGTGTGGAATTGTCAATATGAGAAGCTGAAGCAGGCCAGGAATAATTTCCAGGGCTGTGCTTCCAGCTCCCCGATGCCTCTCCACCTGGGTGAGCCATCCGAGCTCGGCACGGTGACCCTGCCATCTGTCACATCCCTCTGGGTAGCAGCCGGCCTTTTGCACAAATCTCGTACTGGAGGAGAAGTGTTGGCAGCTCTCGGGACCTTCTGAACCCACCTGAGGAGAGTCTGTGGAGCCCCACAGAAGAAAGTGTTTTAAGAATAGGAAGAAAAGGAAAGAACAGAGAAGTGAAAAAAGACGTGTTTTCTGTCTTCCCTTGAGTTATACCACTGCCGTTCCTGACTTACTTCCAAGAGGCAAAGAAGAGGAAATGGAGATCACAAAGACAATGAGAATACAAGCATTGGGCCATGCGCTATGGAAAAATGACCATTTTTCTTCCTCACAGAAATATTTAAGTTGGATGTCCAAACAGATACAGTTCTGAAAACGACTAGCAAGCTATAGAAATACACATTGATGAGATAGTGTGCATAACATTTAATACTGCTTTTGGAGAAAAATCATGTGTCTGTGAGATGGTGCTTTGCAGGTGTGCATGGGGATGTGAGTTTGTGTGTGAGTGTGGGTGTGTATATATTTCAACTAAAACCAAACAAAGCTTTATTTACTTAACAGGATTTAATAGGAAGAGCAATTAGCCTACCGTAGTCCCTGATTCTGCCAATATTTTTAATGGGAAGTACAAATATTTTGTTAACTTTAAATGAGATATGTGTAACTTATGACCTGCTTCATCTTAGAAGATCGCCATTACAGAGATTTTGAACTTCGTGCCTGATAATCATGGTCCTAAATTACCTCTCTAGTCTCTCTTCTTCCCTCCCATCCCTATACTCCAAATCATTGAATTATTCGCCCTCCCTGCACACACTAAGCCTCTATGATATTACTTATACTCTATTCCTTGTTTAGAATATTTTCTATATTGGTTAGGCAATGCTAATGGCTTTATTTATTTATTTATCATATAATGTATTTTTGCCCCAGGGTACATGTCTGTGAATCATCAGGCTTACACATTTCACAGCACTCACCATATCATATACCCTCCCCAATGTCCATAACCCAACCACCCTATCCTTATCCCTCATTCCCCAGCAACCCTCAGTTTGTTTCGTGAGTTTAGGAGTCTCTTATGGTTTGTCTTCTTCCCCATCCCATCTTGTTTTATTTCCCCCTCACCCGCCACGACCACCCACCCTGCCTCTCAAATTCTTCATTATCAGAGAGATCATATGATAATTGTCTTTCTTTCTCTGATTGACTTACTTCACTTAGCATAATACCCTCTAGTTCCATCCACATTGTTGCAAATGGCAAGATTTCATTTCTCTTGATGGCCACATAGTATTCCATTGTATATATATACCACAGCTTCTTTATCTATTCATCTGTTGATGGACATCTAGGTTTTTTGTTTGGCTATTATAGACATTGCTGCTATAAACATTCAGGTGCACGGGCCCCTTCAGATCACTACATTATGCTGATGGCTTTAAAAAATAAATCTCAAGTGTCAGCAACTTAACAGAATAAAAGTTCATGTTTTGTTTATGCAGCATTCTGATTAGCAGGAAGAAAGTCTTCACTCAGCTTCTACCAATAAGAACCAGTCATGGCACAGGGTCTGAGAAATGTCATCCTGGGTGAGGCAACAGGTCCCAAGTGACAGTCCTACATCGGAACTGGGGACACACATATTGGTGAAAGGTTCCTAAAATGACCTTCTGTCAAAGATTTCCAATGATCTCCAATTGAAATTAATTGTTCCATACTTTCTAATCCCCAGTTTGTGTATACCTCTCTTACATTGTGTTATATTATTATTGTTACTATCATTTATTATTGTCATTGTTATTATTGTTTATTATTACTATAATTGTTATTATCATTGTTACTATCATTTGTTATTACTCTCATTACTACCATTATCACCATCATTTGTTCTGGAACACAAGTTGGGGAGTAATGACCAGAGCACACAGATTTTGGATCAGGTAGACTGGATTTGATTTCTAGCTCTACAATTCAGCTCTGGGCCCTTGGTAATTCAGACTGTAGGTTGCTGTCTCCCAGTAATTTATACATGTATTCCAAGTAGAATATTTTTTGTATATTTTCATCACCAAGTACAGTGCCTGACTCATAAAAAAGGTCCCAATAATGTTGAAATGATTAATAGGAGCTGATCTGGTCTTTGCAATAGAAGTATAAATAAGAGCAAAACAAATTCATTTTCTCTACTTATTTTTCTCTACACAGAAGTAATAGCCATCTATTTTAATTGGTCTCTCAGTTATCTATAAAGCTGAAAAGCACAGGGAGAGATATTTTCACTTATGCTTCTGCCATGAAGCAACTTGATATCAGGTCCATGGCTCTCCTGAAAATGAGTCCCTAGGATACCTCAATTGCCAATCCAATTCCTTATCATCCGATGCTGAGAAATTCTACCTTAGGTGAGGACTACATTTCTCGTGCATTACTTAAGATCATTTCCTACATGAAAACCTTTTAAATCAGGCTTTGTTTTTTGCCATTTAGACAAAAATATTTTTTTATTTGACATATAATGTATTATTTGCCCCAGGGGTATATGTCTGTGAATCATCAGGCTTACACATTTCACAACACTTACCATAGCACATACCCTCCCTAATGTCCATAACCCAGCCACCCTACCCCTCACCCCCCAGCAATCCTCAGTTTGTTTCATGAGTTTAGGAGTCTCTTATGGTTTGTCTTCTTCCCCATCCCATCTTGTTTTATTTCCCCCTCACCCCCCACGACCACCCACCTTGCCTCTCAAGTTCTTCATATCAGAGAGATCATATGATAATTATCTTTCTCTGATTGACTTATTTCACTTAGCATAATACCCTCTAGTTCCATCCACATTGTTGCAAATGGCAAGATTTTGTTTCTCTTGATGGCTACGTAGAATTCCATTGTATCTATATACCACAGCTTCTTTATCTATTCATCTGTTGATGGACATCTAGGTTCCTTCCATAGTTTGGCTATTGTGGACATTGCTGCTATAAACATTCGGGTGCATGTGCCCCTTCAGATCACTACATTTGTATCTTTAGGGTAAATACCCAGTAGTGCAATTGCTGGGTCATAGGGTAGCTCTATTTTCAACTTTTCAAGGAACCTCCATACTGTATTGCAGAGTGGCTGCACCAGCTTGCATTCCCACCAACAGTGTGGGAGGGTTCCCCTTTCTCTGCATCCTCGCCAACATCTGTCATTTCCTGACTTGTTAATTTTAGCCATTCTGACTGGTGTGAGGTGGTATCTCACTGTGGTTTTGATTTAGACAACAATCTTTTAATTTTTCTTTACACAATGTATATTTTAAGAACAAATATTTTTATCCTTGCCTCCAGAACTCACTTTCTTTTTCTGAAGTGACATCCTAAACTAAATATACACTCTAATAACCATCTAATATTCTCTATAGAAAGGATACCATCTCCCATCATTAACTATTATTTAATGTTTCTTTAAGGAAGGAAGACTCACTCCAGTTAAGGCATCAGGGTCGTTTCAACCCAGAAGCAGAGGCATAGGGTAGCTAAGTATACCTCTTCCAGACTGCATCATAAAAGGAAACATTTTCCTCCTATTTGCCTGCCAAGGTATCCATACCTCTGGCACATTGTAGAGGTATGTATCTATGATATTACTTGAACAAACAAATGAATCATTTATTTAATGATGGAATAATGGAATCAATCAACCAACCAAATGGGCTGGTGGAAGCAAGTGGTAATTGGCCTATATATGGCCACTGTATTTTCTCTTTTCCTCTCCATCTTATTAAGTAATTGGAGATTTTTTTTTTCCCAAAAAAACATTGCTGGAACAAATCGAATTATTACTAGTGCTTTGCAGATTTTGTAGGACTCTACATACTTCTGGCAGTTGTAAAACTTTCTTGAGCATTCAGATTCTCAGGATCCTCTCGGAACCTAGGGGCAGAGTGAAGCATGAGTAGTCTGCGCTTCCTGTCCCCATCCCTCTTTCCCCACTCTCATAATCTACATATATTCGTCACCAGCAAGGAATCTAACAGGCACTTAGGATGGCGGGGATGGCAACAGTTCATGAAACACCCTGGAGAATGACAGGTTTATTAAACTAATATCCCAACTGTACTTCTAGATTGATATGGTCTGGGGAGAAACCTTTCAGAGTAACCCTTTGCAGGGATATCCACTTTACACAATCCTTGCATGGACATTATCTCATTGATTTGCACACAGACCTATTTGGTGATTGAAGCTCAGAGGGATGAATCAACTTGCCCAAGGTCCCATGGACAGGAAAGCATGAGCCCTGCTCTTACAGCCTGTGCCTCTGATTCCAAATTAGAGCTGTTATAGGACCTGCCTTTGCTGCTTATAATGACCATGTTCCTGCTGGAAGCTAATTGAGTATTCTTCCCTCACCTGTTTTCCGCACCTTGTAAAACTTACCCATAGGAGCAGAATTCCGAGAAGCATATATTTGTTCAGTCTCACCTCCAACAACTATTTATTAAGCTTTTATTTATTTATTTATTTATTTATTTAATTTTTTTTACCTTCTAGCCGCTGTACCAAGTGGTAGGATGTAACACTAAATAGCATAGACATGCTCCTTGCCCTTGTGGGGCTCATGATCCTATGTAAAGTGAGGAGTGGAACATAGAAAATTAAAAACAGATTCTGCCCATGAGCTGCTAAGGTAGCAGCGCAATTTCAACCTGAACTTGTCATGGAGGAGAAAGGGGGCCAAAGGCCATTACCTACATGGATTTTGGCTGCCATGTTGGGTCTAGAAATTAGAGACTGTGGCACTATCATTTCATTTGCTACATCATTTGCTTCTAAGTTGTTTATGTAATGGGAATAGTATGTGTATCCATTTTTACCATATTACACAGATGTATTTAAAAACAAACAAACAAACAAAAATAAAAAAATCAAACAATAAAAGTATTACATTTAAAATGTACCGGAGGCTCTGGAAGTAAGCACATGGTGATGGCTAGCATGTATTCATTGCTTTACTGCAGTCAGGTTCTATTCAAGATGCTTTTCGTGTGTTAACGTATTCAATGTTCAGACAACCGTATACAATGAAAACTACTACTATCCACATTTTTCTGTTAGATATTCCAAAGAACAGAGAATTTAAGCCATTTTCCTAAGAAACTCTGTCTCCAAAGTAGATATACTAACCAATGCATTATATGAGGGACAATTAAGTTGAAGCCAAGAGGAGGTGGAATTCTCTGAGAAAATGCCATATAAATTATGCCTCAGTTTTCCTGTCTGTAAAATGTGACAAAGGAAATTTTTACCACATAGAGTTGCTCCAAACAGTAAATGAGATAATATATCTTAAGTCATAACATGACACATCTGGTCATTGTAAGCACTCCATAAGTTGAACTACTATTAGTATTCTCATCGAAATTATTATTAATACATGGAAATAAGGAAGTTAATAGTGAGTTAAGCCAATCAAAGTGAAAGGAGGTGGCAAAGTGGGAACAGTGTTCTGAAAGTGGGAATAGAATGTGTGAAGCCCCAGAGGTGAAGAAAAGCACAGTAAGATCAAATTCAGATATCAGGACTGTATGCTGTGACCCCTTTGTAGTCTGGAAGTTACTCTTTTTGGGCGTGTAAATGTTATTGTCTTTGCCAATGGGTAGGGTGCTGCCTGATGACACAAGCCAGAAAACATTTTCAGTTCAGATTTTCCAGTGAGTCCATGTAAGTTTAGTTTCTACCCTCGAGGGTGGTGATGATGAGGATGAGGATGAAAAGACTTCGTAGTGTAGGTAACAGCCCTACAAACATTTCCTGGTCTACAACCTCATTAGCACCGCCAGAGGTCATTGTTATTACTCTCAACATCCATTAGTGCTGCACTGATTCACTGGACCACACCTGAACTTCTCTCCCGCACATTGCTGTTTCGCTCTTGATTCTGAACCCTCTTGTCTCTTCATAGCTGTTTCGTTGTCTGAGGGCAGACTCGTTTCAAAGCCACCCCAGATTTCCAGTTTAACATGCCAGACTGACCACATGTGTTTATTTGCACTTTCTGTGCAAGCCTCATTAAATGGCAGGAAAGGCATCAACACACAAGAGCAAGAGATTGTGAGAGAAGATGAGAGCAGATGAGTCATGTCAAAAAAGTTGGAAGTTGGCAAGTAGTGAAGTAAATGGTAAGAGATGGTGTCGAAGAGAAAAAGTTGACAGCTAAGCGTTTGGAGGGGTAGAGCGGAAAGCCACAAAGGGACAATGGGCTGCTCACTTTACATAGCCCAGAGAGTCAGGAATCGAAGGTAATATGTGCTTCCAAAGGAAAGAGAAGAGTTATAAGTCCAGTACTGACTTGATTACATGCCTTTATTTATTTATTTAAGGGTTCTATTTATTTATTTGAGAGAGAGAGAAAGCACAGCAGGTGGAGGGGCAGAGGGAGAAGCAGACTCCTCGCTGAGCAGGGAGTCAGATGTGATTCTCCATCCCAGGACCCTGTATCATGCCTTGATCTGAAGGCGGCCACTTAACTGACTGAGACACCCAGGCTCCCCAGTTGCATGCCTTTAAATGAGAGGATGGGACCCTTTATATTCTGTTCTTGGTCCGAGCTGAAGACTGGAGTTTTTTTCTGGAGAGGACAGAGGATCTGGGGTCTTACCAGTAGGCAAAGCAGAAAGAGGGGTGGGTGTTACATGGAAACAGGGGGTGACGTGAAAGTTACATTTGAACACAGAAACCCCCAAGCCCCTTTTCTATTTTCACTTCCCAGAGCACAGCAAGCTTCTCTCTTTCCATGTAGCCAGAAGAAGGAAGGATTTCTCTCTGAGGAAACCGATCCACTCCCAAGAATGGACATTTAAGATTTCACACACAACACTGGCCAGTCTGGAGAATACGCTCCACCCAGTTTCCCTTTCCGAAGCCCACTCTTTGACAAGCCCCACCCATGTACACAGAGAAATTCAAGCCAGCATTTTACTACTTTGCTAAAGTTGGAATGGACCCAAAGATTACTTGATTTTTGAGATAAGACTCTAGTATAAAAGACAGTGACCAAAACAAACAGGAAAAAGGAAGCCAGAGGATAAAGAGAACATACAAGGAGCTGAAGAAATTTCAAAGAAATTATATATATTATCTCAGGAGAGGTATCTCAGAAGGTAGAGAAGATACTGAATATGTGAAATGAAACAAGGATGCTATGGTAAGAACAATTCAGTGTATTAAAAAGAACTTTGGAGAATCAAAAAATATATAAAACATTAAAAACTCATTATAAAGGTTGAATAATATACTTGAACAAATCTTCCAGAACAAGAACAAAAAATTAAAAATATAAAAATATAGGTATAAAAGACAAGAAAATTGGAAGATCTTTCTAGGAGTTCCAATATCCAAAAAAGTAGAATTTACTACAGAAAATAATGAAGGAAATGGTGGGAAAGAAATTGTCAAAGAAATACAAGGAAATTTTACAGAATCAAAAAATAATTTCTAGATCTAAAAGTATTACCAAATAAAAATGCTCATCATGTCAGAGACCCATAAAAATGCAAAATGTACATCACCACTGTATGAAATTCAGAACGATAAAGATAAAGAGCAAATTTTAACAGATTCCAGAGAGAAATATACAAATGATAGGTCACATATAAAGAAAGGAGCAGGAATTTCAGCAGCAACCCTGGAAGTTCAATGGCAAAATTCTGAGAGAAAATGATTCTCAGTCTAGGAATCTATATTCATCAAAACTGTCAATCGTCAAGAATAAAAATATGTCTAGTAAAGCAAGGTCTCAAAAACTTAGCTCATTAGTACTACTTCTTTTTCTTTTAAATTCCCCCCCAGCTTTATTAAAGTATAATTGACAAATAAAATTATATGTACGTAAGGTATACAATGTTACATTTCATATGTGTATACATTGTGAAATGATTACCACCATCAAGTTAATTAACTCCATCACTTCACACAGTTACTGAGCCCGTGTATGTGTGTGTGGTGAGTTACTGAGCCCGTGTATGGGTGTGTGGTGAGAACATTTAAGATCTACCCTCTTAACAAATTTCAGGTATTACAATACATATTATGAACTATAGTTACATAGTGCTGTAGTGTTGTACATTAGGTCTCCAGAATTTATTCATCCTGGATGAATGCAGCTTTGTAGCCTTTGATCAACATCCTCCATATTTCCTCTAACCCCCAACCCCTTGCAGCCACCATTTTACTGTCTACTTTTATGAGTTCAACTTTATTTTTACATTTTTTTTTTAACCAAGGATGAACCTACAATATGACACATCGTAATTACTCGACATCCATAGTTTACACTACATTTCATTCTTGGTGTTGTACATTCTGTGGGTTTGAATAAATGTATCATCACATGTATCCCCATTTTAGTATCATACAGTGCATTTTCTGACATTTATGGCAAGGTGGAGGCACCTGGAAGACATTATGCTAAGTGAAATAAGCTAGATACAGAAAGACAAATACTGCATGATCTCACTTATATGCCCAAACTTAGTACCATTTCTTATGGAACTACTGGAAGATACAGTTCACAAAGGCAGTAAACCAAGAGGACGATCTTGGGCCAAGTAAAAGTCACACAAACCAAGAGAAGTTAAGGGACTTCTTAAAGACAGCAAAGGAAGTCTCAGGATAACTGCTGTGCAGCGTGGCTGTAGAATCACCTTCCAGGCTGGAGCCGGCAAAAGGAGGCTCTAGGTCAACTGACATAAATCCATCATGTAGACACAAGTCTGCTGTCAGCGTTGCTGAAGAGCAAGGAAGGCTCCACCCTGGAGCAAGCAGCAACTTGTGTGGAGACTGTGAACAGGTCAAATTGTGCAACTGGCTAATTTGTATTTCCTTTAAAGGAAAAAAAAGGAAAAAAGCACGATATCCATGCTTAGTAGTTGTTTTGCACAAACATTTTTGTTTTGTTTTGTTCTTTTTTTAACAAGAGAACATAAGGAATGCTAACTAGACGATTTAGAAAAGCTCTGTTTTATTATTAAATGATTTGAAGTGAATGCTACGCTATTTTCAAAATCATTATGATTTTCAAGACTGAAAAGACTCAGGGTAACCACTCGGCCAAACCCATATTGAATGGGATGCTCAAGTAATGAACTGAAATGCAGCTCCATGCATTCCAACTTTCTGGTGGTTGATGTTATTGTCATTGAAGGAGGTTCTTTGTGTCTTATTCTGGGACAGTTTGTCCCTTAACAAACTGAATCACATTCAGAATCGCATTCAGAAATGTGATGGTCTATTTGGACACGAATGACTTAGCTTGTGGCATGTGGGTGTGACCTGAATAGAACCCCGTGCATTGCACAGACTCTTCATGAAGTAGCATTCGAGGAAACATAGGGCAAACACAAGACTCTGACTTTCTACTTGCAGCTTTTACATATCAAAGGGACCCACACATCTTCATTGTCTTTTCTCTTTCCCCTAACTCTGCATCTCTGGAGATTTTCCCACACCAAAGCTTTGAAATTTTCCCTAAACCCAGCCCAGGAGACTTCTCTGCATTATATAAAGATTCTCTGTATTATGCCCCCGGATACTCTTCTTCCTCAACTCTTTACCCCATAGATCCACTCAATTCCCTTGGCTTGATTCCCCATCTGGGTTTTCCTGTATAAAGAAGAATTCAATAACTGGCTCAGTAAGGAGGAATTTGTCTCCCATTTTCCTCTTCTTTAAAATCCTGTCTCCTTTTATCCGTTTTCTTGATACAACCTCATAACAAAGTGGCGAGATGGACCATACTTTAGAAAAAAAGGGAAATATCTTGATTTTTTTGATTCTCAAGACAAAATTATTTTTGGTAAAGAAGGAAGTACACATGTAAGTCGAGAACACTGTCACATTAAGAAGTTCTGCTGTTGGTAGGTAGGAAAAAGTTTTCATCTGAGAACTCCAGGAGGGCTCTAATTTTTATATCCTCTCCGGCACTTACACACACAGGAAATCCCGGTTCTACCGCTGTCAGCAACACCACCCGTTGTCCTATTTCTGCAGGCTGAAACAATGGAAGAAAGCTCTTTACATCCAGAAAATATACTGATTGAAATATCATCTTTGGGAAGTCTGTTCTAAAGACACTAATTGATATTGTTTGAGGAAGTGTAAGTCTCTGTCATGAAAACCATTTTAACGGCTGACTCGTTTTCTTCTTTAGTTTGCTTAACTTGGCAGAGTGTTAACTTCCTCCTTAGAAAACCTCCTATTTTGATTTATGAATGTTTTCAAATTTTTAAGATTCTCCAAACCGTTGTTTCACCTGTAAGTAGAGAGATAGCTTGTTTGGCTAGCTGCCTTGCATGACTCTGTGCCAGGCAATGAATAATGCCATGTTCAATATTCTAAATTTGTGTTCCAAATTCTGAATTTCCAATGAGCTGCATGGAACTCTACTGATAAGTGACTGATTTTCCCTGCAAGGATTGTCTTATTTTTAAACTTCAAATTTAGTTGCCTTACTTTATGCAAGGCAATTTTGAATGGATTTTAAAGTAAGGATGAAGACTATTCATACTTTTCTAAACCTAGAAGGCAGAAGAACTGAGCCAATGAAGGAGTGCATCTTATCTAAGAGGACTACAGGTCTTAACAGTAGGACACAGGGAATGCTCTTTCTTTCAAAATGGTGCTAGCCAACCTTTAATAGAAACCTCAGATACAGAGTATTACCACAGTTGCTAGTATTTTCCCCAAAGGATTTCTACACATTTAAAAATATAAACATATTTATATGTGTGGAACCGGAGCTGAGGAGATGATAATGAATCATACGAGTGACCGGCTTTTTCTTCCATACTTAAAAGTAGGCTGATTTGAAATTCTAGAATTCGGATGAACTTAAAAAATAATATTTTTGTCTTCCTCTGCAATTTTTTCTAGGCCATATTCTAAGTACCAGGATAATGCGAGAAAGCTTTTCTTAAAGCTTCTCCATCATAAGAGGAAGGAAGGATTGCCAACGGTTGCTTGTCAGAGAATGTCTGTGAGTGTTCCAAACCAACTTTGTGAACTTGAGCATCATTATTTATTCTTTTCTTTTTCATTTCCAGAATGTGGGTCAGCCAAAACTGTACCTAACTGGACCTGAACCTGCATAGATTATCCAGCTCATTTAGATAACATAGGCAGTTTGAGTCTGAGTGCTGAGATAATTCCCATAGCTGTCTAGACTGACCTGGCTTGACCAGATTACTGCACACTCCCCCATGTCTCTTTAGCTTTGTAAACCTGTCAGAACATTAAAAACCAACAACCAAGATTCTGGGGTTTGCTCTTTTTCCCCATGTTTAAAATATATTCAATATCATTAACCAGTGGTTTCATACGCTACATATTTTGACTTCAAGGTATAAGAGATGGATTTTTATTAAATTTAGGGGCTGCTGCTATGGAAAAAGGGACTGTGCTAATTTCTTTCCAGTCTCTTTGTGGCGAGAACCGTGACTGAGCATACAGGGTTCTCTTGTTGTCTGTGATAATACCACAGAGACCATTGATATTGGCACATTACTGGAGAGGTAAGACAAAACTAGCAATAAAGTTTTTAATAGCAGGAGAAAAATACTACGCAGAATGGTCAAGATGAGTAGTCGCATTAATTCCCATTGGAGTCAGAATGGAGAACTGTGTTAGTGTGGGCTTACATTTTGGGTGAGAGTCCACTTTATTAATTTTTTCCCCAGTCAATTAGGTGAGTGTGCTTAGGATTGCTTCCTCTGCTGAGAACAGGAAAAAGGTCTTAATATCAACCAGTGGGAACAGAAGACCACTTTACATTTTGTTCTGACCCAGAATTTGGGAAATGAGCTGGAGACTGATGGATACATACACAGAACCCGCCATGAATTTGCTAAATAGGTTCCAGAGAGCCCAGCTTTCCTTTTTTATCACCTTTTATTTTGAGGATCATTTTACATAAAACACAAGAAAGAAATGTTAATTTAAAAAACAAAGAGTGACTTGCATTAACACCACATATGCCTCTTCCGTCCTCAAGAATAGCTCCCTGGGGGGGATTGCCTGGTTTGTCACAGAGATGGAGGGAAGTACTTTAAATGGTGGTGGTAGAATGTTGGCACCTGGGGGAGAGTCCATGTCTTACTCACGCTCCCGCGCCCCCGTGGTGTGACAAAAGCCAGTGGCACAAAGAACCTCAGATAAAGAATGGATGTGAAGTCAGCAGTCTCCAGGCAGCTCTCTGAGAAACCCCCTGAATGTGCTGATGGGGACAGACAGCACTGGCATCTATTCACCTGTTTGGTGAATCCAGAAACATAAGGACCATAGCAACCATTATGAAAGAAGCTGCTTCTCATGCTGTTTCCTTGCATTGCATATATTCGACAGTTTTGCAGTCTACGAAATAGATTGGCTCCGGGGTGCCCTTACCACTGGCTGAGTTTGAAATTCTCATCAGCCCAGAGGTTGAGGCTTTGAAGCAAATGCTATTGGATTCAGAGAAATAAAAAAGAAAAAAGGGACACTCTGTAAACTGTGATGTTTACACACATTTTGGAGGTGAGATCTACAAAGCTCCTCATTCAGTGAGTGGCTTGTGATAGGCAATGGTTATTCCTTCAACAAATGTTTATTGAGTATGTACCCCGTGCCAGATCCGGTGCTACACATCGGGCAAAGTGAGGTTTGAAAAACAAGGAGCAGCGCCTGTGCTCGTGGAGGTTGCAAAGAGGGAAGGAGGCCTATTAAATGACTAAATACCTGATTGATTTTTAGTTTCATGAGGGGAGCCAGTCTTAGGACAAACCTCACTCATAGCTGAGGTCAAAGCCAAGGGAATTGCAGAGAGGTAGGGCTGGAAGCCTGAAGACACTGAGAAAGCTTGGATTAAATGCCTGCAGGGAGTCCTACCCCTGGACTTTAAGCTACAGGAGGAAAGAAGTTTAGCTACAGATGGGGAGGAGGGCGAGGATGAGGGTGGGGGGAGACAAGTACAAGCACGTGCGCGCGCGTACACACACACACACACTCAGTCGCTCATCTTCTCTTTAAGCCAATTAGAGAATTTTGATACTAGAAACCAAAAGAATTCTTTACTAAAACACCAAGTAAAATTAAATAAGAGCATACCAGTGGTATATTACATTTAAAGGTGGTAACTTAGAAAAATAAAAAATCCGTAGCTGGAAATGGAAGCATGTTCTCAGACCCTAAAGACCAGAAAGGGAAGCTGCTCAAGCAAAAGAGAGCCAGTGCCCTGTGCATAGTAGGCAGACAATAAACAGTGGTTTCATTGGTTAAATTAAATTGACTAATACTGGAAAGCTGCCAATATAATAAAGAGGATTTATTTATTTATTTATTTGATTTTTTTTTTTTTTTTTTTTAAAGGACACTTTTAAAGGAGATGTAGTAATGGCTACAGGGAGTTCTCAGTTCTCAAGCATTCATAGGAAAGAGTGACAGGGGTGGGGGCACCCTTGGCTTAGAAAGAAAACACCAGAGAACAGTTTGTAAAAATTCCATTATATTATAGAACAAAGCTCTGCAATACTGAGATTTGTGAAAAATTCTAAGAATCATAAAAAAAGGGTTTCACAAATTACAGAAAAAGCTCTCCTAGTTGACCTCTGCCTAATGGCATGACAGATTAACTGACATTCTTCATCCTGTTTCCAAAACATCCCTGCTAAAAACTACAGTCCACTGAAGGCTTGTGGGTCATAGGCTCTTTCTAGAATGTGTCTGAGAACCAGGCAAAGCTGCCATTAAGGTGTGTGCATCCTAACACTCAACTGTGTTTTTCTCAGTTTATGCCACTTTTATATGCTGTGATAGTTAAAAATTATGCAAACTCATGAAATGACTAGAAAAGAAGTTTTTAAGAAATTAATGCTAAATTAAATGTTTCAGAAAGCCTAATAAGAGAAATCATTTCCTACATTTCCTATTATAATTTAAGAGATGATAAAAATCTAGAACATTACTGCTCTCAGATTGTTTTGTTGGTGTTTTGAATTTTTATTGCCCTTGAAGGAACCAAGAGTGGAAGACTGCAGCCGACGAGACTTGATCTACACAAGGAAATAGTGCAGAACTCCAACGAAGGGATTCACGCTCAAAGAACAGACCTTCATCCTGCATCAAAGGCATGGTGAAACAATGTACACAACTAGTTAAACACACATACACACATGAAACCACCAGCTACTGCAGCTAGTTCACATGAATCAAGGCATTTCTACTATGTGCTCAAGTAATAATAAGGAGCAAGTCTTTCTACAGGACAGTTTGTGTTAGCATAACTGATGAAGTGGATAGACAAGCACTATTCAACTCTTTTTTTGTTCCATCTTTCTGTGAAGACCTATTCACATCAGAAGTGATAGAGCCGTCCTAGTTGAGAGGGCATTAAACAAACAGTGCAGGAAAAAGAGTACCAAGATTTTTTTAAAGTTCAGTTTTCCAGGCTTTAATTAATTTATCCCAAGGGTTTCAAGAGGAGCTCGAGTTGAACTCTAAACAGTGATAGAGAATGGAAGAAATGATAGAGGACTCGTTCCAAGTTTCCCAAAGGGAAGAATTGGAATATGATATATTAAAGGCCAGTATGTTTGATTTACTGCCTAGGGAAACACTAGAACGGATTATGAAGTGCATTATTGGGGGAAACAAAATTGGCGATCACTTAGAAATCACACCAAAACAACCTCACATCCTTCCTCTTATTGTTGTTCTTTTCTAACATGATTATGAAGCCATAGGAAATGATGAGGAAAACTCCAGCATCTGTCTTAGGACATTCTGGTAGATAAGATGAGGAAATGTGATAATGTGGCCAGAAGCAGCTGACACTGATGGACGGGCTGTATTCAGAGCAGAGGAACCGGAAGAAAAATGCCAGCCTGAGGAGAGGCCCTTAATGGTGCAACTGGGTTTTCTTCTGTCTTGTCCTCACCAAATTCTCTATCGAACTTTCAGGTGATAAGAAACTACAAGAAAGGTTTAGTCCCAAGGGTGATAGAATCAGGACCAAAGAGATCATGACTGAATAAAATAATAGGCTGAAGGGTCTTAGACTAACATCTAGCAAGGTTGGATTTAATTGGATATAACTCACGTGGTTAAGGGGAGTTGAATTTAAAACTTATTTATTCAGGTTGGGTCACCAAGAAGCCTTGTAGCAGGCAGAGAACCACCATGAAAGGGTCTTATTGTTGATGTTGGGAATGTCTACCTTATAAAATGTGGAGGTTAAAAATCGTTAGCCACTAGGCACAGTGTCCAGGGGAGGTGGTGTGTGTGTGTGTGAAATAGTCTTAATCCCCATTTTAGTCAGTTTCAGGGCATCCTGTAAAGAGTGAAAAATAGCTAATTGGGGCGATCTTGGTATTGTGTGGACAGTTGGAATACCAGAGATAGCTTCAGGTCACAATGATGAACAATCCGTCCATATGGAAAGAGGGTAGAGGGAAGTGTAGCAAGAGGAAACATTGAAAACTAGCCAGTATTCAGTACCCACAGCTGGGACCTGGAGCCAGGCTCCTGACAAATAAAAGTAGGAACCTAGGCACCTCTTCATTGATTGATTCTGTAGAAAGAGGGGAAAGGAGTCAGGGATTGATCAAAGAGACCATGTAGGAAAGTAAATCCACAGAAGCACTATGTTTGGATCCTTCCCTGAAGATCAGTAGTTCTCCTACTTGTCTGGGCCTAAGCTTGGACTTTCCCATGGTACACAGCAGGATTCACAGATCTTTCTTTTGGCAGCACTACTCTGATTTCCATGTGAGAATTTCCTCTCATCCACTGTGTAGTCTTGGTGGAATGGTGAACCAAGCCACCTTGCCCTTCTCTAACCAATGTGGGCACACCAGCCAAGAGAAGCCAAAGGTGAGATGCAAGAATGAATAAAAGTACAGTTAAAATCATTTCTTTTCATTTTTGGTCCTTCAAGAGGTTTGTTGATGTTCTTCTCTGAGTTTACTTCTCCTACCTTCCTGTTGACTCATGTAACTTTCCGAATAAGTTATTTTCTGCTGGAAGAAAAGAAATTTGGGGCAAAACAGTGACATAACATGCAAGGAATATACTTAGGTCTTTGTTTACTAAAACAGACCTCAAGTGTCTTTCTGAAGAAATTTTGGCTTCCTGTATGGATATCCTAGGAACCTACCTCAGGGCTGCCATTCTCCACTCAATCATTTTGACACCAATGTGCTGTGTAATGTGAATGATTTATCTCTGTAAAGCGGTGATGTGTGTGAGTGGTTAATGTTTTCTTATATAGTAAATCAGATCGAAGGCTTTCCCTTACAAGAAGGTCACTCACAGTTGCAAACAGGCTTTCTTATTTAAAGACTTTAATTAATTAATTGAAGTATAGTTGACATTGAATATTAAATTAATTTCAAGTGTAGAACATACTGATTCAACAGTTATGTACATTACAATATGCTCACCATGATCAGTATAGTTACCATCCATCATCACACAAAGTTATTACGATATTATTGACTACATTCCCTATGCTGATTTTTCGTAAGTGGCGAGAAAAGCCTGGAATGACTGGTAGTTAATGGAATCAGTTGCACATTGGTGTAGACTGATAGGGATGTGTCCTGCTTGGGAACCTCTCATGTGCATCACTGTGTGCTCTCTGCTCTTAAGAACAGAGTGAAGTCATCCGTTCTCATTAAAAGGCCAGCTGAGAGATGAGTAACATAATCTTTAGGAATCTAAATTCCGTCCTGGATAAATCTTCCCAGCCTATGCTTGAGGCTGTATGACTGGACCATAGTACTTCATTTAACTTGTGGGATCACTCTACTGACATGCACTTTAGGATTTTGCCCTTTTTTTTCCCCTTCTTTTAAGGACACATTAAAAAAACAAAAAGTTCTTTCTGACTGTGCTGTACAAATAATGCTCAGGATATTGTTTTGAACAAATATGTTTTGAGTACCTTCCATGTTTCTGATGTGATAATCCTTAGGTACACAACGAGAATGAAGGCAGACTGGGTTGCTGAACTCACAGAACTTATATTCTAGAGGGAAACAATCATTAATCAAGTAATTATAAAAAAATAGAGGTACAATTACAAACTAGTAATTGGCATAAAGAAAAGACATACACACTGTTGTGAATGCTTTCACGGGGCTCTCTCGTGAATCTAGTAAGGGTCAGGGTCAGGGAGGGCTTTTCTGGAATCTGGAGGGTGATTTGAGAGCAGAAGGATGATCCGAGTTAAGCAGGTCAGAGAAGGGACCTATATATATCGGTTTGCTGAATGTTTGGATGTCATTATTGTCTCTACCTTTCCACGACTCCTACCTGCAAGTTGGATTTTGGATAGGTTGTATTCTTTACTTTGGAAAATCAGCCAGAAGAAGGAGGAGGCTTATCTTTGTTACTTTTTGAAAAATGAAATAGTTTATCTCATTTTTCTGGGACCATTTACTTCCTAGTTTGAATTTAAATCCTTTTTTTTAATTGATCTGTTTTGTAAATTTTGGTTGCTATGACAATAAATTGATTCACTTCAAAAGCTATTAACAGCAGCTTGGCTATTCTGTTTTCTTTGTCAAGAATATTATAATAGGTAAAATGTCAGCAATAACCAAGAAAATTCCAGGGACAGGAAAAAATGGTATGGGAGTTTGGCAAGATATGATATTCCTTCTGATTCATTAAACATTATAGAATTTAATTTCTGGTGAATAATTGAAAGATATGGATTCATTTCATATGAAAAACCAGAAGAGTAGGTTTAAGAATGATAACCTTTCTTTGGTTTTCACCTAATTTCATTCATTATTTCAAATCAATATTTATTGAGCTTCTACTATGAGCCAAGAAATATGCTAGGTGCTATAAATAAAAGATGAATAAGACAGATTCACCATTCAGTGATGAAGCTATAAACCTGAGTTTTCACAGATACAATGGAGAAACGTTAAGTCCAGAAAAAAATTGTAGTAAAGTTGATACCAGACATATTTCCCCTCTCTTAGGCAGCATATCATAAAAAAGGCAAGCATACACCTGAGCAAATGTCATTGTCTTTGGTCTAATTTTCACTTTTAAAACAGTGGATATGAGGTAAACTCATTACTCAAACACATCACCTGATGGTAAAAATACCGTCACCATGGGCCCTTAGGACAAAGCCCAGAGGGTCCATTACATACCCTGTGAAGAGGATATGTCAAGATTTTATCAAGGGACAATTTCCTGCCTGAGTTAAAGGCTAGCCTGACTTTGGGGCCATTTCAATCCCAACATTGCCGGTTGATGGCTGTGTTTTAGTTTCCTCATCTGTAAGATAAAAATAATAATTCTTCCCTATAGGGTTGTTATGAGGATTAAATAATTACTATTTGTAAAGCCCTTAGAATCACATCAAGCGTACTCACATGCTACGTATTTTCTAAGAGCTTTACAAATAGTAAACGAGATGTGTGTGTGTGTGTGGACTAAATAAAATGAACTATATATGGCAATAGTAATCTCTGAATGGAGGGGAGGAACCAAGGGCAGGAAACCAAGGTCCTTACCTTTAGCCTACTTTTACATTAGAATTGCTTTAAAATTTTGAATAAGAATATTCACTGATCTCAAACTTCAGTCCTTCCACATTTCATGGCCCAGGAAACTTACTAATAAGCTATTGAATATATAAAAGCAAACAGTATGAGATAGAAAGATCAATAGAGACATAGATAATTCAGAAAGTGGAAAGTAGATCCTGGATAATTGAAAGGTGATGGAGGTCAATGAGCTATGAAGTCAGTCCATCTTCCCCCCTTTAGGAAGGGCAGTGGAAGTGATTCGGAGACTGTGAAGGGATTTTGTCATAATAGGAAGAACAAGGACTCTGCAGTGTTGTAGATCTGAACTTTAATAGCATGCCACTCATTTGTAGATATGGAAAGCTGGACTAATCTAGAGTCCAGGCAGACATTTTTATAAAATGAATTATGTGAAAATCTCTCTCTCTTTTTTTTTTTTTTTTGTTCTTACTGGACTGTGAGCTGACCAAAGGAGCATCTTCTGAAAGTTAGAGTGGTCTGTTTTTACACAGTGGGAATCCAAAGCTGCGGGAAAACTCCTAATCATTTCTACAGCCACTATATAGCTTTGAGGGCATTTACTTTCTGTGTATATACACATATACACATATGTGTATATGTGCGTGCATGTGTATACATACTCATGCACATATGTACATACGTAATGACATTTATTATATGTATTTAAATCCAATATTATTGCTTCCTATTCAATACTCAAACTAACATCTATTGTAGCTACTTCTAAGCCAGCAGTAAAGATTGGTTTTGCCTGTATCTCAGTATCAAAATCCACTTGTGCCCATGGTTTGCTCGAGGCAGCTGGATTTTAAGCTCCTTGAAGGAAGCACTTTACCTGGTTTCAAGAGATTGTAAAGGATGTGCCAGTGATGGGCATGTAACAAGTGTTTTGAAGCATGCTGTTTTTCGGAGCTTTATGTTTTTGCAAGTTTCATAAGTAGACTGAATATGCCTCCCCATGGTGCTCCACTAACCCCTCATGTTCACCCCAATCTTTTCTTTTTTTAACTGATAAAGTACGTTTTTTTCTAAATCAATAGCAAAGAGTAGCGTTTGGTCTAACCCAAATCTACTATCACGAATTATGCATTAGTAGAAGCCCAACCCTTAAAGTTTTACCAGACCAAATCTTATCTCATTTTTCCTACCATTCCCAGGTTTATTGGTCTTATTTTTTACAAGGATTTAGCCCTTCCATTGCAAAGGCAATTATCTTAAAAATGACCTTCCCAAACAAACGAAATACCTGTGTATGTAAAGAATATGCCCTTAAACAGTAGTGGTTTCACATTGTTCTTAACTTTATTGAAAGCATCATTGTGTTTCTTAGCATGAGGAAAAGTAATACTTTAAATCTTTCAAATGCGATAATAAGAGGCTGTAGTACTTTAGGAAATTGGAATCTGGAAGTCATAGGATGGGTCAAGAGACCAGTTCCTCCTCTAAGGAGCCTCCGTAGAAAGAAAAATAGCTGCATTGTGCTAGGGGTCTAATAAGACACCATCACCAGGGGCTCTCCTGCTGAACTCCCACGCCACTTACCGAATGCTTTGAAAAACCTCACACTTTTAGGTAATTTTACAGCTGTGAATTGGCAAATTGGCAAGGGTCTTGAATAGCCTTGAATTTAAGGTTGAAAAAGGAGGGGAAAAAAGGATATTTTATCAGGTCTTGTAAACTTATTTGGATTTTCCTCAGACTAGACCATCACAAAACACCCATTTTGATTTTGAATATGTGTCTTACAAACCTCCATGAGGCCACTGAATTCTTACTTAGTTATATGCAGACAAGCGTGTGTGGAGTTTTTGCAGGTGCAAAAGTTGAACGTTTTAGCTGATTTAGGGTCCTTGCAAAATTACTTGAAATGGTTATACACACCTGATCTATGTTTATTGACTTGTATTCCCTACATGATTTTTTTTTTCCAGAATAAAAAAGCTTTAAAAAATTAGCTTTGGGCATGCCTGGGTGGCTCAGTGGGTTAAAGCCTCTGCCTTCAGCTCAGGTTACGATCTCAGGGTCCTGGTATCGAGCCCCACATCAGGCTCTCTGCTCGGCAGGGAGCCTGCTTCCTCCTCTCTCTCTCTGCCTGCCTCTCTACCTACTTGTGGTCTCTCTCTCTCTCTGTCAAATAAACAAATGAAATCTTTAAAAAATTAAAAAAATTAGCTTTGGGTTGGAACACTCCCCTCCCCCAACTTTAGTATTGCTTTTTTTGTTTGTGTTTTTGAGGTTGAGGGTTATCTATGACTCACTGGCAAGCTCCAGTTCAATCAATTTAGAAGGAACTTTTAGGACTGAGTCATTTTTAAATGCCTGAAAATGAGGGAGCTGTAAATGGAAATCTAATCACAGCTTAACCTATAGTCATGCAAACAGTCAACTATGAAATCAGATGAGTTTCCAACCCTTTTAACCCATTAATGGTTACTGACTAGCTAGCTGCGTTGCCCAAACATCATCATTCAAAGAGCAGGAAAAGGAAAAAGCACGTATCTGGAGGGGGTTGCAGTGGATAGGAAGGGAGGGGTGCAGCGGATGCCAAGAAGGAAATGTCTAGGAGACAACAATTTCCTCATAGACACAAGTGTGCAAGCTTACATAAGCATATAGCTTCCTCAGTTCCGCACCGTTCATGGTTTCTTACAAAGCCTTTCCTGGTAAATATCAAGCAAAGGACTTCGTTGTCCTTGTGAAATCGCATCTGATTTTGAATACTAGCCATTTCAGAAGTTCAGACTCTGCCCTCCTCTTGATGGCACTTGCTGAAAAGCACAGTCCCAGATTTCTTTGGAGTTTTGGGTCCATTTGAAAAACATACAACCTCAGCTGGCTCTCTCCCCAGTAACCTCCCAGGACCTTCCTTTCCTTTGCAGGTTTTCACCTACATTCCATCTCCCTTTTCCTTGCCTTTGGACTAAATCTCATGGGTTTTTTTTATTCTACCACTTCTAAGGATCTCTCGCTCAGCTCCACTCTGATTCTATTACTATCTATCCTTAAAGCTACTCCCACAAACTTTGGGGACAAAACAATTGTCTAAACACCTAAAGCTTCAAATTAGTGAGGAGTTGACATGTGAAAAAGGACAGTCATGCATGTGTGTATGTCTCTCTCTCTCCCTCTCACACACACATGTAAATGCCAATGCATGTGGTTCATAGAAATGTGTTAATTTTCTTGCAATTATGAATTTATTTCTCTTCAGAGAAGCAGGCATTCCTGCGTGGTGGCAAACACACCAACTACTGCAAAAAAAAAAAAAATTGCTGAATGAATAATCTGGACCCTGTTAAATTAAGTCTCCTTTCTTACCTCCTGAGTTGCCACCCCAACTAATCTGAATCTAGACTGATATAAAAACCTGCATGAATAAGGAAAGTCTAGTTTGGCATTCAATGAAAGCCACACTTTACTATTTCATCTCTTGCTAGAAAAAGGCAAGCTTGTTTAATGTCGCTTCAGTGCCAAGTGGTAATTACCCCCAAATGATTTCCTGGGGTTGGACCAAGCCTCTTTTATGAACATTTACCTCCAAAGTCAGAGTAGCACGGAGAGGAAAGAAAGTCTCTTTTTCTTACACACACACACACTCATAAAGATGGGGAAAAAAAAAAACAAGGTAAACTTTTTTTCTTTTCTTTGTTAGATGTGGAACCTTGAGTAATGCATCTTTCCCTGTGTGCTCTAAAAGAAAGGCGAGCTGGGAACGCAGCTCCTTGGGGCAATTTACGCAATCTGTACATATTTAGCACACGAAGTAGCCTGTTCTTAAGCTATAACCCCTGTTTCCAAGGGCACTGCAGGAAAGAAAGAGTATCTTGGTTTTGAAAAGGTGGAATTTGAATGGAAAAAATAAAACTCCTGTTTTTCACAGTTGTCATTGTTCCTTTACCTGAGACCCTATTTGCCACTGTGCACTTATCCATTGTGAAGATTCTGCCACATCTACACCACCAAAGAAATGTTCACTGGAATAGAATGAAAATTGCTTGCCATAGTATGTGCAACTGTCATCTCATAACATGGCCCTCCTTTGTGATACGTTATCGCAGTATTTAAATAAGTCAGCAATTGATTCGTACTTTAAACTGTATTCCAGAGGATCCTAAAGTCCTTCTAAATATTGTCCTTCTAAAATATTGTGTACATGCAACCAAGTATGTATACCTAAGTTTTTAACATTTGTGATAGTTAGAAGCTGCTTTATCATCAATATCCATCAAAGAGAGGACATTTGGCTGAAAATGAAGAAAAGATTTATTAAATTTAGTTTCAGTTCCATTCATGGGACTAAAATGTATGTAGGAATATGAAAAAGACTAATGTCTCTATGTTAAAGAAATCGATTTCCAGGGTGCCAAGTGGAAAAGTGTAATTGAAATTGACCCATTAAATGATTACATTATTTGTGTACCAAATCTAATATATTTCACAAAACTATAGAGGTGTTTCAGTAACTACCTGCCAAACTGTATATATTGTTCCTAATTAAGTTTTATAAATGTACTTATAGAAATGTGAGGTTGCAGAATTATCCATGTAATATGTCTCTACATTTATGAAACCTATTCCAGAGAATTAAGACAAGGCAGTGCATTTCTAATCTCATGACTATTTCTTGACTAGTGAAAGCTATAATAAACAAGTGACAAAATGAATATTCAAGGGAAGGTTCCCAGTTAAATTCTGAAACATATTTAGAAATACATCTTACCTTCTAGCATTGTCCCTGGAAAATCACATTGTAGGAAACGTTTGACCTTTCAAAATGTGTTTAAAACCTGTTTTCTGAGTACCTACTATGTGCCAGACACATGCATTTTCACATAAGCAATTTTCTTTAATCCTGGTAATCTCTCAGTGAAATAATTTCCATTATTCCTATTTGGCTGGTGAGAGATGGTGGGCCATTCAATAAAGGGACAGAATATTTAATTTTATGGCTGCTTTTAATCTTTTTTCCCACTTTCTTCATCCAATTGTATGTTTCTGAAGGGCAAGAATAATGCCCTATTTCTCTTTATAGTTAAAGAATGAAAGAAAAATGTGTTGTTTTTTGAATGATGTTTTCAAATCCCCCCCCCCTTGGCTTTTGTTTGGTTTACACTTCAGTTTCACTGAAAACAAATAATCAGAGACTCTAAGATACTGTACATTTTTTTCAATTTACCAAACAGAAGTATATATATTTTTAAATAGGACACATACTATTGGGTTTTCTTTAGAGGAAAATGTGTTCTCCTTCATGTAAGATGATGTTATTGCAAATTTTATTTTTTAAAAATTATGGAGAATAACACCTGCATGAGGTATAATTTTAAGTACATCCAGAAGTGAATAAGGCAAAGTTCTCAAGGAGTTCTAGAAAATTATGAAACAGGCTGTTTTTCACCATCTTCCTGGTGCTTCCATTCCCTCTCATCCCAAGGGCTTTTTCTTTACCAAAGACTATCTTTTCTGGGGAGAACTAACACTCCTTGTTAATCAGTGGGACAGGATCGAGAGTGATCCTTTAATTTGATGAAGTAACGTAGGTAAGGACTTGCTCCAGGAATTGGTCTCTTCTGCCTTAGTATTAAAACCACTGAAAGATCATTCTGGTTATAGACTGGAGGGTATCTGGAGCAAAGATAAAGGCAAAGAGCAAGTCAGGGAAGCAGTTGCCTTCTACTAGGTCAAATGTCTAAGTGATATGTGGGGAAATTTACAGCAGGGAATTCGGGGGCTGAGGATACATTGAAATCCAAGAGGGCAGATGGTGCCTTGCAATTGACTTGGCTCTAGTGTGTAACTCCACGGCTCCAGTAATTAGGTCAGAGTCTAGTCCTGAGCTGTGGAAAAGGGCAAGTTTAGTTCCCAGACCTCAAGTAAATGGTTTGCAAAGACGTTTACCAACAGGAATTAAGCACAGGCAGAAGTCCGGGTATAACTGGGATGAAAGTTGGTGATAAAACAGTTAAAAGGTGACGAGGTGATATTCCTTCCCAAATTACAGCTAGTTGGCAGCTTCTCACGTCCATCTCCTCAAGATAAGGACTGCTTCTAAAACAGTGAATGGGCTGAAACCCACAGAGTAGTTTATTGGCTCTCTATTGCCATATTAATGTCGAATGTCAAACCACCCCCAGACTAAGAGGCTTTAAAAAATAAGCCCTTGTTATTGTTTGCAGGTTTATGGTTCTATGAATCTGGGTCAGGTTTGGCTGAGCAAGGTGAGCAAGATCTTTTGAGGCATAGGTTCGGAACTGGCACAGTGTTGCTTCTCTCTCATTCTACAGTCCAAAGTCACAAAGACAGCTCAGATTCAAGAGGGGCAGTGAATGGACCCCCCCCCTTTTTTTTTTTCTGAGAGAGAATGAGCAAGTGAGAGAGTGAGTGAGAGAGAGAGAGAGAGAGCGAGCACAGAGGTAGATGGGAGATGGGAGGGAGAAGCAGACTCCCCACCAAGGGGAGAGACCGATGCAGAGCTTGATTCCAGGACCCCGAGATCATGACCTGAGCCAAAGGCAGATGCTTAACTGACTGAGCCACCCAGGACTCCATCTTTTGATGGCAGACACTGCAAAAGGCACAGATCTGGGGGAAGAGTAAAGAATTGTGAGTATTTTGCAACCACTGCATTTAGGGCCCCCAAACTTCAACTATTAGGAAGAAGAGATGTAGAGTCTAGGAGCCAAGTGGGGCCAGGTGGGGCCAGGCTCTTCTCCTACCCCTGGCTGTCAAGATTTCCTTTCTTCCAGAAAATCTCTCTCGGCTTGTTGATAAGGGATGAGCCTCTGGCAATGGTAACTCTCCTTAGGGTGTGAATAAACCAGTAGCCCACTTAGCAGGCTAGAACTCATAAGGCAGTTTTAATTGCAGCTGCTTATCTAAAGCTTCTTCATATGAAAACATGGTTCATTATAATACCTATCTCACGTGAGTCTCGAGGGGATGAAATGAGTTAAGAGAAAGATGTAGCAAGATCTTACACATAATATGTGATTAACAGGTGTTTGTTGTTTTATCATTAGTTTCATGACTGTTACTATTTGCCCTTGTTAACCTAAACAGATGAAATAACTCCAAGCAATTCTGAATCTTGGGGCTATTGGGCTTTTAAAACTAAAACAATCTTCTTTCGCATAAGACAGCTTTGAGCAAGACAATCAATTTGGGTTTTTTGTTTGTTTGTTTAGTTTGTTTTCCTTTTTCCTTTTGTTTTTGTTTTTTTTTTTTTACTGGGAAGGGTGACAAGTTTGTGCCAATTGTCTGTACTTTTGTGGGGAGCACAACTTGAAAATTATTGTGCTAAGATACCACCAAGCACAAACTCAAATGCCTATGAGGCCTGGCTGGTAACAGGAATGAGCAAAGCCAGTGGGGTGAGAATCAGCAGGGAGCCGACACGGTGCTGAGCTGGGGGTCAACTATGCGGAAGGAGGCCGCTCTCAGATGGAAGGTGGTTTTGACTGGTGAGGGAAGGAGACAGGAGGCATTTCTTGTGATTGCAGCTTTTCCAGAGGTAATGGCATTTGGTTGGAGAAATAGAAAATAAACATAATTCAGTAGTGAGATAGATTCTAGACACTCTTGAATCTGACACTGAAATCTTAGTAGGAAAATTTGGATTGACAGTGGTGATACTGATGCAATGGCAAAGGTAACTCCCCCCCCCCCCCCGCATTTAACTCTATTTAATAAAAAATAAGAAATAAGACAAACCAGTAGCCAGCGCATAAAAGTATAAGGACTACCTGGAAAGCTGGTACTGAGCAGCTGAAGAAATTAGGCTGAGAAGGTGAAGCCAGAGGGGAAAAGTTGTGGATTTGGGATATTGGTGTTCTTTGAAGGCATAGGAGGCGAGCTGAGGTGCAGAGGACCAGTAATGCTAGGAATTCCACATTCTTTACTATAGGGCTCCTTAGAACCTTGCCACAAGAAAGCATCAGTGTAACAGAATAGGTCATTTTTTGTAACAATGAATGACATTGCTACAAAATGACATTTGTTTCCCTCAACAGTACCGGTCTAGTGGAAAGTGAATCTGCAAGGTATGCATTTCAGAGTATGCATTTCAGACTATGCGTGCAGACAGAACTGAAAAGTTCACCTGTTTTCTGGAAGCCCCCGTATACAAATTGTTGTCATTTTGTGGCACATCTGGATATATTCCTGGATATTCCTCTGGTTTGAAAACTTGGTTTTCATGAGGGTGTGTCATCTTCCTGCTGCAATCTCATGAGTACCAATGTGCTACAGCTCTATTCTACGATGCTCCCTCCCAGGACCGACCTACAAATCTAGTTTAAAAGCCTCAGCCTCATCTTCCTTGGTTGGTGGATTTCATCTCATCCTTCTGATGAATCTCCTTAGGGTCCTTTCTTTTCCCCTATAGGTAATACTCTAGAGTTCCTCTTATTCCTTCTCTATTAAGTGGGACTTGGCAGTGGTTCCAGATAGCATGTTTATGAGAATGTCTATTTTAAGCCACAGGAGATTACTTTTTCCCTCTGAATACTAATTCTGCCCATAAAAGAGCTAAGCTTCCCTTTGCTCATGTCCTCAGCAGCTCCTGTCTCTGTAATCCACTGGTCACTTTCAGACATCGGACTTCACCCCGTCTGGTTCATAGTAGGGGTTCTGTAGTGATGTTCTGACTCAATCTCTGGGGTTGACTGACCTAAAGAATGCAGACTGGAGAGAGAGGCTGACTTCAGAGGGGAGTCTTCTCAGACTGGACATATGCCCAGAGAGAGGCATGTTTGGTCCACTGAAGAGAAGGGCAATGCTTTCTTCTGCCCTGGAAGCCAGGTTCCAAGTGAACCTCTATAATCTCACACAAAAATTCTTCTCCCTGCCCTCTCATCTGCCACAACTTTAGCTCAGGCTCCTCTTCAGAAAGCAGATTTTGAGGACAGCAGCTCAAGGTCCAGAAACAATAGTGATTTGCGTGGCAGATCACAAGAAGGAAATTCTGCTGTAGGCAAAGGATTTCACTTCTCTACACCTCACTTTCTTTCTGCATAGAGTGATGGGTTCCCACTAGATGATTACAAGTGTCTTTCAGCACCGAGATTCTAGTCATCTATGTCAAGTGATAGCCACAGAAGGTTCTTGAGCCACATAAATCGTTATGAAGATATATGGGTAAGACTGGACATCTTCCACTAAACACAATTATTAGTAGATCAAACCATTATTGCTCTTCCACATCTTCGCATCAAGGACGGTCACACAAATGGGAAAACTTGACTTGCTATATCAGTATCTTCTTTTTTTTCTTTTTAAAGATTTTATTTATTTATTTGAGAGAGAGAGAGAGCGAGAAGGAGCATGAGAGGGGAGAAAGTCAGAGGGAGAAGCAGACTTTCCGCAGAGCCGGGAGTCCGATGTGGGACTCGATCCCCGGACTCCGGGATCATGACCTGAGCTGAAGGCAGTCGCTTAACCAACTGAGCCACCCAGGCGCCCTATATCAGTATCTTCTATTCCTCCAGACAGATCCGACCTATATCAGAAGGTTACTTAGAACAGAAAAAGATGAGGAAAATGTAATATTAGATAAACTGAATTGTTAAAGAAATCCAGATAAGAAATTATGAGGCCTTTGTTTTAGGATAATTACTGTGTTGCTACTGGGACTAGAAATCTGTTGAATCCTTTGATTTTTAGCTGTGTGTGTTCATCCTCAAGCTAGAGATGGCCTTCCATCCCATCTGGAGAGGATGTACTGACTTCCAAAAGCTCCTTTCTTTTGGACAGTGCTTAAGCAAGCACTGCCAATGTTTGCTCTATGACTCTCCCGTCGTGTCGTTCTTTCCTGACTGAATCTCTATTAGCTGATATTTCATTTTTCAGATATTTTTGTGCATTCAGACAGGACCCGGTCCAGTCTTGCTGACTTGTGAATCCCTTGTTCTTTCTGGAGTGACTTTACACATCGCTGCTTCGCTCCATTGTTGACATGACTTCTGATTTCTCAATGGGAAATTTTATTTCCCCCTTTTCCTGGTGCGTGGGAGGTGAAAACCTCACTGAATTCCCACAACTAACAAGAAACTTTCATTTTTATTCTTGGCTTGGCTTGTACATAATCTCACATGAAGAAATTAGGATGTATTTCAACATTATGTTCCAGTTCCATAAAGCTTTGTGGGATTTTATTAGAACCATATACTATTAGACTCTCCTTTCTCAGTCGTGGCAACGATTCCTTACATTAATAATCAGGTCCCCACACCCTACTGCACTCTATATTACTTATTCAGTGAGCTACCTGTTTACTCTATGAGGGCATGCATTTTTTTTTTTTTTAATTTTATTCCCAGATCCATGGGGCATCGAAGTCACTGGGCCATGATGTTGAAAGCAGACTTCATATATGATGTACCTCCATTCCCACTCCTCCCTACTGCCCTTCCTCTTACTTCGATCTTACCTCTTGGTAAAGTGGCATGTAATTTTGCCCAAAAGTATGTGTATAGCAAATTCCTTTCTTGAAAATATTATTACATTAAAAGATACCATTTTATACTTATGTATTTAATAAGAATTGCTTGAATGTTTGATGAAAGAAATGTCATAGCTTGCCTAAGTAATTGTTTCAGATTTTTAACACCCAACACTCTCTATATCTTCTTTCAATCTAAATTGACCTTTATCTAGATCTTTCTTCCAACACCGTATTGACTTGCCATCAGCACCGCACAATCTCTCTTTGGCAGAAGTCGTAAGCTTTCCTGAATTTACCCAGATGATGGTTTGCTATTTTTGTAAGAGAACACTGCCATTTTGCCAAAAGTCTTCCGTCTTGCAGGAACTGGCTGGCAGTGCCGTTTTCCTGGGCTGCAAATAGGGCAACAGCTGTCCCTTCCATACCAGACTGTGGATACGAGGTTGACAGAGGCATTGTTCTAGAAACTGAGACACCCTGATCATCAGCTCAGCCATCCAGGTGAACTTAAGTATTTTTATCTTTTGGAATAACAGAAAAATTAGGACCCAAGAATTAGTATTCTTTAATTTTGGATAACTTTTATTAGGCTTTTGAACTCCACTGATTTGAATTCTAGTTAGTACCATGAACATTGGCAATGTTGTGTAGGGGAAAAAAAAAAAGCACCAAAAAACCCACTCTGGGTTCAAATTGAGGATTTGGCCCTTGGGATTTGGTCCTTATCTGCCTTTCTGGGAAATATGTTCTAATTTCCTTTTTGAGAACTTGGTTTTACTCTACATGAAATGAGGCTATTGTACAAGATGATATTTAATGTTTTTTTTATTCTAAAATTATCTGTGAACATGTATCTCTAGTTTAAAAAAAAAAGCAATCTTCTGAAGGAGTGGTCTGTTTGTTTTCTGTGTGCTTTGAAATTTTCAGAGTGTTTACTAAGCCAGTAAATCTACCTTATACATTTCCAGGTCTAATTTACTGGATGAAAGGATCAAGTATTATTAGAGGAGTTTTCAATCATATTTTACCTTGCCATTCACTCCGAGTTTTTCATTTTATCTGGACAGCAGTTGTAAGCTCAGTGTGGGGAATCTTCTTCCAGCCAAGGCACCTGTCTCTTTGAACTGGTGCCTCCATGTTCTCTCTTTCTCTCTGTCTCTAGGTCTCTGTCTCTGTTTCTCTCTCCCACCTAACTTCACTTATCTGTTCTGTAATTAGCAGTTGGGAAGAATGAATGTTCAGCGTCCTAATCGAAACATTTTGTTATACAATTTAACAATTTGAAGGCCATTTGAGGTTTTCTAGTAGCACACAGTTGTGAATTCCATGTGGAATTGACAAAAATTAAGTCATTTTCACAGATGGATTCCTCATTTTCCTTTGTGTGGGCAAAGATCTCAACTAGGCTTCCTTGCCTTGCTTACAGTGTTTCTGTTTTTCCCAAGCCACTCCCACATCCCCAGGCTTAAGAGTTAAAATCATAGTCTCTCTCTGGTACTGATGATTGTTCTTTCTAGTTATATGAGTTTTGCTTTAACTCAAAACAGCATAAATCATGTATTTGTTCTGCATGAGAGAGGAAAGGAGAAAGTGTAGAGTTAAAAAAATGATTTTCAAAAGCGCATGAGATGTGGTTTTTCACTAGATTATAAGATTTTTGGTTACTCAAACCCAAGGAGTATGGAAAATAATAATTAGCCCATAGTAAAGCTACTTGAGGGCTTTTTGAAGAGTTAAACCGTGGTATTATTTATAGACAAAAAAGGTAATATTTTCTGTGTTTTCTCTCCTCAATTTGTCTTGTTGCTTTTACACATTACATGTTATAATGTAATCTATGAGATAGAAACAATACCAGGAGTCCTAATTAAATTAAAAGTAATTACCAGTTGTACAGATAGGGCTTTCAATTGAGCAGCAGGAAGTTGATATTTTGTCATCCCCAGTTTATCTCCATGCACTGAGCACGATTCTTTGTACCAGTTATTAATGACATTTTCTCAACGGTCATGAAGAGTGTGGGAAATAGGGAATGAGGAAGAGAACAAAGGAAGAGAGGAATTAGAGGACGGTCAGAGGGAGACAGAGACAGAGAGGAATTTTGCTGTTGCTGTTCTTCAATGAGGATCCACGGAAATTTTTCATGCATCGAGGGACCTACTGCCGTCCTTCACTCACCTATGAAAGAAATATTTGCCCAGCCCATACTCGTAGCGTATCCTAATGTTTCTTGACCACAAACAGAATTTTAAGAAAGAGAACCTCAAACATTCTGTGCTCAAGGTCTGGTTTATGATGTGACAGATTTTCCATTTTCAGAAAGAAAAAAAATATAGTTCCAGCTCCCAACAGGAATTTAATTTGAGAGAGGGAGGGAAATGGCAATATATAAAGATTTCCTACTGTCCAATTTCTTATTCTGCTTTTCAACTGGGCATCTTTTAACAATTGGAAGCAATGCCATTCTCTCACCAGGAAACACAGTGCGGGCTTTTAAAGAGCATTTACAGGGTGATGTCCGTTTGATTGACCGTTATCTTGCTGGCATGCTGCTGCTACAAATATGAGCAATTATTGGGAAAGCAGTCAAATTAAATTTTCATAACTATAAAACTGCATTTTACCTTAGGGGCACAACTTCCTTCCTATTTCTACAATCTATTTTCTATGCTTTATATTAAATCTAAACAAATGAATGTTTACCAACATTAATATTTTAACATAGTATACCAGTCTGTGCCCTCTCTCCAACAACTTTTTCATCTGTCTAGGACTGTTCAATAAGAGAGTTAACTTTTTTGGTATAATATGGCTCATTTTGGTTTGGCTATTCTTAACGGATTCTTCCCTATCCACCCAAAATAGACGTTGGCTAATTCTTGCCTTTAATAGTCAAAATCAACAAATGGCTTATATGAAATCAAATTTACTTTTCTTAGATCATCCTTATCAAGGTATTAAAGGCTGGTTACCTCAACAGGTCCATCCAATGTAAGGATGACGTATGTTCTAAATGGCAGGTAGGATGCTGTGTTCCCTTCCTATACTCATGGCTGAGATTGTTAAATGATTATAGCACAGTTTGTCATTGAGACCAGATACTGGCTTTTGGCAGTGATTTAAACTGATCTGAGCTGACACCAAAGGTGAGCCTTATTTTGCTATCCCTGTTGTAAAATGCTTTATCTTTTTGGGCTCGCTGCCCTGCCAGGCAGCTTCCTATATATAACCCTCCATCTTAAGCCATGCTGGGGGACCCAGCCTCACAAGATCTCACTCTTACCTGAATCACTTAAACTGTTTCTCCCAATTTGACCTGTCCTTCAGATCTAGCTCAAATCCTGTCTCTCATGAAACATGAAGTTTTCCTTTCTTTGATGATCATGACCTTTTGCTAGAGCGATCATAGGGTTCGGTTACTTTGGATAACCCCAGATTTGCATTTTGTCTTTGCCTTTTGTCTTGCTAGTGTCACTTTTTCCTCTCAAAAGGTTTCAGTTCAAACAATATATCACATGATCTCCTTACTCATAACCTTATATTTAGCTTTTAATAATCTCCCATTTTGTATGGATCTAATTATTTTGGAATTAACATTCCCCACTAGATGAATTACTTTTCTAGTCTCTGTCTGAAACTGGGCTAGGCACAAAGAACATGCATCATAAGCCACTGATGTCAGAATACTAGTAAAATCTCAGTCTGTTATCAGAAAGCACTTCCCAGATATGCTTGAGGAACTCTACTTGTGAGGGGCTTCCGGGGCTCTGCCAGGATGTAGGGGCTTATTCTTGGCTCCTAATCTGTAGTTTGGATCCCTGCGCCCTCCTGGGAGTGATGTCTTTGGCAACAACTTGTCAAGTTATAGGAGTTCCTGATATTGCTTATATTGGCCTCTCCTGACAGCCCAGAAACTCAGGTCATCCCTGATTACCTTTATTATTGCAAATATATCACCTCTCCACGTACCCCGTTGTTTCCTTATCTTTCAAAGTGGCTCTAGAATATATATATTATTTAATACGCATAGAGATTCTTTTGGACGAAGTGAAAGTTAATCCGTGTTAATGCTCAAATGATATTGTGTGCTTTAATTTTGTAGAATTGCACAATATTAGAGCAGGAAAAAAAGCACATCCCTAGAGATGTAATTTAGACTAGCCTCTCATTTATAGAGGTTAAGAGTTTCAAAATTCTGTATTTGAGTATATATCATCTGCACATAAAATTAAGCAGTTCAAAATTAGAATATTTCCCAGTTCAAGCTTGATTTCTGAAAGATGAAATTTTGATTTGAGAAAAGGAAAAAATCTTTCCAGGAAACATCCAGGGGGAAGGATAAAGATAGAAGAAAATATCCTAGGAAGAAGTGATATGTTCTCAAGAGTGTCTATATAGAGCTGCTAAATGTGATGAGGCATTTATAGCCCAACTCAATAACTTTATTCATCATCAATAAATATTAATAGTGAGTATGAAAAGATGAAGATTTACTCATGACCGTGACCTTGACCTTGTTGCAATATTACCTTATTTGGCAGGACTGTTTTCATCCTCTTACTTCAGCTTCTGCTCTGTTTTCAAAAGACAAGAAAAAGGAGGGAAGAGGGCACCTGGGCGGCTTAGTCTGTTGAATGTCTGACTCTTGATCTCAGCTCAGGTCTTGTTCTCAGGGTCGTGAGTTCAAGCCTTGCACTGGGCTCCATGCTGGGTGTGGAGCCTAATAAAAAAAAAAGAAAGAAAGAAAGAAAGAAAGAAAGAAAGAAAGAAAGAAAGAAAGAAAGAAAGAAAGAAAGAAAGAAAGAGTAGGGGAGAGGAATAAATACTTAAACTCTTTATTATCAGTACAAAATTATGTGAAATGTTTGGAATATAGAACGGTGAGAAATTAGTAAAAAGATTGTTTAGCTACTCACTCTCAGGCATAGAGTCCCAATCCATGTAATATGCCACTTTCAAGTAGTTGAAAAATGAGGGAGGATAAATATTTATTTGAGGAGCTACATGATTTTTTTATATTAGAGACTACCTGTACAAAAGAACGATGCAAAAAATATTGGCTTTCCTAAAAATTATTTACTCTTTTTCACCCATTCCATCCTAACATTAGCTTTGTGATGATTTTCTCAAATTTTTTTCTATATCAAAACTTTCATATCAAAGTGCTGTCCAAAGTTAGTGTCACCCTGTTCACTGAGGGAAGGACTTTTTGAAATATCTGCTGATCTTCCTAATCTTAAACATTTATACAGACTGAAATGGCTTTAGTAAGTAGGAAGAAACAAAAGAAAGAATTGTAAGAAGGTATGAGTCATACCTTCCCAATGGTAAAATTTGAGCAGTTGTGGACTAAACATCTGTGTTTCTCAAGGGAATTGGTCCTACAATCTCAGGCAGTGAATGACATTTTTGAATCCTTTCCAATGGCTGCCCACCTTTCTTGGCCACATAGAACTGGGCTAGGCAAATAATCAGCAGCATTTTTATCTCTGTCTGCTGAGCATTACACTAGGTACTTTGGGGAAGGATGCCAACTGTCTATATGGTGCATTGATATGGCTGCATACTCTATTCTTGCTCTCAACTTATTCTCAAAGGTCTTCTTTCTCAGGAGAACAGCTGGATGAGCTTCTTCTTCCTTCAGCAAAGTGATGCCAAATATTGGTTTCTGAAACTGGCCCCCTGATACACGTCTTTGTTTCCTGAGAGACCCAGGCTTCAACCACCCAGGAAAGACCACAATACACCTCGTTGCTTCATTATTGAGTTGCCAACTAATGCTCAGGATTTTCCAGTATGATTACCAACAAAAACAACCAGGCTAAGTGCTCCTGTTAGCATCATTTTCTTTTTTCTCTTTTTTTTTCCTTTTAGATTTATTTATTTATTTTAGAAAGAGAATAGTATACAGGGAGGAGGGGCAAAGGGAGACGGGGAGAGAAAATCTCAAGCAGACTCTCTATCAAGCAGAGAACCTGACATGGGGCTTGATCCCAGGACCCTGAGATCATGACCTGCGCTGAAATAAAGAGTCAGACTCTGAACTGACTGAGACACCCAGGTGCCCCAGTATCAATTTCTTAATTACACCTTATGAAAAAATTTATTGAATCCTGATTCAGGAGGTACGTTAAACTATACAATTAAGATGAGTCATGTTTACTTAAAATGATTTAGTGATTAACCTTGAAGTTTCTCCTTTATTTAGTTGTTTATTTACTTATTCATTTAATCTGTCATTTATTCAACAAATATATGCATATTTATTAGCTGGCAAGTTTTGCACTAATTGTTGGGGTACAAAAAAATGAAGACAACAATTAGGTTACCTGACCCAATGAGATTTAAATATGGGATGGTAGGATCTTTGTTACACAGTGACTTTTGGCTTTTAATCACATTATAAGGTTATTTCAGTTCATTAAGCATGCATGAGGTTGATTATGAAATCACAGATAGTGCTAGATAGAGCATTGAATGCTGCAAAAGGAATGTACTATGGTTCTTGCCTCCCAGGCGATCACAATGTGACTTCAGATTCAAGCATATTTAAAATTACTCTTAAAACTTAGGTAGACATTTGGGGTGCCTTGGCGGCTCAGTCATTAAGCATCTGCCTTCAGCTTGGGTCATGATCTCAGGGTCCTGGGATCAAGCCCCATGTCGAATTCCCTGATCAGTGAGAAGCCTGCTTCTCCCTCTCCCGCTTTCCCTGTTTATGTTCCTTCTCTCGCTGTCTCTCTGTCAAATAAATAAGTAAAATCTTAAAAACAAAAACAAAAACAAACTAGGTAGACATTATAGTAATAAATAAAGTGATATGTGAGTTGGGGAAAGAGAGAGCAAGAGTGAGAAAATGGACTAGAGCGGAGGAGAGAGAGAGAAAACAGCACACATTGATGAAAAGGATGGAAGGAAATGGGGAGAGATGACAAGTCCTTCCTGCCAGATTCAAACAAACAACCACCTACACATTAAGGTAACCAAGTAAGGTCATTATCTAAGAGCAGTAAGAAAAATTGCTGTAGGTAGACTGTTCAGTCCAGAAATGTAAGTCAAGTTCACGCTAGTAAGGATTTTAGATGACAGGTTGGATGGGTGGGCCATTATGGCACATGCAAAAGAGACTCTCTGACAGTTTTCCAGAAAAGGAACAACACTGATTTGATCAGTTTCACAAAATAATGTCCATGGCAATATTTAAGATGTATTGGAAAGGAAAGGGCCTGGATATCACTTAGAGAAACCCCGCAGTTGTTTGGGTGAGAGAGAAAGAGGACTCCGTCTAGGGCAGAGGAAGTGAAAACTGAAAAGAGAGAGCCTACAGAAAGTGAATGGAGGCAAAACCTAAAGCTTTCTGACCAGATGGTGGTGGGAGGGGTAGATCTTTATTGCTTGTGAGTAAACTGAGGCAGAACCTCAAAGGGGTTTTTTCCAACACCTGTATTCTGCTGCTGGGCCACAGGCTAGATTTTGCAAGTAGGAACTTTTTGATGCCCATCTAAGAGAGCTGTTTCAGTAAGTGGCAGAACCAACACCACAACTATAATGAATTGATGCCCAACTAGAAAAGCGAAAGTTGAATCAGTGAGTAAAGTCAATTCAATCTCTCAATTAGAGGATTAAAAATTGGCTCCCCAAATTAGATTTCTTCAAAAACAGATTTTTCTTTATTGCTTAGTCAGAGCCAAATGGATGTCTCTTTGATGCAAGGAAATACTACAAAAATATCTTCTTATTTTAATCATAAAAATAATAACGATTTATTGAGCACTTGGTATGTGCCAAGGACTGCTTGTCGAGGAGTTTCCACGCACAATGAGAACGCAGGTCATATGACTCACACAGCAATTGGTATTTATAAAACAGCAGCAGCTTCCTTTTCTGTTAAAAATTTTAAATATGAAAAAGGTAGAATCCTGGTATCTAATTTCTTTCTTTTTTTTTTTTTTTTTGTCCATGATTTGTTTGGATATCCATCATGCAAAAATCCTAATGCTGAAACAGAAAATGAAGTAAAATATTCTGCAATTTCTAGTTGGCTCCCTGGCTCTCCTGAGCCCTTAGCTTCAAGGATTTTTCAAAATATATTTTTTCTGCACCACGGCTCAGAGTTGCTAAATCCAGAAATTGAAACATTCTGAGAACCAAATCATTTCAGGGTAAATCAAAGCTCTTGGAACATTGCCCTAGGATTTTGAAGATAGTGTTTAATGGTGAAAAATGTTCAATATTTTTAAGGAAATTCCAATTATGGAAGGCTGCCCCATTCCCATTCCTGATGAGGCAGGGTGTCTGACGCAGGGGGTCTTGGGTTTGCCCTTCCCTCCTGTGAAGAACCAGGACCCCGTGGGTGAAGGTGAAGGTCTGGCCCCTGGCAGTTCCGCCAGCAGGTCCACTCTCTCAGTTAACCTTTGTAAGGAAATCTGAGGCTGATGTCTGTTTCCAACTCCACCTTAAATCCCGGAACTAGGTACCCTCCTTTATTTCATTGTGACCAGTTTCTTTTCTATTATTTCAATGCCAGCAACTGTGATGGCTCAAACCTTCTCCAACATCTTGTCTGTGTTTGTGCTCTGTGGGACTGGTGATGGAACCAGAAGACGGAAAGAGAAAGCGTGAGCATAGCTACACAAGCCTTAAGACCAGGAAGCATTTTAATATAGTGGAAAGAGCCTGAGTTATGGAGTCAGACAGCATGTGCAGTTCCTGATTGTATAACTTGGGACAAGTTATTTAATGCTTCTGTATCTCAGTTTTCTCATCTGTGAAATGGGGCTAATAAAATTTACATAATACGACATTTTGAGGAATTAAATTAGAGAAGCACATAGAACACATCGTTGGTGATAAATATGATGCTATTATCAGTAGTAATACTAATAACAATAAGGGATTGGAATAAAGATGAAGCAGGGATGATGGGGAGCCATGGGCAAAGGGCCATTAGCCACAATGCTTGACAATTCAGAAGATGCTCTTATATCTCTCTATAAAGTAATGGAGGAATTTGATCATCTTGATTTCACAGGGCTTTTGTCTCTCCTGAGTAGATATGCAAGGTCAAGTGAAACGTCAACCTGAAATATCTTCTCTCCCCACTTCCCCTCTAGGTTCCACCCATTTTTCAGAGGCTTTCTGAGTTACCCTTTACTAAGATGTCATCACCACTGATCTCTTCTAACAAGGACCTTATTTTCTATTGAATTAAGGTGTTAAATTACATACCATCTGGTATGTTCTCTTGTTGCTTCCTGGAGGTATAGCTTCCAAATAAGACTGGGATTTCCTTGAGTAAAAAAAACCTTGCTTTACACTTTTTATAGATCCACTGTAGGACCTTGCCTGACTGGGCATGCAGAGAAGTTCTAAACCAATACTATAATGAGGGGATGTGAAGAGTAATAGCCTTGTTTCTTATACCACAGAAAATCCATTCAATGGGGTCATGTCCTTCCTCAATAGATAGTAAATTTTCTCTCAGAGATAGAATAAATATTTACTTTTTCCTTGTTACTTTTCTACATTGTGGTCTCCCTTCCCTACCCATGCACAAAAATTCATAGACTCTGGACTTAGATGGACTCTTCAAGATTACTTAATTTTCTCAACTGAACCACGAGGACCCTGAAAGCCCAGAGGTTAATAATCAAGTGAGATAGAGTGCCCAAGACTCAGGACGTCCCCCCACTCCCCTCTACCAGGCTTCTTCTCCTGGCTTTTCATCCTTCTCACTGAAAGATGATCTTCCAGCTGATCATCTACATATACTCTGCCTTGTTATCTTATTTTTCCCCCATCTAAGTCATTCAAGAAATTTACATTTCACAGAGATGAAATATATCTGTAAGCAGGGTTTTCTAATTGTGCTTAAATAAAGTTTGCGGGTGTTTTGTAGAGAATTTTGCAGCAAGGCCTTTGTGTTTCTTTGTGAAATTGATATTATTTTACATTTCTAAATTTGAGAGGGACACACTTACACCTATGTGCCTGCCTTTGCATGTATTTATATATGCAAACATACGCACGCTTCTCAAATCTCCTTTTTTCTCCAATAAGTAACACTCTCATCATTATTCTCTACGGCTGTTTGTCCCAGTACATTGAAAGGCATATCAAAAAGCAATCAGTACAAATATTGTCATTTAGGTCAGAGTACAGAAGGTAAGGGGCAAGGGTGAGCAGCTGGCATAACTCAAGAAAAAAAAACACATACAAATGAAAGGGGAAACTTAAGCAAATAATTCACATAATCCCCACTCTTTTTGTTTTAAGTTCTTATTTTAATGCCAGTTAGTTAGCCTACAGTGCTCTATTAGTCTCAGGTGTGCAGAACAGTGATTCCACACTTCCATACATCCCCAAGCCCCCAGGTGAGCTCCTTAATCCCCAACAAGAATTTAACCCATCGCTCCCCACCTCCCCTCTGGTAACCATCAGTTTTTTTCTCTATAGTAGGGTCTGTTTCTTGGTTTGCTTGTCTTTCTCTCCCCCGCCCCCAGCTTTGCTTGTTTTGTTTCTTAAATTCCACATATCTATGAAATCATATGTTATTTGTCTTTCTCTGACTTTCTCTGCTAAGCTTTCACTTAGCATTATATTCTCTAGCTCCATCCATATTGGTGCAAATGGCAAGATTTCATTCTTTTTTATGGCTAAGAAATACTCCTGTGTGTGTGTGTGTGTGTGTGTGTGTGTGTACACATACCACATTTTCTTTTTTTTTTAATATTTTATTTATTTTTCAGAGAGAGAGAGAGAGAGCACAAGCAGGGGGAGTGGTAGGCAGAGGGAGAAGCAGGCTCACCGCTGAACAAGGAGCCCGATGTGGGACTCGATCCCAGGACCCTGGGATCATGACCTGAGCCGAAAGTAGTCACTTAACAGATTGAGCCACCCAGGGGTCCCAATACCACATCTTCTTTATCCATTCATCTATTGATGGACAGTTGAGCTCTTTTCATATCTTGGGTATTGTAGATAATGCTACTATAAACATAGGGGTGCACATATCCCTTTGTTTTTGTATTCTTTGGGTAAATACCCAGAAGTGTGATTGCTGCATCATAGTGTAGTTCTATTTTTAACTTTTTGAGGAACTTCCATATTGTTTTCCACAGTTGCTGCAGCAAATTGCACCAACAGTGCATGAGGGTTCCTTTTTCTCCACATCTTTGTCAACACCTGTTGTTTCTTGTGTTGTTGATTTTTGCCACTCTGACAAGTATGAGGTCCTGTTTCATTGTGGTTTTGACTTATGTTTCCCCGATGATAAGTGATGATGAGCATCTTTTGGTGCATCTGTTGGAGAAATGTCTGTCTGTGTGTTATGCCCATTTGGATTATTTGTTTCTGGGTGTTGAGTGTCATAACTTCTTTATATATACTTTGTCACAATCCCTATTCTTCACTTGATTATCCTAATATCATCTCCTCTACTTTTCCTATCTAATAATCATCTTATTCCTCCAGGTTTCCTATCTTGTATTACTTGTCTATTGTTACATAACAAATTTAAACAAGTTTAAAGTAACAAACATTTATTATCTCACACAGTTTCTGACAATCAACAATCTGAGAGAGGCTTAGCCTTGTACTTCTGGCTCCAGGTGTCTCATGAGGTTGCAGGTAAGTGGTCAGTGGGGGCTGCAGCTCTCTGCAAGCTTGACTGGAGTTGAAGGATCTCCTTGAAGCTCACTCATGTGGCTGTTGGCCTGGGGCTTTGGCTCTTCACCATGTAGGCACCTCCATAAGGCTGTTCATAACGTGGCTTTCCTCAGAGCAAGTGACGAGAGAAAAGGATAGTTAGTTCACAAAGAAGATGGAAACCACAGTGTCATTTATTATCCAATATCAGAAATGACAAACCATGACTTCTGCTTCATTCTGTTGGTCACAAAGACCAACCCTGGTACAGCTTGAGAGGGGACTACGCGAGAATGTGTGTGTGGTACCAGCAGGCAAGGAACATTGGCGATCATCTTGGAGGTTGGCTCCCACATCTTCCCTCCCCCGGAACTTTCTTCCTCCTTATTTTAAAACCTCTTTTTCCAGAATGGATTGTTGGTTGTGAAGTGGTAACAATGTTGCTTCATTGCTATTTGTTATGTAGATAGATGGAGGTAGATATAGGTACACACATATATGTAAGATATACATTTTTAAAATATATGTAAATATATCTATACACACATATAGCATCAGATTTTAATGCTTGACAAATATTTTTATTTGGAAAACAAAGTGATTCGTGGCTTCAAAAAAATGTGACCGACACTAGTTTCATAGTGTTGTTGCTTGACAGTAGAGGGTGCTGTTGGTGTGTGTGGATCCAAGTTGAACTTTGAAGGTAGAGATTCCATGGGGCTGGTCAAGTTCTCATTTTGAAAAATAGCCAGGTGAATTTCAATCTGACTGGTTTCCAGAAGTCTACATTTTACTTCTTAGAAATGAGTTTTATTTTTCTTTAGACAATGAATAGGCAACACTGGGTTTTCCATAAGTGCTTCTGCTAATTCCAGTGTTTTTTTTGTAGTTGTTCTCAATACATGTTTTTTTGGCCCTAATCATAGCAGAGACAGCAGAATGAGACATGGGAAAGTTATGTTGACATGGACCTTATGATGATCACGAGAGAGAATACTGTCTCTTACTCAGTTTGGCTTCTCCATTAGGACTGGGAGCTTTAAGTTCATTTTTTGCATATTGGCATTTGCAGGAGTATTGACCACCGACACTGAGTTGGTAAGGATGGGACATTTTCTCCTCCGTCAGAATGGCGTCAGTGCAACGTGTGGGCACTTGAAGGGACTGTTACTTCTGCCTTGGCCCTTCACTTTCTCATCAGTGGTACAGGCCTTTTGGGGCTTATGCAAGTGTTTTTAGAGACTCTTTGAATAAATTCCTAGTATCTGTAACAATATCCTAATAAGACTATTGTGCACTGGGGCATGGTAATTTCTAGGAAAAAAGATCTGCCTTCATCTCTTCAGTATGAAAAATATTGTTCCTCTCTATCATATTTCACAGAATCCCATTTGATAACCACTCATTCTGTTGCAAAGTAGTGCAAAGAACATTAGAGTTTTTTTTAGTCTTTTTTTTTTAAGATTTTATTTATTTATTTGACAGAGGAAGAGATCACAAGTAGGCAGAGAGGCAGGCAGAGAGAGAGGCGGAAGCAGGATCCCTGCTGAGCAGAGAGCCCAATTCGGGGCTCAATCCCAGGACCCTGAGATCATGACCTGAGCTGAAGGCAGAGGCTTTAATCCACTGAGCCACCCAGGCGCCCCAGAACATTAGTTTTAAAAGTTAAAAAACCCAGTTTCAAATAGTACTTTACTACTTCCTAGTTTGGAATAGTCTTGTGCCTCAGTTTGTTCCTCTGAGAAATGAAAAGTAATAATGCTATGGTTATTACATTCTGCGTTAAGAACTCTGCCTACATTCTTCCATTTAATTTTTATAGTAAGCTTTTACAGGTATACAAATATTTTCTCTACTTTTAAAAATAAAAAAATAAAATTGAGACACAAAGCGTTTCAGTAACCTGTTCAAGGTTATACAGCTGATAAGTAGCAGAGGTTGGATACAAACCCAAATGCATGCAACATTAAAGTCATCCCCTTACCCACTTTGCTTATTATTAATCCGTAAAAATACCAGTGTTACTAGTTTAAGAATTACACATGAAAATGAACATCTATTAACCAGCAGAGAGTCTTGTACTATTAACACATTGAATAAATGTTAGCTCCCTTCACTTCTTATTGGCAGCAATTTAGCTCACAGATGAAAGGAAGAACATCTGTTAAGAATGATGACCTCTACTAAAAGAGCCTCTGTCTTACTTTTGCGTAGTGATACCATGATTCTTTTCTTGGGAAACAAATTATAAATGTCCACAAGATTGACAAAGGAGCAAACTGGGTACCCCTGGATTCTCCCTGAAGCCTGAAAATCTATATAAAAGTACACATTAAAGAGAGTTCTTCCTCTCCTAAGTAGTACCTATTTTAATCATAACCCTTGGAAGAAAATTTAAATGTAAAAAGGTGAAAATTAAAAGAACTATAAATAACAACAAATGACTACTTTGTAAATACAAAGCCACATTCACTCCCGGGGCTGTTATGTCTACAAACTATTTGAACAACAGTTTATAAGCACATTCCCAGTGAAAGAAAAAGCGAACTGATGTTTCATCCGAGTGCACCCTTTGTTGAGCATGTTCAGAAATGTCGAGCTGGGAGATAGGGATTTCTGTGCGTTTTGCATTAAGATGTGTGTATGTGCCCACCGAAGAAAATGAAGGGTTTTTCAAGTTCCCCAAATATTCCTTTGCTAATATTCATCTTGTAAGAACATAATAATGTGCTCTGCTTGGATTAGCTGAAAAATTGTGGACCTTTCTTGATGGTTTTCCTTTTTTCTGTGTTCTCATGCTGAGATAACCCACTTGTGGTTCTCAGGCTGGTATTACCTTGATTCATAGGTTGTTTATGAGGCTTGTCTTTGGTAGCAGTGGGCTGGGCCAGAGACAGCAGAGTCTAACTCTCTGCAAGGGGAGACCGGAGAGTTGCTGTCCTACCTGAATTAATCCTATTTTCTACATTTTTAACTACAAACCAGGGACACTCTAAAGCTAATATATAGGCTTGGTTTTTAGAAAATGGACTACATATTCTTTGGGCTACAGAGAGATGAACCCCAAATACTAAGTTCTACTTCTTTTTTCATCTTTAAATTCCAATTATTCCCTTGAACTTCTCCCTTTTTTTCTTTTCTTTTATTATATTTTAGGTCAAATATCATTATTCTAGATAATAGTATTTTATATGAGAATGAATTTATGTTTTCGAATGGTCTGGCACATGAACAAGTTACCTGAAATGACTAAAGCTAGCATAAAAAGGATAGAATCAGTTTTTTGTAATTGTTTGGTTTTTGGCTTAACTGGTTTCAAGTACCAGCTCCATTAGTTACTGTGTTTGATTATGGGTAAGGTATTTAGCTTTTTTTGTGTCTTATCTTTGATTTGTAAAATGGGAAAAGATAGTGGTTATTTGATGGAATTGTTTTTGAAAATTCAGTGAGATGGTGTGTAAAATGTTCAGCATGGAACCCAGTAGAGTTAAATTTTATGACATATGCCCCTCGACTATTCAATTTCATAAGGGCAAGGAAAATCATCTGTATTATAATTATAATGAGTCGTGCAAAAGCAACCAATTTCCTCTAGCATACCAATATGAGTGTGGGAAGGAAAATCTACCTCTTACAATAACATAGCAGTTCTTGAACATTTGTATCTTAGTCCAGGCCTTAGTTAGTATGGGACCAAGGTTAAAGGGTTTTAAAAGACACACGGTATCTAAATAAAGTCTTCTAATTGCCTACTTTTACTTTACAGATGAGGAAACCAAGACTCATAGCAGGGCCTTGCCCATAATCAAGTAGTTAATAGTAGAACAAAAATTTAAAATCAGTGCCTGACTTAGCTACCAAGATGCCTTGCCAACTCATCCAAAAAGCTAAAAATCAGTCTAGGATTGCACCACTGGACTGCTTGAAACATAGAACTATAATCTTTATGTCTAATAAATATTAAATAAATATTTTAGAGCATACATACTGTTTTTAAGAACTTTTAACAGTTCATAAGTCCCAAGGAAGAGCTTTTGAAAATATTTGGGCCCATGGAGACTTGCATGTCTTTATTTTGACCATTGCTTTAGTAAGAATATAGTTGAATTTCTTCTTTAAGCTTTTTCTTATATTTTTATGGTCGTGTTAATTACACCATGTACAAAGGAGTTTCACATATGTTTACAAAACAAACCCTTACTATACTTTTGTAATTACAAAGTCTGCCACTAAATTACTGTTTCATATGTTTGTGTTTCAATTATTAACTGTGGCGGCATATAACTAAAGCTGAAAACATGTCATTTCTATGATAATAAGTGAACGCAATTAGCAGCATATCTATTCCACACACAAAATATATTCATTTGCATTCTGTCTCCTTGTATTATTTAACTGTGTTTAGGCCAAGTCATGTCATTTCTCTGTTACCTTTTTTTCAATCTAAAAGAATGCTGTCTTATTTTGTAAGTGCTTTTATGATGTCTAAATAAACAGAATTGGGTGAAGTGATGATCTACAAACATTCATTCAGTTGGTTACTTTCTGAATTTTTTAAAGCTCCAAGTTCTTTAGACTGTGGGGCCTATTTTTAAACCTATGAGAAATGTGCATAGTATAGCTTTGCAAATAAATTATATCATTTTATAAATCTCTTTTCCTGAGTGATGAATCAAATCTCTTTATTATTTGCCAGCAATCAGCAAGTGGGAAAGTAGCTATATTTGTCTGTGTGGCATTCACATTATATCAGCTAGAACCTTTGGGGTGATAAGTAAGAGAAACTCAACTCAAATAGTACAAGCAACAATATAAATTAATATAAGGGATTTTGGATTTCACGTAGAACCCAAATGTAGAATGCAACTGAGCCTAAGGAGCCACCTGAAGCCAGAACCCTTAATAGATGGGTTCTCTCTCTGTTCTCTGAGTGTCCCCTTCACTCTCTTCTCTCCATACTCTGCCTTCTTCTGCTTTAATCAGCTAGTCAGCTATGGCTGTGGGGTGAAATCACCTTGTTCCATCATGGTAGCTCCCTCTGTCATCTTGTGGGTTGATGGCACATTTGTGATGATGAAGAGAAATTCCTGGGAAGAATAATTCTTGTAAGGCATTCCAACTCACCACTCATACACCTGCACAAACAAGCATACACAAATTAATAGTATATTTAAATGACCAAGAAGTATTTCCAGTAACACTGCCTGCTTAATGTTGGCCATGTTGTCAGATTACATGAAAATCAAACGTGCTATAGTGAAAGGAGAAAGCACAATGGTTTGCTAAATGCAGTGAAAATAATAGAATAACAATAATAAAGAATAATAATAAAATTAAAATAAAAAAACAATAATAAAATAATAACAGTAGCTGCTATTATTGAGCTATTACCTTTGAACAAAGCACGATGCTAGAAGCTTTAAATGCATAATCAAATTTAATTTTTACCACAATGCTATAAAGTGGAAAATATTACTATTTCCACATAACATTATGATGATGCTAAGCCCCAATACTAACATTATTATTACATGATGAAACAGAGGTTTAGAGAGGGCAAAAGACATCTCAAAATTGCTCAGCCATGAAGTGGCTGAGTTTGTATTCACTCTGTGGGCTCTGAGGCTGCAAAGCCCATGCTTTTAACCATGAAGCAGTTTATAATTGCATTTGATTTTCATATTGTGTCCTCTGTTCAGGATCTCAAGGTCAATTCCTAAAAACTAAATTCCATTTTGTCATTTTGATGTATTGAGATAAAGTGGGAGGTTATAAGATTCTGCTAATCACAAGGGAATTGTAATTGTAGTAGCAATGATCTTAAATGGTTCTTGAACATTTACAGATTAGTCCAGGTCTTTGTGTGTGTGTGTGTGTGTGTGTACATATATATACATGACAGAAAAATATATATAGTCCAGTGGGGGAAAATGTCTTTTATTAGTAAGTAATCATAAATGCTATGAATAAAAATAATGATGCAAAGAAAAGGAACATGAATATAATGAGGAAGGAATTTGTTCAAATATTTTTGAGGAAGATCATTCCTGGCAGAAGGGACAGCAAATATGAAGGCCCTCAGAGAGTAAGACAGAAAAATTCTCAGGGTATTGATATTTTATCCAGAAATCTTGATGAACTTTCTTATTTATTTTAAATATTGAACTAGACCTTCTATTGAATTTCTACAGAGATATTTATGCCATTTATAAATGATGAAAGATTATCACTTCCTTATCAATGTATGTCATTTATTTCTTCTTCCTATTTTATGAATTGAAAAAAAACTCCAGTATAATGTTAAGGAAAATGAAAGGAATGAATTTATTTTCTTTGACTTTTGTAAAAATATAGCTATTTAAAATATCCATAGTAAAAGCACTTTGTGAGGTTAAGGATGTTCTTTTTTTCTAGCCTCTCATTGTTAAAAGAGGGTTTTTTTCATGGTGATCAGTAGTAAATTCTTCAGCAGAACTTTTAATAAAAAACATCAGTAACTTACAACACTACTTCTCAACTTTAATTCCTATCCCAAGATGTTACCAATTATAACTTTATTTACTCTTCCTTTAGGATTTCCTCCATATTTCTGAGTAACATTCTAATATGATTATTTCTGGATTTTTTTTTAGTTTTAGATATTATTTTAGACCTACTGCCCATGTAGTTCAGGATTTTACTCTATTTATACCTTCTCTACCCTTTCTTCTTATGATATTCATATCAAATCTTTGGTTAACACACAATTCAGTGTTATTTTATATAAATACATCTATCTGACAAATGAGTCATATAGAATGCTATGTGTGTCTGTCTTTCTTTCTTTCTTTCTTTCTTTCTTTCTTTCTTTCTTTCTTTCTTTCTTTCTTTCATGTAACTGTTCCTTTCTCCCATAGTTTGCGTGGAGCACATCCTCCAATAATTTCCCCCAAAAAGATGCCTGTGGCAGGCTGAATATTTTAGATCTTTGTCATCTGTATAAGTTTTTATTTCTGCTCTCATACTTGATTAGGAATCTGGATAGAATTAGAATTCTAGAACAGAAATATATTTCCTGAGAATTGTGAAGATGTGTGCTATTAAAATGCTTGATGCCATTTTTTTTTAGTCAGTACTTTTTATGATTTTTTTTCTCTCACTAGAAACTATTTTAAAGGTTTTTTTCTTTCTAGAGGCTTATGAGACTGTGACTCAAAGTCTTTAGTTCTAGGAAATCTTTTTTGTTATTCTTGATAATTTTTTGCCTCTTATTTTTGTGTTCTCTTTTTCTTAAGATTCATTCTTCAGAGATTCTTTTAGAAATATTTGGGTTTTTTTTTTATATCTTTGGGTTTTCATTTTACTTCCTAAGATTTTTCTAATTTTATCTTCCAACTCTTCTATGAACCTTTTATTTCTGATTTCTATCTTTCTTTCTTTCTTTCTTTCTTTCTTTCTTTCTTTCTTTCTTTCTTTTTTAATTTTGAAGATCTCTTTCAGGATCTCTGAGTTGTTTGCTTGTTTTAAGACTTCCTATTCTTGTTTCAGGGATGCACTATTATCTGTTTTCTTTGTGACTACTAAATTACTTCTCTTCAAGTCCTCTTCTGCTTCTTTTGCCTTTATTTCCTCCACTTTTCTTTTTTAAGTCCATATGTATTTATTTTTGTCTCTTTATCAAATGTCAGGTGACCCAACAATGTCTGTTTGTGTTAAAATGTAAAGCACAAAGGAGCTGACCAGCTATGAGTATATTGGGTAGCAGGTTTCTTATGAAGTCATGAGGTAGTTATTATAGGTCTTTGGAAACCATATGCTCTGCCTGCGGAGTGTAAGCATGGCTGCTGGGCCAGGGCCAAAAGGGGACAAGGCTCGTGTTCTCATGTGTGAAGATGTAAACATTCACTTAGCTCTTTGTTCTCATGGTGGCTCCCTCTGGTTTAAGAGAGTACATCTGTGAAAATCTGCCTGAAAGGGGGTGGATAGCAATGCTGTTCTGTGTGGTGATAAGGGTAGTTAGGACTCTAATTGCTTCAACTACATAATTTCAATCAATCTGCCTGTTAGTCCCACCTACATGTTTTGGAAACATAGTGTACCTCTTAGTCCTGAATTGGCTTATTTCTTGGTTCCCCACCAGGATACTCCTTCACAAACACAGACTTAGTTTCTAAGACAGGTTGAGTCTGTTTCCCAGCTTCAGACATTTTCTTGTCATCTCTTACCATATGTTCCATTCCTTTGTCTTATGCACTTCTCCCTTCTGGTATCTTCATCTTCATGTTTAAGTGGGGTTTCATGAAGGAGCTAAGTGTGCAAAAGCAAGGATAGTTTTTAAATGTCCGGGAAGTACTGAAAGGGCAAAGTTGCCAACTAAAATGAATTCATACTAGTCAAATTGTGAAGAAATTGAATGTAAAATAATACTAAATGTAATTATTAAAATTATTATTATGGTTAATTGGAACAAGTTGAGTTTCCACAGGAAAAGTCATGGATCCTTAATGGTACTCATAAAGAGAAAACATAAAGTGGAAAAAAAAGATAATTATAATTCAAGTGAGGATAAATATATTAGCCTATGTTTTATTTTTTTACCGATTTTAATAATTATTACAGGGTTTATATATGGATATGTTGTGTCTAAAATATAAACATATAGCTATTCATATTTAGGTGAGCAAAAATTAAAAAGTAAAAACATGGGACTTTGGGTCAGCCAAGTAGTTTTAGAACAGCGGGAAAAAAGATAAATAAAAGTGATGGACTATAAATGTGTAGTTTTGAAAGGCTTCTATAAAAATATAGAATTCAGTTTATAAATCAGAGTGAAAACTATACAGAGAGATTGATACTGATATACAGAATGAAGGGAGGTGACTTTTCAATCAATACTCTTCCTATATGCTCCTCAAGTATCTAGATTAGAAGCTTATTGATTCAAGATCTTTACTTTGCTAAAATGATGTAAAACACTATGCTTAGGATTTAACTTATAATAAATCAAATATTTAGATTCTTTAATTACAATCTTCCAATTGATAAAAGAAGGTAGGCATTTTACTAAGTAGCATAACAAAAAAGAAAGCAGATTTTCCCCATGCGTGCCATATATGCTGCATGATCTTTAAATAAAAGAATTAAATAAGAAGAACCAAGTATGTGATTATATCATCCTTTTCCTCTTTGTTTTTATGCCTTACTTTTATTTTGACGTAAGTTGGTCTTAATTGAGAAATTCTCATTTTTGTTATTATTGATATTTTCATTCTTTTGCCTGAGGAAATGAATGATAAGGAGAACAGGGAATTCATGTCCCTGAGGGTATAATTTCTGTGTTATTTTGTAGCATGATAACTTGGGACATCTGTAAGTTTAACTTAACTATGTTACATTATGTGTCTAAAAGTCATGAAATTAGGTGTTCCTTTAAAGTTTGAGATGGTGAATGTTCCTGTGGCTATGTAACATCCAGTAATAAATGCAGGTTTGCAAATATAATGAATTTATCTAGTCCAAGGACACATCTTCCATTTGAGTTTTCCCTGCAACATCCCTATAAACAGCCTAATCATCAAGCTCTGAATGTTAATAATGGTGTTGCCAATTCTCTTTGATTTCCTGCCCTCTCTTAACATCTACCCATTATTTCTACTTGTATCTGTTGTGTATTCGAAACAAACCTAATGTGTCCTGTTCTCTCTGCCTAGAATGCTTTTTTCCCCACCTTTACAAGACACAATCCTATGGATATTTTGAAACTAAAGTCAAATTTTATTTCTTCGATGAGTACTCTACAGATGTTCTTTATTATTATAAATAATTTTAGAAATTCCTTCTCTAGGGAAAAAATAATTGCTCTCTTCATGGTTATACAGGGAATTGTCTTAAGCATCAGTATAAAAGTTAACATCTTAAGTGTGGTTAGTTGTTTAAATATTTACTTCTTTGCTTAAAAACAAAATTTTAAACTACTTAAGAGGCCATATCATAGTCACCCTGTACTTCTCAGCAGAGTATCTTGAATAAATAGCAAGTGTAAAAAACTTTTTTGAAATTAATTAATTTGGAAAAAATTTCCCAGTTTATGGCAATTTTTAGAGTGATAGGCTTCTCAGAGAAAAGTACTATAAAACAATTAAGATTCCATATTCTTGTTATGAAGAGGTCTGCAGAATTTTAAAATTTATATGTAATTATTCATCAGCTCTTAAGGAGAAGACCAAGTTACCACTAGCTGAAATAAATGTCTATTCTTAGCAATTCCAAACCAACATCTCTATCCAAAATAAGAACACATCCACAAGAGTAATGAATGGGACTTACATTTCTAGACTATGTGATGAAGTGTTGGAGGGCTTTAGGAATCCTTCCAGTGTTAGGGGCATACTTATACTGGTTACTGGACCCAACCAAGCTAGAAGGAGGATCCATGTTAGGCCACCACTTCCTAAGGAAGAGATATTCCTGTTGATTAGTAGTTGCCTGTTCCTAAACGTGTTTTGCTATATAATTAAACCATTATCATTATGCATAATATGGATTTAGCTGTAGTTAAGAGCCTGGGTCTTGGGGCTAAAGAGACATTATTTCAGATCTTTGAACTGCAGGAATGACAGAAGAACCTTAGACAAGTTAAATAGCTTATCTCCCTTTCCCTTATCTGAAAAAATGGAAATGAAGATATTTATTTCTGACTTATGTTCTTTAAATTAAAAAGCATTTTTGAAGTATTTGCTAAATGCCTAGCACCTTATAGAGGCTCAAAACTGTCAGTCACCATCATCATTATCAATGAACTCAGTGATTTATTAGGTACATATAAAACAATAAACATAATTACAAATTAGTTTTAATATGTATCAGATGAAAACTAAATAAATATTTGGGACACATAGGGGCCAGGAGCAAATTTCTCTTGGCCACCATTTTTTTTCTTCCTCCATTCATCAGTCAAGAATATGGGATAAAGTGAGAAAATAATGAAGATTTAAAAAATAGCTTTAGAAATTCCTCCTGGTGCATGTGTTCATCTTTATATGCAGTTTCCTTTAGACTGAAAGGACCTTTAGGCCAGGGACTGAATTTAACCTAGTGTTTAATATGGGCATTAATTTATTCAGTTCTTAAAACTTCACTCTTGAATAAGCTGCCTTGGAGCTAAGGAGATCAGGCATCCCATTTTTTGAGGGATTATTTTATTTTTTAGTACATTTGATGGTGGTATGTGAAATCCGAAGAGTATGGCAATTTCTCCCCCAACTTATTTTTTTCATATTACAAATATGCTTACTCTAGTGTAGTGGGATTGGCATTCCTGGGTTCAGGCAGTGGCTCTGCTGTCAATACTTCTTCAGCATTATTTAAGCACAATTCTGCCCAGACACTCTGAATTTACAAGTTCTGGAATTAGTGAATGAATGAATATTAAGCATTTACTTTGGACCAGGCCTAGAGCTAGACATTTGCAAATATATTATTTCAGTTAATCTTCAAACAGCCCGAAGGATGCATAGCATAATCCCCATTTTACAGATGAGGAAACAGGCTCAGAGAGGTTAAGTGATTTACCTAAGGATATTCTGGGTGGAGGGGGCAATATGTTGAGAGACAAATTTGGGATTATTGGAGCATGAGGTGTTGGGATGAGAGCAAACTCTAGGCGATTCAGCAAAAGAGGATCTGAAAAACCAGGCCAGGACAGTAATAAGGTCCATACTACAAGATTTAGCTTTCATACTGGAGATCAATGGTTCTCAAATTTAGGATTCATGGACATCAACTGCCATGGTTTTTTAAAAAATGAAAATTATTACCCCCATTCCCCGCTCTGAAAGGAGGGTGGCTGGAATCTGTATTTTCATAAACTGGCCAGATTATTCTGCTGCTCTGCAGTCCTAAATGCCTAAATTCAAGAACACTGTTGTAGGCAAAGGGAGCTTTTAAAAAGATTTTCTGCAGGTGTATTTCATTATTCTTGATAATGAAGAGGATGGGCCACAGGGATACGAAATTAGAGACAATGAATTGTTCAGAACCCCGATTCTCAAGCTTGTCTGCATATAGGAATCACCTGAGAAGCTTTGAAAACTACTTAAGCTTGGATCCTACCTGCAGAGATTTGCAGTTAATCAGTCTAGGGTGTGCCCTGGGCATTAGAATTTTTGTAAAGTTCCCAAGATAACTTTTATATGCAGCAATTTTTGAAAACCACTCTTTTAGGAGACTATTAATGTCCACTTGGGAAACAGTGAAGCTCTGAATTTATGCAGGATTGGCAGCACCGCTGAGAGTGCATTAGCATTTCTGGATAGATTAGGAGGTGGGCATTCTTCTTTCACCGAACTCACGGTAGCCTTGTGCCATGATTCTGGGCTTGACTTTAGTCCCTGCTTTCCCCTACTATTGGGTACCCATATGGTACATTCCCCAACCCAGCAACCCTGGAGATATTACGAGGTCACAGGGATATACATAAAGTTAGAGAGGAGGATAGATGTGGTTTCAGTCTTCCCCTAATGTCTACTTTGAGTCCCCACTTTGGTCCACTTTTCTGGTCATTTCCTAGGAGGGGAGTTGACCTACAATGTTGTATTGAGAATTATTTTGAAGGCCAGGAGTCAGTGGAAAAAATGACCCTAGTCAAGTAAAACTTTCTGCCAGGGAATCTGAAGGGGGTTAAAGGAGTCCCCAGATCAGGCACATGCTATCCCATTGTCAATTATGAAACATTCTCAGCCTAGATTTTACTTTTATGTAATTTAACAAAGCTGAATGCTAAAAGCGAAGAAGAAACTCCATACCCTGACCCACTAACACACTGCTCAGAGGCAGATTTCTGGTACATGATAGTGTTTTGCCGTTGTTGTTGTTTTAAAGTGTTCTTTCTCTTGCCATTTCACAGATCCCGTACTTTACAGGAACTTAGGTGGGAATATCCTGATTAGCTGTCTTTGCATGTTCTTTGTGGGGGATGTATCTGGTTGTAATAGGAGAAATTACACAGGCTTTCATTCTCAAGCCTATTTCCTTTTCATCCTTAAGAAGGCAAATAGTGTCTCCTGATCTGAATGAGACCTAAAGCACTCTTCTTCCTTATTCTCCTTCCCGTTTGCTACCATTTTTCCTTAGAAGTGCCTTTCTGGAAATTTCTACCCCCAGGATGACCTAAGCTTAGCAGCTGATTTGTGCCATATATGCTTTGTGGGTTAAATGTCATGTCCTGCAAATGCTATATAACAAAGAAATGGCAGTAATCACAAAAATGTTTGTGTAGCAGTTTAAGTCTTGAAAAGACAGTGGAGAAATTAGAAAAAAAATGGTGCCGATACTATCTTACATTGGATATTAACATTTCCATTGTACAGATGGAAACTGAGGCTCAGAAAAGAGAAAAAGAATAGAATTAACATGTCATGATTAGCAGGTCTGGTATTCTGCTAAGTATTTAATATGTTTATTTTATTTATTCACAAAAGAATTAGGTATTATCATCCCTGTTTTATGGATGAAGACACTGAACATCAGAAAGGTGAACTACTTGTCCAGGGTCAATAAGCCAGAACTGGTGAAAATGGCATTCAAATTGCTTTGACTGACCCCAGAGCTCTTGTTCTTCTCATATCTCTTAAACCTTACAAAAATAAATGGGAGGTCAATGGCCTTGCGACTTGTAGTCCAGGACTTTTCCTTTGTTATGATCATACGTTGCTTTTATTGTCTTTCAGGTAGCAGAGTAGACTAAGCCTGAATCTACACAGATCACTTTTGAACCCAAGGTTAAGAAAGTGTTCTTGCCTCCATAGCTTTAAAGCATATTCTTACTATAAGCCAAGAGCTCCAGAGGTTCTTGGACTATTATGAGTGGCTTCCCTAAGATTTAGAATAACGGCAAACATGTAGGAAGCACTAGTCCATGTTTGGCACTGTTCTAAAGTATGTTACACATATGAATTCACTTAATTCCCCTTATAACCACTTGGGAAGGTGTTATCTATCAGAAGTCACAATTTATAGAGCAAGAGCTGAGATACAAAGAGGCTGAAGAACCCTCTCAAGGTCTCATAGCCAAAGCCCAAATCTGTGTTCCTGATTGCGTTGCCATGATGCCTCAACGTGGCTTGCTCCTTCTCTTCTCCCTTCATTCTAACAAATGCTGCCCAGCAGACTGACTTTCAGACTACAGCTACTCACTGCTCACTCTGTTTTCTGACTGTGCTTATCATACATAAAATCCCTCTCAGGGATTTCCAAAATAATTCTTTTCTTTCTCTTTAAAAGAACAGCTCTGTCGTACAGATCTTGGGGTCATGCTGGCTGGAGGCTTCCATTTTCCATCATTAGTTGAATCTCATGTTAGCCTGTATCTGCTTTAGACTTATCTATTTGATTTCCATGCTTTGGATTTGGTTTTTCAATGACCAGGGAATCTAGAATAATTTTCTTCTCATTATTTTACATTACTGAAAATGCCTTTAATGGTAGATATTTTAACGTTCTATTTTAAAGAAATGACAAGCCCTTTAGCTAATCCGCTTGCAGTTAGATTTATTTGCTATCTGATCCTCACAAGATCAAGACTTTTTTATATTGACGATGGAAAGTATATTAATGTTTCTGGCAATATAGGTACTATATAAACTCAAGAGGTTATGAAGATTATTTTCTGAAATTGAAATTGATTATTCCCTAGGAAGGTTGATTACAGCTATTGAGATCATGAAAATAAAATGTCAACTCTTTTATTATTTTAGAGAATAGAATTGCTTTCCTTTTCATGGATAAAATAGCGGTTCCATGCTATAACTTCACAAATGCAGTCGAGTTTTTTTTTTCCCCAAATAGTCATTTTCGGAGGGATGATCTATGGCTTGTCAACTTACAGTAAAGCTGATGTAAAAAGTTTGTGATGGCAACCCTAAATGTTTTATCACCTGTCAGAAATTTCAGTGATAATAAAAAGTAACATCCTTTAAATTAATTAGACATGATTAGGACTTCAAGCCCAGAGGCCACTTCATTATGCAAAAATTATAACAGTTAGCTATTTAAATTACCATTAAATTGATTCTTATGTTAATTGATATCTCACTTATAACCCTAGATTTTAATTTATATAAGATCTTTGGAAATAATAATAAGATGAAATAAAATATTATTTTGGAGAAATTCTTATGTGAAAAAATGTACTGAAAAATTGATGGTTGTATTTGACCCTCAGTAGAATTTCTATATTAGAATCAAGCGAATTTCTCATGAAATGGCACAGCTTAGATTCATCTCATGTTTTGTGCAATCCCAATAAACACCAAGAAAACTTGCACTTGTGGTTCGAGAGGGTAATTATTTTTTCTCCTCCAGTGAGTACTGTCTTTACCTGTCCTACACAGGAAACAGTTAAATTTAACCCTTTGAGATACAGCATGTACTGTGATACATTTGGGGACAGGGGAATGATGGGACTGTACACATAGTCAACATTTGCTGATGTGAAGTGACAAATATTTAAAGAGAAGAACTGACATCATGGAGTAAAATAAACTGGAGTATCACCTCACAGGGTCTTAATAAACAGGTGCTGGTGAAGAGCATTTTTGAAGTTAAAATGCCAATTTCAGGAAACCTAGAATTAATTGTCTTCAGGGACAAATTGAGATGAACCAGGGCACATCCTCAGTTCAGATACACAAGCTCCTGATGCTTTGTTTGGTATTGTTTTGAGTGATTAGTTTTGAATCTGCAAGATGGCAGACCAAATATTATCCTGGTCTATTTTAGAGGGTCAAGTCTCTACTAATTATAATCCCTTTGTATTTTTATTTCTAAATTTCTTACTAGATCACAAGTCCCATGAGTGTGGGCAATAGAGTTTATCAATGTCAGATGGGCCTAATTCCTGGGGCTAGGTTTTCAATCACATAAGAATTTCCCAAGGAATCTCTAGTTTATTTCATAGGTTTTAGCAATAACTGCATTCAAGTTGTAAGCTGCAATTAGAATATTACAAATTTCAAGAAGCCGTCCTTGTAGGTATGGAATCAGGATTGGGTTATTCAGGAAAAAAATGGTTAGAGATGAAAAGGGAAATTTTAGTGCAGGTTAACCTCTCTTAACACTATCATTGCTTGTCCCTTGTTCACAGCTAAGATCTCCACTCATGTTTTAATCGTTTTTGCTTAGTTTTCTTCACTTGTCACATGTTGTCACATCCTAGGGAGTGAGATGAAATATATCTAAGAGTTGAGCAAGGTCAGTGCCCACTAATGCACAATGAGAAACAAACACAGGCTGAGAGGAGAAGCCGAGGTGGGGATGACGCTGGTACAAACGTTCGTGAAGAGGGAATACAATTTTATCCAAAAAGTCCCAGAAGTCATAGTCCCAAGAAGATGCCGAGATGATGTGCTAGCATCATTCCGCCTTTCCAGTCTAGGCTTCGTGATCTTTATTCACACCTCATTTCTGCAAACTTCACTTCTGCTTTCCTAGTTGGTGTCCTCCCAGACACTCCCAATAGGAGGCGCTAGAGGGATACTGGAAAACTCCAGGAGGAAGAAGAGGGCTTGTTCATTTCTGTGACTCTCTTTTCTTGACCACATCACCATAGCAGTGCTGCTTCACTCCAGTAGCTGCTGTTGATTCACTATTCTGTTTTCTCAACACTCACAAAGTCATCTTCACACGCTCCAGAGCCACTGACACCAGCTGGCCAGGGCATCTCCCTTCAACGTCTGTGTTTAAGAGCCGACAGATTCCTCCTCTGAACTCAGAGGCTCTAGCACTGTGTTAACTAATATGGTAGCCACTAGTTACCTGTGGAAATTAAAAGTAATTGACATTAAAAAACATTTTAAAGTTTAGTTTCTCTGGCCCATTTCAAGGGTTCAGTAGCCCTATGTGGAGAGTGTAAACCATTCCAGTCATTGCAGAAAGCTTTCCTGAAGGGTAGTGACGTCTAGCACCTGTTGAGAAGTGCTGACTTCTCAAAGGTCTGAGTTTTCATTATGTGGGGCTTTTCCTCCAGGTGTCTAGATTTTGATAACCTTAACCTCTTCTCTAAGTTCCTTTTCCTCCATAAAGATGCTAAGCGTTTCCTGTAGCTTCTATCTCCATGATGCCTTATTTCCTTTTTTGCTTTTTCAGTTCTTAAATACCTAAGTAACAATTTTTTATATTAAATTCTGGGCCAACTGCATAATTTGGGGACTAGTGCAAAAAGAAAATACAGATCTTATTCAAAAAGTGGGTAAAAGAGCCAATAAAGGTACATAGTAAGATCTTTTTCTTTCTTTTTTTGGCCTCTCTCTAAACTTGCCACAGTGCTGTTTATTTTCTATTCTGTGTCATTCTAAGTAAAACTAAATTAAAATTTTTAAAAAACAACGTGAATTTGACCATTCATCTTTATTGTGTACAATACCAATTTCAAGTATAAATATCAGATCATTTATTCCAGTGTGGAATCTCCAACATTGAACAGTTTGTATTCTGTGGTTTAGGCCTGGAGAGTGCCCTGAGCTGGCCTGAAGGAACAAATGCAAGTGAGACTCAGGAAGTCCGGAGCGTTGGGGAGAGGGTATCTCCAGGCATAGAGCCTGCTAAGGGAGGGCTTACAGGCATGGGGATATGCTCGTGGTGGTGCATACTCTCACGGGAGCCCAGGGCCTGCAATGGCTGGACTTGATGGCTATTGGATACTCCCTCTCACTGGCCGCGGAACTGATGTGGTGCACACACTGGCCAGATGTAGCTTCCAGGGAAATCAAGCCAGCTGACACCCTTTTTCATGGGCCTGTCACCCAACCCACAGGAGTTGGATGGCCCTCAAGGGTCTTAAAATTTCAGCACAAAGGTTTAAAATTCCTGTAGTAGGTATGGGGGTGGGAAAGAGGCTCATAGACAGGGATGGTCAGCCTAGGGGGGCTCCATGAGTCTGTGGGATACATGGATCCAACCCTGACTTTCCTGCCGCCATGCTGGGGTGGAGTAGCAGCAGTCATTGGGCAGGGGTGAGAAAGTGAGGCCAGTTAGGGTCTGGGACACCAGAGTGTGGAAGTGCGAGGCTGAGAACTCAACCAGGGGAGGTAGCAAGAGGAGGCACCATGTGTGTGCTAAGGCTAAGTCTTTGGAACATGCTTTATTATCCCATTGGCTGACATCATTGTCCCACTTATAAAACACACATTCGAAGGTAAAATTATCCAGAATTTTATTACAGCAACTACAGAGTATTACATTTCAAGTATGGAACTTGAGCATGGGTCCCTACACGAGTGCCTTTGTCACTTGGCTATGAAGCTGGCCCTGGTTAAAGCGGCTCATGTGGTTTTGTCTCCTGATCGGACCCTGACTGATAAGGATGAGAAGCCAGAAGTTAGGTTAACTCTGGGGGAGACAAACAAGGGGCAACAAATTCTGCTCAATGTTTTTCCTCTCCTGACACTCTGATCTGAACCTCTGTCAGTCAGTTTTTGTGATACACTGTTACTTGAAGCTTCCTTTTGCTGTGGACATTTCTCGGTGGACTCCAAAGTCCATTGGCTTGAATACTCTACCTCTTCTTTTTCTTTTAAATATACTGCAGAATGTTAGTAAGTTAATTTTCTCTATTACTGCTGTTTTGTTTCCATCTCCCCTCCCCACAACTTCTATCTCCTTCAGAGGCCTCTACTTTGCAAACTTATCTTAAGAATAGATATTGCCCTTTATTTTTTATTTTTTTTAAATCTTTTTTTTTAAAGATTTTATTTATTTATTTGACATAGAGTAAGAGATCACAAGTAGGCAGAGAGGCAGGCAGAGAGAGAGAGGGAAGCAGGCTCCCCGCTGAGCAGAGAGCCCGATGTAGGGCTTGATCCGAGGACCCTGGGATCATGACCTGAGCCAAAGGCAGAGGCTTTAACCCACTGAGCCACCCAGGCACCCCAGATATTGCCCTTTAAAGTTCTCCATAATTTTTCTATCTTTGCCATACCTCAGCCTTTCACTTATGAAGTAGTGTTTGCATAGAGAAAAACCATGTTTAACACTGTCTTTTTTTCTATGTGGGATATTTAAATTCTGAACCTTTATGTACAAATTCCCAAAGTGTCATGCCAGTTGAAACTTTCGTAAGTGTTTCCAAATTCCCTGGGTGGTAGATATGCATACTTGTGCTCTCCTTGCTCTGCTACATTGACTTTGGTGTCATCCAGGAGCAATTTTCAACTTAATGTTGCTGTCTAGCATGGATGCTTGGCGTACTCAAAGTTCTTGTTTGGTTAAGGAGAGAGAAGATTGGCTCTCTTTCCTCCTGAATACCCAGCTGGAAATGGCCTGGAGTTTCTTTCTTCTCTCTACACTTATAGCAGGTTGCTGTAGACCTGCTAGGTATAGCTTGGACCAGTGTGCTTCTTGGTCTTTTTCAGTCCTTTGACATTGAGTTCCTTGAGAACAGAACTGTAGGATTAGTGAAAGCTTAAGTTAGATTGAATTTAATGTATCAATTTGTTGGAATATAAGAGAAAACATAGAAGTTGGAGAATTAGCTTTCTGTTCAAACCCTGGACTACATCTTTGTTCTCAGACAACATATATCTGCATTCAGTCAACCATGGACAAATAGATTTTTACATTTGAGGGATTAAATTCCCTAGTACAAATATCTCTTTACTACTCTGCTTCAGTCAGTAAGATTCCTATACAAATAAATACTGAGGAATATCAGAAGTTTGTAGTTCTATATCCCAGGTACAGAGACCATGGGGTAAACCCCAATAGCCAATGGGAATGAGGGGTCCAGTTCCCAGAAAATGCTAGAAATGGATAAGAAATTTCAGGAAACCACACTTAACAGCATTTATAATTTTGCGCTGAGTGATTTTTACATCTATTGACATGCACATACATGTACATGCCCAGACACTCTAGCCATCTTTCATCCTTTCTCTTCTGTGGATATCACCTTCCATTCCATAGTGGAAAATCAGCTAAGGAAAATGAGAAAATCCCTGCCATTGAATCAAACAAAGAAAAGCCTTGAGATCTACCAAGGAACCCCAACTCATGAGTTGGAAAGTAATGAATTACTCCACTCCAAACCATGAGAGAACAAACCAATCAGTACATGTAGGGAGCTGGGAAAATAAGAGGAGAGTTCTGTATTTGAAGAGCTGAATTACTGTAAAGAAACTAACAGAAGCTAAGCAATTGTCCTTTTCACCTGAACATATGCCTGGACTAAGAAGAGAATCTGGAAAAAGGCAGAAGCAGCTCCTACCTGTTTCTTCCTAGAACAGAGCCAAGAAGAGCCAGCCATATTGGAAAGGACATTTCTGATTAAGATAAGTCATGTAAATATTGTACAGGTACCTGTAGAAAATGTTTCTTCTCAGTAGGGAAACAATCTGCTTCACTGAGACAAAATCGGTCAAATGCATATTTCCAGGATAGACAGCAGGCTCTCAAACTTCGCCACAGGTTGTCAAGATATAAATATAGAGAAAGTGATGCATCTAATTGCTTCACCCTTATGATGATCATGAGTAAATGCCAAGTAGTATTGAGCAGTTATTCTATGCCCAAATAGTACTCCTTAAATTCATTGAAAACGCATGAGTGACTTCTCAATGACAACAGTGGAGGTTCAATTCCATGTGTTCTATGCATGTATATATGTATGTATTTACAATAATAAATAAGTTATAGTTATGTTGTCTCAAATATATGTAACTTAAAGCTTAGAGGAGCGTTTTGTTTCTATAACTAATCCTTGATACTGCTTTGTTCCTCATTTGAGTTAGACACATTTTCTAATTATATTATTTCAAAGATCATTCAACATAGAGTTTGGACAGATGGACTTAATTGTCTCTTGATATGTTTTTCTTGCCCATAAATGTGACTAACTCATATTACAGTTTAATTGGTTTTAGTAGAATATGTGTTTTATGAATATAATACAAATACCTAATACGCATATGAAATTCATGCATAAACTGCTTATTATTCTAAAGGTAAAATATTTCAGTGCTCTTACATCTCCCATTCAAGCAACATAAAAAATAAGCATATCATATGAACCATCTGTTACAATTAGAGTACTCTTTAAAATGTATATTTCTTCATCATGCTTAAATACCATCTACCTTAATACTTATCTTTCAGTTCTGAGTAGCACTAGGTTAAATCTTGGAGTGAGTTGGTTTGGGACTCCGGTTGGATGCTGCTTTAAATTGGTTCCTGTGTCTGTGGCATTACCCTTGCAAGACGCTTTTGGGAGAGTTGATTTTTCAATTATGCAATTACAGAGAAAGGCTAAAAATATTTTTATTTGCTTTTCTGGTTTGTGTTTTTTCAGCTTGTTAAACTAGGGTCTGTTTTGTCTAGGTTATTTGCAATCTCATCATCAGCCAGAGAAATGTGGTTTGCAAATTAAAATAGTAACATCAGCAATTTCCCCTGAGAGAGACTTGCTTCTGCCCTGCCAGAGGCAGTATCACTAAGTAACAAATAGTCAGAGTTTCTCTCTGCTGCTACTGTGTTTATGAGCCTATGAACACTGGCAGGCAGAGACCTGTGGTCTGGAGATGCTAATACAAACTAATGTGAGCTGTAATGACGGCTTTCTTTTGGAGACGTGGCATTGCTATTATTACTACTAGGATGTTTGCCAAAGGCAAACCCTCTTCCCCTCACCAAAAAAAAAAAAAAAAAAAAAGAAAGAAAGAAAAGAAAAAAGAAATACAAAATCTCCCTGGTTCCTTCACTGTCTGCTTCATTAAGTGATTCTCCAGATCTCAGCTAAATACAATCCTTCCCTAGACCTCATCTTGCAGTCCTTTACTCTTATCATAGTGGAAACATTGGTTTGACTGTAAAACCACAGCCTGATAGTATAAGCCAATTGTGTTTTTGTTGTGTTTTGTTTTTTATATTCCATTGTGTGTTTTAGCTTAAGGCTTTAACGCTAATGTCTTTCACAATCACTTTTTTTTGAGCTTTTGGAGAAATATTTATAACTAGGACTGAAAGAAGAGGAATATAAGAAAACTAGTTTGTACATGTGCATGAAATAATATAACAAGCCATCAGCATCCTTTTGAAATCACTATTTATCATGTATGCACATTATTGCTGTATTTATGGAATTATCTTTGCTGCTGTCTTCCATTATTTATAAAGTAACCACTGGTGGAACTATATGCCAGAGTATAATGATGCTAGTTTAGAAATAAGAATTAGCTTCTAATATGACATGTGAACAGAAAACTATAGGAATATGGAGTAAGAAGTGATCTGTTGGGTGAGGTGGGTTCACAGAGGAGCTTAGATTTAAACCAGATGTTCATGCTAATGACAGGTTAGGAAAGTATTCCAGGGGGATTGAGCAACATGAAAATATCCTGGCCCCCTGAGGTGAGCTCCGAAGTCTAATCATATATTAGAATACAGGAAATGTGGGGTGTGTAGGAAAGAGTGAAATTTGATTTTTCAAATGACTTCAATGACATATCAGAAGGAAAGGGCAAGCAGTTAGTTCTCTGGCTTTTTCTCTAGCTTTGGAGACATGGGAGGATTTGTTGGGGTTTTTTTTGTTTGTTTTGTTTTATTTTTTGACATGGGAGGATTTGAATCCCCCTTGCAATATTAACAAAAGTAATCGTCAGGTGTTTACCTTTACCAGCTTCAAGATGGATGAGAAGCTATATGAGGGGTATGTATCAGAAAAAACACCTGTCCATCATTGTCCAGATGTTTATTTAGTTATGAGTGGCCAGTTTGATAAGATGAAGCCACACTAGAGAATGAGTGCTAGTTTTGCGCCTCTGAGGGAGCGACATGGCTAGCCAGGTATAAAATCCAGAGACCCCAGAGCCCATGTGTTCTCTGACCTCTAATTATCCACACACAATGAGGCTTGTCTCTTGTGAACACAAACAACTCAAGTGTTGAATGACCAAGACATCAGAAACTCTGCCTGGAAGTCAGCAGACCTCTTTTTTTGTTGCCATTGCTTTGTATGCTGCTTATTTCCGGACTTTCTTAAAGCTTACTATTCAGTGCCAGGTGAAACCAGTACCGTATGTCAGATGTCAGTCTAACTCACCACCACTGGTATTAGCAGAGCAGAGGGTAGTAGTAGCAGATGCTAAGATCTTCACATGCCATTACTATTATCTATATTTTATTTTCATCATATAAACATAAAAAATTAACATTCAAACCTCCAGTGTCCACCACCTAGAAACCATTATTAACACATCCTTGATATTAAGATAACCATATCTATATTTAATTATATTACATCCCATAAATTTACTCTTTTACCTATGACTTTTCTCTGATGTGCCATGAATATTCTACCATGTTGCTAAGAATAAATAAGCATCCTCATTTCTAATGCCTGCATAGAACTTTTTTTTTAAAGATTTTATCTATTTATTTGACAGAGAGAGAGATCACAAGTAGGCAGAGAGGCAGGCAGAGAGGGAGAAGAAGTTTCCCCGCTGAGCAGAGAGCCGGATGCAGGGCTCGATCCCAGGACCCTGAGATCATGACCTGAGCCGAAGGCAGTGGCTTTAACCCATTGAGCCACCCAGGTGCCCCTGCATAGAACTTCTTTGTGTGGTTATTACGCTGTCAATTTAACCAATCCACTGTCAATACAATTGCTAATTTTTCATGATTAATTTTAATACTGTTTTTGATACATGTGAAAAATTGCTTTTCTGAAAATTCTTATCAATTCATAATTTCACAAGTAGGTATAAGACAACATACCTACCCATGTTCCCACCAATGGTGCATTTACATTAAAAAAAAGACACTTGACAGTTTAATAGATGGAAAATATTTCTTTGTTGATGTTTGTATTTTCTAATATTCTTTTTTATTAAATAGAAAATTATAAAGAAGAAGGTATCATTCAAAATCCTGCCACACAGAGATAACTATGTTAAAATCTCAGTGCTAAAAAAAATAAAATCTTGGTCCTTAGCCTTCTGAACATTTTTCAATGTACACATGCATACGATTTTTTAAATAAATGGGACTATTCAATACATACTATTTTCACCAACAATATATTTCATAAAATTTTTTAATGACAAAATGATATTCTATTGTATGTATTTCACAATTTCCCTATTGTTGAATATGTATGCTGTCTCTTATCTGTTTGCTGTTATATAATAATGTTGTGATGAGCATCCTTATATAGAGTGTTGCTTACTTGTCCAATTATTTCCTTAATATGCTCCTCTAAAAATGGAATTGTTGGGTAAAAGAGTATACATATAGTCAAATTGCTTCTTATAAATACCAATTCTTGCTTTTATCAGCAGAGTATATATAAATACATATTTTCCCACACTCCGGCCAATGCTGGATATAATAATATTTTAAATCTCTTCCACTAAGATAGATGAAAGATATTTTAAGTTATATATCTCAGATTCAGTGAGATAGTCTTTAATATTTACTATTATTATTTAATATTTATTGGCTATTACCATTTCTTCATTTGTAAGTTGTTCTCTGATGTCCTTTGTCCATTTTTCCAGTAGATTGTTCATCTTTATTTCACTAAGAATTCTTTACATATTAGAAAATATTAACACCTTATCTGCTACATGATTGTTTCTTGACTTTTAATTTTGATATGGTGAATTTACTAAGCTGATTTTTAAATATATAGATGCAGAAAAATCTACAAATCTTTTCTGATATCCTTTCTGCCATGGGATTTTTTTGCACTCTAAAATTATATAATTATTTAAAAATGTTTTCTTATAGTGTTTTCTTATAATCCAGAAGTCAGCCATTATTCATTTAGTGGTTTTTTTCCCCTCTGAATTTTCCTGATATCGTTATGACACTCTTACCTTCTCCATCAATTTGAAGTATTATTTTTTTATACATTAATCATACATCTAATATATCTATTCTCTTAATTGTGCTTAAAAATAAATATTAATAATAGACAGGGCATGTCCTTATAATATTTAGCTTTTCAAATTAATTTTGAAACACTTTTGCTCCATTCCAATTTTAAATCCATTAAGATTTTTGGAGACTGTACATAAAATTTATAGATTTAGTGAGAAGCTTCAGCTCCATATTGACTCTCTCATCTAAAATAAGTAATTCTCTATACAAAACTTTTTTTATAATTCTCATGAAAAGTTAGGTCTGTTATGAATATATTTTTCACACTTATTGTTATGTTTATTCTTGTGTTTTTTATGCATGCCATTATTATAAATGATTATATATATACACACACCCACACATACATACACATAGTATATTTAATCTTGCATTGAAAAATAAGACATGCATTTAAAAAGTCCAGGAAAATGTAATTAGTATTTTTGAAGTGCACACTCGTTTAACCATCACTGAAGTCAATATATAACATTCTCAGTGTTCCAGAAACCCATGCAAATGCTGCATGATCTCAATTTATGATGAATATAAGAGTGAAACCCATAAGAAAAAAAAAAGAGTAGAATGGTAGTTATCAGGTGCTGGGGCAGAAGGGTGGAAATAGGGAGATGTTGGTCATAGGGTGCAAACTTTCAGTTATAACATGAATAAATTCTAGAGTTCTAATATAGAGTATGGTCACTAAATTTAATCATATTGTATTATACACTCCAAGTTTGCTAAGAGAGTAGAGCTTGAGTGTTCTTAACACACACACACACACATACACACACACACACACACACACACAAAGGGTAACTGTGTAAGATGATAGGTATATTAATTACTTTGATAATGGTAATTATTTCACAATGTATATCAAACCATTGAAAATATATACAATTTTTGTAAATTTCTTCTCCATTCAGTAGGTTGCCTTTTAATTTTGTTGATGGTTTCTTTTGTTGTGCTGAAGGTTTTTAGTTAGATGTAGTCCTACCAGTTTATTTTTGCTTTCATTGCCCTTGCCTGAGGAGAGTAATATTGTATATTAACTATACTTCAATTAAAAAACCAAATATACACATTTTTTGTATTTCTCTATAATACTTTAATAAAGCTGGGAAAATAAAAATAAAGTTTAAAAAAGTCATGGTTTTATATATTTTGTCCAGTTCTATAATTATTTAAGGCAGAGAGTAATTCTGGTCATTGTTACTTGCATTTGAGCAGAAGTCACAAAATTAGAAATATTTATAAGGAAAAGTAAAAATTATTATTTACAGATGCTATGATTACTTAATGAGAAAGCTTAAGAAGAAAATAGCTTAAAAACATAGCTAATAAGAGCTGTATTATAGAGACCAAGTATAAATTAAATTTATAAAACTCTGTTATGAATAATAATTTTAAAAGACTTCATTCACAATACCAGCAAAAATATAGAATCACTACATGTAAATTTAAGAAATATGGAGTAAGAAGTGAAGAGAAAAACTATTCAATTTTCCTGAAGAATATTAAGTTGGGGAATATCATGTTTCCAGGTGGCAATATCAGTAGAATAAAATAAATTTTCTTTCCAACTACACCTATAAATTTTATTTAGCACTGAAAATAACAAAGCCAAATGATTGCCTTGAGTGACACTAAAATGTCACATGACAACATTTTATACTCTTTCTGAAAAACATCTCTTAAAAAGCAGGAATAAAAGAATATTGCTATACTTGATAAACATATAACTCAAAACAACCAGTAGTATCATAATAATGATGAAACACTAAAACTACCACCATTAGTATCAGGAAAAAAACGGGAGCCTTACTATCACCATTATTTATCATCATTTTCTTACTTTTAATGATGTTAGTTGGGAAGAATCCGATAGGATTTAAGACTGAAAGGAGAAAATAAGTAACATAATTTACTGATGACATAAGACAAATTATTTCTTTAAAAAAGAAAGAAAATCAACTAAAATATTGAAAAGAGTATTAGCTAAAGTATGAAGGTAACTAATTACACCCAAGTTTAGATAGAAAACATAATGGCTATTTCAGTTTAGCAACAAAACTAAACTGTATTACTATAATAATAGAATAAATAAGGGCAAGAGGATGATTATTACATGGTCAAGTTGCTAATCATTTTAGGGAAGAAGTAGGGGTGATGATTGGGGAGGAACACATAAATGGGTTTCTGAAACACTGAGAATGTTTGACTTGACCTCAGTGGTGGTTAAATAAATATACACTTCATTAATATTGGTTATGTTTTTCTACACTTTTTAAATGCATGTTTTATCTTTTAGTGTGTATGTATATATGTGTATACATTCATGAAATCATTCCTAATAACATCATACATTTAAAAAACACAAGAATAAACTTAATAAGTGTGAAAACTATATTCATAACAGATCAAAACTTTTCATGAGAATTATAAAAAAAGTTTTGCTTAAATGGAGAATTATTTATTTTAGATGAGAAGGGTCAATATTATGGAGCTGAAGTTTCTCATTAAATCTATAAATTTTGTGTACAGTCTCTGAAAGTCATAATGGCTTTAAAATTGGAATGGAGTAAAAATATTTCAAAATTAAATCTATATATAAATAGATTAATGGTGAAAGAATGGGAAGAGATATACCATGCAGATACTAAGCAATGGAAAGCTGGAGAGGCTATATTTCTATTAGGTGAAATAGATTTTAGAACAAGGAATATTACTTGGAATACAGAGGGACTTTTAGTAATGATAAAGGAGTAAAATCATTAAGCAGACAAAACACTCTTAAATGAATGCACACCTAGTAAGGGCTTCAAAATACATGAAAAAAAAAAAACAGAACTAAAAAGAGAACTCGACAAATCCAAAGATGTTATTGGAGATTTCAAGAGTCTTTTCTCAATAATTGATGGCACAGGGAATTTAGAATACCAGTTAAGTAGATAGAAGACATGAAAATTCTCAACTAATTTGACCTAATTGATAGTCATAGAATGTTTCACCCAATAACAATAGGATATACATTTCTTTAAAGTTCAAAAAACATTCATTAAAGATAGACCATATTCTGGGACATAAAATGAATCTCAATGAATTTAAAAGGATTGAAATCATATAAGTATGTTCCTTGAACACAACAGAATTAAGAAATTGATACAGAAAGATATCTGAATTATCCTCACATAATTGGAAATTGAACACCTCACTTCTACATAAACCAGAAGTCACCAAAGTAATCAAAAGGATCATTAGAATATATTTTCAACTGAAATAAAACAAAAATACAACATTCCAAATTTTTTTTGGATGAAGTTAACGCAGTGGTTGTAGGGAAATTTATAGCAGTAATTACTCATATTAAAAAGGAAGAAAGGTCTCAATCGATGATCTAAGTTCTTCTAATAAACTAGAAAAAGAAAAACTAATCAACTCAAAGCAGAAGGAAATTATATAAATAAGAGCTAAAATCAGTAAATTGGGAAATAGAAAAGCAATAGAGAAAAATCACTGAAGCCAAAAGCTAATTCTTGAAAAGATCAATAAAAATAATGAAACTACAGATAATAAGAGAATAACAGTGAATTATTATGAGCAACTTAATATCAATAAATTTGACAACATGGATGAAATGGACACATACTCTGAAATACAGAGTATTCTTTAGTTCACTAAAGTTTAGATCACTAAAGTAACTAAAGTTCACTAAAGAAGAAATAGATAACCAGAATATCTCCATGTCTTTCAAAGAAATAGAATTTATACTTAAGAACCCTCCCCAAAAGAAAACTCCAGGCCCATATAGCTTTATTGATAAGTTCTAACATTCGAGGAAGAAATAATAATAGCGATTTCACACAAACTCTTACAGAAACAAAAGAGAAAGGTACACTTACCAACTCATTTTATGAAGTCAATATTACTCTGGTGTCCAAACCAGACAAATACATTACAAGAAAGAAAACTTTAGACCAGCATCTTCTTGTAAGGGAATTCAGCAATAATTTTTTTTTTTTAATTTTTAAGACTTTATTTATTTACTTGACAGAGAGATCACAAGTAGGCAGAGAGGCAGGTAGAGAGAGAGGGAAGCAGGCTCCCTCCTGAGCAGAGAGCCTGATGCGGGGGCTCGATCCCAGGACCCTGAGATCATGACCTGAGCCGAAGGCGGAGGCTTTAACCCACTGAGCCACCTAGGTGCCCCTGAATTCAGCAATATTAAAAAGGATGATACATAATATATTTTAAAAAGCTAATTGTGACTAAGTATGATTTATCCTAGAAATACAAGGTTGTTTCTACATTTAAAAAGCAAGATGTTTCTCATATCAAAAAAATAAAAGGGAAAAATCATATGGATCATCTCCACACTACAGGAAAAGCATTTAACAAAATTTAATACCCATTAGTGATAAAATTCTCAACAAATTATTCTCAGGAAAAGGGCACCTCCTCAAAGTTGTGAAATACATCTATGGAACAGTATACAGCTTATGTTATATGTAATGGTGAACAAATGAATGCTTTTGCATAAAATCATTAACAAGGCAAGGGCATACACTCTCACCATTCTGTTCAACATTGTATTGGAGGTCCTAGCCAGAGCAATAAGAGGGAAAAAGGTATAAAGATTGGAATGGGAAAAATAAAGATATCTTTATTCATGGTTATGTCTGTATAGAAAAATCCTGAGAGTTCTAAACAAATTTACTAGAAGTAATGAGTTCAGCAGTTTCAAGATATAAAGTTAATATAGAAACATCAATTGTGTATCTCTAAATCAGCAATGGGTAATTAGAAATACTTAGAGATCAATTTAACAAAATATGTCCACTACCTATACATTAAAAACTACAAACTATTGCCAGAAGAAATTAAAAGAGACATATGAATGGACAGATATGTCTTTGTTTATGGTTCAAATTTATAGATGTCAATTTTCCCCAAGTTGATCAATGGGTTTAAGATAATCATATTCAAAATACCAATAGTTTTTTGTTTTTGAAATTGGAAAACTGATTTTAAACTTTTTAATGGAAATGAAAAGCACCTAGAATAGCCAAAAAAAATTTGAAAATATGAACCAAGATGTATTTACATGACCTGATTTCAAAACTTACTGTGAAACTACAGCATCACTGAAGTAACAGATGAACAGAATAGAATAGTCTAAAAAAAAAAAAAAAGACCAACAAATATGTGGTCTAATTTATTTTTGACAAAAGTGCCTAGGTATTTCAGTGGGGATAAGATCATCTTTTCAACATATTATGCTGGAGCAATGGAATATTTGCATGCAAAACTCTTATATCACACTATACACAAAAATTAACTCAGAACAAATCACAAACCTAAATGTAATTTGTAAAATTATGAAACTTCTAAATGAAAATAGAGGAAAAAAAGCTTTATGACTTGAGTTAGCCAAACCTTTCTTACACCTAGCTCACATAAGCACAAACTGAAAAAGAAAAAAAAATTAAATTTCAAAATTAAATCTTTTGTCCTTCAAAAATACTGTTAAGGAAAATAAAAAGACAAATCATAGATTTGAAGAAAACTTTGCAAAACATATAAAGGGCTTGTATACAGAATATATAAAGAATTCTTTCAACTTAAGAAAACAAATAAAAAAGTGGACAAAAGATTTGAAACAAAGACTTTCCTATAGAAGATATATAAATGTCAAATACATTCATGAAAAGATGCTTGGCATCGCTATTCACTAAGGAAATGCAAATCAAAACTACAAGGAGATACCTGTACAGAGTCTCTTAAATTCCTTAAACTAAAAAAAAAACAAGAACAAAACAAAAGCATTACTGAATGTTGCTAAGGAAATGGAGCATCTGAGAGAGCAAAATTTTATAGCACTATAGGAAATAGTTTGGCAGTTTGTTATTAAAGATATAATTACACATAGTCCACAATCCTACTCTTAGGTATTTACTTAATGAGAAATGAAAACATATATTCATGCAATGATTTATAATAAAATATGTATAGAAGCTTTAGTAGAGCAGTCTCAAATTGGAAACAATCCAAATGTCCATCAGCAAGGTAATGGATAAATAAATTGTGGTATATCTATATAATAATATATAATCAACTACGATACAGCAAATAAAAAGGAACTACTAAAAAATTCAACAACACGAAAAAATCTCCAAAGTATGATGCTGAATGAAGGAATCCAAATACAAAAACTTTATCCTGTAAGATTCTATTTATGTGAAATTATAGGAAAAGCAAAACTATGGGGACAGAATGTGATTAGAGGTTGCCAGGGTAAGGTATAGGATGAAGTGATTGATTTCAAAAGGCCACAAGGGAACATTCTGTGTTGATGACCTATGTCATGATTATGGTCACAGTGACAAAATTGTAAAAGTTTCTCAAGTTTCATTAAATTGTACCCTTAAAATTGGAAAATCTTATTTTAGTAAATAAGGTCAATATAGCTGGTTAGTACAAATTTATACATTTTAATTCATACATTTTCTTTTGTTTTCTGGCCTCATTGACTAGCACTTTTAGAATTGTAGTAAATAACAGTGGTAATAGAATAATTTTAGGCTTTTAACTGATTTCATGGCTGTATATGCTTTTCACCACTAGGTATGATGTTGGACTGTTGTTTTGGAATAAAACATCTTTACCATGTTTAGTAACTATCTTACATTCCTGTTTTGTTAAGAGCTTTCACCATGGAACATTTGCAGACATTAATCTATATGATCATATGGATTTTTAAATTTCAGTTTTTGGATAGGATGAATTCTATTAATAGATTTTCTAATATTGGATCATCTATGCAGTGCTAGTCTAAAATATGCTTGTTTTTTGAATATTATTTCTTAAATGTGGGATTTTTGCCTCTATTTCAAAAGTGAGACCAATTGCTTGTTTTCTTTTCTGTGCTATTTTTATTAAATTCTGTTTAGGGTTATAGTTAGTTGATAAAATGAATTGGAAAGTTTTCCTTATTATGACATGCTTTGAAATATTTAATAAGATTGCCTAAATTCCTTGGGTATTTTAATGTAACAGGCTTTTGAAACTACCTGGATCATAAGCCTTTTGTGGGTACTTCTCTAGTCCCGCCAGGATTATTGAGTTAGTTTTGTCAATTTCTATTTCCTTAAGAAATTATTAGGAATGTTTTTTAACCAAGATCTTCTGCTTTAGAAAAACAGAGTTAAATAGATTTAAACCTGTTATTCTCTTAAAATTTTAAATTGCTCTGTATGGTTTATGCTATTATTTGTGCTTTCTCTTTTATATTAAATTAAAATTAAGCTTACCAGAGTGCATCTACTTCATTGCTTTTTCCCCCTTTTTCCAAAGAGATAGCTACTACATTTGCCATTTTCTGTAAGTTCATTTTCTTGCTTTTTTTCTAGTTTCTGGTTTTTTAATTCTTAAATTCACTTGTATTCATTGCTTTTAATTTTATAAGACATTTACAATTATGTCTTTAAAAAAGGCTTTGTTTATATTTTATATGTTTTAATATAGAACATTTTTCTAAAAAAATGCTCTCTTAAAGAGTGTAATTATTGTTTTTGATATCCTCAACAACTGATTGTACTTGAGGCAGTGGGGAGCTAGCAAAGGTTTTGAGCAAGGAAATGATATGGTCAGATCTATAAAGAAATACTTGACAGCATTGTGGAGAATGGATCACAATAAAGTGACATTTACGATGATGAAGCTTGAGAGACTATTGCAAGACTTTACGTAAGAGACGACTGTGAATGTGAGCAAAAGTCACACTGCGGAGGGTTGCCGAGTTCAAGGAAGAGAAGATGAGGAAGCAGTGAGAGTGATCGCAGACTTAACCAGACAGGCAGGGGCAGCTATGTCTGGGGGTACAGCACTGGATAAAATAATGATCAGGTACCTAAGAGCTGAGCGGGGACTGTGATATTCAGAAATGGAGCCTTGAACATTTCCTGGTGCGAAGACCACAGCACAGCCACAGTTACTGTTTAACAGATACTTTTGAGACAACACTTGTGGCCCGAAGGGAGTTTTTGTGCTTTTTTTCAAAGATTTTTTTTTATTTATCTGACAGAGAGAGACAATGAGAGAGGAACACAAGCAGGGGGAGTGGGAGGGAGAGGGAGAAGCAGGCTTCCCGCTGAGCAGAGAGCCCCTGTGAGGCTTGATCCCAGGACCCTGAGATCATGACCCGAGCCTAAGACAGAGGCTTAACAGGCTGAGCCACCCAGGCACCCCTCCCCCAAGGGAGTTTTGAGGGTGTTAGCCCAGCAGAGTCAGTGATTCTGGATTGCAGTTATCCCCCGCTTACCCGCTTACCCGTGGTTTTGCTTTCTGCGGTTTTCAGTTGCGGAGGTCCGTCTGGCAGTCCTGACGCAGATGATATTCCGGATGTAAGGTCGTAAGGTCCGAGGTCAGTTGTCGGCTGACTCTGCGTCACCACGCATACGTTACGTTATTCATGTCCCTTCATCTCTTGCTGGTGTTTTATCGTTTCACATGGTCCCAAGAAGTAAGGTGAGTACAACAATAAACAATTCTGAGAGACAAGAGACCAATTTCACCTAACTTTTATTATAGTCATTGTTATAATTGTTCTATTTTATTATTGTTGTGAATCTCTTACTGTGTCTAATTTATAAATTAAACTTTAGGAAAAAGCATAGTATGTACATCCAGTTCAGTTCTATCTGTGCTTTCGGGCGTCCCTGGTCAATAATGGGAGACTACTGTATAGATAAAGAAGAGAGGCTCTGTAGGGAAGGAATGAAGTTGTTCTGAGGTAAAATTGTTCTGTGAATGATTTGACACGGGCAGGTTTGTATTGGTTGAGGAAAGAGTCAGTGATGAAGAAAGTTCTATTTGGAATCAAATAATGACAGGATGCCTTAAATCTCTGAGCTCCTGGTCCATCATCCATAGGCAAGTCTCTTTCTCATCTGGACTTTTCTGTATTCCCTACTATACACCGCATTTTCTTCATTTTAAACCGTTGTTCCGCCTTAGCTGACGTTCCATCTCAAAAAAACTACAGAAAAATTTGTGGTGCTATAAATTCTGTAACACATCTCAAAGATTCACCACACATAGTTATAGACCAATATTTATTTTATGAATATTGATTCCTATTATTTACCTCTGAGCATGTTATAGAAAACATGTGCTTCTTCCTTGTATAAATAAAATACTCTTTTCTCTTCTTTGCCTCATTCTTGACCAATGTATTCATTTCTCTAACATTTTACATTTTCTTTAATTGTAGCAATCTAATTAAAATATTTAATTCCTAGAAATGTACACATCTGTAAAGAAAAAATTAAGCAAAACCAGGACATATAAGATAGTACATGTTCTCCCAGGCTCTGCCCTGCCTAGCATCACTGAGCTCAGGACACACAGGCAGACACTGCTAATACCTTACTCTATAGCCTTCCAATGCATTTTAAATGCATATGCAAACCTAAATAAATTGTTTTTTTCAAACTTGTATTATGATATACATATAAGTTTGTAACTTCCTTTTTTAAAATTTAACAATACATCTTGAATTTCATATTTCAGTGTTTACAAGATCTTTCTCTTTCTTATTTATTTCCTATAATTTTCCACTATATGGATATATTATAATTTTTAATGAAACATTATGTGGGTTTTTGTTGTTGTTGTTGTAGTTATAAAAACACTTTTAATCGGGGCACCTGGGCGGCTCAGTCAGTTAAGCTGCTGCCTTTGGCTCAGGTCGTGATCCCGGGTCCTGGGATCGAGCCCCACATCGGGCTCCCTGCTCAGCAGGGGAGCCTGCTTCTCCCTCTCCCTCTGTCTGCCGCTCTACCTACTTGTGCTCTCTCTCTATCTCTCTGTTCTCTCTGTCAAATAAATAAATACAATCTTAAAAAAAAATTAAAGAAAACACTTTTAAGCCTTTGAGTTTTGCAAAAATTCCTTTAGGATGAAATTCCACAGTGGGAATGATGAATCAAAGGGTAGGCACAATTCACACTTCCAAAGACATTGTCAAAAGTTTATATCAATTAATTCCCCAGCAAGAGTTTAGGAGGATACTAGTTTTCAGACTAATTCTAGTTTTATCAACATTTTTGAATGTTTAACTTACTTATTCTGAATCAGAGCCTCTATGAAGAAATAGTGTCAGAAAGACAGACTTGCATGGTATTCTCTCAATCAATAATGTTGTTAGTGCTTTAACTTTTGCAGTGAGATTTCATATATATTATGTCACTAAGTCTTCCAAAGAATTTTTTGAAATACATTTTTTTAATCTTCACTTGTAGCAGAAAAAGTTTAGTCATGAGGGGCTAAATTACTTGTTCAGAATCACACAGATGCTAAGTGGTTCAGTTGGAAAATAAATTCAAAGGTCACACACTGAGGTTTGATAAAAATGAATATTTAAGTTCAGCTACATTATGTTCTGATAATTGACAATATTGACTTAAGACTTTTTAGATTCAACATTATCCTATATTATAATATACTACCTTAAAATCAGCATATTTTATTTTTTGAACATCCTTGTGCATTTAAACATTATTTTATCCTTTCTTTGAAAAGTTTTAATAACAAAATGTAATATTAAATTTTGGAGGAAAAAATAATTGTCAGAATATAAATACTTTTTGTGATGAAAGCCAATTAACAAATAAGATATGAAATACTAATATTTTCTCTGCAAAGAGGCTACTGGCCTCAGTGTTAAAGGGGGTCGGGGTCAGAAAAATATATTAGAGATCTATTTGTGTGATTTTCTTTCTAGATGACCTTAGAAAACTAACCTCTCTAAGCCTCATTTTACACATCTCTGTAATAGAGATATGTATGTACTTACCTTATATTGCCATTAGGAAGATCAAACAAGATCTCCTATGTGAAGTGATTAGTAAAGTGCCTGGCACATAGATGACATTCAATCATACTGCTGCTATTATTATTATAATTATTGTTCAGGCTTCTAAGACTATAAGTGTTTTTTTCAGGAATAAATATATTCCCATGAATGAAAATTAGGTATTCCCATGAATATTGACTATCATTCCTGTGTTACAGAAATCACCATCTTTATATCCAGTACGTTATTTTTTCACTCATTTCAAATATGTAATTCAAGTTATAATCATGACATAGTAAAGCTGAAAGGGACCTCAAAGATCATCTAGTTATACAGGTAAAGACATCAAAGATCAGATCTGTTAAAATAATTTTCAAAGTCACAGATTCTTGGTGCCAAAATAAGAATTGGATTCATTGTCTCTCTTCTTTCTCTTTAGAATTCATTAGTTTATTTTAAAAAATTATTGTGCATGCTTGAAATATTTTCCAGTAATTTTAAAATTTGTAAGCCAAATATTAAAGAATTCCATGTTACTGAATACATATCTCTCCTCACTTTATTGAAATGAATCTCCACCAGTTCAGAAATGTGAACTTTTCCTCTTCTTTATGCATGTTCAAGTATTTTTAAGAAAAGATGACCAGACTGCAATTTTGGTAATTGTGCCAACGTCTTTAGTAAGGAAAAATTTAATTAATTTTGCATTTGTCATATATCTTCTCTCTGTGATATTATAGACAGCTAAAAACTTTATTCAGTAACTAGTTCAAATTAAAAACACTTCCATCCCTGCATGTAAATTGTGTTGCAATTCTGTAATTGACTAAAATTATCTAATTATCATAATAGTAACACAAGAAACAATATAATAAAATAGAGAAATAAATTGTTTATAGAGGTAAGTAAAATTGGATAGTTGTTTTACCTACATTAGCTTAAAGCATTGGTTCTCTCCCAGTATACCATCAACTATAAAATCAAGTCAGACACACCAAAAAGCAATCCTTTATTTGTATGGTGGCTGCCTTAAAAACAAGCTGGTTTCTAACTTTAATTCACTAGAGGACATTTTAAGCTTAAGTTGGCCATACAGCTCCCCAGGGGCAAATAGGAAAAAAATAATATAAAACTTTTATATTCAAGTTGGTTGTTTATAACTTGGGTTCCTTTTCCATAGAAGTAATATGTGTGATTTTTTTTCTAAAACTTCAGGAGAAAGCCTAGTATTTTATAGATACCTATAGTATTATCCTTGTACTAATGTTTCTATTGAGAGTAACAGTGATCCTATGGAAAATACATTTACTTTTGAGGGGTTACGTCCTTCATGAAGGATGTAAGTGGTCAAATTCAGAATTTCTGAAGGTTTACTTGCTTGTTTTGGCCATCTATTCATCTGCTGTTGGCAAGTTGAGACCATCAGTAGCTAAGATATTGCCTCCTAAATTTAAATAATTGGACATTTGGCTTATATCTTTTAATTGTAAGAATGGAATTCAAAGGATTATGTTTTTAGAGTGAGTATATTATCACTCTAAATTTTATTTCTTTATAGGTGAAAAATCATGATTTTTACTCACATCTTTTACTCAGAAATAATAAAGTAGATGCTAATGGAAGCAATTGAGAACATATAATATAAAAATTTTCTTAAATATTTGTATTAGAGATAATCAAAGGAGTGAAGACTAAGGAGAGAAGGGAATGGAAGAATTGTAATCAATTTCATTCTTTCGTACCATAGTGTAACTGTGTTGGGACCTTCCTGAGACTAAACCTGGAAGGTGAAATAGAAGCATGAAGTTATTGGATGAAGTTTAGAGAGAAAAAGTGATGGATCCTGGAGAATAGTGGTGGCTGGAGCCACTGAATCACTTAATCTCTATACGTGTCACACAGCAGCTCTTGCCAATACTTCCTTTCGGCTCTGTCTCCTGCTTCTCTTTTTTACCCACATGGCTGGACTCAACTGAGATGGGGCAAGTGGGGAGAAAGAACATTCCTTACTGAGGTAAGTTAAGTTAATATTAGAAAAAGCCTCTTAAAAAATGCTTCTGGAATATGATGATAGAGAGACAAAATGCTTGATTTATTCTAACACGACTCGCCATTGAATAGTCATGAAAAATATGGTGCAAAATTTTAAGAACGATGGAAAATAGGAATAATGATTAATGATTTGTTGGACCTGGGAAGAAAATTTACCCACCAAAGAATATGGCCCATAAGGTAAGCAGATGGTAAAAGAGTACTATATTCCCCTTCCTTTTACCTTTCTATACAAAATGCAGATTCATGAAGTTTTGACAGTAGAAAAAGGAGTTTGGTCCTGCTCTCAGAGCAGCATCATAAGGAGAGAAGGGCATTTCATATCATCTTCTCCCGTATTCTCACCAATCAACCAATCAAATAATCAATAAGATTTTTTTTTGCCTCATCCATTCACCAAGACACAAGAGGGCATCTTGGCTTGGACCAGAAACAATGATTCAATTTTGTATCTCAGAGATTAGCATTGAAGAGCTAGGCAGGAATACGAAAAAGACTCCAGTCCTTTGCAATTAGTTTGTTTTGTGGGCTGTAATTTTCCATTCACCTTTCTAGCAAGAGAAGACTAATAGATAATCTTATCCAGGATAAAATTCTGCTCCTCTTCATAAAAGCTGGGCAGCAGTGCCAAGAGATTTTTCCTCAAAACTGAATCTCCACTAAATATAATAAGACATAACTAATACTTGACTCTAGGTTAAGATCTTAGAAGGATTGTAATGTCTATCAGGGAGTCTATAAAGGCAGGTAATGTTGGTACTACTGGCTAGACCACAATGTTTTCAATAATGAATGAAAGCATGAAAAGTAGCTTATAAATATATTCTGAAACTCATAATTATTCATAGCACTCTAGGTGCAGGAGAAAAATAATTTGAGAAAACAATTTTCCTCAGGAGTGTGAAGAAATATTCAGAAATCATCTGTTTTGGATCATTACTAAATTCACAAATGTAGCATTTATGGAACAATATATAAAAATGATATGATAGAGAAAACAAAGAGCTGGCTTGGAAGAAGTAAAAAGGTAAGGAGGGGTGTTTATAAATTAAGTAAAGTCCTCAAAGAACCTAAAGATGCAATAGCATTACTAATGATAGCTTTAAAAGCAGTAGGAAGGGAACTGATATCACAGGAAATAGGGTCCATGATATTGAAAAGAACAAAAGTTGAGAAGGCATCTGTAACACAATAGGAAATGATGTAAAGATAAAAATGAGGGGAGAGAATGTGTTGTCACATATAGAACAAATTAAATTCACATATACATTTAATAATATATTTATATGTCTACAATCAACATATGCATATTCATGTATATTTACCAAGACTATGTTGATATAATTTGTACATGTTCGTATGTAGAAAAGATAGCTGAATACAGTGGGATAAGACTGTATTAATAAACATGATGTCTTTTTAAAGTTAGTTTATTGAGGGGTGCTTGGGTGGCTCAGTGGGTTAAAGCCTCTGTCTTCAGCTCAGGTCATGATCTCAGGGTTCTGAGATCGAGCCCCACATCTGGCTCTCTGCTCAGCGGGGAGCCTGCTTCCCCTCTCTCTCTGCCTGACTCTCTGCCCACTTGTGATCTCTCTCTGTCAAAATAAATAAATAAAATCTTTTTAAAAAATAAAGTTAGTTTATTGAAATATACAAATAAGCAGCAGGTCATAATTATGCATAACTTTCGAATCATCACAAAATGAAAAAGCCTATGTAACTACAACCCAGGTTAAGAAATTCAAAAAATTACCAGCAACCTGAAGCTCCCTTGAGACCTTATCATTCTCTATCCCTTCCTACCTGTCCAAAGATATCTGTTCTTCTGACTGAATAATTTTACATGTTCTTGAACTTTGTGTAAAAAATAATCATATGGCACATAGTTTCGCTTTTAGTTCCTTTTGCTCAACATGAAGTTTGTAAGAGTTATCTGTTTGTTATATGTGGCTTTGTTATATGTTTGTTATATGTTATATGAAATATACAAGTTATTTCATTGTATGAATATATTAGATATACAAGATATGAAATATACAAGATATTTCATTGTATGAATATATTATGAAGTAATATCCATTCTTCTGTTTATGAACATTTGGTCTGTTGCCAGTTTTGGGCTATTTCCAGTAATGCTATGGATATTCTCATGAATGTCTTTTGATGCATCTGTGGACACCCTTGTGTTAGCGTGAAATTATTAAGTGTGTTATACATTACATTTGTAGAAAATGCTAAAGCTTTCTAGAGCAATTTTACCAGTTTACATTGCTGTCCCCAGGGTATCAGTTCCTGTCATTCCTTAACCTTTGCCCAACTTAGCATTTTCAATTTTTAAAATTTTAGCCATTCTGGGGGCAACTGGGGGCATATGATCCCTTTGTTGGTTATATGTATTGCGAAAATCTCTGCTCTGATATAGTCCAACTGTTAATGTTTCTCTTTATGGTTAATGCTTATTTGGTGTCCTAATTTGAAAACTTTCTTATTGATTTATTTTGTGTTATATTATAAACTTTGTGATTTATCTCTTGTATTTAGATCTTCTAAAATTGAATTTTCTGTGAAATAGGAGTAGCAATCAAGTTTAATTCTTTTCTGCTTATGGTTATCTAATTGACCGAGACCATCTCTTGAAAAGACCACTTTTTTCCAACTGATCTTTAGTCTACCTTTAATAAGTAAATGTCCATATATATCCAAGGGTCTGTTGCTAGACCCTCTTCTATTCTCTTTCACAAATTTAAATTTTCATTCTTTTTTTTTTAAAAAGATTTTATTTACATATTTGAGAGAGAGAGAGAATACAAGAGTTGGGTGAGGGGCAGAGGGAGAAGCAGACTCCCTGCTGATCAGGGAGCCTGATGTGAGGCTTGATCCTGGTACCCTGGGATCATGACCTGAGCGGAAGGCAGACACTTAATCCACTGAGCCACCCAGGCAGCATAAGTGTCTATTCTTTGCCAATACTGTATGATCTTAAACACTTGCTTTATGAAGTCTTGATACCTGGTAGAGTAAGTCGTCTCACATTACCTTCTTCAAAGGTGTCTTGGTTAAACTTGGCCCTCTGCATTTCTATGTCATTTTTAGAAAGAGCTTATCAGTTTCTCTCAAATATCTGTGTGATTTTGATTGTCATTGCATTAAATCATAGTTCCACTTATGGAATAATTGGCAACTTTATAATAGTGAATCTTTTTTAAGATTTTATTTACTTATTTGAGAGAGAGAGAAAGAGTGAGAGAGAGATCATGAGCAGGGGGGAAGGGCAGAGGAGAAGCAGGCTCCCTGCAAAGCAGGGAGCCTGATACAGGACCCTAGGATCATGACCCAAGCCTAAGGCAGATGCTCAACCGAGCCACCCAGGAGCCCTACAATAGTGAATCTTAAAATGTTTTATATCACTGGTGATTCCTGTAATTTGATGGTCCTTCTCCTCCAACTCCAGTTTAAGAAGGAGCAATATATTCCATGCTCATTACTTCAGACAATTAATACCAAACAGAACGTAAATCAAAGTTGTCAATTTTTGTTTTTGGAACCCATGACAGAGCTAACCAAGGATCTGCAAGTCCTTCGTTGTAAGCCAGAAAGAGTGTGCATATTGAGGAACCCTAAAATGACAGAATGTTCAATTGACAAATTGTGGCTTGAAATAGAATCATAGTTCAGATATAGAAAAATAAGAAAAATTACATGAGTTTTAAATATTTTAGCAATTTAAAGTTTTTTTAACTAAAATTTATTTTGGGGCCTGATATTTATACATGATTATGCCAGATATTCTTGGCTAAGCAGAGAAATATCTTGTTCCTGAAAGAGACTATAATACAGAAAACATGTCAATTTGTCCAAAATTAATTTATTATTTTGGAAAAATTAGATTTTCTCTACCTTATAACTTATGGCAAAATATTCAAATACAGTTCAGAGTTAATATAAAAGATAACAGTATAAAATTGTTGGAAAATATGGGGCATATTTATTTGATTTTGAGATAGGTAAATAAGGATTTCAAAGGAAAGAGAAAGGGAAAGATTAATAGATATTTGACTAAGAAATCTAAAACTTCTTGATACAAAAGTACTTTCTAAATAAAAAATATTACTGATAAAAAATAAAATCCACAATATGTAAAACTAAAAGTCAGCCACCTGATAATAGTAATTCTAATAATAAAATGAAAAAATCCTCATTTTAATAAAAATGAAAATTTAGAGTCATACTCTTTTCAATACTAAATTGAAAAAGGCAAGCAATGGATTATTACCAAATATTGAGTAAGGTGCTGAAAACTTGCAATCTCATTTACTATTGATGGTAGATAATAAAAATGTTTCTGATAATCAATTTTGAAATAGGTATCAAATTTATTTCACTGATTTACTAAATATTCTAATAATATTATCTAAGGAAATGGAAATACACATTAAGATGGTAGTATTATATAGCAATAAAAACACATTAGCCACCTAAATACCCAACAATAGGGTATTAAATATCTTATAATATTTAATGAATATTAAATATATGAATATATGGCAATATATTCTATGCTGCTGTGTAAAATATATATTTAGTAATGCGGGAAAGTGCCCACAATATATGTAGATAATTAAAAGGAATAAACTATTATTAATATATGATAGAGCATAAAATCTTGATTTGTAAAGTCATGTTCATAGAAGCTCTTCTACCTGACCTCTACTATACAGAAGCATCTGGTGTTTCCTCCTCATTTCATAAAATATCTTTCCTGATGTCATTACTAATAGAGAGCTGGCAGCTCCTTAAAATGCCAACAATTTTGTTATACCGGTTGACTTACATATGTAGACAGAGATAGATTTTTTAATATAATTTTACTTGGTATTATACTTAAAAAGTCTAATTGTGGATTAAAATGTATAGTAAACTATGAGTGCTAAAAGAGAGTACTTGTTTCTGTAAACGGAAGAGAATTCTTTGGGAAAATTCAATAAATTTGGCTACTCAAATAAAAGCATTTGCTTAAATTATGGGTGAACTAGAAAACTGTGAAACATGGGGAAAGGATTAAAATCTAGAAATTCTGTACTATATTTTTTATATGTCTTTATATTGTTGTTCCCATTTCAGGAAAACCAATGTAGAGATAATTTGTGGTTCACTAGGAATATGATTTATGTTATAAAGATGATATGGTGCTCCCATCAAAAGTCTGGTCAGAAAAAGAAAATTTGGTTCTACATCAAAAGATTAGTGAAGAAATGATTATGTATTAATCAAGTTAAATTTATAGATTGTATGTGTATAATTTTTAAGGATTCTGCACCTTAAAATGTTTTTTCTGATTAACCAAAGACTGGTGGCTGTCAGATAGGAGAGCTTCTACTGCATATGTTTGTATAGAAAAAATATTGTATAGAAAAAATATTGGAAAAAATATTGCCTGGATGACTCAGTTAAGTGTCTGCCTTTGGCTCAGGTCATGATCCCAGGGTCCTGGGATTGAGCCCCACATCAGGATCCCTGTTCAGGGGCATGAGTCTGCTCCCTCTCCCACTGCCCCTCCTCCCTGCTTGTATTTGTGCTCTCTCAAATAAATAAATAAAATCTTAAAAAAAAAAAAGAAAGAAGTATTAAAGAGTTTTAACACCAGAATGTTTTAATGGTTCTCTCTTGGTAGTCATTATGGTTTTTTATAACATTTATTTTCCATCTTCTCTTTAATGAATATGAATTACTTTGATCACAATTTAAAGTTATTTGAAACAAAAAGAACCCGCCCCCCCCAAGCCTGTCCTCCCCAAAAAGTATTGGGATTTTTGCCCAAATATGAGGTCATTCGCCTTGTTACCCAAATGTAGGATGAGCCTGAGGTGCTTGTTTCCACAGCTCTGGCCCCCATTGGAATTTGTGAAGGCCAAACGGACCTGATACAAGGTCATCTGTTTTGTGTTCTGATGGACACAGCTAGGGATGGGACAACCTGTCCTAAGTTTTTTCAAGTCGAGCAACTACACAAAACTCATGGTACAAACAAGCATACCCTACAGCAGGCAAATGTACTTAAGTGCCTCAACCAGTGTTCAGAACCAGGGAATGAATGATAATCCTTGTGAAGGACTAACACCTTGTATGGTTGGTGCTTCTAGACCTTGCCCCAGCACTTCAGGTACACTTTGTTGGTAGCTGGTAACAAGCAGGTTATACTAACTTTACCATATATACCATATGTCTGTCACTCAGCACATGACCACCAACACTTTGCCTAGCACATACTAATTCAGTAAGTAGTATGTTTTTCTTGAGAAGATTATGAGAGGGGTACATGTGAAAATAAATTTGGTTTAGATGATAAACCATATGACTATAGGTTCTATGTCTTTTTTGTATAACTTTTTGAGGTAAACACAGCTTGAAACATGTTGGAACTAAATGCTAGTTAATGTGCGAGTGAAGTATCTTCCATTTTGCATGAGTGCTTCATGTCCAGGGTATAACATTAAGTGATGACATATTCTCTTGAATTATATTTATATTCCCAAACCTAATTCCCTAATTTGCTTTTCTTTTCTTATGTCTTTTTCCCTCCTGAAGTCCATACTATTAAAAAAAAAAACTTATTCCTTGAAAAGATATTGAGCTTTTGCTTAAGGTCATACATAAAGGAATTTGATTTAAATAATCACAGGAGTTAAATTGCATCTGTCAGGGAGTTCTACATTTTTGGCAGTTATAGGCTGCCTTTATTCAGTTTAATGATGAAGATTTGACTTTGTTGGATTTTTTCTTCTTACTAAAATGAATGGTGCATCTTTCTTTAATTGTGATCCTCGTCAACCATTTGGCCCAGTAATGGTATGCAAATTAAACTCTTTAAAAATTAATGCTAACATTTATTAAATAATGCATCATACAAAAAGTTAATTTGAAATTCCAAGTTGGGCTCCCTGTCTGCTCATGAGAAAGTACTTTTTTGTGCCATCTTCATAAAACATCTTTATAGTCTTTCTAAATACCTTGAATGTTTTTCCAGTATTTTGCAAAATTATCACTATGGAGACTGTTCATGAAGACAGACTCTATGCTTTTCAGTTTGATTTGTGTAAACTCTTGGATTTTTGAATTCCTGTCACTGTTCTGATTTTCTAAACTTAAAAGTGCTTACAAATGTTTCTTTACCAATATTTAACAAGTCCAGCTAAGGGCTGTATATACTTAAATTATACAAGCTCGTATTCACTTCTGGTGCTCAAATCAGAGTGTATATCATATGCTAGTTGCCCAATTGTTAATGTTAGAGAACATCTCCATCCAGACAAAAATGAACACCAGTGTTCATTGGTGTTGTACGTTAGTGATTTTATAAATTTGATTTGGGAATTTTAAATTAGATTGTGACCACTATCAGCATAATCTGAGAAAAATGTGCTTTCTTAGATCTGAGAGGCAGCTTGGTGAGGTCTTTAAGAACAGGAGTGCTGGAGCATGACTGCTAGCGTGTGCATGCCAGCCCTACCAGGTCTTGGCTTTGTGGCCTCAGACAAAGTACTTAACTTCCTGGTCTCAAGTATCCTTATCTGTGAAAATTACAACAGCAATAGTACTTTTCTTATAGGACTGTAATGAAATTTAAAAGAAATAATAAATATAAAGTACTAACCCATAGAAAGCACACGGTAACCATTAATGTCTTATTATCTTGAACATTTTCCTCTCTGAGAAAACTTCAGCTATACTGTGTAAGTGAATCTTCAAAGATTTGACAATAATTTAGATTTGATTTGCTAACATAAGAGCAAGAGTCAAATATCTCTTCACTTTGCCCTGTCTATAGAAATGGAATTTGGGAAAGATTGTAAAACTATTCATTACAGCTGTTTCTTCCATTTAGTGTGAATTACCAAAAGAGAGAGCTTTCCCATGCATGTCTTTGTTTCAGTAAACTTCCATTTAACATCTACAATATGCAAGGCTTTGAGACGACATTAGGGAATATAAACATAGTAAGAGGAAACCTGGTTCTTATCCGCAAAGTGTTATCTGTATAGTTAGCAAGATTCTAATAATCAAGTCAAACATAAATTTAAAAGCCGATATTTCAAGAATTTAAATAATGAAAAAATTCATGAGAGTTTATAATTAAACATATGAAAAGGTGAAATAAACAATAAATGTATTTCTTTATTTATATCTATTTATAACATTCTTGTTTCATAAAATATGCAAAACCCCCATGCTAGCATTGAAAGAGTAACATCTTTATGGTTGTGCTAGTCCATGAGGGCTTCGTGAAGGAGGTGGACCTCACCATGACAGAAGATTGGGTTCAAGACAAATTTCATCCCTTAGACTGTCCTGTAAGTGTTAATAGGCTATATACGTAGTTAAATTGGAGGTGGCTATAACCTAAGGGCTCAACAATTGACGTCATGCCTAACTACTGTTCAGATCTACCCTGAAGTAAACTTAAACTGAGCTTTCATCAAGAAGAGACTATCACAGATCACAAGCATGATCATTTCACTAGTTCTGTATTTTTTTTAGGACCTAGTCAGGATCTCCACATGCCCCGCCCCCTGCCAAAAAAAAAATTGAATATATCTGAGGTACTGGGAAGAAAGAAATGAATTTGTGGTTGGTTCCTAGCCTTCAGTTGCTCACAGAACATGTAGCAAATATTTGTTAAGCTTTATGATACATGCTGTGATAAGAGTAAGCCAGAGGTGTAATGAATAGGGGGGAGTTGGTGGGGGTGTCTGCTTCAGGGAATGCTTCAGAGAGGAACCAGAGTTTTTCATTCTTTGCATTCCTGTATAGAAGCCAAATAAAAAGTTTTAATTTTGGATCAGTTCAGAGTGCTTCACAACTTTTTCCTTTCCATGGAATGTAAAGCTATGATCGGTGAGTAAAATTGTTAAGATAAGTATCAATCAGTCAGGAGTCTGTGGTACAATCGCTCTTTTTGACTGACACTTTGGTATCATTAGAGTTTGTTTCAAAAATGGATTTTGGGTTTAGATATCTGAGTGAGTTGGAAAATACTCTAAATTGGAAATAAGAAAGTGTTCCCAATTAATAATGGATCTAAGCAAATGCTGTTTCCCACTATACTTAAGGGAGGTTTTAAAAAGATTGTTCATTTATTTCTTTATTTGTTCAATCATTTATGCATGTGCCAGGTTCTGTATAAAGTTTTTGGCTGATTTGGGAATGAACTAGCACAATGTATATCTTCATGGATTCTCACAGTCTAATGTTTTATACAGAGTAGTCTTACAGAATTATCAAAGTCCATTAGTTGAATAATCATCTCATAGGCAGGGATGTATTCTATTGTAGTATGGTCTTGGATGTAAAGACAACCGAAAATAAGGGAAACTTTCAAGTTCTAACTAATTCATTAAATATGAAATCAACTCAATTGAAAACCATATGAAAATAAATAAGATACAAATCCTTCAACTTAAGGATAGCACAGTCTAAATTCAAATGATGAATAGGACATTTATTAGAATATTGCATTAATATCAAATCACTATAATTTTAAGTAATGGTTAAGAAATTGGTGGATTTCTGAGAATGCTCCTATTACCACTAATAATGACTGTCAAGTGCTTCATAGTTTAAAATATAGTTCTTCCTTACCACAAGGGCATAAATATGTACAATCATCTCTATGTGCAAAGAAGGAAACTGAGACAGAAATGTTGAGTGATTTGCCTTCTGTCAAGAAGGAATCGATAAGTGGTAGAGCATATACTGTATTTAATCTCTACTCTGTCAGGAGTCAGTCTAATAGAAAAGAGATATTTCCAAATGGTCAACAATGAAAGAATTAAGGTTGCTTAGCTTTTATGCACTGAATTTTAATCACAGCATCTGAAGAGTTTTTTCAGAAGATTTTTTTTACTCTATTTTATCATGGTCTGGGTAGATAAGGTACTAATGATCATAGAGGTAAGTATCTAGTATACATAACTCTTACAGAAATTACAAAAAATTGTTTCATATTTTACTAGAATCTAGATGAAAAATGCTACAGCAGGGAAATATGCAGTATGTATAGTCATATGAATACTAGAGGTAATGTAGCTAATGATTACATAATCTTTATCATCCTTTATATTAGGCAAGGGAGGCCTTCTGGAATCAGACCTATCTCAGAGCCTGATTGAATGATGGGAGATAGATAGTTGGCAGAGATTGGAGGGCTGTCATTTCTGGCAGAGGCTGGGTCTTAAAGGTGGGAGTTAGTAAAGGGCTTTGAAAAACATATTTAAAAAAGAATAGAGGAATTAGTAGGGGTAGTTGAAGATAAGAAAAGTGATTTTTTTTTTTGTCTTTTTAATGAAACATTTTGAAGCAGAAGAGTTTTGTTTTGTTCTTGATTTTGATACATGGTTGGGATTCCGCTATAATGCCCCACTAGACTAATGCCGGGTCAGGTATTTTATGGAATTTTAACTGGTTCAACTCTATTTAAAAATACAGATGTCCTGTATTCAGGGCTGGGCATGGGAGTGTAAATTCCTAGGGCCATTTTGTTAGTAAAAGCAATCTTACCCAATAGTCCCTGGAAAATAGAACCTGAAATAAAGAATAAAGAGGTGATGCTTTATTTAAGGGTATAATATCAAGATAGTGAAGATTAGAAAAGGGAAAACGAAGTTGTTAAGGATGGGAAATAATGCACGGTGACATGTTACCTTGCTGGTCACTACTTGATGATAAACCTAATAAAGAAAGATATTGCCTCAGGGGGGAGTGCACCCACTCAGCCATACAGAGTATCTCTAATCTGACTGCATGGTGAAATTGTCTCAGAATAGGAGGTGGGAAGAAAGAAGGAAAAGGACTTTATCTTTCTAGATATCTGAATTTCTCATCTCTTCTTTTTTATTGGTCAAATTTCATCCACTGGAACACCCTACTCCCAACCAACAAACACACCCCTTAACAGCTGCTCAAAGCCCAGATCCTACACTTTTCAATATGGTGTTACATTAAAATCTGGAAGTGGGGAGAGAAACTCGGGACTTGGGGTTAGTGTCTGGTTAGACTGGTTGGCTCTCAACAATGGATCACAGTGTATAAGCAGAGTTGAATGGTTGTGATGCTGTCAGATCAAGTGGTGAGGGCAGAAGAGTCTGAGGAGGTGCAGAGCTAGCACATTTATTTCCTGTTTATCATATGTCGGGCACTACACTAGCATTTCACATGCCTTGTTTCTTTTGATCTGTTATTACTCCCATTGTACAAAGAGGTATTTCAACTTTAGAGAAGTAAGGTTATCCTCAGATTGGAAATCAAGCAATTATTACGCTCTTGGAGGGCAACTTCTTTTTTTCCCTCCCCTGAATTGTCTCCTTCCCTCTCCTACCCACCCATCCCCTCCCATGCTGTCCCTTTGTCCCTTCTTTCTCTTCCCTCCATCCCTCCATTATCTCTTCTTTCTCTTCTTTTTCTTCAGTCCCCCTCTCTTCATGTTCCCTTCCTTTCTCTCTCTCACTCAATCTCTCTCTCTCTCTCTCTTGGTTTCTGTTCCCTTCTCTCTCTGCCTTCCTTCTTTTCTTTTTTCCCTTATTTCACTCCTTCCCCTTTCCCTTCCCTCTTTAATAAATACTTTAAATCATCTATTGTAGTCTAGGAATTGGTCTAGCTGATGAGAATACCCAAACACAGTCCTTGCTCTCTTGCTTCTTAAAATCAATTTGGAGGATGGGAAGTAGAAGCACACAATAAAAAAAAAATAGTCAAATACTTTCACATGGTGATTTGTGTTATAAAGACAATGAAACAGGATATGGGAGGGAATTCGTAAGTGTATAAAAGGAATGGGGTGAGGGAAGATATTTCTTTAAATAATGAGTTCAATAAAGTCCTTTCTAATGGGAGGTGATATTTGACCTGATACCTGACTGATAGTAAATAACCAGGAGATGGGTCAGTCAGGCTGCTCAGTGGGGAATGAATCTAGAAGAAGCTTCTTAGAAGACTACAGGAGTGATCCAGACCAGCAATGATAATGATGGTTTAGATTAGGACGGTAGCGTGGAGATGGGGGAGGGGGGAAGTGCAATATAGAGTGGAGAAATAGGACCAAATAGAAGTCTCAGTGGTGACACTTAGGCTTTGATGTAAGCAATAGGACAAATAGTGTTTTAATTTATTGAGATAAAGGAGATGAGGGGAGGAACAGGTTTAGTATGGGGGGTAAAAATTTCTAAGTTGGATGCGTTAATTCTGAATTATATGCCTATTAGCCATATAAATGAAGGCACAAAGAATATATATGCCTGGAGTTAGGTAAGAGATATGGACTAAAAATAAAACTTTGGGAGCCATTGGTATAGAAATGAAACCGAAAGCCATATTTTATTTTAACATGATGATTTTTACAGAGAACTGATAAAACAAATGCTGTTTCTGGGATTTTTCTTTTTTCTCTTCTTTTTTATCTATCCTGACAATATTTTCACTCTTAAATATAACACATCCTAGCAGAGTTAAGACAACTATACAACACTTTGTTATGAGTTATAGCCCTAAAATACAAGAGATCTTCCCTTTTGGCTTTAATATTCAATTTAAAAATCCATGTGCTTTAATATTCTTTAAATTTGTAAACCAGAGCTTTTTTTTTAGTGATTATCTCTAGTGAATTAGAGAAGGCAAGCATCAATGGGAGCTAATAACATAGCCATGTGTTGTCTCATAGGAAGTTTATTTTTTTACCTATAAAATGTACAAATGTAATTGTCAAACAATAGAATACAAACAAAAGCATTTAAAAAATGGTCAAGTCAGGCAAATGGATAAAGATGTGATCTATATATACAATGGAATATTACTCAGCCATCAGAAGGGATGAATACCCAACTTTTGTATCAACATGGACAGGACTGGAGGAGATTATACTGAGTGAAATAAGTCAAGCAGAGAAAGTCAATTATCATATGGTTTCACTTACTTGTGGAGCATAAGGAATAACATGAAGAACAATAGGAGAAGGAAAGGAAAAGTGAAATGGGGTAAATTGGAGGGGGAGATTAAGCATGAGAAACTGTGGGCTCCAAGAAACAAACTGAGGGTTTTGGAGGGGAGGGGAGTGAGGGAATGGATGAGCCTGGTGGTGGGTATTAAGGAGGGCACATATTACATGGAGCACTGGGTGTGGCGCATAAACAATGAATCTTGGAACACCAATAAAATAAAATAAAATAAAATAATAAAATAACTAATAAAAACTGATTAGATCATGTTTGTATTTTAAATTATAGAAGGTGAAGATAATGTGAAAGAATGAACTAACTTAGTATATTCTGGAATGATTTTGTCCAGTGAAAGCAACTGTCATTGTGGAGTACTTTTGGAACAATGCGAGATGCCACAATGCACCATGGAATCCATCTTTGGGTGCCTGATATACAACAAGGTCAAAGCAATTTTGAAGAAAACAGTATTGTCTTTATGCTGCTAAATATTCCCTCATTCTCAAAGCTAAGAAAAGAGCTGGTTTTCAATAAATATTCACAGAAGCATGACTACATAGTTTCCTAGAGGCTTATGTGGATTTGAAAGCACTCATCATTTAAGGAAGCATTGACTATGTTGTGTATCTGCATGGTGCTGGGCTCCATTTGGACAGGACACCTTGGCTTGTAAAACACATTCAAAGCAGTGAGTTTAATATCCAAATGTTAAGTCCTACTTTATGTCTGGTTATGTAACATGAATAGTGTATAGCAGGACTAGTATAGAGCAGGATGTAACTGCATTTAGACTAGGAATCAATGAAGAAGGAAGAATACTCTCCGGTATTTGAGATGAGTTTGGGATTCCAATAGGGATGGAAATTTTGAACATTTTTGAAAAAGGGAGAAAGAGTTAATCAGTTGTGAGCTGACACTTATTCCTGGTATTCAATCAGGAGGCATTAGAGGAAGTGGGTATGAGCCCACATATCACACCTATATTGCCTCAAGCCTTGACTCTGCTCTTTTATACACTAAGCAACTAGATATTTTGAACATACTGTGGAAAATCAGAGAGATGGTGCTCCAAAAATTCTGTAGAAAATCTGGGAGATGGTAGAGATAGATTGTTACAAAGCTTAGAAGTTTTTACTGATTAGAAACTGACCAGAAAAAAAGCATAATCGAATAAAATATGATTAACTGACGATGTGGAAAAATAATCACATTGTCCATTGATAACTTTCCAAATTTTAATTTGTTAGAATATGAAAGATGGTATTATCCTTATCTGTCATGATGGAAACTGTGAGCTTAGGATCAAAACTAGGTCTGATTGTTTCTGTATTTTTAAGTGTAGATTAAATTCATGTCAGCTAAACACATCAAAATTCTTTCAGATTATAAGTATCAATATAGAATCTCTGTCCCTATTCATGATTTTTTAAATCATGAATTTTTTAAATCATTCCTGTTACAGGAATGGTTATGAATTTGACCGACCTCAAAGAGTATACGGAGGAGGCAATTATGAACTCCCTTGATCGTAAGAATCTGGATTTGGATGTGCCATACTTTGCAGATGTTGTAAGCACAACAGAAAATGTAGCTCTATATATTTGGGAAAACCTCCAGAAATTTCTTCCTCTGGGAGTTCTTTATAAAGTAAAAGTGTATGAAACTAACAATAATATCGTTGTCTATAAAGGAGAATAGCTTTTAGGGGTTAATACTGTAGAAAGACTAATTTCTTTCCATATTTGAAAAAGGTCTTTATACCCTTGGACTATTAAGAAGTCATCACATGCTTGTTATGCCTCCACATTGTGTTCGGAGTCCCCTGTTGATTGAAATCGTTGTGCGTAAGACCTGTTGTGAATTCAAATCTATCTTAAAACCAAACTAGTAAGACATCCTGAGTACCATTTAGAGAATCTTTTATTTATAGATTAAAGATCACTTCATTTTCCGTAAAATGTTGTGGTGTGAAATTTAAAAGTAAAATAAATCAATTTTTGTGTCTTTGGCTTTTTAAAAACAGTGTCTTTGGCTAGGTGTTAATATTTTATTTTTTCCACAGCAAGAAGGACTAATCAAGATCTTTAAGTTGTTCAAAGCAAATTAAAATAGATATGGTTCAAATCACTTTCTTTTGTATCTTCTCATGCTTCTTGAAGTATCTTAATTTTATTGCTTGATTGATAATTTTTCTGATACATTCTACTTACCACTATCTAATTAATGTTTCTGAAAGTCTACATTTATTTTTCTGCTTAAATATCAGTAATGTGGTGTTTTCCCATGTATCATATTTCCAGGTAATACAAACAAGGGATCAGTGCTCAAATGCTTTTGGGAATTGCTCCACACTGCCTTTCCCTCTCAGGGATCCCCGTATACATTAGCATATTAAAGGCCAAGAGAATTCCTAGAGCAAAAATCGCTATTTAACTTTGTTTAACCCAGATGGTTCCCAAATTATTTGAACTTGAACCCTTTACTTCCACGGGGACCATACTTTGAAAAATGCAAATCTAAAGGTGTCTGATTATATAAAAAGAATCTTCAAAGATCTTTTAGAACTGTAAGGTAGATAAGAGATCAAATAGTTCAATCATTTCACTTTACAAATAGTATAACAGGACTAAGATAGGGCAAGAGGCTTATCAAAGTTCACACCAGCAAGAACTTTCTCAAGTTAGCAAAGAGACAGAATTTTAATCTCAATCTCAAAACCCATATTCCTTTTCATCATGTTTTGCTTTCTTTCCAAGTGAGTTCTAGAAGCTAAAGATTCTGTTTTCTACATCTTATCTATTACTTATGGCTTCTGATAATGCCACAGTGTATGGGAGACCATGGTTTAGAATTATTTATTCAGAATTCAGTGGTAACACTGAGTGAAGTGCTCCGAGGGCAGTAGTGAGCACAACAGTAGTGAGCTACAGTTCTTGCTCAGATGGAACCCATTACCTTGTGGTAATGTAGCTCTACATTACCACAAGGTAGGGGTGGTCAGACATAAAGTAGACAAATTAATAAATGGGTAATTACAAATTTGAACAGATAATAGGAAAGCTGCATACTGGTTTCTGTGATCGGGAATGAAGGTGGAAACCTACTTATACAGGGCTCATAGGAAAGTTCATCTCATGGAAGAAAACATTTAAACCAAGAGAGAAGCCAGGGCAAAGATCCAAAGAAAAGCTTTCTAGACAGGATACTCACACAATGTGAAGACTCTACAGTGAGGAAACAGTTTTTTAGGAGTGAAATAATGGCCCACGTGGCTTGAGGGTGGTGAATTAGGAGAACACAGTTGGGGGAGAGTTTAAATGGGCCAACTAAGTATATGTGATTTAGGTCATTGTAGACTAAACTGTTGAATTTTAAAGTTGACAGGAAACTATAGCCTCATGCGGTTGACTGGTGGTCATTTATTTCACTAGTGGTATAGTAGATTCTAGGCAGCTGCTTCAGTAGGATTCTGAGATGGCAGTTCCCATCAGCTTAGGATGTCAAGGGACTACTATCCTGTGGAAGAGTATGGAAATACTTAAATACTTGTTGCTGGAGCAGGTACATAGCTGATAATAGGGAGCCTGATGGGTAAGAGCACCAGGTTGGGATGGTGCTGTCAGCACGGTGGTATGGGAGGAGAGAGGCCTGGCCAGTGATGAAGATGAGGTGGCCGAGAGAGCTTCCTGTGGTTCTTGCTGCTGACCTTTAAAATGGGCCTTCAGCTTTCAGCCTGGAGTGAAGTGGTTAGAGATCATAATGGGCAGAGCAGCAGGGGGACAGGCTATAGGCCATGCAATTGTTAGGGCAGAACTCAGAAGCTTCTAGCTCTCAAAATGGACTGCATATAAACTAGTTCTGAAGGACTCTAGTAGTGTAAGTAAACGTGATATGGCTGTGGTTAACATCATGGTGCAGGCTGGACAGGCTGGACCAGAAAGGCTCAGTGTGAAACCGACAATATTGGAACGCACTTCCATCTTTCAAAGAAGGATTTCCCTGAGACATTTTGGGTATCACCTTTTCCAGCATAAGAGTTGCGTTTTCTTTTCATCACAGCAACTGAATAAACTTCCTCTGCAATGTAAGCTCTGAGTCATTATTTCAAAATATTTTTCCCATACCTATTTCCTTCTTTCCTTCCTTCCTTCCCTTTTTCAATATTTATTGTTAAACTCTGTGTGCACATAAGCCTAGACAATGAAGACTCAAAATGAACAAGATAGAGTATTCCTGCTCTCGTGGAGCTGACATTCTCTAGGCATATCTCCTAATTTTCTCAATTTCAATTTTCCCTGCAGTGAAAGGATTACCAGAGATTTATAATGTTTGAAACCCAGAGTACAACCAAAATTTTATTGTAAATCGCAAATGATTTCTGCTTACCAAAATATAATTTCTATTGCTAAAGTGGATATGAGGAAGAACTAATCAATTTAATAACATTATTTTGTGATTAAGCAAGGTGACATAAGAATGATTTATTTTTAAATCAGAGATTCAAATGAAAATTTATGTATAAAGATGTTTATCTTAAAATTTTAGAATAACTGTGGAAAAAATAGGGCAAAAGTTAAATAAATAGTGATACAGGGCACCTGGGTGGCTCACTTGGTTAAGCATCTGCCTTAAGGTCAGGTCATGGTCCTGGGGTCCTGGAATCGAGTCCTGCATCAGGCTCCCTGCTCAGCGGGGAGCCTGCTTCTCCCTCTACCTCTCACCCCTACTCATGCTCTCTCTCTCTCTCTCTCTTTCTCTCTGTCAAATGGATAAACAAAATCTGTAAAAATAAATAAAAGTGAAGCAGTGATTTGTTACAATATTATGTATCCATTAAAACACATGCTTTATTTTTTAAAAGATTTTTAAAGTTTATTCATTAGAGAGAGAGAGAGAGAGTGCAAGAGTGAGCATGAACCGGGGGAGGGGCCTAGGGAGAGGGACAAGCAGACTCCCTGCTGAGCAGGGAGCCTGATGCAGGGCTTGATCCCAGGATCCTGGGATCATGGCCTGAGCCCAAGGCAAATGCTAAAGTGACTGAGCCACCCAGGCACCCCAAAACTCATACTTTTAAAGAAGCAATATTGTGTAGTGATAAAGACTATGGACACTGGAAGCAGATACTATCTTGAGGAAGTTACTTACCGTATCTTTTCACATAACAGGCTATGATTTTCTGTCCAGGTCTGTGCATGTTAATCACTCTCATTCTTTTTCACACCTGCATAGTGTGAATTTTATTGGTATACCATAATTTGTTTAACCATCCCCCTGTTAATGGATATTTGAATTGTTTCCCCATAACTTGTTTGCTGAAGTTGACATTTGCACACATACTTTGATGTCCATGGGCTGGCATTATAATAGGATTGAATGCAAAAATTGGCATTGCCGACTGGTGATTCTGCACATTCATAATTTTGTGAGAGAGTGTCAAACTGCAGAAAGTTTGCTTCACTTTTACTTCTCACAGCCACAGAGTTAATTCCCCCAAACCCTACAATTTCGTATTGTACTTAACAAATGCTCATGTTATAACATGGCCATTTTTATGGGCATCAAACCTCTCTGACACTGTCACTTTTAGTTCTGTAATCCTTGATGAGTTACTGACTCTCTTTGCTTCAGCCTTCTGATGCTCATAATGATAATATCAACAGAATTTTTTAATGCCTTGTATTAAATAATGCAGTGTAAAATGCTAGCATTGCATCTGGCATATTAAAAGACTCAGCAAATGCTGTTAAAGTGCAGAGTGAAAAGTGCCAATTGTGGAACCAGACTGCTCTGTTCATATTCCTGATCAGCAATTTACCAGCTGTCTTGACCTTTCTGTGTCTCAGTTTCCTCATTTGGAAAGTAGAGGTAATAGTTGTGCCCACCTCCAAAGGTTGTTATGAGATTAAATCAAGATACATAGAGTTTCTGGCACTTAGTGCACTTTTAAATGTTAGTGATCCATTGTATCATTGCTGTGAAGAATACTTATTTAACATTTTCTTATTTTCTTATTTCTCAATTTTTTACTACTACAAAAAGTGATGCATTCTATGTAACCTATGTAATCGAGTGATTACATTCTGTGTAAATATTGGCAGATATTTCTGATTATTACTAGTATAGAATCCTAGAAGTGACAATTCTGGATCAAGAGTATGCAAGTACATTCATTGTTTTAAGGTTCTTTTTTTTTTTTTTTAAAGATTTTTATTTATTTATTAGCGAGACAGAGAAAGTGAGAGAGCATGAGAGGAGAGAAGGTTAGAGGAAGAAGCAGACTCCCCATGGAGCCGGGAGCCCGATGTGGGACTTGATCCCAGAACTCAAGGATCATGACCTGAGCCGAAGGCAGTTGTTCAACCAACTGAGCCACCCAGGCGCCCCATTGTTTTAAGGTTCTTAATAGATACATCCAAATTTCTTTCAGACAGTTTGTTTATTGGTTAAGTTTTATTAATTTATACTCCCACTGGCCGTGGATAAGCCAGAACCTAGCTCAGCACAACCCTGTCAGTGTTCAAAGGTACAATATCGATTTTTATCTTTTCTAATTTGATAGTGAAATTGGTAACTCATTATTATTTTTATCTGCAGTTCTATGAGTGCTAGAGGAGTTTAACCATTTTTTTCCAGATGATTATCATTTGTATTTCTTCTGTGAAATATCTGAAGTATTTTTTGTAGTGTTTAATAGAGTTTTATTTTTTGTTTATTAATTCATAAGCGATTTTAGATATTAGCATGGCCCTGATGATATTGCATGACCTAAATGTCCGATTACTTTATGGAATCCTTTGTGCTCCTTCTGCTAACTGCCAAAATTCTTCAGTTTCTCAGCTTTGTATTCCTGAGAGGGTAGTTTGATAGTCAGCTCATATTTTTGAACCTAATGATGCAGTCCAGACCATAGAAGACTATGTATCTTATAAATCATATATCCTGATTTGAAAACTATGACCCCAGGGAACATGATCACATGGTACAGAGAATAACGGTAGTGATTCGGTTGTTTGTGTGAAAGGTAGCTTCCTTACATTGGGGAAAGTGCAGACACCATAAAATATGACTAGTTTTATATTTAACAGGATTTATTTTCCTAAATAGTCAATTTGCTCAACGTCTTTACTGAATAATTTATTTCCTCCAGTGTTTATGCAGTCTTATCAAATATTAAATTCTTCTATGTATTAACATCTATTTTGAGGCTAACTATTCTATGCATTTATCTGTCATTTCTTACACCAGTTACATAAATATTTTAATTAATTCTACTACATAATTGTTGGAGGCAGCCTTCTTTTTCTATTCTTTTTCACAATTGCGTTAGTTACAATTTTGAATTTTAATTCAAGATGAAATGTAGAGAAATGTTCTAAATGTTCAATAAAAATTTCATTAAAATGGTAAAGTCTGTAAATCGATTTGGGAAAAACTGACATTCTTCCCAATAATATTAATTTTTTAAAATATTTATTGTTGCCAGTGAATATTGCTAGTGAAATAGTTTCTCTTTTTGAATTAAGATCTTCTCTCTACCTTGAAAATGATTAAGTTTTGTAAATGTTTCAAAAATATTTGAGAGAGACATATTTGTGTTGGTACAACCACATCAGTCTTACTATTTGTATTCCCTAAATCCTTATTTTTAAGCTTTGCATTATTAAAAAAAAACTGAACATTTCTGAAGCATATAGAATAATACCATAAACCTCCTTTTATTTCAACACCCAGCTTCAACATTATCAACTCACAGCTGGTTTTGCTTCATCCTTAACCTTGAAATGTCCCCCATTCATTAATTATTTTTAGGTGAATCCTAGACATCATAAAATGTTATTTATAATGGTTTCAGTATATATCTCTAAGACATAAGAACTCTTTGAAAACATAATGTTAGTATTGCAACTAAATCTAACTAACGATAATTGCTCAAAATGAAATATCCCCTAGTTTTAAAAATTTCAATTGTCTCATATTTTTTTCTTTTTCTTTTTTTGAACAGTTTGTTGGGTCCAAATGTTGTGACTGGATTTTGTGCCTGCCATGTTTCTTTTAAACTATAGATTTTTCCTTTATCCCTAAGGGTTTTTTTTCATTTCAGTTTGCTTGTTGAAGAAATCAAGCTTTTTGTTTTCTAGTTCTCCTATCTGAATTTTGCTGACTGCATCCCTGTGGTCTGGTTTAAAATGTTCCTCTGTCCTCTATTTCCTAATATGGTAATAATTAGACAGAAATGCTTGATCAGATTCGAGTTCAATTTTTTTTTTTTCCTCAAGCAAAATGGCTTCCCTGGTGGTTGGAATTCTGTCAGGAGGCATTTCTTACCTGGTTGTGCTATTTGTGATGTCAGCAGTCTTTCATCATTGCCCGACTCCATTATTTCATTAGAAGTTGCAAAATAGTGACATTTTAAATTTATGTTACTCATTTATTTTTTACTTAAAAATTTCATTTATTATATTTTAATTTTATCATTTCTTCTATATTTATTAATTTATTTTTTATTAAGAGAAAATTCCCCTCATCATTCTTTTGGTTACCTTGAGGTGACCTTCATATAGGAAAAATATGATAAATACTTGTCTTATCCCTTATTTAGTATGTTGCTATTTTTGGTTTATTTGAAATGTGAAGCATTAAGTGAGACTTCTAAGTCTAAAGATGGTACTTCCTTATACTTTTTTAAAAACTAACAGCTTTTGCTTTGAATAGTACTAATAAAACACTAGTCTTTTACCATCTATATCACCTGTAATTTGGTAACTAGCTTTAAATTATTAATACTACTAAATAGTATTATTCAAACTACTCGAATACTATACTTTAAGTAGTATTATCATAGTACTATTTGGCACACAAGATTTGGTATACATTTAATATGCTTTTTATTAATCTGAATTTATATCCTTTGTTGGCTAAGCCTTAGGGTCGGTGTAGTGCTCAAATTTTATGTCTGAAATTAACAATTCCATCTTACTTCAGTTTTAAATATTACTGACAAATTTTTGCTTAATGTTCTCTTCCCTTTTTATTACAAAGTAAATTCTCATTGAAAAGATTCAAATAACACAGAAATTTACTCAGTGAAAACTCAAAGAATATTTGCCTTTTCCCGTGTTTACTCTTTAGGAAAGACATTATTTAACAGTATGGTATTTATGCTTTTGGATATTTTTCTGTATACATATAGATATTCACACATATAATGCATGTACATGCATTCATTTATCTACAAAATGGATCATATTATAGATAATATTCCTCAATTTACATTTTACCTTGGTACAATATCATGGACATTATCTTAGTATATGTCTATTGAACTTACTTTTTCGGTGGATGCATTGTATTCCATAATCTGGATCTACTACGCATTTTACCAATCTGCTGTTGATGAAAAAGTGGTTATTCTTATAAATTAGATGACAATAAATATACTATACAGATGTACTTGTGTGAGTGCTGCTTAACAATGGAAATGCTTTTTAAGAGAATATATACTTTAAAGTTTTTAAATAATGACACATTTTTTCCAAAGAGGTAGCATTGCTTTACTCCAAGTATGAGTGTGCTCTTTGCCTCAAATTGTTGTCAATACTATACATCCATTCCTTTAAAATGATTGTCAATTTGTTAGGGAAAAATGTGATGTTATTGTTTTGTTTAATTTGCATTTTCCTGGTTGCTAGTGTGGTCAAAGATTTTTATTTGCTCTATTGTGTTTATATTTCCTCTTTGAATTGTCAGTTTGCATCCTTTGCCTGTGTATTTTCTTAGGTATTTTATTATCAAGTTAGCCAAAATTTGGTTTGTGGCTACCTACCTAATGTAAAGCTAACCTGAAAATGTGATCAAGGACTTGGTTATGAAAATATAGCAGAGTTCGAAGTTGACATAATCTGGTAAAACAGCGAAGGGCAGATATATTCTGTTGACGCAAAGGGCATAGCTTTATGTTTTGATAAACAGCTAAAGGAAAGAAAAGGTTAATCTTCTGTGAAAATTCAAAAGCCTATTTTGGAGAACATCAAAATGTAAGTAGAAGTTTCTTTTCTCTTCTTTACCTCAAAAATGATAGCATAAAAGTAGGTCAAGTTTGAATGCGTGGTTGCACCAATATTTTTCATTGGAAACCATTTTGAACTTGAAGCCTGTGGCTGCATGGTAATTTCTTAGAGTAGGAGTAGCAAAAAAGTGTGGCATGCATGCCACTACTTCTCTGTCCTGCTCCCATAGCAGACATCACTAGTCAATCCTGGCAGTGTTTCCTCAAAACTTACATACAGCTATCACAGTTCTTTTTAACATAGTTCTCTAAGCTCATCTCTAATTAATGTGCACAGACAATCAAAATGGAATTGATTTACACCCTTGTTGTATACTCAGACTCATTAGAATTTAAGCTCCAGTAGTGCGTGGCTTTGTCTGTTTTGCTTCCCGATGTTTACAACAATACCTGCAACATACTAGATACTCAATAAACATTTGTTGAATGAAGAGACAAATAATAAATTTAGATAGAAAACTTTCAAAGCAAATTCAAATATCCTTTACAGTTTGCAATAGAATTTTAATAAAGCATTCATGGATTATCTATTTCTTAGCATTTCGACTTCCTAGTCACTAATGCTGAAGTCATTGAGGGAAATCTTTGCTTTTGATGTTACTTGAATATGGAGGGTTTGTTGTAACAGATTTTTTTACTTATAATTCTGTTGAATTACTATAAACAATAACAATTACAACAGAAGCATTAATGGAAAATGGCTGTATTTTCAAATACCTTTGTCATCATCAGTATGATTAGCTTCGCCTGGTTCCATTCCTTGTGAATTTACAATTTGACTTTAGATCAAACTTGACAGTAGGTATGACTGTGACTAAATTGAACTGGATAGTAAAACTTATACCTTATTTTTCTAAGGTCAGCGTCTTTTCTGATCCGTATGTGAATGTGATGCCCAGAAATACACTTTCAAGCTGGCTTGAGCAAGGGGCGAGCGTGGTTTCGTTCTTTACTTTTCTATTCTTTTCTTTCTTTTCTTTTCTTTCTTTCTTTCTTTTCTTTCGTCATGGAGGCTATGGTGCTGAAACAAATCAGGGTAAATCAGGAATTATGGCAACTTGATTAGAATTGTTTGAAAATTATAGCTCAATTCAAAATTCAGGAACGTGGGATTAGAAAATAAGGAAGAAAAAATATTACTTCCAGAAATCAGGGAGCAGTTCGTGTATATGACAAAGTGTCATATACACATATTTTCTTTCCTAGGAGCCCCGTTACACATGACCACTTAGTCTATATCCTCCGCTTGATTAATTTTCCAGACTTCTTGGTTACCTTCCTCATCAATCTTATTTGAAAACTAACACCGTCTTGAACATTCATTTTCAAACCCTTGCTCACAATTGTATAAAAGTTTCTAGTTTACAACATGGAAAGTACACTCATTTAATTCTGTTAGGTAAGTATTTCGATCATTTCTATCATTGGATCCCCCCCCCAAAAAAAAATCAGGTAATACCCTTTACCACATGATCATGTGGCTCTTAAGTGGCAAAACTGTGTTCTTCCCACTCCAAATCAAATGCACTTTCCAATAAACCACTTCTGCCTAAAATCACATCACTGTGACTATTTTTAAAGAGAGAAGAAATGGGAGTACACCATGAATACAGGAAGGAGAGATTTTTACGACCATTTAAGGATGGTATAAGACGACTGCTGTAGGTCATTGGGTATCTCCTGTGTGAGGGTTTTATTTTTAAAAATATTTTGTGACTAAGCGAATGCTTCTTGTGTGTCTTTGTTACAAACCTAGCTGTTCCCCTCTTTGTTGAAGTTTTGGGGGATCAGATCGAAACTTTTCTTCTTTTCAGCTGAGCTCACTTTGCAGTTCAGATCATTTCCTTGCTAGAAGTGAAAACGGCACTCTGACAACTCAGTGACAGTAACTATTTGACCAGGCATGCATAGTAATCATTAGATTATTTATGCCTTCTGTAACGGAATTTAATCCAAAGATTTTTACAATCCTCTGTCTTCCTAGTAATTAATCTATAAAATCATGCAAGTGTGAGTGCTTGGAATCTCTAAGAATGTGTAATTATTTTGCCTTCCTTAGCAGTGGCATGATGATTTTAGTGTGGATGAACTCCAGTTGCACAGAGACTGAGTCTGTGGGATATCCAGAAATTTGGATTTCTAAATGATGATCAGTTCATTTTTTAGGAACCTCTCTCTGGCTAGGAAATGCTGGAAAGTCTTAAAGATTGAGTTTTATTACAAGATGGGAAACACCTTTATAAATATATTTAAGAACTGTTACAACTGTCAATTTGAAATTGGTCCTCAAGAGGCAAAGCCTGGGGATTGGGAAAATGTTTACTTTGGGCATGAATAAACTGCCTTTCTATAGCAAGGTAGAGCATTTGTGGTTTTATAAAATCCAACCGATTTACATTCTTCCTGAAAATGGGACACAGTAATCTGGACTGGAGAGTTTTCAAACCTATGCGTGAAGACTCAGGCATTTATTCTGAGAAAGTTCAAATGATTTAAATCAGGATAGCTGCACTGATTGTGGTATATACTGGTGACAGTAGCAAAACTAAGACTAGCCAATCCTGACAGAAACTAAAAGGATCTGGGTACTTTTATTAACTGAAAATCAATCCTTTTGTGTGATTCAATTAAAAACATCAATAAAAATCTTATTTCAGAAGTCACACGTAGACTATCTACCAATACAGCACATACCATAGATAGAAAACCGCTCTGCCCCCTCTGAATCATTGCTTGTTTTAATAAGTATTCAGAAATTATACTCAGACTTCAAAAGAAATTGTAAGGAATTGTTAGCAGGTTTATTAATGTTTTATGTTTTATTAAAAGTTTGGGTGTACATTTCACAATGAGCAACATCAAAAATCAGACTTTCTGCCTGTAATTTTGCTTCCTCCTGTCTTTCTGCCTTTGGGATTCACTCTTTTCCTTTCATCAGCTGCCATTTTCAGCAGCATGCAGTAATTTCATGGCTCATTGCAAGCGCTGAAAACCTTTGAAACCACAAATGCTAACCTACCTGGCCTGCAGCCATTTAGGAAGAGATTAATTTAGCAAACAGAAGCAAAACACTTTCTACTTCTAGCCTGTGCATAATTTCACTTCTATCTATATTTATTTTACAGTGAGCAGCGTAATGACAATTTCAGTAATTGCAACTCTATAAAAATTTGCCTACCTAGCTTATCTCACTATCACAAGACTGTGAGTCAGTCAGATTAGAAAAAGTACAGCATGTGAAACAGCATTGGTTGCCTTCCAAAAATATGGGCCTTCTATAAAAACTCAAGTGATGCTTTGCACTTGTTTGTGTTCTTATCTATTGGGCAATGGTTTCTTCCTGATGTTTTGATTGGGATGTGTGCGTTTCTCTTTAATTCACGGTGATTTATGGGGGCACTCTCCTTATACACAGACCAATGTATTTGGAAGACTAGAAGCGCCAGCCCGTTTCTGCAGACTCTGTTATAAATGGCTGTTAAGTTGCTGTCGAGCAGTTTGAACAGAAGAGAAAGTCCATCTGGGGCAAATTTAAGCTATCATGCTTGGAAGGATTTCAAGGACTAAATTAGCCCACAAACTGTTAGCTAAAAATAAAAGTTTTATTGTTTCTTGTCTAACTTAAAAATCCCACCATTGAAATTAACACCAATTATACCTACTGTATATGTGTATGTACAGTTTCCCCTAAGGGATCATTTGTTGCTTTTTTTTATTCATTTGTGTAGTTCTTACACACACACGCACCCCAGTTGTTCAGCAGATAATGAACCCGTGGAGAAATAATTACCAAACCAAAATATTTGAGAATTAAGAGAAAACATAATGAAAGTCAAAGTCATTTACACTATTTAACCAGTAAGAGGCATCATGAAGGAATTAACTGCAAGGGGGGAGAAGAGAATTCAGTGTGAAGCTGTTGACATCAAGCCCTGTAGCTGGGGCTTATCTTTGAGGGATTTTTATATGTATGTAAAGGATAGGACAAGAATGTCACATTGCTAAGTGATTCTTTTCTTAGATCAGCTACGCTGGGGGGGCCTCTCTTGATAAGTGCCTACAATATTTGTTACATAAAGAGTAATTCAGAGATGGGAATCTAGGGTTGAGGGTTGCATATCATGGCTTGGTTTTTCCTCAAGAAGAACGGAATTTGGTAGTCATTGAATGACCTTGAGGTGCGGAATGGTTTCTCCAGTCCTCCGATAAAAGATCATTGCTCACTATCCTAGGTTGCAAAAACATTGCTGCCAGTAAAACAGGGTGATATAATAAATGGAGAAAAAGGAGAACAGCCAAGCATTATATGTAAGGCATTTCTGTTTGGGTGCCACAGCTTTTCCATTTTATACATCCCTGTTCCCAAGTAATAGCAGTTGAACATAATTCTCTACTTCTTTACTCAAATTTGAATATTCTGTACCCCATAAAGGAAATTCTATGACATTAAACTTGTTTATGCCTGTTTTTATATTAGCTAATTCATTTAAGCATACAGATACACAGACGGCAGTGGGATGACTGGCCAACCCCCACAGATGTACACCTCCAATCTGCCATCCCATAACATTCATAAAATATGTCAACACAGCCTGGAATTTTTCCATGGTTTATGTTATACTATTGGTGTTCATAGCATACTGGCAAAATATTTCTTGTTGAAATTTGCAGTAGTGAAAAAGAAAAAGGGACTTCTTCTCTCTGTTTTGAGGCCATTTGCAAAAGTGCTCCATCAATATCCTTCACCTATAATAAGCACTTAAATCAACACAAATTGAACAAGAAAACACATTCATGTGTCTCGGTGTTGTATAATAAATAGCTGTTCATTTCTTTAAACAATTGATGGTAATTATGCTGTCTTAATGATCATTTTTAAAAGGCAGTGCATCTATCCAATATTGTCCAAAGAGTCATAATACTGTGTGATAGAATCAAAGCGATAATAGAAATAGATTTATAACCAATATTCTGCAAAAATTTATTTCTAAAACAAATGATAACTTTTGGTGAAGAGTGTTATTAGTATCATGTGACTACTAATGGTGAAAAATTCACAGCTAGAGTTGAAAATAATAGCTTCTTATTTGGAGAGATAGATTGGTATATTAACACTTTTTGCCTCCTTATTGCTGGAAGTTGCATTCCACTGAGCCCCAGCGCTGTGTCCAGAGGCAATTCTCGGCCAGTCCTTTGGGATGGGCCTGGAGAGTACTGCTGTCTTGTCCGTCAGGAGCCTCAGGTTTGGGGAAGCTCCACCTTACGCCATTTTTCTCCTTTTATACCCAAACTTTTGAAGATGAGAAAGTTTCAAGAGTCATTTTTATTAAGTCTCAAGTGTCTTATAACAGAAAAACAAAAGAAATGATGTGGAGTAGTAGAGATTCTCAGACCTCTACTGTCTAATGGAAGGTACAACCCTTCTCCTTGCTCTACTTTTTCTTTATGTAATTTCGAGCAAGAGTCTTTCCCTCCCGATCATGATTTTGTTCTCTGTAAAACTGAAATAACAGCAAATGATACATAATTTTTACTAAGAGTTGATATTGTTATCCCTCCCATTTTATAGCTGAGAGAACTGGGACACAGAGAGGTATAGTGATTTATCAGGGTTCACCCAGCTGGCATGTGTCTGAACTATTTTGAAGCAAGGCAACCTCATTGCAGAGTTTATACTGATATTCACTATACCATCGTGCCTTTTCCACATGACATTTCACTTTGATGATTGTTGTAAAGATTAACCATATCTTTCTAGCCATTCTATGCCATGGCTTTGGAGCTTTAATTGTTTTGTTTTTGTTTTAATCTTATCTTTACTCCCAAACTCAAAACTACATTTGGGGCACATCTGAGTCTTCTCTTCATACCCATTATTCATGAGACTTCAGAAATGCAGATTTATGCATGCCCTGTTGTTGAGATCCTGAAGGCAGGCAAAGCACTTCTGATGGTTTTCCATTATTGGTGATAGCAGTGGATTTAGGTAGATGCAAAGGCAAGCTTAAGTAAATGACACTGTGTGATATAAAAGGATTGTTATGTATGTACAGTTTTTTACTGCTACTGATACTAATTTACCCTCAAATCTCTTACTGTATAGTTTTACTTAACAGACCCTCACAATATAATATTATTAAAATTTATGATTTCAAGTTTTGGCTTTACATAGCTTCAATCTAGCCATTGCAGACACTGTCTATTCTCTCTCCAGTGCTTTTTCTATTTTTCTGGATCGGTCTTTGAATAGAATCTCTAATAAGTGTAGGTTTCCTTTATTTATATCTTCTGGTAGGATTCTATGCAAATTACAAATATTACCTGTATTTATAGTTCTTATAACCCAGGGTGTGATCTGGTGAATTTGTGTTCTACACAATAGCTAAAAGAAAATTGGAATGTTGCCATTATATTGTAATCCCATCCCCTCCCAACCTCTGGGTCCTTCCAAGCTAGTTATTTCTCCATGTTTAGGGAACTCTTGAACTTGGAATGAAAAATATAAGATTAACCACTTTCTTTCAACTTAAAATATTTCAGAGAATTGCTCAAAATTGAGAAAGTTTTCCCCTTATTTTCTTGCTTGACATAGAAAACTAAACTGCAATTAGTAATATTTACAAATTAAGTCTTAGAAAATCTGCTATAAATGTCAAGGTTCCATTTTCCATTGATCTGTAAGGCAAAATTATGTTTTCTAGGCACGGGGGTGAAAGAATGAGTCAGACAGAATCCTTAAAGTAGCTCCTAACCTAAAGTAAAGAGAACCTTTCTTTTTAAAAGGGAACTATGTGAATTTAGGCCTTTGCTTTCTTAGATCCAAACAAGAACTATGAAGTCAGAATTTTTCCTCCTAATTTTCTTTCACAAGACGTTTTTTCTTTTGCCAAAAGTCTCTTTTTGTCACTTTAGGTCAGCAAAGTTAACATCAGTGACAAATTATTTTAAGTTTCAGGCTTTGTGGGACAGAGGTTATTCATTGTTTACAATTTTCTATATGGTTTCTGATTGTCTCCTACTATTAAACAGGTAACATTTATTTTTTTTTCCTAAAATAATGGTCTCCTATTGAGTAAATTATTTGAATGGTAAAAATTAAGACAGACTATACATAGAGTATAAATCTCATATCTGTTCTCATATTAGACGTACAAAAGGAATTCAATGAAAAAAATTGCCCATTTTCACTCTGGCTTATCAAGATATTAGATTTCTTCTTTATTGTTTTTTTTTTTTTTTTCTGGAATTGGAATGTTCAGCCTTCGGTTGAATTGTGTTTGTCTTCAAATAAGACTATATACCTTCACCAAACAAACATTCTATTTTTTACAGAATTAGCAAAAGTATATAAAAACTTTTTAATATATGCCTTTTTAGGCATTTTGGAGTAAGTTATTATGGTAGTCTTCCCAGTTAATGAACATTGAATGTACTGAATGCTCTCCATTTTCCTAAATGCAAATGTTGAATGTGCAGGCAAACCTCTGGGGGGTGTAGGGGTGTATGTGTGTGTTACAGAAGATGTTTCAATATATATATGCAAAGTATAGCCAGAAAAAATAGTGAAAGTGCTATTTAGTTTTCCAATTTCATTATTCAATAATAGTGTGACAATCAAGGGAAACCAGCCTTTGACCAAAAAAAAAAAAAAAAAGAGAGAGAGAGAAAGTAAAGGCTAGTTTCAGGCTGGAGTATATTGTCAAGACCAAGTTATAAACTTCTGAAAAACAGGAATTATAATGGAATCGTTGCTACAACCTTAAGTATAACGGTGTGAGCGGTACTGCTATTATTTACTATGGTAACATAATAAAAGACAGCACTGTTTGGGCCATTATCCTCACTGCTCTCTTTTCAGTATAAATCATTATATTTATTATCTGTCTTCTTGTATGGGGGTCATGAGAAAGGCCAATCGAAAGCTGAAGAAACCTACTTTTCTAAAAGAAATTGGGCCTATTTCTAATTCTTTTTCTTTATCAAATACAAGAGAACAGACACTTTTTTTGTGAAAAATTGTTTCATGTAAGATTAAAGTGCAGATTATTGGTGAGAAAATGACATTCACTTTTTGGCATCTTGTAGATCCCTGGGAGATATTGCCAATTTCACTCTGATATTTTTACCTTTCTTCTTTGGGGAATGTGTTTCTTGGCAGATTTTGAGCAGTGGTTGCTAGAGCTTTTATTCTGTTTTGGGAACTTGTGTTATTATTTATTGATTGATAACTAAAGCTATGATCCTAGTGAAATAACTCCTTTTGACTGAATGTTATGTAAACATCACTAATAAGTATCTTTTGTAGCTTTTTTCCTTCCTTTGCAGAAATCCTGCAAAATAGATTTGTTTTCTCTTGCTTGAATAATCATCTAGGTTTATTAACTGAAATATTTAGTCATTCTTTACTTATAAAAATTCCAGGAAAAGGTGATCCAACTTTATTAATAATTTGATTGCATATTGCTTGAATTAATAATTTGATTGCATATTGCTTGAATTTGTCAAGTCCCAGATTCCGACTGTGAACATTTATGACTTTCCATGGAATGACAGGGTCTCTATTTTCAACTCTCAGATGGGCAGTCATGAGTTGGCAGCATCTGGATATAAGGTTTAGAGTACTGAGTGCATGGGGGACTGAAGGCTGAGAATGAATGGTGGGAATATCTAGAGACAGCTCAAGGGCCCCTTTCTTACTTCCAGGAAAAAGAAGAGTGAATATAAAATACAGCTGAAATAATTTTGTTTGGATGGAAGCTGAATCTCACACCAAACTACTTCTAACTCACATAGGACATATAGGTAGGAATGTGGTGATGACTTGTATAAGAAAGGAACGTTACTATTCACAGAAGCAATTACTCATGGAGAACTCCAGTGTAATGAACACCTGGGAGAAACAAATTTGGAGGCACTTTTCCCACCACACCAAGAGCAGGGCTCCTTTCATAAAAATGCAACATGCTACCAACTCTGGACAATTCGTAAGTGCTGGCTCAGAGCAAATTATGCCTATGCCTTAGCCTATGTCCATATATCCTGGGGTATAGAAAAACAAAAAAGAGTAAACAAGGCACATTAAAAAAAATAAGAGAGCAAATTTTAAGCTCTGCTCCTCTTTTCTGTCAGTTTTTCTCAACTGTACCAGAGCACTGAGTAACTTATTTACTATAGGTAATTATCATTATCTAGCAAAGTTATTTTCAAATGTCTCCATTTTATTTTCAAAAGATGCATCTTGAGGTATAAATAAAAATGGGTACCTGGGACACAACCATGACTGGTTTTGAAGGCATGAATGTGACCCTAGCTGGGCTTGTGAGTATCTGCTCTGTGGCCCTGAGGATTAATGATTGGTACATATTCCCAGAAGGATTATAACATTAGCACAGTTGCTAATGTTCTAATCGTGATGTCATGAAAGAACAAGACTACATCACAACCCCATTTTCCTTGATACAGTATGAAATCCATTACTAGATGAAGCCATGCTCCCTTTTGATAGGTCAGTCTTTTAAATCTAAATACCGGTTGCTGAGAATGCTTTTAAATGATATTGGCACTTAGACTCTACCCAAAACCAACTGAATAAAAATCTCTGAGTGTGGAATTCAGGTCCTGACACCCCCCTCCCCATACTCACTCCAAGCTGACTCAGAGCCTATGCCTAGCCATAGTGCCATTTAGTTGACTACCAATGAACACTAATTCATACCTTCACTTCGCATCTATTAATTTTGTTGTCTGTAATGGGAGCTTCCTGCCGGACGCACCCTTTCTTACCTTTCCCCCCAGTGGTGTGTATTTATCAACCTCCTATCATTTCCAGGTTTCAGTCATCTTCATGTCATTGCCTCAGTAAGCCTTCCAGAACACACCACACATTGACCCCCAAGCCTGGGTTTTAAGAGTCCTTAGGGCACTGTGCTTATTAGCATTCCATTGTATTGAAATTGACCTTTGCTTATGTTCCTCCCACCATGACTGGAAGCTTCGAATGAGTTTGAATGTCTTGCCAATCTTGTAACTGAAAACTCTGTCCAGTTTTCTTGGTATTTCTCTGTTCCAAGAATTTCAGTATCCTGTCCTGAGTCTTATGACACAATGATATCAAGTAAACATATAATGAACATTTACCACAAATGTTTTTGTGAATTTTAAATTGGGCATAATAATAACAATAATAATAATAAGAGGTAGTTTGAGTATTTCCTAGGTTCTAACAACAATAATTGGCATGTGGTATCTTATTTAATCTCATAGTGATCCTCAGAAGTAGATGTTTTATCCCCATTTTACTAAAGCAGAAACTAAATCTCAGAGATTAAGTAAATTGCTCAAGGTCATCCAGCTGGTAGGTGGTAAAATTAGTACTTAAACCCAGATCTTTCTGATACCTGCATGCATACTCTTAACTACCACCAGGCTGTCACGACTTTGAGAAACAGGTAAAACTAGACTATCTGTGCTTTTGACATACCAGAAGGTGTGCAGAGCAAGAACCCTGGACTTTAGTGGAACCATGCCTAACAAACAAGGTAAAGGGTTCCAGCAATTCCAAAGGAAAGTGAAGTTGATATAGGTCCTACCCAGAGGGAACTTGGCATCCCTACTAGGACTGTTTCCTGAAGAGTTTTCATTCCCCTTAGGCCAATTTCCTAAGGCTCTGCATAAGCTGTGTCATTCATGTCCAATCCAGCAGCATAGTCCAAGTGCACACACAGGATGGTGGCCTGCCTAAAAGTTGCATGTGTCTTGTAGCCATTCAGTGAGAGTAAATTTCCAGTCCAGTTGACAGTAGCTCTTTATAGAAGAGGATAAAATATACATGCATGCCGTCTTCCCTTCTTCCTAGAGCATAGCTCTACCGATGCTTTCCTATAATAAACATACCAGGATTTTCTTGATTTTATGTTAAATTAAATTTATAATATGTTCTGTTTTCTTCAAGGAAAAGATAATTTATTAAAACATGTTTTGGAGGTATGGTGAGTCAATATTAATGCTGATGACACAAGGTTATTATCACTTTGACAACTTTGCTTAATTCAGTAAATATTCCTCTGCATAGTAAACATTGGCCACAAAGCCTGTGGTTAATACAAAGTAGGTAGATTGATTGACAAATGGAGTCTGGAGATCCAGGACTCTATGAGTTTATAGATCAGTAGTTTGCTGATAACTAGTGGTGAGGTGGGGTGGGAACACTGATGTGATCTTTAATAGTTAAGTCAATTAAAAAAATGATGCTTGATAAAATATTGCTTCAGAACAGGCTTTTAGACCGACTTGCTAATGTATTCAATGACTTTCTGTTACAGAAGAAAAAAATGTGATGGTTGTAGGAAAGCATTTGAAAAGACTGAATTTGCTCAACATACAGCTTTATTTATTAGAAGCTTGTGGTTAAAATAAAATTTCCAATGATATGATTCTACATTGATTTTAAAAGTATTTTTTATTAAGAAAGATGGCCTTAAAGAAGAGGATTAAGAAAATGTTATCTTAGGCTATCTGTTATTATCTGAAAGTATGTCAATAGTATACACTTCAAAAGAATTGATGGGAAATGCTTATCAGCAGATAATGAAGCCAAATAGATTGTTTATGACAATATGGGGAATACTTTTCTTGGCAAGGTTTTAAAGTATAAACATGAGAGTTATTCTTATGGCTGTTTTTGATGACATTCATCATTGCTGAATATCTAGATTTTAAAATACTATGTGTTTTTGTATGGAGAGAATTGCTAGGTAGAGTATATTGTGTTTATATTAGCTTTGATGGCACATTCACACACAAGTATAGAATCTATGTTATTATTTTAATATGTGGTCATTTTCCTGCAATTTACGCTTGCTTGTGCTTTATTTTTCTTGTTTATAAGGACTTGTTTTTAATGCCACAAGTAGATAGGCTTATTTGGATATCTTAACTCCATTTATTTACTTACAAATCTATGATTTAAAAGATTATTATTCACTGACTAGTATTGTTAATTTGTCAAGCTAAATCACATGCTTATACAAAAACTACATATTTGAAATATGGTCTATTTGAATATTTTTAGTCCATCACTAAATTTTTATTGTAATTTAATTTTGAAAAGAGCATAAACAAAATTTCAAAGAAGACAAACAGGATAACAAATCTGATTAGGAATTACTATTTGGGAAGCTTAATTATATATGTGTATGTATACATGGGCAATAGTAATATCTTCTTTAATATCTGTTTTCTATATTATTATCTAATGTTATGAAACAGTTATTTGTGCAGTGTGTGAAAAAGCTGGGTGGGTCACTGAAAAGTGGGTCATCTGTGGAGAGCAGCCTTGAATTTATTCATTGCTAGATCAAAGCCTGTTATAGAAGTGCTTTTCAGAAATATGGAAAGTGATTATTAATGATAACATAAATCATTCAAAGGAAGTAGCAGAGGTATTAGTCTTAAAAAATGCACAACTGTGTAGACAGTAGATGCTTTATTGAATGTCAGTCTGAGATTGGCAACTGGGCTGCAAAATGAGTCCACTTTCTGGCTGTGAGTCATGGAGTCATCCACCTTCCTGTGCATCATTCATTAAATGAGATTCTTTAAGAAATCTCAATACCTGCTGACTGGAGCAGAAATACATGAGATTTTGAAGCTCTTGTTTTGTACCTGTTGTAGAAACCTTTAGAAATGCTGAACTTTGTGGTGTTTTTTCACTCTGAGTTGTAAAAACTGGTCAAATTGGTCAAGCGTCTTCTATGCTAAACATTCCACTAGATGGAATGAAGGATCCATTGATGAAGAAGAAGGCTCTGGCCTCATGGCCTCATAACTTAAGGAGATCAGACAGGAACAGCCTAAAGCAGCGTGCAGTGTATGTCGTATCCTAGGTGTACAAAGAGGGGCTATTGGGATACATTTCATCTGCAGAGATCAGGAAACATTTCCTAGCAAGAGTGTGAATATGCTAAGAGTCAAAAGATAGGGATGAACAATGAGGAAAGGAGGTTCTGGACAGAGAGAAGATTTTAAGTAGAAATGTCAAGAGTGTAGCACTTACTCAGGAAGAAGCAGGGAGTTGGTTGAGCTAAAAGTGAAAAGTGCAGAAGAAAGATATACTAAATTGTATGTATGCATCGCAAACCTTCTGCCAAAACTTTGATATGCAGGAACCATTTGTAAAAACTGCCTGTCTCTATGGCTTAGAGTAAGTAAGTTGTTGTCTGTGAAACTTTCTCCTCAGAAGACACCCAGAAAATGTAAAAAACATTGAGTCTGCCCTGCAAATGGAAAGCATATGTGCATGAATGCAGAATAATCATTATTGACACTGATAATTTCTTTATAAGATATTCTTTAATTCCTAGGTGTTACCCAAATGACTTTATGCAAAAATGGTGCTGATCCTTACCAACCCTTTCTTCCAGTAAGAGGTTTGAGTCCTTTTTTGCCAAAAGCAGTGTAGTTTATTTTAGCACAAGTTACACCTCTCCCCTTGTTAAAAACATTAATTTTCTGTTTCTCATTTGCCATGGTAGTTCTTTACTATTTCTACCATTTGTGTGTTGTTCTCCCTCTGCCTCCAGCTTAAAGTATTAGTAACTTTTCCTTTGGGGGGATTCATTTTCACTCAGTGTTAATTAGGGGTTTTTGCTTCTTTCTCCAGGTCACAGGCAACAGGTGAGTTTGGGCATGTTCAGGCAGTTAAAGCCAGACAACTTTCAGCCATTTTGGTGACAACTCACCTAGCAATATGAATGGTTTTCTGGCTAAATGCTTTTAGCCAAAGCCCACACTATAAAAATAAAAGATGTTGGTATCATTGGTGTATAAACCACTCTTTTTCTCCTTATATACAACCCATTTTCAATAGGACATATGTATGTCTCTGTATATGTATGTACTATTTCCTTTGTGGATTATCTATAGCAATATTTTTATATCTGACTGTATTCCTGTTCTCACCCAGAGTACTCTGGCTTCTCTCAGCTTTAATTGTTGAGTGTAAAGAAACTTATTATTTTTATTCATCACATAGTTGACTATAACTGTGCCAGGCCCTGAATGACACAAACCTGATTTTCAGCCAGAATGGGAAGTTGTCCATGCTAGTTGTTAAAATCCTGTCTGAGTATCCCACTCACTCCAGCAATTTTTGAGCTATATTATACATTTCCCTTGGAATTCAGAGTCCCTAAGGTTCACACTGGGCACAATACTCTAGAGCAACAATACTCTAGGTCCCTGCTCCAGCATCTAGGGCAGGCCTTGGTTCTGATGAGTCAGTGTCCCTGCCATGTTGTTAGTTAACTATTTTAAACATTTCCCTGGACACACAAACAAATAGAACATGGTCATGGTCTGTGTTCTTAAATTGCTCATATTCTGGGAGAGTAAACAGGTATATAATGACCAGTGTGCTTTAAATATTTATATTTGTACAAATCTATTTTATCTGTCACCACAAGAAAGTTTATAAAAGAAAAAAATCATTTAAAAGAAACACCTTAGAAAGTTAATAATAAATGATACTATCTTGTTCTTATGTATTGGCATAATTTAAAAACTGGATATTCCTTGGTAATCACAAAAGAAAATATTGTAGTAATTACATAAAAGAATATAATAAAGAAGTCAAAGTATACCGACCAAAGACATCAAAACACAAAAAATCCAGCAGGATAAGAAATAAGGAACAATGGATTTACAAAACAACCAAAAAATAATTATACAGATTGTACAAATTGAACAAAAACACAATTGTAACTCTTTGCTTATCATAATTACTTTAAACATAAATGGATTAAATTCTGAAATCAAAAGACATGGAATTGTTGAATGAATAAAAAAAACAAGATCCAACAACATGTTGCTAACCAGAAATTTACTTTAGCTTTAAAGCACACATACACTGAGGATGAAGAGATAGAAAAGACATTTCAAGCAAATGGCAACCAGAAAAAGCAGGGGTAGCTATAGTTTTGTCAGACTAAAGAGACTTTAAAAATGGCAAAAAGAGACAAAGATATTATATAATATTCAAGATGTCAATACATCAAGAAGGTATAGCAGTTATAAATATTTTTGCCCCCAACATTGGAGCACCTAAATATATAAAGCAAAGACTACCAGCTAAAAGGTGAAATAAACAGTTATACAATAATAACTGGAAACTTTAGTAATTCACTGTCAATAATGGATAGATCATCTAGACAGAGAATCAGTAAAGAAACAGCAGATTTAAACAATGTTATAGGCCAAATAAACCTAACAGATGTAGAGAGAATGCACATTCCATCTCAATAAGAGCAAAATACACATTCTTTTCAAGTATACATGGAACAGTTTCTAGACTAGATCATATATTAGGCCACCAACAAGTCTTAGCAAATTCAAAAAGACCAAAATCATACCAAGTATCTACCCTAACCACAATGGCATGAAATTAGAAGCCAATAAAAAAGAAAACTGAAACTTAACAAACACGTAGATATTAACACTCTTCTGACAATCAGTGGATCAAAGAACAACTTAGAGGGAAAATTAAAAAAATTCTTGTAAGAAGCAAAAATGGAAACACGACATATCAGAAGTTATGAAATGCAACAAAAGCATTTCTGAGAAGGAAGTTCATAGCAATAAATGTCTCCCTTAAGAAGCAAGACAGATCATAAAAAAAGAAAGAAGCAAGAAAGAGCCTAACTAAATGACCTAACCCTATGCTTTAAGGAACCAGAAAAAGAACAAACTGAGCCCAAAGTTAGCAGAAGAAAAAAATAATAATAATGACTAAAGCAGAAATAAATGAAGTGGAGAACTGAAAAGCAATAGAAAAGATTAACCAAACTAAGAGTTGGTTTTTGAAATGCTAAACAAAATTGGCAAACCCTTAGCTAGACTAACCAAGGGAAAAAGAGAAAGGATCCAAATCAACAAAATTATAAATAAAAAAAGGAGACACTACAACTAAAAGAACAGAAATTCAAGGAATCATAAGAGGCTACTATGAACAACTATATGCCAAAAAGTGAGACAATCTTAAAAAAAAGGAAAAATTCTTAAAACATTCGAGACTGAATCAGGAACAAATAGAAAATTGGAAAAAAACCATTTATTAGTAAGGAGATTGAATCAGTAATAAAAAATTTTTTAAGAAAGAAAGCCCAGGACCAGATGGCTTCACTGGTGAATTATGCCATACATTTAAAGAGTTAACACCAATCCTCAACTCTAACAAAAAAATCAAAGAGGAAGGAATACTCCCAAATTTATTTCATAAAGTCACCATTATTCTGATACCAAAATGAGAAAAAGGCACAATTAGAAAGAAAATTACCAGCCAGTATATCTGATGAATATAGATGAAAAAATTCTCAATAAAATACTAGAAAACCAAATTCAGTGGCACAGTTAAAGGACTATTCATTGTGATCAAGTGGAATTTACCTGTGAGGTGCAAGTATGGTTCAACATAGGCAAAGTACCCAAATTGGTCAATGTGATATACCACATTAATAAAATGAGAGAAAAGAAACATATGACTGTCTCCACAGATGCAGAAAAAGCACTGAACAAAGTCATCTATTTGTGATAAAAATTTAACAAATTTGGCATGGAAGGAACATATCTCAACATAATAAAGACCATATGTAACAAGCCCACAGCTAACATTATACTCAATGGTAAAAAAATGAAAATTTGTCCTTTAAAACAGGAACAGGTCACGGATGCCTGTTCTCACCACTCCTATTCAACATAGTACTGGAAGTCCTGGCTAGAGCATTGAGGCAAGAAAAAGCATCTGGAATGAAAACAAAGAAATTTGCAAATGATATAATTTTATATCCAGAAAATCCTGAAGACCCAGTTGAAAAACTGTTGGATCTAATCAAGAATTCAGTAAAGTTGTAGGATACAAAATTAACACTCAAAAATCAGTAGTGTTTCTATACTAACAACAATTTTTTATTTTTTTCATTTTTTTATTATTTTAAAAAATATTTATTTATTTGATACACAGAGAGAGAGATCACAAGTAGGCAGAGAGGCAGACAGAGAGAGTGGGGAGGAAGCAGGCTCTCTGCTGAGCAGAGAGCCCAATGTGGGGCTCGATCCCAGGACTCTGAGATCATGACCTGAGCCAAAGGCAGAGGCTTTAAACCACTGAGCCACCCATGTGCCCCCTAACAACAATTTTTTTTAAAAAAGACATAAATTGATCCCATTTACAGTAGCATAAAACCAATAAAATACTTAGTAATAAGTTTAACTAAAAAGAAGAAAGATCTCTATTCTGAAAACTACAAGACACTGATGAAAGAAATTGAAGAAGACACAAATGGAAAAATATTTAAAGATGTGTTCATGAGTTAGAAGAATTAATATTATTATCATGTCAATACTACCAAAAACCACTATAGGTTCAATGCAATCTCTATCAAGATTCTAATGGCATTTTTTTTTACAGAAGTAGTAAAGGAACTCCTAAAATTTATGGAACAGAAGACCCCAAATAGCCAAAGAAATCCTGAGAAAGAAGAACAAAGCCTGAGGCATCATACTTCCTGATTTCAAACTATAAGTCTATAGTCATCAGATGAGTATAGTAATGGCATAAAAACAGAAAAATAGATCAATGACAGAATTGAGAGACCAGAAATAAACCAAGTATATATGGTCAACTAATACTTATAAGGGAGACAAGATTACTCAATGGAAAAAAGATAATCTTCAATAAATGATGCTGAGATAATTGGATATTCCCATGTAAAAGAATGAAACTGGACCCACATTTATACCACTGACAAAAACTAACTCAAAATGGATTGAAGAGTTTAATGTAAGATTTGAAACCATGAAACTCCTAGAAGAAAATATAGGAATAAAACTCCCTGACATGGATTATGGTAATTACTTTTTTTATATGGCACCTAAAGCACAAGCAACAAAATAAAAATAAACAACAGGACTACATCGAAAGAAGGAAAGAAAAGAAAGAAAGAAAGAAAGAAAGAAAGAAAGAAAGAAAGAAAGAAAGAAAGAAAGAAAGAAAGAAAGAAAGAAAGGAAGAAAGAAGAAAGAACGAACAAAAGAAAGAAAGAAAGAAAGAAAGAAAGAAAGAAAGAAAGGAGGGAGGGAGGAGGAAAGAGGGAAGAAGAAAGGAAGAAAGGAAGGAAGGAAGGAAGGAAGGAAGGAAGGAAGGAAGGAAGGAAGGAAGGAAGGAAAGGATATTATAAAGTGAAAAGAAAGGCTACAGAATGGAAAAAATATTTGCAAATCATATATCTGATATGGCATTGATATGCAAAATATATAAAGACCATATACAACTCAAGAGTGCAAAAAAAAAAAAAATTAACCCAATTTAAAAATGGTAAAAGGACCTGAATAAACATTTCTCCAAAGATGATATACGAAAGCCCAACTGGTACATGGAAAGATGCTCGACATCACTAGTCATTAGAGAAATGCAATTTATAACAGTGAAATATCACCTCATACCTGTTAGAATGGCTATCATTAAAGACAAGAAATAGCAAATGCTGGCATTAATGTGGAGAAAAGAAAACCACTGTGCACTGCAGGTGGGACTGTAAATTAATACAACCACTATGGGAAAAAATGTAGAGGATCCTTGAAATATTAAAAATAGAACTACCATATGATCCAGCAATTACACTTCTGGGAACATATCCAAAGGAAACAAAAATACTAATTCAAAAAGATACCTGCACCCCCATGTTCATAGCGATATTATTTATAATAGTCAATCTAAGTGTCCATCAATGGATGAATGGATAAAAAAGTTTGGAATATAAATATGATATACTATTATTGAGCCATAAAAAATAGACAATCCTAACATTTGTGACAACATAGAGGGACCTTGAAGGTATCATGCTAAGTAAAATAAGTCAGACAAAGACAAGTAATATATGATCTCAGTTATATGTGTAATCTAAGAAAACAAAAAACCCCAACCAATCAACAAAACCAAAACCAAAAACACAGGAAAAGAGATCAGATTTGTAGTTATCTAAGGCATGGGGTAGAGGAAGGGGAATTGGAGGAAGGTAGTCAATAAGTAAACAAATTTCCAGTTATAAGATAAACAGTATTAGGGGTGTAAGGTACAACATGGTGACTATAGCTTACACTGCTGTATGATACGTAAGAAAGCTGTTAAGAGAATAAAGCCTAAGAGTTCTCACCAAAAGAGAATTTTTTTCCTTTATTCTTTCTTTTCTTTTGATCATATATATAGAAGATGGATGGTGGCTGAACCTATTGTGGTAATCCTTTCACAATATATGTAAACCAAAGCATCATTCTGTACACCTAAAACATATACAGTGTTGTATGTCAATTATTTCACAGTAAAACTAGAAATAAAAATGGACACTCTTCTCAATACCATGTGGATGTTTTAAAAATAAAAGTATCATCCAGCCCTTTTTAAATACAGTGGGACACATTTTAAACATATCTACTTACATTCAGGTAACATAACCCACAATTAAATTATATCACCTCAAATGGATAAATTGCCTCTGGTAAAGCTGGATATTATAGACTGTGGGCTCTTCGAGCACTGACACAAGTCTATTCATTTTAGTTTTCTTAGTGGAACCCATTCTCTTCTTCAGAAAATGCTACTCAAATTTCTGAATCCAATTAGGCCATGAATTTGGTAAGACCTTCGACAGTAGTGATATGTAGGGGTTCACTCTTTCAGGTTTTTTTTTTTTTTGAACTTAAACTAAATTCAAAATGACCAAGATATCTGATATTTTCTAATGCTTTCACAATAAATCAAATATATTTACAGAACAGGAATTCTGTGTTAAGCAAAGATAAAGTAACATTAACAATAATTATTTAAGGAAAATGGGCATAAATGGTTTTTATTTTTATTTTTTTAATTTTATTTTTTCAGTGTTCCAAGATTCATCATTTATGCACTACACTCAGTGCTCCATGCAATACGTGCCCTCCTTAATACCCACCACCAGGCTCATCCATCCCCCCACGCCCCTCACCTCCAAAACCCTCAGTTTATTTCATAGAGTCCACAGTCTCTTATGCTTCATCTCCCCCTCTGATTTATCCCAATTCACTTTCTTTTCCTCCTCCTAATGTCCTCCATGTTATTCTTTATGCTCCACACATCAGTGAAACCATATGATAATTGACTTTCTCTTCTTGACTTATTTCACTCAGCATAATCTCCTCCAGTCCCATCCATGTTGATGCAAAAGTTGGGTATTCATCCTTTCCGATGAAGGTATAATATTCCATTGTGTATATGGACCACATCTTCTTCATCCATGTGTCTGTTGAAGGGCATCTTGGCTCTTTCCACAGTTTGGTGATTGTGGCCATTGCCGCTATGAATATTGGGATACATATGGCCCTTCTTTTCATAGCATCTGTAAATGATTTGTTTTTGTTACACTCTCCTTTTGTAAAAAAGAAGGAAGTTCTAAAAAAAACAACAGCTGTTGTTTTAAGTACAGGCTTTAAGTACAAAATAAAAAAATAAAAAAAATAATTTCCAAGGATTCTAGATTAGGATCGTTTCAGACCCAACTCCTAATGCATGAACTACAATATTATAGTTAGAATTGCTATTTATCAGTGGTTAAATCCCATTTGATCTTAAGATTTTGTTTGTTGTTTTGTTTTTCACAGTACAGCAGGAAAGCAAACTGACTTATTTCAGAAATATGTTTAAAAAAGTGAAGATTGAAAAAGCAATGGTTTCTCTTCATCTTCTATGAGCTAGAAAATAAATGGAACCCAGAACTTTCACTCTCTGATGTTCTGAACGTTCAAGGTCTAACACCTTATCCAACTGTTGCACTACATTTATGTAAAATTTCAGCTATCTAAGCATTCTTACATATAAACTTTATTATTACCCCATGATACAGGTTTCATTAGTACTGCTTTACATAGGAATATAAGAAAAGAGAAAAAAAAAAAAGAAAAGACAAGTGATGCTAATGGACTTGACCAAGGTCTCAAGATGTAGGACTGGAATCCAAGCCTCCTGATTTTTGAGGCTTTTAGGGGATTGGGATTGTAGTGGGTGGAGGGGAGAGTATTTGTTTCAGTTACTATACAAGGGCAAATATCACTATAATAATGATCTTTGATTAAATTTCTTCAAAATTGGGGCGCCTGGGTGGCTCAGTCATTAGGCATCTGCCTTTGACTCCGACCATGATCTTAGGCTCCTGGGATCGAGCCCCACATCAGGCTCCTTGCTCAGTGGAGAGTCTGCTTCTCCCTCTCCCACTCCCCCTGCTTGTATTTCCTCTCTTGCTGTGTCTCTCTCTGTCAAAAAAATAAACGAAATCTTTAAAAACATTTCTTTAAAATTAAAAATTTTATAAGATTCCATTCTTAGAAATTTATTTTTAAAATGTGAAATTAACCAAAACATAGATGATTGTTAAAATAGCGATTAGTATGCTATTATCAAATACAAAAAAAAAAAACGGCCTAATCTTTACATTTATAAGATTCTGGATAGTTTTTGTGGGTTGCTTCAGGTGCCTACTTCTGCAATACCAGCCAACTGCTCACAATGTGCTTGAACCATACAAATGCATCACAAGTCCTCCTAAATATAGAAAATGCATTTGCATCTTCTAACCAAAAGTCTGGAAAAACAGTGTGATTCAGCATCCTGGAGGAGATGAAGGAACAAACAGGTCCCTGAGAGAGTGTTCATGAGCCTGTGATGAATGCCCACAATACTCAAGAGTGAGCTGCTCTTTTCATTCAGAAACATGGCACTCTTACTTGTACTGGGCTCAGCCAGCATGTCTTCAGAAAATTACTCCATTTGGTCCAACCAATATTTATTGAGCAACTACTTATTTATTGCTCAACTATTTATTGAGCAATGGGTTTTCCTTTAACCCATCAGGGACTGGGTTGCAGAGATGCAAAGGTGAAGTAGGAAACCTATGCTTTCCCTTAAGTAATTTAGACATTTGTCTTGTGCCTTAGAGGTCCTGTGCTTAAGAACCTAAGATTATTATTTTCTAAATTATTTAAACTTCTGCTTATAGTGTGACTTCGCTATATTATGGGTAGGAAAATGTCACACATGATTGATTTTGGTTCAATAAAAATTTAATTTCTTGGTCCCGTTTCTATAAAAGAATTCTTTTTCTTTCTAATTCTTCAGTATTTTAAGAATTAATAAAATGAACAAAATGTTTTCAGTATTTAAAAATAGAACTCAATACATTAGCTATTTTGCAACTTCCAAAATAGTGTAAACAGATATTTAAAACATCTCATTCATTTTTCTTTCAAGTTTCCCGTACTTTGCAAGCAATAATGAATATCATTAAAAAGATCTCCCTCTCTCTTTCTTTCCGTGTGTGTGTGTATAGCAAATAATTCAATGATTTTAATTCTAAAGCTGGTGAGATCATGTCCTGTTTTCCTTCTGGCCTAAAGGTGCCTTTCATAGCCTTTCATTTTCATATTGACTTTACCCAGGACCTAGTTAGAAGTTCAATCAGTGAAATAAAATTACATTACAATTATTTCTACTTAGAGAAATATGACAGCTAGAATTTTTATGTTAATTAATCTTTGGTTTTTTATTATTGTGTGACTACCTATCATAAATTTCCTTGCAATTCAGTTTTAGTACATTCTATAAATTATTTTAGTTTATTCCAGCATTAACCTGACTTGCAAATGGTTAAATTTTCAGTCTTTCATGCTCTAAAACCCAGTATGCTCTATATTAACAACTGAAGGAATGGTTTTGATATTCAGAAATAATTGTAATAGCAAGAATAAACCACAATTCACTGAATTCGTGGTCAGATTATATTCTGGTTATCGTGTTAGATTCTATGTAAGTAAATTAGTACATCTTAAACATGACGAATAATAATTCACAAACATACTGATATTTCCCTCGGACTCGGACTGAAGAACAAACAGGTCGCTGCTATTCTAGTCGAGCGTCCGCAGCCACGTGAGGAAGCTTCTGCTTCCTCACCTGCGTACCCAGTTAAGCACCATCTGTTTCCTGTTTTAATGTGATATCTCATAGTTTTTCCAAACCTTTCACATCAGTAAGCACAATCCTAACAGACAGTTAATATGAATTAAAAAGCATGTTTTCACTAAAACTGTATTCTAGTTTTCTGTCTCTTTCTTATTTTCTGAAATGTGTAATACTGCACTAGTTGCTCCAAACCCACTTCAACAGCATGAAATTCCCCAGATTAATCTAGGTTATTTACAGTGTATGGCCTAGAATCTGGTGTTCAGGTGCTGGGTGATGGGCAATGCAGAGGTACACATGCCTCACAAAAAAGCTGGAATTTTAAGTTATGTGTGGGAGGAAGTAATCTCCCCCCTCATCTTGCCGCCTTCTCTAATAGTTACAGCCTCCCGTCTCATCCCTCCAGCCCCATTCCCTTACTATGTGGAATTATCAAAATTATGAATGTCTGAGCAACCAGGTCAATTGTGAATCTACTCTATGTACGCTCTTTATGGTTGTTACTATTTTCATTTGTAACACCCTGACTGGCTGAAGTCAGATCAATCAGTTAATGATGTACACTTTGGTTTCCCATAAATAATGGATAACAAATCTGTTTCCCTTGGAAAAGTGGTTTGAGTCTTAAGGAATAAATGAATACAGTGATGTGCAAAAGACTATAACCTTTAGTTAGATTCCAAGCATCTTCTTGCCTTCCATTCTTACAAGGATGTGTGTTATTGATGTTATTTATGGAACTTTGTTAGCCAAGAAACTTACTGGTTATATCATTATGGAGCCTTTTGAATGTAAGATGAATATGAATTTGAAGGGGAATTATTTATGAATGTCAGACACATTGCTAGTATGGAAGACATCTAATGGAATTTGGTGTTTCTCAAACTTTGGCATCAAAATAACCTAAAATGTTAAAAAACAGAATTCTGGGTCCTACATCCACCCAGAGTTTCTGATCCAGTAGTTGCATCATGAAGCCCAGTAATTTGTATTTGCAACAAGTTTGTTGGGGAGGCTGTTTCTATTGGTTCCAGGACCACACTTTGGGAACCACGGGTACATCGTGTAGAGCTCTAAGGATGGAGCTGTATTAACTTGCATTTTAGACCTGGCTCTGCCCCTTAACAGCTGTACAACCTTGAAAAAGTTATTAACCTCTAAAAACTTCAGTCTGCTCAGCTGTAAAATGGTGATAATACCCACTTCATGGGGTTGTAATGAGATTAAATAAGATGATGCTTGCAACATGCTTAGCCCAGTGTCTGGGGGAAAAGGCAATTCAATAAATAGCTATTCAATAAAGGTCAGTATCATGCTCCTGATCTGTTTGGGGAAAAGAACGCAGTGTGGACCATTTCTGTATTTCACCATACTAAATCTGAAGGAAGGAGAGGAAGCACAGACAAGTAGTGTAAGAATATATAAAAATAGACAAAGACTTCCCAAGAATTAAATCTAATTTAGTTTAAACACAAATAAATTATCCCTTTGATCGTGTGTGGCTCAGAAACTAGTTGCACTTTTTCTTAGCCACTGGACTCCCATCCTAAAATTTATTTCTATTCTATACTCAAGTTAGGTATTAAGTTGATTTCCCTCCCCTGTTTAGTTCTGGGACTCTCCAGTCATGAATTTATGTGTTTATTAAATTCAAACTCATCTTCAGATTCACCTAGTAAAGCATTTTGCAAATTAAAAATATAAAAATAATACATGTATTCATGTTCATAACACAAATATAGTAGTATTGATGCTTATATGTCTACCAGTAGATTTTGATTTTCTCAATATCAAAACACTTCTTGTGTGTGAATAATCAAGATTTTATATGTACTCATGGAGTTAGAGGAAATCTTAGTGACTAGTTTTCTAATGTAAACCTTGAATAAGTAATATGCCTTATAAAAACACAAAATATTATCAAATGTATTTTACCAAATAAATACCAAGTGAACAAATAAATACCCTATGTTTTTTAGTGAGGACAAACATTCTTATTACTATTTTATAGGCGAGGCCACTGACTTATAAATGTAAATGCTCTCTCAGGTGATACAAATAATTAGAGACAAAGAGTGAAACCAAGATGTATTGAATCCAAGCAAATTTCATTAGCATAATTATCTCAAGTGTGAAAAACTATTCTGTGAAATTGTCAGGCACTAGGTTTTTGACTCATTCAGTCACTTAGCAACCATTTACTGAGTACTTATTACGTGCCAGTACAGGAACCAGATATAGAATTACCATGCAACCCATATGACGTCAAGAATTACTATCTCCAGCAAATGGACTCCAAGTTCTTTTGGTTTTTCATTATTTATATCACACCCACAATCTGTGCTTCTAACTTAATATTTGCAACCACAACTGAAATTACGATCATCTTCAAAAATAAAATACTGAAAACCCACTTTAAAAGTTGTTTCATGAATAAAAACTGAGCATTTATTTTTCTAAGTCTATACCCTAAAGGAAGAATATTTGCAAATACACGACTGTAAGTAAATCTGTAGATATTTATATGCAGTTATTTCCTGAATTATAAAATGTGGGCATTGGACAAGCTGATTGTTAAAGATTCCTTCCATTTTTAATATTCTGTTTCTAGGATTCAAAAGTATTTGAGATGTAAATGTGTATTGCATTGGTTTGCCACATGTTTGACATAATAAATGTTCATATTTATAATAAGCTTTACTTTCCATAATTTTTTTCAAAGGAATTGATATCAGAAGCTCTATGGCCCTAAAATATATAGATAGAGCTAATATTTTGAGAATGTCATATAAATGGTTGTGTGGTATAAAGCCTTTTAAACTTCTTTTACTTAGCAAAATAATTTTGGTATTCATCTATGTTGTTGCATATGTCAGTAGTTTTTTGCTTTTTATTGCTTAATGGTATTCTGTTGCATGGGTGTATCATAATATTTTTATCCATTCATCAGTTGATAGCTATTGTACAAAAGCTTCTCTGACTATTCACATAGACATGTTCGTGTGGACATATGCTTTCATTTTTCTGGACTACAAACACAGGAGTGGGATTATTGGGTTATATAGAAAGTATTTAACTTTACAAGATACTTTTATAAGGTTGTTATATAATTCATATTCACACCAGCAATATATGGGAGAAAAGAATAAAGAATAAAATTCGGCATTCTCAAATTGTAATCCTAGCTATATAATCACAAGTATTTATATAGTATTTAATCACACTTAATATATTTGGTTAGTATTCATTATATTATTGTACCATAAGAATGTATTCTGTTACTTATGAAAAAAGTTCTGATTAGTTTTTGGTTATTCTTTTTCATTGCCCACCTTTAGAGATTTTTTTTGATCATTATTACTGTGCTTTCACACCCAGAGTAGTTATTTTTAGTAAAGTAATATCTTGTTATCATGATTAAAATACTTTTTGAAAATTTTTTGCATATCATCGATGATAGAAAGAGAGAAGACCAAGGAAATTTATGGAAAAGACAAGGCCAAGAATTGTGTCTTTCCCAATGTCATAATGTATAGATTTAAGAGAGTAGGGAGTCTTGGCCAAAGTTGGACCAGTCTTATATATGAATGGGTCATCAGAACTAGAGGCTTGAAATCAAAATCAAGAGCCACACTGTAAAGTCAAACAGGAGTCAAAGAGCCAAGGGGAAATGACAGCCCAGGGTATTGCAAGTGGGAAGTACAATAGGCAATGGCCGGGTAACTTTTGGAAATAGGAGAGACTGACATCCTCAGTTCAATTTTTTCACATTCTTTGCATGCATGTGTATGGTGGGTCAAGGTGATTTAAAGATGGAAAGTGGACACCTGAAGAGAATAGATATTTCCAACATTTAAAGATTTAGTGTGTTCTCTACCCAAATGTGTATTACATGTGTAATTCAGTTATAATTGAGGCTCAGAAATCACCCAAGATCCCTATGCCTACACAAATCAGTAATTCTTTATTCATCCTTGTCAACCTATAAAATCTCATGAAGATAAAACCCAAAACTTTATGAAAATAGTTCCTTTTTGAAGTTTGAGTTACAACAGTTTTTTTTTTTGTTTTTTTTTTTTTAGGATTTTATTTATTTATTTATTTGACAGAGAAATAGATCACAAGTCATCAGAGAGGCAGGCAGAGAGAGGGGTGTGGAAGCAGGCTCTCCGCCAAGCAGAGAGCCCGATGCGGGGCTCGATCCCAGGACCCTGAGATCATGACCCGAGCCAAAGGCAGAGGCTTTAACCCACTGAGCCACCCAGGTGCCCCTGGGTTACAACAGTTTTAAGAATTTGGTAATTCAAGGTTTCAGAACAAATCCCTTACCCTTATTGAGAATCTCCTTTTATAAGCAACTACCCTTCTTTGGAGATAAAATGTCAAGTTCAGACTTCTAAATGGCCATTACAGAAGCAACAAGCTGACATGCTCTGGGACAAGAAAGTGGCAGGAATGCAAGTAGAGATAAGAGGTGTGCAGGAGAGAAAATTAGTGTATGTTGTGGAGGAGTATGCTTTCTATTTCACCCTTTCTTCTTTCTACTGACTAGACTGCAGATGTAATGGCAGGAACTGAAGCAGCTATCTTAAAACATGAGATGAAAGTCATGTACTAAGTATGGCTGAGTGACTAGACAGAAGGAACCTGGTTCAGCACAATGCGATGACTATATCAGCCCTCAATTGTTTATGGTTAGATTGTTACATGAGAGAGGAATGAACTTTTATCTTGTTTAAGTCACTGTATTTTGGGAATTCTTTGTAACAGAAAATTATCCTAATTAATGCACAACTTCTTCCACTCAAACATTTTTCAAGGTCTTAACACTGCTTCTCTGAAATATTTACTGTTTTTCAGTTTCAAGGAATGTTGTTATTCTAAATACTCTACCTATTTTGGCTCACCTCTTCTTTAAAGTTCACTGGACAGTCTCCTCAAATCTCAGCTTCTCTATGTGGCCTTCTCTGATTTCCCAAATGAGTTATTTATGACCATATCACCACTAGAGTGGGGGTAGGATTATAATTATAACTTTGCATATAGGCCTCTATTCCTGCACTCTTTACATTCACAGATCCTGGCGCTTGGTAGGTACTAAGTAAATAAGAACTCTTGTTGAATAAATGATTTCTCTAAGCTTCAATGGACTTGCCTTTCTCTAAATTCTTTTTCTCCAGTTTTCTCTACCACAAAATTTAGCACACTTGGAAATTTTTTATATTCTAAGGCTTTCCAAAAGTTTTGGTTGTTTATTTATATATCCCAGAGTTTTCAGAAATAAAAAACTAGCAGTTATGGGTTAGCTTGCCCCCCAGGGGGTCAAAGGCAAAATTAAAGATTATTCTCCACAAATCACTGTTCCACAGTCACCTTAAAGTGTTGAGCCAATATTATGTCAAAGGCCTGCTTTACAGGTAGTGTTGTTTGTCTTTTTCACATTTCATTCATTCATCATTGAACAAATATTTATTGAGCACCTAATATATACCAGACATTGTTTTAGGACTTAGGATACATTTGAGAACCAAACAAAGATCATTGCCCTCATGGAGCTTTATATCCTAGATAGAAACTGCTTTTTAAATTTAGCTTCTTTTAATAAAACAAACACATTTTTATGTGAACCATGTTAAATAACAGGGCATAGGATTCAATACCTCCATACACCATGGCATTTCATAAATTATGCATTTGGCTACATAGACAGTGGAAAACATAATGTAAAATGAAAAGCTTTGTCTAGGTCTAAAGACTCATAAACTATTGGATGTATAATTTTATAAGGCATATCAAATAAATGTAGACAAGAGACTGGAAAATACATTAGAAAGCCTTCCCACTTTGAGCTCTATCATCTGAAACAGTTTATTGCAGCTGGTTACTTATAAAAATCCCATGAATAGAGGTTTAGAATTAAGACATTTACAAAACTAAGGTTGTCTTGATATCAATTCATCTTTGAGAAAATGATTTAAGTCTTCTCCAACACACCATATGAGACTAACCATTATTCACTTTATTATTCTGAGAAAAACCATAACTTTAATTAGAAAAGAAATAATTTTAAGAAAATTACATAAAGTTATATTATCTTAGGAATATGTCCACTTGTAAGGCATTAATGGGTTAACCTGAAATTGTAAAAAAGGATTAAATAATTTATCAGCAATGAATTTTGTATTGAAAAGGCAGAATTTGTGAGAAGTGGTTTTAAGCTTCCTGTGGTATGTCATTTTATAAATAAATACATCTAGAAAGATTAATAATATAATGTTTTAGAAGATAAAAATCTAGAATCTCTCTTTTTTGTAAGCATGGTTGTTATGAGTAACTAAATGTCAATTTAGATGCATTTTTCCATGGAACAAATCATTTTTTCCCAGCAGAATACCTCTTGTAGCAGGCACATAATGAAAGTGTTTCCCAATAGATATCCATCTCTGAGTGCAGATTTTATTTCTCTGCCTGATTTCCAAAAGTGCAATCTGATTTCATGAGGACGTAGGCCAATGGGCCAATAAATGACTGTTGTAAGCATGTATCAAGAAATAGTCACAACTTGTGATGCAAAATCTGCCTTGTGCTTCTTATTTCTTTCCATCCGAGAGTTGTAATTCCAATACCATGCCATGTACATGGATTGAGTGCAAAGATCAGCCCCAGGCAGGTTTAAATAAAACATTGACATTTTGAAAAATGATCCAAGTGTTTCCTTTTTTCACCTTCTATGTTTTTTTACTTTGCTATTTCAGGTAGTACCAAGGAGGAAATGCTTTTTTTTTAGACTGTGTCTCTAATCATTGAGTAGATTTCATACTCTCCAGGGTATAACAGTGCAATGACAATTTGTAAACCATGAAAGATAAAGTCGTAGAATTGGGAAAAGTTGGTTTTTACTTCATCATACTGTCTTCCTTCCTTGGAAACTGAACCTGGGAAACCAATTCTGTGCTCAAGAGCTGAAGCTGTGTGTGTGTGTGTGTGTGTGTGTGTGTGTGTGTATGTGTACGTATACACACAATTGTCACCACATATATAACCTATCAGCCATTATTGAAGGTAATTTCAAGACATACAATTGGAGACCATGATTTCCTTTTATTCCAACTTTCTAATTTTATTAGGATTTTATTATGAATGTTTTGATAGTACATACATATTTTACAGCACACCTCGTTGTTCTTAAGAGATAAGCAAATTTACTGTGACACTGTATTAGCAGGGACTGTCTCCTTGTCAAGGAACTGGTAGATGGGGTAGCGTATTCTGAGAGACTACAGCCACTGCCTCTGACCTCAAAATAGATATATTGGATTTAGTTTGTTGGACATAAGTTAATTATCAAGTTTCATCATATAAATTGTCTTCCAAGAGAAAAGGCAGCAGGATGGCTCATTACTGCAGAGTTCCTTGCTCGACTTCACTGAAGCCCTTGCTCTCTGATGCCAAGAGCCACAGCCTCTGATGGAGACTTTAATTCATGGCAATACTGCAATGCAGTGCATTTCAGGATCTCTATTGTTGTGTCGCTAAGGGTTCATTCTTCTCAGTAATGGGAATGGCTCTGCTCTATAGGAGGTTAAACATACAGAACCCTAGTGGCTTGCATGATTTCTGACTTCAGAATAGTTCCTGGCACACAGATGATGTGAAAGAAGCTGTCTTTTTTTTTTTTTTTCCCAGCAAGCACTTTGTGTAGAGTTTTCCCCAAGATGCTATATGAGATGAAGGCTAAATACACACTTATACATGCATACACAGAACTGGAATAAAAAAATATACAAAAGATTCCAGGCTTGTTTCGCACTGTAGAGATCAAATCATCAGTACAGCTAATAATCAAGTTTCTCTGTAAGTATTCCTTCAGGAGGGGATTTTCATGTAAAAGTTTCATGCTTGTTTGTTTAAAGCTTTAGTATAAATTTGCAGGTGATGAGAGCAACCTTCACTCTGATAAAAGAACAGGCCAAGCTACTGATTGGAGAAAATTACATGAAGTTTTTTAATCAAAGTCTCTGTGGTCTACTGTCTGATTTTCTAGGCCAGATGTCAAATGTTTTTCACTGATGTCGATGTTGAAGTAATCACTAAACCAATTCCAAGACCAAGTAAGTGAGACGGTAATAATGTTTCATTTCAGTATTACATAAGGTCTCTTCCCCAGCCATGAACAAAGTAACAGGACCTCTCTGATTAAATATAATTACATAAACTATTACTTTGAATTTTTTAGATAGTTTCAGCTCTCTAGATTGTGTGCCTTCCTTATGAATATGTGAATATGGCATGTATCTAGTTGCTTTCAGCGAAATTGTGAAATAACCTACAATTACCAATTTGTTTATATTTTCAAGATTTACATTGAATTTAAAATGTAATTAAACATTTATTTGATTTTTGTTATGCAGGGTGGTTTTTTTATCAACAATAATAACCAATCATTTAAAAATAAAACCTAGAGCTTTCTTAAAAAACAAATTCTATTGTTTGGTGTGATAGGGAAATGAGTTGCTAATCTGATACAGGGTGTTTTTGTTTTTGTTTTTGTTTTTGTTTTGAATCAGCAAAACAATCTGGATGGGATTGAGAAATTAGACCAAAATAAAATCTTGAATTTCTGCATCAGAGGTTTTTGAAGTTACATATAAGGCAAATAGAATATTGTTTTCTATGTTTTCATTGGCACAAATCTTTTTTCTGGAAACAGCAATATTATAGAAGACAATTTTATTTAGGAGACCAAATGCTTCCTCGAAGTTATTTGAAATCAATATTGGAATATTTTGAAAATTCCAGAAAGAATGTGCCATATCCCCTACTGATAGATACAATTCAGTCTGAAGAAATTCCACTGTCTTTGGCCTCTCCTGCTGTGGCACCTGGTTTCATTCTTCGAATTCCCCATCTCCTTCTCCTGTCTATCATATCATGTGCCTAAGAGAATTAAAATACCTAGAGGCAGCATTTACTTTAAAGTCTTTTCTGAGTAGGAGTTTCTTTGAAACTAAAAGAATAAGCAAAGGTAGCTAAGAGAATGAAACCCGTATTTGAAATAGGATAGTAGCAGTGGATGGGGCCTATGAAGTGTTCCTCCCAACTAAAATGCACTAAGATCAGTAGAATAGCAACACCCCCACCCCTGAGCAATGTGGTCAAAACATACCTACCTCAAAATAGGCCTACCTCAAGCATGCACCCATGACCTAATCCACATATTTCAAATGTTGAGCTTTCTCTTAGGGTTATTTGGATGAATGAGAAACTTCCCATTTCAATTCCTCTGTTTCATGTCTTCATTTTTCACCAGACTGTCGGTAAGGCATTGGTTTTTGGTCATCGATTCTACTATCCACAAGTGAGGATAGTAAGAGGTAACTGCCAGAGTTTTGGGGGAGATAAGAAATCATGCCTGGTAATTATTCAACACACAGTAAGTGTTAGCAATATAAACAGTCTAGCAATTAAAAGAGAAAAATTAATGAATTTCTTAGTATACATCAATATCTTTTGAATAACATTTTTATTTAAATATCTTGAATCATTTTTATTTTATGTTATTTTAATTTATTAATTTATTAAGTCTTTAGTAGTCTGTGATGAGAGGCTTAATTCCCCAATTTCATTGGGCATATGTGTTACATTCTGTGCATTGTATCAAATATTGAGTTTGAATTCCATATATCAGCTATGAATTGCTAACATTATCTAAACCTGATCAGTTTGAAAATTTACTAAACCTCCTTTACAAATATTTGCTACCTTAAATATTCTTCACCTGTTTTGATCTCTTTCATTATTTTATATATTAATAATTATTCCTAACCAGCTATTTTTTTGTTTCATAACATATTTGTTGGGAACATATGTAGAAGACCAATGCTTAAGAAACAATTAAAAATCATTAATTTTATTAATTTTTTATTCAGATATGTTATCTTCCAAAGTTTTAAAATAAAGAAATAACATTTTTATGGTATGTGAAGAGCTTTGCATGGTCTTTCCTTCCTCACATCTTCTAGACATATTCTGATCAGAGAAAGGGAGGTATAGTCAGTGGAACTTATTCAAGAATCTCAGCAACTCAGAAAGCTTGTTTCATATGCACAAATCCTATATTATTTATTTAATATCCCAAATAGACAATTTGGTTGAATATTAATATATGCAAACTAAATCCATTGTCAAATCAGGTTTTTAAAAAATCATAATAGTCATTTTGGGAAGAAAGGGGCAGTGCATTCCATGGCCTTTTTATAGAGCTACTGACTGCCTTCAAGAGTATATAGAAACCATTATCCTTGCCATATTGCAGGTTACTTTTTAAACTTAAAAATAAAATCTATAGACCATGTTGAATAATCTCTCTTGCAAGACCATCTTCCTAACTGCATTGAAACACTGAGATAAGATATTCAATGGGTATGAATGCTCTTTACTTATCATTGAGCTTAAAAAAAGGCTCATGTAACTAGATTCACATTTTATGCTGAACTGGGCTCCATTTTTAATTCCTAAGGCCATTGATGGATGAAACACAAAAAAAGATGAATTCGTAGCCAGCAAGTCAGATGTTTATAACTTCTAAAAGAGCAGATTCAGAACACTCAAAAAGTTAGAATGAATATGGAGATTTCCTAGATTCCATATGAATCAGACAATTGTGATATCCAGCTTCTTAAATATAATGTTTTTCTGAATCTTGTTTTCATGAAAAGAGGAAAAAAATTATAACCTCAAAACATAATTTCTACTTGACTTCTTTAAGTGATAAACATAATATTCATTAATTGATTATAAGCTTGTGGAGACATTTAAAGGCAGCACGACTGTGTACAAAGAACAAAGGACTTGGTATAAAAATTCATGAGTTAAGTTCCCTCTATCTTTTGGGGGGCATGTTTGGAGTACAGATTTACTTTTGTTTTTGTCTTTGCTTGCTTGTTGGCTTTTACCAAATGGAAATGCTATAATATACCAGTAATTTTTTGGTGAGCATCCTCTAAGTTAACAAATAAGAAAGGTCCTAACACAGTTCTGGCCCATGGTAGATTGTAAACAATGTTAATTTCTTGCTTGCTCTATGTTAGATGGTAGTATTCCTGCTGTTCTCCAGCAGCAATCTGATTCATCTCTCTCTTTGGGCCCACCAAGAATGTAGCATGTCCCCATCTCCTTGAAATTAGGAAAGGCCATATGACTTCCCTTATACAATAAAATATGGGTAGATATGATGGTTGGCAGAAATGACATATGTCACTTCTGGGAAGAAGAATTTGATTGCTGATATTCCACTCTCCTGTTCACGTTTCACCCTGCTAAGGTGATAATGAAAGAGAATGTGTTGATATGAGATTTCAGAAGTTTACAGCTACCTACAATGCCATACTAACTCATGGGAATGGCAACTCTTGAGAGTTACGAGGGGTTGAAAGGGTCTTGGACGAGCTAAAAATAAATCTTTGATATTGTAAAGTACATACATTTGAGGATTTGTTACTTCAATATAATCTAGTCAATCTTGAATTCATTTACTTAATTCAACTTTTTTACTTATATTTCATATATCTTATCATATATGCACTATTTAGAAGAAAAAACATCTCACTGTGTATGAAATAAAACCTGAAGAACATAAGTCTGTTATCAGAGAAAATTTATGCTAAATATATTTTTTCTCCAACATATTTTGTTTACAAGTGACTTTAGTGCAATGCAAAATATAATTATTGTAAAATCTCTTTTCTGTCTTTTGGATTTCTAACTATATATCAGGGCAGTACTATATCAGTTAACAGTTTTTCTTAATTAAGTTTTTTGTTTTAATTGCATATAAATAGTTTTAAAATAATTATTATGGATCCCTTATATGAGAAAAATGAAAATTTTTGTTTCATATTTGATTTTTTGGAAATGCAAATTTTAAAGGAAAAATCTTAAAATGTTTTGCAAATTATCTCAATTTGAGTCATGATTTAAACACTATAGGATTATAAAACTAAAGTTCTGGAAAAATCTGACATATATTTTGGCCCCAAATCTCATTTTGCACTTTGAGAACCTAGAAACCCAAGGTATTAAGTGACTTGTCCCAAATTGGCTTTATAGGGATACTCCTCTGCTAAAAATCAACATTCATGGTCACTCTATTTCAAAGCTTCTCAGATTGCATTTAACCTTAAATGACTATTACTTCAAACTGGTCTCACAACTACGCTAAATAACTCACCATTCCTGAACAAGATAAACTAATTCCTTCCTTTCTGTCTTTGCAAATGCACATCTTTATGCTCTCCCTAGAATACCTTCCCCAACTTATCGCCCTGGCAAATTCCTGCTCAACATGCAAGACTCAGCACAAGCACAACTTCTGCCTCTATTGCTGCCAAATGCGGTTTTAGAATGATCCTATTTATGTGATCTAAACACATTTCACATTTACTGATGTTAAATTTGTAGTTAATTCATGATCAATTACATTCTTGTTTCCAATGTTTTGTTTTCCACTGTATTAGAGAATTCTTTATTTTTACCTGTCGGGAGCCCATCATCCTATAGTTTATAGTGCCTTTCTCTGGGAGGAATACATTCTCTTTTTCTGTTGCCATCGAGCTTGACCATATGACTTGCTTTGGTCAATGGAATTTCACTAGAGGTTCCATATATCACAAAGAAGATATTTTTCCTCCTATTCATATTTTAAAATAACGACATATGTCAAATAGGGGCTTCTCTTTCAGTCTCAATTCTAGAATGAAAAAGGTGTGGTGCAATGTCATAGCCAACCTCTAGGCACAACTGTTGATAGTTAATGTGAGAAATAGAATAAGACACTGAGATTTGGGGATTTTTGTGACTGCAGCATTATTTAGTAAAAGCTAATACATAGTTGCTTATGCAGTTTCACCAGTTCCATTAAAATAAATATCTTAAGGGCAAGCATTATAGCTCATTAATTTTTATGTTCTCAACTTTAATTTCTGATACATAGTAGGTGCTCAATGTCTTGTAAATGAATGGACGGGGTTTTGTTATATGATGCTGAAGCTATACATTCTAAGGATTTTTATCTTCCGGACATTTATAATCTGAATCAAGTTCTAGTGATACAGAAAAACAAAGGAAAAAGGTTTATATAGAGAATAAGAATGCACAGACACATACAGACACAGTAAAATTATTTACACCATGTTCTAGTCATTTGAAAACTAGAAAGAAATCAAGCATAAATTTCTCTTTGGGGGTTGAAGAACAAGGGGAGTAGGACTTGGACTTCAAGGTTGAGATAAATTGGGTCCAGTAGAAATCATTAATCTCTTTCTGATCAATCTAGGATGGATTTATGGAGGATGTGGAGTTTTAGGAGTCATCTATAGAACAAAGAGATATATGATGGTATTAATAAAAGGCAGAAGAATTCACATAGTTTTAATGTGCAAAATACAATATTTTTGCATAATTTTCATTTTACACACAAACATAAAATAAGTAAGGTAAAATAAGATCATATAATATACTTTTTATCTTTTTTCTAGGAATATTTCACTGTTAATCTCCTAGTTTCATTACTCCAGCAGAAATGTATTACCAAATATGAATTTAAAAATCCAGTGTCTTAAATCAGACTTCAACTTTCTAATAAAAAGCACATATTTGTTTTCCTTAAGAGTATTCTAAAGCAGTTTATTCTATCTGTATTTTACTTTTTAACGCATGTATTATAATTTAAAAGTTGGAGAGTAGTTTGTGTAGAGCACCTAAATATCCAAATTAAGTAAAATGCACCTTTATTTATTTCTATTCCCTTCACTCATTTTAATGATTTGGAAGTTAATCATTAAGATGTTTGAAATAATTTAGGTATGAATCAACAGCCACTAGGTAGAGATTCTGATCAATTTTTAATTTTGCAATCTTATACTAGGAAATTGTGCTGAAATTTACTAAGATTATATCTATATCTATATCTATATCTATATCTATATCTATATCTGTCATCTATATATGATAGAAACTGGATTACAGGATGCACTTTAGTTAAGCAGTCTCACCCACGAGAGGGTCTCACCCATGACTTAGTTTTTTCTTATTTAGGATTGTGCAAATCAGAATCAAGGCAGTCTGCATGAAATGTATTGATTTGTATTTTAGGGACTATTGCATAACTTACCAAACTGATAAGAAAAATCATTAGGAAGCGATATAATGTGCTCCTCAGAGTCCACTTGTGAAAGTTACATAGATATGAAATCAGATCTCATGCTTAGCCAACATTATATCATGCCTCATTCTAATAAGCCTTATAGAAGAACTGGGATTCTGATGAGAATCTACTGGTCGTATTTGTAGAGATATTTACCATGTCACTCTGGAAAGAATGAACTATTTATGCATAGAAGTTCTACTTAGAAGATTCTCAATTTTCAATTCTTTTCATCTACTTGAAAATGTTATTTTCTTTTTGCCCAAACGTGCATCACCATTATTCTTTCTTTAGATGAAATACCTGCTCCCTTACGTATCTGATGATTTCTAAACCTAATGCTAACATTTACTTGGATTTTTAGAAATTTGGATTTCTTCATGTGGTTCACTTGTGATTTATTTACTGCCATATCATTTGATTCACATATTTCATACTTCATTTTTCATAACTGCAAGTGTTCCTTTTATGGTTTTAAGTTAGACTTTGGGACAAAAGGACATTATAATATCCAAAAGCTTGATTTTGAAGATGGAGAATAATGAGGCTATTTGGTGTGCATATATTAAAACTCACCTGAGGATTTGCTATTGGTATGTAAGCCCAAATCCACCATGGGGCAATTAGAGAATCCTATAATTCTCACATTACATTCAATATCTCTAAGTTATTCCAGATTTATTAAACATGAATGGTCTCATAGAGAATATGAATAAAATGCAATAGCATATTACTTCCAGTGAGGTAAAAAATGCTATAACTAAAACACCAGTCTATATTATTTCTGAATTATTCTCATTGTCATTATTACACTAAACATTTCTGTTTACATTCTCCCGGAAAATCCAGAGAAAAAGTCTGTCAAATTTTTCTCATAACTGAGTTGTCCAAATTCATTGCTATTTATACAAACACATAACCAAACAAACTTACAAACAAATATGACAGACCCCTGGACATCATGTCATAATTGTACCAGCATGCTGGTTCAAGAAATTGACCAAAAAAAAAAAATTTCAAGTATCGATAATATCTCAGACATAATACCATTTTTGACCTTGAAATAAAAATTATTCAAATTATCCTTGTGTTAACTATTAGCATCTAATGTACAGGAAAGCTGGATAGTCATTAAATTTAGTATAAAAATTTATTCCAAAAATTTAATTTCATTTTTGTTTTATATGTGTTTATATGGGTTGTATGTGCACACATAAAGTTGTTAATTTTTAAAAAATAAATTGCTTTAACCAAGTAAGATGTTTAATCACACGAAACAAAAAAAGATAGAAAGCAAGAAGGGTACCTGGGTGGCTCACTGGATTAAGTGTCTGATGCTTGATTTTGGTTGAGGTCATGATCTCAGGGTCATGAGATCAAGCTCCATGCTGGGCTTGGAGCCTGCTTGGGATTTTCCCTGTCCCTCTCCCTCTGCCTCTCCCCTACCCTCTAAAAAAATTAAAAGATTAAAAATTAAAATAAACTTTAAAAAAGCAAGAATCATTTTTAAATTAGTGAGCATTTTCTGATGCAGTACTTAGTCCAAAAATTGTCCTTTTCTTTCTAAAAGTTTAAAATTGTTCTTTTCTTTCTAAAATTCTTTCAAAACAGTTTAGGCTACACAGTGCACATTTTAAAATTCCGTCTACGCACACACACGTACCCACACACATACACTTATAACAAGTTAGCAGTTTCACGGATTGGGAATAGTGGAATGCCTTAAGCTACAAAATGTATACCAATCCACTGACTAGTTTCCCCTGAAAACAAAATAAAACAAAAAACAACATAAAACAACAAACAACATAATTGCCGGTACAAAAATGATTTACTGATAAATCTCTATAATACATATAGATTTTGAGCAAATACCAGTGGAGAGCTGAGTTCTTGGCTATCTGTCAATCAACACTGATGGAAGGATGGGCCATGAGAGTGTAGGGTATGTGCTGGCATGGGGCACAGAAGACAAGCAATGAAAAATAAAACTGTAGGGTGACAATGGAACAAAGTACCGGGACAACATATCTCCTTTAATGCCCCTGACTAGGGGTTTACTCATGTCTTAGTGAGGAGAGATTAGAACCTAACATCTGAAAACCATTCTTGTTCTACTACATGTTATTTATGAACAGTATGATATGCTGGTTAGGAACATTGCCTTGAAATCAGCAAGGCTTGAGTTTAATTTTGGTTTTGCTATTTATACTTTAGCAAACTTGAGTTCCTAGCATTGCCTCTGCACCTCTCTTTCCTTATCGATGAATTGGCAGTAATGAAATAAACAAGCTCACTAGGATTCATAAGCTTTATTTTTAAAATGTTTTATTTATTGTTTGAGAGAGAGTGTGCGTGCACACACACACAAGAAGGGTGAGGGGCAGAAGATCAGGGAAAGGGATAAGCAGACTTTACTGAGTGTGGAGCCTGATGTGGGGCTCCATCTCAAGACCCTGAGATCATGACCTGAGATGAAACCAAGAGTTGGAAACACTTAACCCATGTGCCCCAGATTCATAAGCTTTAAACCAGCTAATGGTCTTAAGGTACACAGCACCTGTACTTGGTGCTTTGGGGGTTCCCAGTAGTGCTAGCTATGTTATCCTAAAAGAGCTACCTATTCAGCAAACTGTTTATAATTAATAACAGAACTATTTACGAGAGGTTGAGTTTATTTCTTAATCCTTTTTTAAAATTTGCGTGTTTTTTTTTTTTTTAGTATTAGATCTAAAGTTGAATGAACTTCTTGTATTTTTTAAGGAGAAGCAGTTGAACTAAGTGAAAACAAATAATAGGTTAATAGCCCCACTTCCCAGATGCCACAGGAAAAGCACTGCTTCCTCAGGCATATATTTAATATGCCACCAAATTGTAGGAAACAACCCTGTAAAATAAATAAAACCAGGACTTTGTCTTCTGAGCACAACGAACAATCCAAATCCAGTTGATGTTATATGGATGTTTTTTACATTTCATATATCTTACTGATTATATTTTTACAAAGTACGTAAATTTAGCTCTCAATGTACTGATAGTACAATTCACAAATGATATAATTTGAACTCTCTTGTTGGTTTCAAGATTCTTTTCAAGACAAAGGACAGAGCAGAATAAATAAAACCACAGACAACCTTCTGATAACTTTTTGTAAACCAAGACAGAGATGGAAATGGCTGGAGTCCAAGCTCATCACACAGGAGATCACACAGATGGGGAGATAAAAATTGTCCATGTGAGCCCCTTGACAATGCTCAGTATTTTATTCAGGATCCCAAGAAGCCACCTGCATGCTGATGACATCACAAAAATAAAGGCCAAGGGCTGATTACTGGGTGGGTGCTCTTTATTATCACATATCAGGTGTCACCTGTAATTTCACGTCTCTGGCAAAGCCACAGAATCCATCTGTCATCTAACCAAGGATCTTAGTCAATTTTCTCTGCTCTTTGGAAACAAGCTCTTATATTGTGTGGGAGTAGTAAGGAGCCGGCCCATTTTCTGAGACTGGCTGTGAAATAAATAGGCCAACAGTTAAGAAAACAAGCCAGTATTTTCTACACAGTGCCAGCAAAGAAAATGCCCTATTTCTCTGTAGTTTTAGTATATAAAACTACAACTGGTTCAGATCCATAGGGATAAGGTTGACGGATCCCAGGATAGAGCCCAGACAGTCAGTGAGCTTTGAGTACGGGAGTGTGTTATTAATGCATCTGTATTATAACCAAGTCCTTGAAGCATTCATAGCAGCATACCTTCTAAGGCTTTTGAGCAAGACAGATACTTTATTATAAGGATTCTGGGTATTTCACTTTCTGTGACCAAACACCTAAAGAAAAGGTTAAAAAAATGTAAAATGTAAAATTTGTCATTTAAAAAATGTAAAATCTTGTAAGATGCATTTCTACACAACCCGGAGAGAGGCAGAACAGGACCTCTCACTGATCCCAAACCTTGCTTTGTCCCCACAAAGCCTCCTTTAAGAAGATATCTCTGTACTCAAAGGGAAAAGGCCAAGGTATAGAATTCATGAAATGTTGGCAATTCTAGAAATGTTCCACCAATGGCAAATTGGGAAGGAAAAATCTGAAGTAAACGAAGAATTATTACGTAGACAAAAAGAAAAATCTGTTTGTATAAGAAAGGTGCTCTACAGTCTCTGTACACAAAGGAAGTAACTATAAAAACAACCACTACAATAATCTGGAATTGTTTTTTTAAATCATTTTAGATTTAGCATGCCATTAAATGAGATCTTATATTTAAATAGAGACAGAGCCTACATGCTTTTAAAAGTGTGCAAATGGGAGGAATCCTTGTCTATTCCCAGTAAATGAGGATGAGCCCTACCTAATGGCAGGAGAATGCATACCAGTCACATGGAGATACAGTAGTCTATGCTTTTAAGGGGAGTTACATGCTGAAACACAGGAAGGTAGAATTTATATGGATGAGATGAAAACTCCATACAGTAAGGTCTAGAATTTCTTCACAATATTGGGTAATCTGGAGAACTTACTATCAAATCAGTTTTGGCATAGTGGGTAAAAACACATTTTTATTAAAAGCAAATTCAGAATGCACAGTGCATCTCTCAATTCTGAGCTGAAGTGGACAATTATGGAGTTGGTATTACAATACATGTCCCATTACAATAGGCTTGATTCTGTAAGAAGCTTTAAGTCTCTTTCAAAGTCAATTACCAGGCAGGGTTTCCAGATCTTGCATTTGTCATAATTATATTTGAATTTGTTGCTGGTTGATTGGAGGGCTGTCTGAACCCACTTAGATGGAGAAATCCAAGGCAGAATGAAAAGGCAAGGTGAGGGCTACAAAAGGTCAAAGAGACCCAGGCTTCTAAGGTTCTAGTTTCTAAAAGCTCTATGACCATAAAAAGTACACCCTGAGAAGTAGAACCAAGGAACATCTGATGGATAATATCATAGTAAAACATCTGGACTGAAACACCAGAGCTGCAGAGAGAGAGAGAGAGAGAGAGAGAGAGAGAGAGACCTTGTGAAACTCCATTATCAAGATATATTTTTAATCATTAGTAATCAATCAATCCACATCAATGGACCATTTTTCCTGGTGGCAAGCTTTGTGCCTTGATAATGGGTATGATTTTGGATGATACTAAATGTTTTTGTTTGTTTAGCCTTGACAATTTTATTAGGTTCTCATTCTCTTCATAGATTGTGAATCACTGGCATAATATAAAAATAAATTTAAATAATATAAAAATAATATAATATAAATATAAATAAATAAATATAAAATAATTACATTGAGGGGCACCTGGGTGGTTCAGTCATTTAAGACTCCTGACTCTTGATTTCAGTCAGGTCTTGATCTCATGCGTCATGAGATGGAGCCCCGAGAAGGGCTGGGTGCTCAACGGGGAGTCTGCTTGAGGATTCTCTCTTCCCTTCCCTCTGCTCCTTCCCCCTGCCTGCTCACTCTCTCTCTGTTTCTCTCTCTCTCCAATAATCTTTTCAAAAATAATTACATTGAACATAAAAACTAATTTAAAATGTAACATTAAGTTAAAATGGTCATCATAGAGATGATAGTAGACCCCAAAAGGCAAAACTATTCTTTTTTTGATACTAAATGTTTTTTTGCATCCATTTACTCTTCTTTTCACCTGCCACAGTCTGTTCTTTGTAAACAAATGTAGAGCCTAAGGACACATTTTTCTGGACCTAAGCCTCTGGCTATTGAAACAGATTCTCTTTTAACATAAAAAAATTTCTTTTACCATGCGGTATACGGGGGATAGAAGAGGGGGACACTGTGTTGTATTCTCTTACTTTAGAACACACACCCGAACCATCACATACAAAATTTAGATTTTTCATATGCAGATTCTCAAAACCATGGTGGCTAAAGATTGCGCAGTATACATAGTCATTATAAATATATATATTTATATATAGTGCATATAAAACTTATTGCCCACCTTCTCCTTCCTGCTATCACTGTTAACTGTACAGCACCTGGCCCAGCTTAGTTAGGGTCACAAGGGTGTGGGTCCATACAAGGAGCACTTTCTTCTACTTATTTTCTGTTGCTGCTACTTCAAGTCACTCTCACCACTGCTGAGATCCTTGCTACTGTACACCATCAAGGAAACTTCTGTTGTTTCTCTCTTCCTGAACTCCCAGGGTCATGGCACCATCTCTTCCATGCTGGGAGGAAAAATAGGGGAACCTTCTTTTATCAAGGACAGGACTTGATGGGACCTTATATGACCCATGAAGGGACAGGACCAGTTCTGGCTACAGAGCTGGGCTTCTTCTCTGTGGTTGGCTGAAGCCAATTCTAGAAGCTTGTAGCCCCTACTTTTGCAATGGGACCAAGTTTAGTCCTTCAAACTACTTTCCATTCCTGCCTTTCCTCCATTCAGGACTAGCTTTTCCAGGGCAAGACATCTCCCATGTTGTATCTTGGATTTGACTTTACATCCACCCCTAAAGAGAGACAGAGGGACTTTTAAACTTACATACAGTGATTGCTTCTCGGCCTTTTGGCTAAGATAAAGTGTAAACTTACATATAGTGAAGACAATTGTTTCCCTCTGACTGACAAAGAACATTAACCTTCAAAGTGAAGTACCACTGTAAATAATCTGTGTTCTCAAGAGTGGGAGATGTTGCTTTACTAATGTTGTATTTTCTTTCTGTTATTCTCTGCAGTTGTGAAATGGAATTCAAAACTATATTTTGAATGCTACCTTAGTAAGGATGTTATATTGGCTAATTAACTATGATATTGCCTGGTTTCATACCATAAATAAAGTGAATATTTTAATAAAAGTATTAACATTTACACACCTTACAAAATAATATTTTTTTTCATTTTGTATAAAGGGAAATAGAAACAAAAAAAATGCTGTTTATTGTTATGGGGCTCCTGAAAAAAGTCTATATGCTTTTGGTCCAGAAATTTCACTTGTAGAAATTTATCCTTCAGGCACATTCACACAAATAAGTATAGAAAATATGGTAACAAATATTCATTGCAATATAGTAAACATAAAAATGGAATATTATGTAGCCCAATGGGTAATATAATGTAGATCTATAGATCTATATATGCCTACATAGAAAGAAGCTTAAGAAATGCTATTTGCAGAAAGCAAGTTGCAAAACATTGAGTATAATTCCATTTGTGTAAAAAAAGTGTGAAAATCTTTACACTTGCATATGCATAGAATGTTGCTAGAAGCACATATAATAAGATGCTTTTTAACATTCTTCTAAGTGGTACTGGCCAAAGGGAGAAGACCATGTTTACTTTTACTACCACTAATTAAATATTTTATCACAACATTTTATCAAGAATTTGTACAGTCTTATAATAAAAATAAATGCATAATACTCTTTATCCTCTCCTCAATAAGTACTATACTATTTATTACATTCAGAAATCTCCCGATTTCATGGCACTCTGGTGAACATTTTTCTTTTTGGATGATCATACATTTTGTCAAGTGAGCTAACTTAATTCATTCACTCTTAATAAATGTGAATATGGAGAAGCTACCACCTAAGCATTAGACCAGTGGTATTCAAATTTTTTAGTCTGGGAAGCCTTCTTAGAACTCCTCTGGCCCTTTTCTTACTTCTAAAAGTCATCTCCTTCGCTCTACTGTGATTTTCCCCAGTTGAACCTATTTAAAGGTAAAAGAAATTGCTGGACACACTTTTTAAAAAAATCCTAACTTGAGAGAAAAGGAAGGAGTGCAAACCCAGGCTGGATTTTAGCTTCTGACTCCGAACATTAATTGTGATTGAGTTTATTGCCAATCACTGCCAGTTCCCAGAACTTACCTTGACTAGAAGTGTGAGGGCCTGATTTGAGTACCTGAGTCCTCCTTCTGAAAGTCTGCCCCTAACACACTGTCACTGTTGAAAACAGTTTTCTCATCTTGCTTCCAAGTCCCAGGCTACATTTCTGCTTTGGTTATTGTTATCCAGATTCTTTCCTAGTACATCCCCAAATATCTACATTTCTGTTAGGTCGGAGGCCTATCTTCTTCTACCCACCCCCTATCCTAGGTCCCAGATTTCTGTTACAATGACTAAGACCTTGCTTCTTGGGAACAGATTTTTGGACTACCTGTCTGCCTCCTTGCTTTGTGGGGCATCCATTAACAAACTATTGTACTCTATTTATCTCTTGAGCTATTTAATGCATAGTCACCTGATCTGTGACACTCTTTCATTTATTTATTCATCCATTTGCTTAATAAATATGTATTGAATGCCCACCATGTGCCAGGTACTATGCCAAACATTTGGGGTATATTGTGAAACAGACTCTGTCTAGTTCTCAAGAAAACTATTTCTCTTGTCAAGGGATTATCAAACAACAACTCCTGCCTCTCCTTCTCCTTCTTCTATCAACAACTCCTTACCATGTCTCACTCCTCCCCTCTCCCCTTCCCTCCCCTCTCCTCTTCTTCCCCCCTTCTACCTCTTTCTTTCCCTTCCTCTCTCCTTTCCCTCCTCCTCCTCCTTTCAACAGAACTCTTTTTTTTTTCAAATGAAATCTTGTCAAAACTCCAATAGAAATTAAAGACCAGAGTCAAGCTGTGAGTCCATTCTTTTCCTCCTCATTTTCAAAGTATTTTCTATAACACTCTATCTTAGGTGCTTCCTGCCAAGGTCAATTCTATTCCTACAACTCTTCTGGGTTTCTGGCTCACTGCAGTAGGCAGGTCTTGATTTAAATTTTTGCCTTTATCTACACCAAACTTACATCCCTGATACACATATCTAACCATTCCTAAGAGGTAGCATCCAATCCAAATGGGAAATTAAGAAGGATTTGATATAACTTCAAGAAAGACATACTTTTAATGCTTCTGACTTGGAGATATTTTTCAAGTGTAGTAGGGGGTGCAAGAAGGTCACACTTTTAGAATTGACTTATTTTCTCACTCCTGCTATAAAACTTGCACCAAATTTTGGTATTTGCTTTCATTAAAAAAATAAAAATATAAAAGCATGTATTTTTCTTTCATCAAAAACACAAAGGTTGGAGAAATATGTAATCAAGTGACAATGGTGATCCAAAATCCTATTCTAGGCAAACATTTTGTGTGTTTTCCTCCCACATCTTTTAAAAACATATGAAAAATATTTTAAAATATAGAGGAAAATGTTATTTTCCATTATAATGCTTATCTCTCACTTACTACTCTTTTCCTCCCTTGAAAGAGCCCTAAGAGATCTCTTCAGAAGAACAGAATGTCCTCATCAGGCCTAACAAAAGGTAAATAAAATTATAGCTGTGGTTTACCATTGGCTGGAGTGTTGGGACTTCACAGAAAGCGAATGTGCTTCTGTCCTTCAGGCACAGCTCAGTTGTTTTACGAGGCATTCTTTTTCTTATATCTCTGTTACATCCTTCGGTTGCATAAGTCAGGACAAGGCTGTCTCCAGGAAAACTTCAACTTTGGGGGAAATAGATAGCACAGTCCGGGATGGTAACATCTTTATAATTTTTCTCTGGGACAAGTCTAGAAATAAAAAGAAACCCATAAATGTAAATGTTTCTCTTTGATCACCTACACATTTCCTTTTTCTTTCTTTTCTTTTTTTGTCCTTTTCTGCCCTGCCCTGAAAGTAATCCTGGGTTTAAGCCATTGAAGAATTACAAATAAAGGGAGACAAAGTAGAAAATCCACTTTCCAATTAATATTCCTAGTAATTGTGGTGTAATTTGGGTGCTTCTAGTAAATGGGGACCATAATCACAAAGATTAATGAGGGTTACCAAAGGTGGAAAATCCAGATGCTGGCAGGATTCCCAATCTCCAAGACTGAGTGAAAACAGTGAGAAATATGAGCGTAAATACGATAATTAATTGAAAGGTCATACTCAGTGTCCAATTTTGAATTTGTTTTTGAAATGTGATAAAGTTCTAAATATGTCCTTAGAATTTAAAAGAGAATTCAATCAATAGACAAGTTTGCTGAACATTTCCACTGTTCAACAGTGAGCTAGGTGGGCAGGGTTACTGGGTGAGTGAGAACAGGCCCTTGTTCCCTAACCTCAAGTTACTTGCCATTGTTTCAGAGAACGAAAACTATTATATATTAAATAATAGTGATCAAGACAATAAACTGTCATTAGAGTATCAGGTTGGGTCAAATAAACATAAGCTTCTCAAGTGTTGGATCCACATCACATCTGACACAAAAATTGGACTGACACAGGATAAATGTTTATCAAATATATGTTTGGATGAAATAATGATGAAAGGATAGGAAAATAATGAGGATGGGGAAGGAATTGTTACTGGAAGTGAATTTTCTTTCTTTTTTTTTTTTTTAAAGATTTTATCCATTTATTTGATACACAGAAAGAGATCACAAGTAGGCAGAGAGGCAGGCAGAGAGAGAGGGGGGAAGCAGGCTCCCTGCCAAGCAGAAAGCCTGATGCGGGGCTCGATCCCAGGACCCTGAGACCATGACCTGAGCCAAAGGCAGAGGCCCAACCCACTGAGCCACCCAGGCATCCCTGGAAGTGAATTTTCTTAAAAAAAAAAAAGTGAATTAATTAGCAGGATGAAAACAGAAACACATTCCCAGTAAATGATATAAAAATAATAGATGTAGGTTTGTAGGATAGAGTGAGGCCAGCTTTATTCAAATGGAATTGTGTTTATTTTGATTCAACAAAATATAATACTATGAATCAGACACTGTACTAGATGTTATTGATGTAAAAATAACTAAAGAAAATGTATGTTGAGTTTTCAAGACACCCTGGTTCAGTGGATACTTGGTGAGGAGCTTTGAAACTAAGGTTGAAAAGGCATATAGTAAATCCCAACGAGACAAACTTCAAAGTCTAAACCAAGAGTTTAGATTTCATGTAATCTGATTTATTTAATAGTAGGAACATTCTGTCAGCATAATGAAGACATAATGAAAGATGAAGATCACTTCTAAAATATTAGAATAAAGCAGATCAAGAGCTACTACTCTTGCCATCCTACTTTGTTTTAAATTTTTTTAATTTAAATTCAATTAATTAACATATTATGTATTATTTGTTTCAGGGGTACAGGTCTGTGATTCATCAGCCTTACACAATTCACAGCACTCACCATTACATACTCTCCCCAATGTCCATCACCCAGTTAACTCATCCCTCCATCCCCTGCCCTCCAGCAAACCTCGGATGGTTCCTAAGAGACTCGATTTTACTCTTAGAAACCCTCTCTGGTCATCTTGTTTCATTTTTTTCTCTCTTCCCCCATGATCCTACTTTAGATACACAGTTAAGATTTCTTTTATAGCATACCTAATTTTTAACTAAAGTATTGATGATTCTTATTACAAAACTACAACATTAAGGGACTCACTGTAATTGTTCATCTCTGTATTCAGTACATATTTTCTGTGTGAACTGTTTAGTCCAGGATAGTAAAACAGATTACAAACAACAGATGCAGACTCTTGTCCATTGGCACGCTGCTTGGTGTGTACAAATATCTGAGTATTTTTCATACACTACTCAAGCCCATTATGTGGCCATTCAGTCATCTTAAGAGGTCTTGAAAGAACAAAGCAAATGGTTATTAAAATGCTATGGGTCGATGGTACATTAGCATTACTCGAATGCAAAACATTTTTATTTTGGTCACAAAATATCATTTGATGGAAGCTCTGGTTTTAATTTACACTTGTTTGTTAGTCAACAAAATTTAGTAAAATTACTTACTGTAATTCCTTTGTGAACGTTTCCATTTCTTCATCTCCAAATTGCTACATTAAAAGAAAAAAAAATATCTTGCAGGCATGTTATCTCAGAGTTAGCCAATCAGATAAAAAGTTTTAGTCTCTTAAATTATTTTGAAAAAGTCTATTTAGAGGCAACATTCCAAGGAAAGGAATGAATACATTAGACTTAATCTAATGGATTAGACACACGCCATCTAAATTGGTGACTCTCCTGGACCGTTGGAAATATATACTGTGAGATGGCTGAAGTCAAAGGTCAGTTGAAGGCAATGCCACATCCCACTGACTTTGGGGGCTATGTTCGGTACTGTGTCTGTTCGTCATTGTTAGTCCCTGTGCCTGGCACTAGCAGGTTCTCCAGAGCATGTGGCATTATCACAATATTGGTAGTGTTAGGGAAAGACATAGCAAATTAGGGAAATTTACAGATGGGCCTGATACTCCAGATTATCAGCACACTTGTGTTGTTGTTAAAATAAAATACTCTCCAACTGTTCCATAGCTCTTTTGCATTACTGCTAAAGAAAAGTGTATTATGTAGGCAGCATTTTAAGCCCAGCTAGCATAATGATAGTGATTTGTTCCATTTTAAGGATGAGGTAAAAGTAACCGTGACACTCTATATTAAAAATATTAATTTACAAAAGCAGAGATTATTTAAAATTGAACAATTTTTTTTCTTTACCCAATTCCTAATTTCTTTGGGGTTACTTGAAATTTGGTATGATTCTGTTTAGTTTTGCTTTGTTTTTTTCTCAGAGCATCCTTAAAGCCAAGTATGATTTCACAAGAGGTTTCAATAACTGAAAAGTAATGGATTTCTTCTCATGTATATGTGAACTCAAGGTGTGTTTTCCTGACGTCTCTCTTGTGTCCATCTTCAGCATTACTGCAGCTTTAAAAAATACATAGGAAGAGAAGTTGATATGAATCTTACGAAATCTATTTCAAGTTCTGGTAGACCAGTTCAAAACCAAGAAAAATTTAGGCTTGTATCTAAAAGAAAATTCAATACTGTAGCACATTACTGACCAGAGTTATGTAATCAACATTTTTGGTAATTTGGATTTCAATATATGGCAATAAACATGCCACAAAGGTTTAATAGCACAGTCATGTGTATCCCTGCTAACATGTCTGGAACATAAGTGTGGTAGCTCTTTCTTTTGCCCTGTTTGCTTTATGCTTAACCAAAACTAAAAGATCTGTTAAGTTGGTAGTAATTTTCTTTAGAGCAGTCATGAGAGATGAAGCTTGGCCTCAATCCTGACCAGAGCTTTTATTGGTCATCCTCAGTAGTTATCAGGTGTATAGCTCTTTCTTGGCAAATACGGAAAGAAGGACAAGAATCTTCAGATGGCAGGGGGTAGGTACTCCTCCACAAACCACTTTCCCGTCTTATATTATGAGTTCCAAAATCTATTAAAACTGACTTACAAGATGAACTCTCTGAAGCCCTGACATCCTCTACCCTAGGCAACACTATGAAAATGTAAACTTCTTCTTATGACTCTGTCTTCCCAAGTCTGATGGATATGGCATTTTAAACTGGAGGGCTTTGCTTTTAATTCTGGGACTCAGTTCAAAGTTGATGTTAAGTAAGTTAATATGGAGAAAAATACTCTAGTAAATAAACCTTGTAGTAGGAGGAGCTATTACTTTTCTCTGGTGAAAATAATTTATGTGATTTTCACCTTTGATTCAAACATTATTTTAGATTTCAGAGGGTGAGTTTTACTACAAAAATATCCTCCATTTTAAATACCATTTAATTATGATTTGCTGCCTTGGGGATTCTGTCATCACGTGATTTAATTTAGTATATACCCTAAGGGGGAGCATATTTCAATCATAAAATATTTTCTCCAGAAACAATAATGGTTCAATGATGCATTTCAGGATGCTGTTATAAAGTGGCTTATTCAACAGTAATTTGAATGCAACTGAGTTTAAAAATACGGTACAGATTCCCAAAATGGGTGAGAAATGAACATACATGCTTTTGTGCTCACACACGAAAATCATATTTATATATTTTTTTGGTCTTTACCTTCAGTTATTATATCTTCAGAAAAGAACTTAGAAAGCTGAGAGCTATGAAATATATTATTATCTCTTCAAAAAGTTCATTTTTGGACAAGTATCATTTGGATAGGGATTAACTTAATCAGAGATTTTGAATCTTCTTTACTTTAATTTTTAATCTCTTTTAAAAAATATGTCTGAATCCTTTAAAAGACCTAAACGTAGTCACAAAGCATTGCTTCAAAAAAGGGGGAAAAAAGAAAAAAAAAGGAGGGAAAGTTTTTAAAGCAGCCACCGGCTGTAAGAGAGATAGTGCAGGCAGCAGATTTGTGACAGAGTGGAGCATGAAACCCATCAGCTGATGAGTGAAAATCCCTGGTTTCTAATTAATCGAGGTACACAGGCCAAGGGATGAAGAGGATCAGGGAAATGAAATCAGGAAAAAGATACCATCAGTCATTTCTGCGGCCCATTGTCATACTTCAGAATCTGCTGTAATGAATCACTCAGGCATTCCACAGATACATTCAAATGGTGAAGAAAATTCATTGTCCGGTGAAGAGCGTTTGATAAAAATCTTTCTTTTCCCCCCTCTTTGTCAGAAGCCTATGATCAGAAAAGGAAATCCAGACAGCACAACAGGTGTGCTTTTTGCAAGCCTGGTGAAATCTGCAAATGAACCAAGTATGGAAGAATTTTTTTGTACTATTTTTTTTTCTCCCAAAATGTGTATGGGGAGGGTGGTGGGACCAAGCATCCAGCGGAGGGGGGGAGGCTTGGGACTGAACCAGACTGCAAAAAAGCGCAGGATTAAGAGAAGCCGAGGAGTGAGTCCCTTCCCGCAGCTGAGAAATGCATGTTCCTGTAAAATCTTAATTAGGGAAATAGGAGAAATTCGGGAAATATAGTGACATTTAATTTAATTTCTAAAGAAGGACATTCCCTTTAAAGAACAATCTATCCAATGAAGAAAGCATTATGCATTAGATCCTGGCTCTGCTCAGAAAAGAAAAAACTCATCCTTAAGTTTGAAAGCTGCTCTTGGGCCCATGGTTTCTGGGGTTTCCCAGGAAGAGGATATCCTTTAAAGTCAGTGAGACTTAGCTGTGATGAATGCACATTTCAGCCTGAAGGTTTTGTTCAAAGGTTTTCTAATTCAGGCCTTCATTCCTCCTCAGTTGTAGCTCACTTTTGTGGTGGTCATGTGTTTCAATGAAGAAAATATCATCGTGACATCCAAGATGCAGCATTTGTGCATTTTGACTCTGTAGCAACTTTGTAACTGCAAACGAATCCTTGTAGCAGCTCCGAGTGCTATGTGGCATTAGGTGACATGCCAAGATAATTGTTTTCGAATAATCAGGTACTGTACTGAGACATATAAGGACGGCTGATTCATTTTAAATTTAATTACTATAATATAGGGTTTCGCTGTCTATATTATCAATCACCAAGACACTTTGGAGTTGATAATATTAAAATTGCAACAATAATGAGAATTCTACTTCATGATGAAAATAATTTTAATCATGGGTAGATTACAAATCCATTTACAGTTACGGTTACTGAGAATTCTATTATCTACCTTCTCTTGTAAAAGATGTTAAGACATGTTTTCAGGAAATATAAAAGATTATAGAAGTATGCTGTTTCTAGAAAGTTGCAAGCATAGGCAGAAAACCATAAGAAACCTTCCAAACTCTTGAACCTTATGGGGTGGAACATAGAGCAGAGGAGGTAGCTGTGGTTACAGGTGGGCATAAAGCCCTTTGTCTTTTTGGCTCTTGTTTGCCTTATTTTTTCAGTCAAAATTATTTTTGAGAACTGCTATATAACAGGCACTGGGCCAGGGGCTGAAGATGAAGCAAGGAACAAGCAGTGTGATCCCTGCCCTCGTGGTGTTCAGTCTAGTTTGCTTTGATGACTGCTCTCGCCCTTGAAGATGTTGGGGATTTTTAGTGGAGTCCAATGAAGCACAGTGAATGGGCCTCGGCAGTGAATGGTCCTCAACTCTGGCTGCCCATTGGAATCTCCTAGGAAACTAAATACAGATATAAACATAGAGTCATAATAGATACATGTATTTACCCAGCCCCCATCTCAGAATTTCGGTCTAGGGTGGGGCCCAGGCATAAGTATTTTTTAAAAGTTCTCCCGGGATTCTAACATGCAGCCAGGGTTTAGGAACACAGGACTACCCAACAAGAACAGCATCAAAAGACCACCATTCTGGATATGAACTGAGATCATTCTCTGCTTATCTGGTAAGCCTGTAGGAAATCATTTTCTAGTGTCTGATTGAATTAAACTGGTTCATTGTTCTGATCCTAGAAAATATCGGTTTCTCGGGAGCCCCAACGTCCAGTAAACTTATTTTGCAGAATAGATAACTTCATATACTACTTTACGATCACATTTGTCCTGACTTCATCTCCCCTTCTAATATCAAAAGTTGTGGTCAGATTTGGGCTGATAATTGCTGTGGGCAAGAGTTACTCATGGCTTCTCATTGGTTATTCAAAACCTTTTTTCTGGAAGCTTCTAAGAGGTAGGTGGTATTACACTAGGAGTAGATTTAAGAGCTCAGTCAAAGAAGATACTAAATGTATTTGAAGGGAGTGAATTGTAGGAAGGTAGGAGTTCAGTGGTAATGGGTGGCCAATAATCCCAACTGTATTCCCCTGTTCGCTGTGTCTGTGCTCCAAAAATTCTTGGTAAATTGCATTCTGCCCCATGGAATCTGTGGTTTCTATGCATTTGAACATTTCTTGGTGTAGGGCTATACATTTGAAGTACCTCCTACTTATATTTAATTCATTTAAAATATATCTTGTATGTATACGTTTACAAAATAACTATACATAAAAATCATAACTTCTGTCACAATTATGTTTGGCTTTACCTTATATTCTTTATTCCTTTGTTCTCCATTGGGATTCCCTTTCTCTTCTCCACCTTTCTTCACCCTTAACCCTGCCTACTACCCTGTTAGAGTATTTTTTTATTTTATTTTCCCTCTACCCTCGCAGGAACGAAAAAGGCAATAACCAATAATATTCCCAAACATTCACTTGATCCCTTTACTCAGTCTTTGTTTTCGATAATACTCATGTGGACTAGAGTGTGTGCGCGTCTATATGCACAGAAATGGAAATAATTAGTTTTAAAAAAATCCGTCTATTACCCTCACTGTCACTTAAAGCATTCCCACAAGCGTGTAAACTGCGCCCCACACTGGTTCCCTGCTTTGGTGGAACTCTATGAATAAATTACATTTTCAGAGTCTGCCAGATTTCTAATTCCAGCTTACTGCACTTTGGAACAACATCTTTCCTTCATACGTCGCATAATTTGTCTTTCTGGGTTTATTTTCATTTTTCTGTTTCTCTAGCGCACCAATAACTTTTGCACGAAGAAATGGTCTCTCTCATGGCCAGAGCTTCTTGGGACTTTTGCCTGTAACTGGGTCAAATTATTTGGGTGACAATTAAAGCAGCAAAACCTACTTTGAAGGCATTCAGTCAGGAGTATCATTGTTTAACATTTGTGTTTGCATGCTAATTTTCAGAACTGAAAAACGCATGGATACAAGTCTGAGATTAAATTTTATTTTCTTTAAGGCAATAAACTAGGTTCACTGTAGTCTCTTTTGGCATTTAGAGAAATGCAAAGCATTAAGCTGTCAGATTTTACAGTAACAATGAAGAATTGTGAATGCTGATTTGGAAGCACAAACACTGCAATCATTAACTATATATACTTGAATTCATAATGTGAATTGGCAAAGGGAATAGAAACCAAAAGTTGTAGGTAAGTGAAATCATTTGAGAAGATGAACACAGCCATGGCACAGCCCACCATTTTCATCCAGTCGTTTTGCAAAACGAAGGTTATTAGGACAGGTTTTGTCAAAAAAAGGAAAGTGACCAGATAGTCCACAGGTGATCAGTTCCAAAGCCTTCCCCCAGAGTCAGCCCTTCAAATATTTATCATATATGTATGTATGTTTGCTTGGATCATGATAAGGTACCAATTTGGGATTTTTGGAAACTGAGCTAGCATGTCACCTGAGACATCCATCTGATTTGGATTGAGTTCAGAAGCAAAGTGCCTTGAGAGGCCAAAAGAGAAAGAGAGAGTGAGAGGGAGAGCGAGCAGGAATGGACAGCCCATGTTGCCAGCTCTAATATCCCAGTGCAATTATTTTGTGGACATCCACTCCTTGCCTGCACAGGAGATAGGGCTATAAGTGTATGTTATTTTTTAATTACAAGGGGGGTAGAAAAAATCCTGATGATGGGCTGGAAGGTGCCATTGCATTGTTATTTTTTCCTCTCCCTTCGTTTGCTGATTATGTGAGCCGGGCTCCTTTGCTAGCCGATGATAAGCAGAATTTCCATGTTCTCTGCATAATTAATCCATCTCTGCCTCTCTTCATGCCAACTCGCCCGTTATCGCCGGCACATGCCTGAATTGCAAAAGAATCCGCTCTTCAATTGGAACTTATTGATATTCTAAGAAAAAAAAAAGAGAGAAGGGGGAAAAAACTGAAAATCCTTAAGTTTAAGCCGCAGATTTTTAAATGGATTAATTTCGCTGCAATCGCAGCCATCTAAGGCGGGAAGGCAGGCAGAGCAAATTGAAAGCGTCTCCATGTTTGCAGAATTGGGTCCAGAACGCTGAAATGTACTGGCACAGCTCTCTTTTAAAGTCAGAAAATTACCATTCATTTACATCACATGAAATACTTTTTTATGCTAGAAATATTCAAGAGACGTTCTTTAAATGCCTGCTAATGCTTGATAACATTTCTAACTTTCAACGTTTTGCTAGACTTTGATATGACATGATAGGAATGCCTTCCAGTAGAGAATATTATATCTCTCTTTATCACATATTAGATTACATCATCTTTTTTCTTCATCATCCCCAAGTAGTCTTTAAACAATGAAGTCTGTCATTGGTTATGTAGGATTTTGTGTGCTGATGGAAGTCAAGGTTAGTCATTTATTTTTTGTCTACCTACAAATGAAATGTTTGTTTTTGTTTAATTTTCTTCTTTAAATACCTACAGACCTTGGACAATAATAAGAATATAAAAATACTCATAATTATTTTTCAGTAGTCATTGTTTTGACTATTTTTCTCACCCTTTTGATAAACTCTTAATTTTGAGAGACTTGATTCCTTCTCATTTTAACTTGTAAATAGTTACACTTTGAAATCTTTGGCCGAGAAAAGCGTCAGTAGCTGATGCCATTCTACAAAGTGTACAGTTCAAGAATCACAACTGCATAAACTTCCAGCTGCAGGATTCAAGCAGTTCCGAATAAAATTTGCTAACCCTTGCTTAGTTGGTGATGTTTTATATTTTGATCTTTAAGTCTGTTGTATGTGTATTCCCTGACTCCTGGCATTGAGCACTTGCAGGACTGAAGGTTTCCTTAATACTCTAGGTTAGCTTCAGCAATGCTTTCTTCCTGTGTTTAGATGCTCACATATCTGCAGGTTCTGCTGGGCTGACAGCAAAGCTGATGTGCTCTTTTAGCTGAGAGGGAAGAGTTGCTAATATCAACCAGTAAAGAAAATGGGGATTTAAATATCTAAAAATATTCACCAGGAAGTAGATCCTATGCATTTTGAATTTAGTAGAACCTTAAAATGCAAAATAATAATCATCACAATTAAAAAAAAAAAAAAACTGGCTTAAAGGATACTTTCCCTAGGGAAAATGAGACAGTGAGAAGTGATATTCTTTGTGGAGATACCAGTTATGAAACAAGAATTTTCATAACTATAAGCCATCTTAACAAAAAATACTGGCATTGGGTATGAAGGTCTGTGCTTTAAAGGTTGACATTGTATTTTTCTCCCAGAAGGAAACCAAAATGAATAGAGAGGCAAGAAACACATTTGGGAGGAAGATTTTTTTATAGTCATTGTAAAATAATTAACATAGTGATGAATACTACAAACATAAAAACAGTTAAAAGATAAATTTTAACTTAATCATCTTAATTATAAAATCTTATATAATTCTTAGGCTACTCAGAGCTTGGACATAGAGGAAACTGCTAGTTGCACATTGAGTAATTTTGTATAGTCAGCTAAACACTTTAAAGCAATTTTAAAAAATGAAATGAAAAATGACCCTTCTTAAAATAGATGTAGCAAAAACATTTCAACCATAAATAACATTTTCACTGACCTTGTATACTCAACCCTTTCATTTAAAGGCATGAATTAAAAGGACTTGAAAATTGCAGGTATATTTGAGGAGAGAGGAAACTTCTGGGCATTGGGTTTTGAAATAAAAATCATGATTTAAAAATTAAATATTTTCTGTAATATGCATTGAGTTCATATTTGAATACTTTATAGAAGATAGTTATAAATATCTCAATGAACATGTATGTTTTTATAAAATTGTATGTTGTTTCTACCCTGAAATTATTATGATTTTTTATATACAATTAATAGTTGTAACTTAGTTCGCATAGGTTAGCACAAACCTTTCCCAGGAAAATACAAGTTATGCTGGTTTTAATATTACATTGTAAATTCACTGGGTATTTTAAATGAATGTAAGGTATCACGTTCCTAATTATTACCATATGTACAGATTAGAACGAGAAGAGTGATGCAAATGGTTTCGAGATGCTCAGTGTCAGATGACAGGCTAAATCAAACAGCAGTGATTCACTCCAAAGTGGTGACAGCAAATATGATATGAATTAGCTATTTCACTGAAAAAACTGAGACACTGACATGGATTCATAAATGATGAACTGACTTATAATAGAAACAATTGAATGAATTTTTTCTTTCTTTTAAATTTAAGGATGAATTGAAAAAGTGAAGAAGCCTATTACAAATGATTTCCTTGCTGTCAAAAATTGCTAAATAGTTCTCTTTTTTGACATTAGGAAAATGAGTGACAGCCTTTTATTTGTATTGTGCATGATGGATGGATCCCTTCATTGTCTCCCTTCTCCTTCCCCTTTCCTTTATAATTGGATAGAATTGAACTATTTACCACCCCTAAGTTGGCTCTTTGCTCATGAGGTACCACCATCCTATGCTTATGACAAAGAGCCGAACATATCAATTACATCTTCCTTGCAGACATACATCTTCACAAGTGAAACATTTAATGATTCTTTTCTTGATTCTTTGCCTTTTCTTCCCTGACTCCAAGGGGTTTAAACTCACTCAGTCCTGGGAAAAATCTTAATGGACTTGAACACTTTTCCCTTTTCCGTTCAATCTTTTTGGGTCAGGTGGTTCTTGTGATAAGGAATAAGGTTCAAAGAGCCTTTAATCTCTTCTGTTTTGTGCCCATACTCTCCAATATAATTGTTCCTGTCCCCAGCTTCTCATAAGATACCACCATGGGTCACTGAATATTGGCATTCATCAATTAAGAGGCAGCCATTGAGAGTCTCCTGTTTATCCTCACCCTGCTGTGTGCACTGAAGAGACTGGGATTTTGTGACTTGCCGAAATCTGTTAAGTGGTCCCTTCCTAGCAACAGTTTGTGGTAAAAGATTCACAGTTTTTCTTAATTCTAATAAAATGTGTTCTAATTATTCTTTCATATTAATGTAGAGTTTGTTTCTTTAAAGATACCTGAAGGCATTTTCCAAATTGGTGATTCTCATGTATAGACAGCTTATATATATGTTATCATAATAACAGGCACTCAAAATTTTTATTGTATAGAAATCAGTATTTTAAAATAGTTGAATCAGACTCTCAGGAAACATAAAGTTGTGTTTTAAACATGCAAGAGGAACTGAAAGGCTTCTTCCATCTACCTGACTGGAAAACGATACATAAGCCAAACACGGTTTCCTACTTTAGAAATCTCCCTAGGATATTTTCCACAGCATTCTAGATACTAAGTAAAGTCTTTATTAACTGAAAGAAGTTTAGATGTTTCCTTTAAAACTATTAAGGAAGTAGATTAAAGAAAAGACAGCTGTTGTTTCTAATTCTGACTGATCACTTGTCATCTTTATGAGGTCAACAATGAGACCTTAATTTCCTCATTTGTAATAATTAGAAAAATAATACCTATATCAAAGAGTTGTTATGACAATAAAAACATGAAAACATTTAGCATATTTCCTAAAACATAAGTAGTGTCATGCAGTTAGCGTCCTTTCCTGCCATTTGGTCATTATTTTATATGAAACAAATACTGGAAGAGGAATGAGGGGTAAAGAAAGGATCAATGTGTGTGTACTATTTCTGACATGTATTAACAAGTATCAGATATTTTTATTCAAGCATTAGGTAAAAATGAAAAGTTTCTTCATAGTCAGTAGTGAAAGGCTGAAAGTTTTTCTCTAATACCAGGAATAAGACAAGAGTGGACTCACCACTCCTATTCAACACAGTACTGAAAGTTCTAGCTATAGCAATCAGGCAAGAAAAATGAATAAAAGGTATCAGAATTGGAAAAGAGGAAGTAAAATTGTCTCTATTTGCAGAGGACATGATTTTATATCTAAAAAATCCTAAAGACTCAATCAAAAAACTGTCAGATCTAAATAATGAATTCAGTTAAGATATAATGTACAAAATAAATCAGTGCAGTCACTCTGGTAAACAGTATGGAGTTTCCTCAGAAAGTTAGAAATAGAACTACCAGCAATTGCAATACTAGGTATTTACACAAAGGATACGGTAACATTGATTTGAAGGGATTTATGCATCCTGATGTTTATAACAGCATTATCAACAATAGCCAAATTATGGAAAGAGCCCAAGTGTCCATCAACTGATGAATGGATGTGGTGTATATATATATGTGTGTGTGTATATATATACATACACAATAAAGTATTACTCAGCCATAAAAAAGGGGTGAAATCTTAGCATTTCCAATGGTATGGATGGAGACAGAGAGTATTATGCTAAGCAAAATAAGTAAGCCAGAGAAAGACAAATATGATTTCATTCATATGTGGAATTTAAGAAACAAAACAGATAAGCATGGGAAGACAAAGAGAAGCAAAGCATAAAACAGGCTCTTTATTATAGAGAACAGACCAAAGGCTTCTAGAAGGGAGGTGGGGGGAATGGGTTAAATTGTTGATGTGTATTAAGGAGGGCACTTGTGGGGAGTACAGGGTGTTGCATGTAAGTTGATGTTGATGAATCACTAAATCCTATACATGAAATTAATATTACACTGTATGTTAACTAACTAGAATTTAATAAAAACTTGGATGAAAAAATCAGTATCATGTCTATATACCAACAAAAATTGTCTGAAAAAGAAATAAAGAAATTGATCCCATTTAGAATAGCATCAATAAAATACTTAGGAATAAATTTACCCAAGGAATAAATTTACCCAAAGTTGTGAAAGATCCCTTATTCTGAAAACTAGAAGACATTGTTGAAAGAAATTGAAGAAGATACAAATAAATGGAAAGGTAACTTGCATTTATGAATTATGAGACTTATTTTTTTTAAAATAAATGTCAGTATTACCAAAAATCATTTATAGATTCAATGCAATCTCTATAAAAGGTAAAATGGTGTCTTTTGCAGAAGTAGGCAAAGCACATCTAAAATTTATGTGGAACTACAAAAGACCCCAAATAGCCAAAGAAGTCCTGGGAAAGAAGAACAAAGCAGGAGACATCATAGTTCCTGATTTCAAGCTAGGCTATAAATATATAGTCATTCAATGAGTATGGACTGGCATAAAAACAGACAGATCAATGGAACAGAATCAAGAGACCATAAATAAATACAAGCATATACAGTCAACTGGTATTTGATGAGGGAGCCAAGAATGCTTAATGGAGAAAAGACAGTCCTCAGTAAAAGATGCTTAGATGATTGGATATTCACTGTAAATGAATGAAACTGGACCCACATCTTATACCACTGAGAAAAATTAATTCAAAATGGGATAAAAACAAATGTAAGACTTGAAACCATGAAGCACCTTAAAGAAAACAGGAATAAAGCTCCTTGACATGCACCTTGGTAATGATTTATTTGGATATGACACCTAAAGCCATAAGCAACAAAATAAAAAACAAGTGGGACTACATCAAACTAAAAAGCTTCCACACAATGAGGGAAACCATCAACAGAAAAACTACAAAATGGGAAAAAAAAAATATTTGCAAACCTGAGATCCGATATCTGATATAGGGATTAATCTGATATCTGATAAGGGATTAATATCCAAAATATATAAAGAACTTCTACAACTCAATAACAAAAAACCCCAAATAAATCAATTTTAAAAAGAATAGGCATTTCTCCAGAGAAGATAAATAAAAGGCCAATAGGTACATGAAACATCACTAGTCATTTGGGAATTGAAAATTCAAGCCAGAGTGAGCTATCACTTCTCACCTGTAGGAATGGCCATCATCAAAGACAAGAGATAACAAGTGCTGGCAATGTGGAGAAAAGGGAATCCTTGTGCACTGCTGGTGGGATGTAAATTGGTGTTGTCACAATGGAAAACAGTATGGAGGTGTCTCAAAAAATTAAAAATATCATCCAGCAATTCCACTTCTGGGAATATATCCAAAGGAAACAAAAACACTATCTCAAAAAGATATCTGCATCTCCATGTTTATAGCAGCATATTTTAACAATAACCAAGACATAGATAAAACCTAAATGTCTATGTCAAGTTTCAGTTCCCTCAACCATGTTTGTTCTACCATTCTCAGTTTAAAAATAATTCTCTTTGATAGAAGATAAGCGTGAAGTAGAAGTGTATGAGTTTTCCTTCATTTGTTAACATTGTATTGTCTGCTTTGTGAGGTAAGCCAATCCCTTCCTGTTCTTTATGTCCCATTTTATTTAAAAAGCCCATTCTTCTTATTATTAATATTTGATTATTTGTAGTAGTAGTAATAGTAGTAGCAGCAGCAGCATTTTGGAAAGTCTCACTACTTTCTGAATTATTTTCTGAGGCAATTTAGTTATTCGGAAAACTTGCAGAATGGATTTTTGTGTGTATGTCTCTTATCCAATCTTTTATAGCCACAATTTAAAGTTTAAGTTTGTTGAATAACACGAATGAATCAGGCTGGAACTGCAAACAGATGTCCATGTTTCAAAGTATTGTATTTTATAATGCCATGTATATAACACAACTGATTAATAAGGAGAAATTATTTGTGTTATTCCAGCCTCTGTAAATAGTATAGTATTCACACAGGAAAAAAGCCTATTTCTTGTTCATGCAAACATCTAGCCACTTTGAATAATTGGTTTCTCAGATGATGCTTCATTATATTATTTATAGTCAAGACTTACTTGGAAATACATTTTAATGGTCTGTAAGTGCTTTCATACTAGTCAGTGCTCTTTAGAATTTTCTCAGTGGTTTCTTTATTTTTGTTTTGATTTTTTTTGTTTTTAGTACAGAACACACTTTTAACTAGAGCATTAATCATTGAAATATTTTGAAGAAAAATAAAGTTTGTTATGGTGAGTCTGTCAATGTCTAAGCTCTAACCTCTTTTATTTCCTCTAAAAGAATTGTTTTAGACACAAAACTTCTGGGAAGGGGACTTGATATATAGATATATTAGTATCTATATATTATATTTATCAGAATATGACTTCCAAACAAATTAATTTTTGTGTACCTATTTTGTGGTAAGCACTGTGCTAAAACAATGACTTACCCAAAATACAAGTCCTCTACATGCTATTTTTAAATTGTTTTAATATTTTGATCTATATAAGAGAATAGCATTACACTCTTGTCTGATGAAATGGTTCTTATGATTGTATTAGTTATTTATTGCAATGAAACAAACCATCTTAAAACATAGTGGCTTAAAACAATGACACTTAATTTTGTTCATGAACCACAATTTGTATAAGGGTCTGTGAGGGTTCCTCACTTCTCCGGTACTTTTTGTCAGCTGGAACAGGTTGAAGGCTGGGACTAGAATCATCTGAAGGCTCTTTGCTCATGTCTAGTTGTTGATGTTGCCTGTTGGCTGCAACTTTAGCTACTGCCCAGAACATTTCATCGTGGCCTTTCCATGTGTTCTGGGCTCCCTTGTAAGATGGTGGCTGGACTCCAATGGTGAACATCCTGAGAGAAATATGCAGATGAAAACAGTGTTACCTTTATGACTTAGCGTTAGAAGTCACACAATATAATATCTGCATTCTAGTCATTGAAACAGCTACAAAGAAACTCTCAGTTACAAAGGGAAGAGAGATAGATTACAATTTTTAGTAGAAGAATGGTAAGATTCCAGAAGAGCATGTGAGTAGGATCATATGAAACTAGTCATCTTCCTGTGATCATTTTCAGAAAATACAATCTGCTCACCTAAGAATGATGGTGCAACTTGCTTTTGTTTATTTGTATTTTTATTTTCTTCCAAAGGCTATTTATCACTCTGTACTACTATCCTTTGCATCATGGAGCTAATTTTCTCCAATAAGTGTGAAAAATATATTTACTATTATAAGATACAAGGAGAGATGCAAAGATGATAAGGATTCAATAGCTCACTTCAGAGAATTTACTTACATCTGACCTCATATTAAAGAGCTTTTGAACAAAGAATCCCTTCTAATATTGATATAATTATTAGATCATATTTTGCCTCATAAAAAAACAGCAGTTTACATGTACCTTGTGCACTGGAATGTAAATACTAAAATCCAAATGACTTACCCTGAAATTTCTTCCCAATTATTTTTTCTCTATTATAACTGTTATCTATGGCATAGGAATTCATACTTTTGTTTAAATCACTCTTCACATTGAAGTTCTAAATAATTATCCACTTAATCTTTCTTAGTTTCCTCATATATATAAACATTTCTATTTTTGCTCTTAAAAATCATCTTTTCTATAAATATGTCTCCCTTAGGAAACAATACTTACCTGCATTTCTCCACATTATCTTGTTCATATTTGAGTTAACCATAAAGCATTAACAATAAAAAATAAATAAAATCATCTTTCTCTGTTCACTCCATATTGAGAACTACAGAGGAATGAGTGACCAATTATCTTAACTCAAAAATAGCGACACTCTCTCTATATGGCAAGTGCCGTAATTTATCTAAAAGAATAGAATATCCTAATATTAACAGAAACAGCAGACTTTTAAGAGATATTGTGATAAGATTTTTAAGGATTTGGTTCATTTGATGACACAGAATGAGGAGTTTTCTAGAACCATATGCAGCTGTTTCTTTATGGCCTCTTTTCCAGATTTTTCTCCCACTAGTTATGCTGCTTCCTTATCCTGTTTACTTCCTGCTTACTTATCTACTTCCGATTCTTCCTTGGACAGTCACAGCAAAAGTCAAGGAGGGTTGCTGAACATGCTTCATCCTCAGCAGTCTGTAATTTTACATGTAATTTAGGACAATAATTAGGGTTGCCGCTGGCCCGTTCAGCACTTTAAGGCTACCCACTCTTGACAGACACAGCCTTGCAGGGGTAAAGGCTTGGAGAAGTGCAGGCAGGCTATCCTGTCTCAGCATTCACTACCCTGTCTGTCCAGTCATAAGCAGCAGCCCTGCCTTTGTGCAACCCTGTGCTTTTGGAAGCTGTGGCTTGTGCCAGATCAGCCTTAGACAATGATGACTAGAGCCTCTGTTCTGAAGAATACGAATAGGTCTTTCTTTTTAAGACCTGAGTTAGCACAATCTGCAAGCCATCTGCTGAAGGGAAATCTTAGTTTTTTGAACTGAAATTTATTATGGGGGTTGGAAGGAACCTAACATCAACAGAGAGGATGAAACCAAAGTGTAGCCTTTGAGTAGCAGACCTTGATGAATTCTCATGGCCGATCTGCCCCTTTCATACACAATTTCAGATCAGCAAACCAAGGCTTAGTGAGTATAAGAAACTTGCCTAGGGCCACTTAGCCAGTGAGTCAAGAACTGGGATTACAACTCAATTTGGTCTGACATTAAAACCTATACTCTTAACCCTTAAATGGATTCTCTTATTCCATTATGATCTTTACCTTACCATATATCTGATTATATCTTGGTTATCATATTTTGCACTCTTACTAAATTTGGGTAATTTGTAGGCATCTACTGATGTGTAGCTAATTTATTGAAAACTTTGGACTCAGTAGAGTATAAAATGATTTGGTTTAACAATATTTGTGAAAGTATACTTGACATCCAATGTTACATCAGTTTCAGGTATACAACGTAGTGATTCAACAGCTCTATACATCATGCTATGCTCATCACAAGTGAGTCTACCCTCCGTCACTATGTAATGCTATTACAATACCGTTGACCATATTCCCTATGCTGTACCTTTCAGTCATGAAAGATTTGATTCTTTTTAATCATTGTTTTCAGCTGTACTCTGTGGAATTACCCTGTCCTATGCCTTTAATGAAAATTTGTGCAAATTTCATAAATATCTGGCCATTCATGGTTATTAAAATTTAGTCCTGTGCATTTTATAAATTCTCTATCCATTTATAAATTCTCTATCCAAGTGGATAGAGTGTTCAGAGTGTTCTTCGTACTTCCTGCTGATCACGCTGGCCATTATTGAATAGGATTCACAAGGTGGAGCATTCTGTTTTATTCCTTTCACCTGGGCAGCCTATCACTTCTCCTCTGGGTCTAACTCCTACACAGTTGAGGGCTGCAAGGAAGGACAGGGAGTGATGTGGGGTTCTCTTGTATCACTGGCCCTAAATCACTTGTGTGGAAGCTTTCTCTTCCTTGCTCTGGCTCACTCCTTCAGATTCTGCTTTGGCCTGATGTGATATATTTTTTGAGGTCATGTTTAGCTTCCATCCAGCTCCTTTTTTTCACTGAAATCTCTTTGGGAAAGGGCAGACATTTCTCCTGATGGCCCCTGCCCGCAGTTCCATCTGGCCCATGCATGTTGTGGGCAATCAGTAGCTCCTATTGCACTTCCACTCTATGATTATCTCCCTGGAGCAAAGACCTCCTTCTGCCTTTCTACAATGCACTGCAGCCCCACTGCCCCTTGCTGCAAGACTGCATCAGCAAACCTACCACGTTTGGAACTATCCAGATATAGGGCATATATTACTCCCTCAGGAATCTCTCTCCATGCTCAGCTCCCCTCTAGTGGGGTGAACACTCAGAAATGCAAGCATCCAGATAAGGACCAAGGCACGTATCAACTTCTAGAATTCTCTACCTCAGATGGCCTTCATGGGGAGGTAGTGGACCATTGCCAAAGGGGATTTGGAGGAAAATTTCTCAGCTCACCTCTGCACTTCCCCGGCTCTGCATCCTGAGACTGTATGCCTGGGCAGTGGAGGGTGGGTATAGGGAAGGGAATTATGATAGTTAGTGGGTTGATTCTTCTGCATCTTCCATGAGCTGTGAAGAAAGGTTTTAGCTCCAGTTCAGTAGCTTAATGACTGTTTTAAAAATATGTGTGATTTTAAATCTCTTCTATTCAGCGTTGAGGCTTAAACCACAATTCCATCAGAATAGGAAAAAAAATCACATTTAACATTATATAAAAACATAGAAATAGTAATTTAAAGTGGTTGCTATGCAAAGTGGGGACAACTGCTTTCCTCAATATGTATTTTATATCTTAAAGAATTTTTTTCTTAAAAATGGGGAGTGCTAACTAAATGTGCTTACGTTTGCACATATCTTTATGTCCATTTGTGAATCACGACAATGCTGTGATGGAGATAAAGGGTCTTTACCACTATTTTATATATGAGAACCTGGGGCTTAGCATGATAGATAATTTTTCTGAAGTCTCACTTTTAAGAGGTAGTGCTGGATTTCTAACTCTCAATGTATTGCTTCACCTCCCTGCACTTGTTTTGGGGGGTTTCCTAGAAGCAGAGTCTGAGAATGAGATTCACATGCAAGCGGTTTATTAAGTTTTGCTCCTGGGAGAAATCTGTACTGGAGTGAAGGAAGCATCATAGACAGGAGAATAAATTAAACAAGGCAGTGTCTCCGGGAGAAGTCTCACCTCAGCCTGATTCCAAAGGGAGCATAAGAGTGTAAGTTGTATCACAGAGTTTGCCCTTCCTTGATGCAGGAATCTGGGCTTTTGTGTCCCCCACTGTTTAGTTCTTGGGTGTAGGTTGCCCTATAGCAAGAGAGGTGGGGGATAAGGGAATTCCCAGGCCCCTCAGTATGAGGGGGCTCCATTTCCTCTCCTGAGAGGTAAGCAGCAAGCCCACTGTGGTGACGTCTAGAGGAGTTGGAGGAATGGCATCTGAACCAGTAAAAGAGATGGAGTGGGAGCACCAGTAGGGTTGGCTGCAATAGTACTACACTGCGTCTGACCATGTTAGTCGTTAACGGAGACATAGGAAACTTCTAAACATAAGACCAAGGTAAATGTCTTAGTATAAAATTGTAAAGGTCCAAAGAAATAGAAGTAGTGTTATATTACCCTTTGTTTGGATAAAGACATTTACTCTAGCTGTACCTGTCATTTTTCAGTGTAGACACACTGATCATAAAAATCTGTTGTTTCCTGCAAGAACTTTTTGAAACACAAGTCAACTACATTATAATGAAATAATATTCATTATATTCATATACAGATTCATTATTATAATGAATATAATGAAATAATCATGTGAAAACACATAATTTTATGCCTTTTTTTATAATGTAAGCAAAGAAGAGTGCAAACAGAAGGCAAGTTGTCATGAGCCTCAAGGCAATGTCTTTAATGAAAAAGTAGTTTTGGTTCAATAAGTGCAAGGCAAAGCGATCATTCATTTTGCTCACCTTTAAAATATATTGTGGTGCATACAACTTAAACATGACTGCCGGGTGTTCTTATCAGAATAAGAAAAAAGAATATGATCAACTTTCTTGAAGACAGTTACTCCTGTTTATTCAAGGCATCTAGGCAAGTCTCATAACTTTAATTTGAATTCATGTAAATCAACATAATTTTGGTCATTCTAAACTACTTCACTTACGGAAACATTGTAGTAATAATATATCGTAGTGCGGGTTTTCCTCGCTTTTCAAACAATCCCATGATGTCACTTCGCTTTTAGGACGCACCTACATTAGTACCCGTTTTCACTAACTGAAAGAAACCCAAAGGCAAAAAATGGAAATACTGCTCAGAGTTTGATTTGCAACAAGCTGTTGTAAAGGAAGCGTGCTCCCTGAGCGGCAAGAGTGGCCCCGCCAAGCTCTGTCCTCAGGAAATACACTCAGCATCTCAGTATCAAGCTGCCATGGTTTGGCCTGTGTCAGTGAGCATCTGTGCTTTGTCTTGATTGATCATGTGCATTTGTTAGCAAGATGTGTCCTAAGGTATCACAAAACCCTAAGAGAGCTTATTTTTGGGGTCTGGGAACCCTGAAACTTTTTCCATGTGAATTAATGGTAATTGCTTCTTTGCTTTCTGCCATTTTGACTTAAAAAGGTTTCTTAGGAATATTGTACTTTTGGGGAGAAGGGAAAACCTATAATAGAAACTTTTGCATCTATTGAGAGCAGGTCACAGGCCAGGTAATAATCTAGGAACTTGTCCGATTTCTTTGATCTTCACAACAGTTCTAGAGGATCATTCTCTTTCTAAAGATGAAAAAACTGAGGCCAGAGTAGTCATGTATCTTACATGGTGGTGGGTACAAGAGTCAATGCTTGAATTCAGGCAGTCTGGTTCCACAGCTGTGCTCTGAGTATGAAGACCATTTGAATTTAGGTTTCTAACATTCATAAGTTTTGGTGTTGACTTTTGCCACAATATTGATTCTGCTTTATAGGTGATGCAAATTAAAAATTCAGAGAAAACAACTAGTACAGTTGACATAAACAAGAACCTACAGGATCAATGAAAGAATAGCTGGACAAGGTTCCCAGTAGTACTTAAAATGAGTCATTTCTTTATGTCAATATACTAAATCCTCATAGTTATAGAATTTAAAATATATTCTTTGTACTTTATTTTTAGAATTGGCTATAGCTCTGTATAGTTTATAAAAATTTGTCAGATCATTTATTCTTAATTGCTTAACTATCAAATAAACCTTTATTCTTTCCTATCTCTACCAAATATCTTCTGGGCCCCACATCTATTCTTTCATTAAAAATATGTGTATACATACATACACATACAATTAAGTATATGTATGCAATCCAGGTAAAAATGAAGATTTAGCAGTATCTAAATTGGAATGAGGTAGAAAATGGTTCATTTTCCCCATCCTGACCTCATTTTTATAATTTATAAGATGCTCTTTGGTATTATCTTTTATAAGCTATATTTTCTCAATCCATTCTTCCGTCCTTCCCTGCTGCCCTCCTTCCTTTTCTTCCCTCCCTCCTTCTTTCCCTCCTTTCATTTTTTTTCTCCCTTTCCTCCTTCCATTTCTTTTTTCCTTCCTTATTACTTACTTCACTTGTGCTCTGTAAACACATATGAGACCAAAGCCATAGAGCCATGTTATAAGCCCTTAAGAAATACAAAGCTTAACAACAAGAGGAGCTTAGGTGTTTGTTTCAGAGGGCGGCTAGCTGCAGTTTATTTGTGTGAAAATTGGGCAAAATACTTTTTTAAGGGGCCCCTGGGGTGGCTCAGTCAGTTAAGCGACCAACTCGGTTTCTGCTCAGGTCATGACCTCAAGGTTGTGAGACTGGGCCCCACATCTGGCTCATGGGGGGCTGGAGCCTGCTTGAGATTCTCTCTCTCACCCTTTCCCTCTACCCCTCCCCTTGCTTGTGCTCATGCTCTCTCTCTCTCAAATAAATAAATAAGTAAATCTTTTTAAAAAACATCTTTTCTTTCTCTTTTGGAAACTAAGAGATTTTGATGGTCTCCAAAGCCCCTTAAAGTTTAAAAAACAAATATAATTTTAAAATAATTACTATGTTCACAATCTAAGTAAGAATAAATAGATAACAAGGAATCTTAGGGAGAATAAAGAAATGTCAGCAATGAGAGTATTTACATATAAGTCCTGCTTAATAAATGGTTAATAAAATATTTTTCCTATCAATGCAAATGATTAAGCTAAGGGCAGTAGGTGCTATCCATATATTTGAAGAACTGTGGTGAATGTGTAAAAGTGTACATATGAAGAATGGACAATAGAGACTTGCCTGAAATATTTTTTATGAGCTCTATTACTGGATTATTAGAAACCCCATCCTGATTTCTCATAGGTCTAGTTTCACCTACATGTCAGTCCTATTCTTACTTTGTTCTTTCATACATTTTTCTGACAAAATGACAGACATTTATAGATTATTCATAATAATATATCTCTGTAGCCATTTTTCCAAATATCCTTGAATTACTCTAAACTATTATTGGAAATATTTTTGTGAATAAACTTAATTTAGAAAAAAACTTCAAAAAAAAAAAAGAAAAACACTTCAAAGTTTACATTGATTGTAGAATTGAGTGCTGCTTTATTTCCATAAAGTGTGTTAACTAAAATATGGAAATACAGACTTTTGTCTTTGCACTACCAAATATGATTAACAAATGCAAGATTTCTTCATAAAGGAGAGCTCATTTGTTATTGGGACTGGTACACATACATATATAACATAAAGAGTTAAAAAGATGTTTTAATTATTTAATGATAAATTATCCTTTAAAAAACTTTTTTATTCAAAAAAACATTCTTATTGCATGAGGTATTATTATTAATTTCAAAATAACTTATTTCTCCACAAAGTGTTCTAGGGTTTGCACACAATTTGAGTTTTAATGACCTCACTTGAAATTTCATATGTTGTTAGCTGAATCTCAAATCTGGGGATTTTAAGGGATCAATTGCATTTGCTTTTTTTTTTGTCAAGACAAATAATGCCAAGGGCCTGGTTTATTAATAATTAAAGAGACAAAGAACTAGGACATGAAGTTTGTAATTGTAAGTTTCACAATACTTCCTTTTTAAAAATTGTATTATATGGCACAGCATGTATTTAACTTAAAAATGAAAGTGAATTTAGATTCTTTTCATGATGAGTATAAAATGAACTTTTTAAAGAGAAAAATAGAGCCCCTTCAGGGTTGCGAGACTAGCCAGGCTCTGGGTCAATCTATGGATAAGAGTCACTTTTCTGCCAAGGGTGATGATTGAGTTGCATTTTTTGCCAACACGTTCTAGAATCCCCCACTAGTTCTCAGAACTCAAGAGGAAGGATGTAAATACTTGCAAGTAATTGATTTTTTTTTTTAAAGATTGATATTCCATCTTGCTCAATTCCCTTTGCATGTCAAACTCTGTGTCTTCAGAGGCGGCTGAGCCCTATGCCGTTCTTTCCAGTCTGCGGTAACTTGCCAGGGCTACTCCTCAGACCAGAAGAGATACCCACGTGTTAAGTTCCCCATGTTAGTCTGCTTCCTCATAAAACAAAAGCGAATAGTAAGGAACCAGAAAGGTGATACTCAGTAATGTGAAAGTGTTATCCTTCAAACTCCTCTCAAAAAAGATGATTTTGAGGCTGTTCATGCTTTCTAGTCTGCTGAATTAAGATGTTTCTGTATTAAGAACTGGAATAGTTGGCAGGGAGGAACCAGAGACAGACAACTCTGAAAGAAGGGAAGGGTCTCGTAGGAGCTCTAACCCCATCCTAATTTTAGAGGCAAAGCCCTGAAATAAAGGGTAACTTTTATTTACCTTTGTTTTTCCTCACTTTAAAATCTTGTTTGCGAATGGATACTTCTCTGGCCAGTAATTTACTGGCCTGAGAGTTGAGTGTATATTTAAACAGCATTTTCATGTCACTTCAGAAATAAGGGATGATCATTTTAAAATCCTTCAGAAATGAAATAAGCTTGTTTTATTTTCATCCCTCTAAAGGAGACATAAGAAGAGATTTATTAACATTGATTTTCCACTTTTGATGCCCTCTGTAGGAGGTGCTAGTAAAATTCAGAACTGTTTCCGAGGCCTCAGTTTGGGGGGTCCTGCTGAATGACTTATCCAGATGGAAATGATAGAACTTTTCTTCCTCCTCCTGTGATAAATAAGCTTAAGAATTTTTGCTAAATAGAGTCTTGCTTATAAAGAGAAAGGCTTTTAAACTTGTTTTTAAAGTTATGTGTTCCTATAGAACTATACTGCTGAGATTCCCTAGCATTTCTGCTATGGCGAAGAATGTGTCTGTTGGCCACTCAGGAAAAATACTCGCTTCAGAAAGGCCTATTTAAAGTGCTAGGTTATGCTGTTCCTTGCTACTTTTAATCATGTAAGTACCTCTCTATCTTAAAATTGCTATTGTTTTCAGACCAGATGGCATGGAACATATTTGTAACACATCTATGATTGAATATACAGTTAAGAATTTTTTTAATAGATCACTTTGCCCAATTTATTAAATTTATTAAATTCAATAATGCATTGACCATTAGGGGTATTATATAATTTGCATCTGAAATAATATATTACTATTAATAAATCTATAAACCATACATCATGGTTAGAAGGTATAATGCAGCCATTTACTGTTTACTATGTGAATTTTGTCAACAGGGAATCCCCCTGATGAAAAAATAGCATAATATTAATTACTAGCACCATCTGTGCAAAACAATAGGGAAACCAATATTTTAATACAATGACTTCATGCATGTCAGTTATCTTCAACATTAAATGCTGCAGTTTTGTTGACGCAGTTTACCCGTCTAATAATTTAAATAATGGATGTTCCTACAGAGGTTAAAACTATGAATAAATGAATTAAAATTAAATATAATCAAACGTTTAAATAGGTATAACATGAATCTGATTCATTCTCCAGAATATATCCTGCATGCATGTATGTATATACAAATTACTGTACCATCTGCTAGGTTTTTACAGGTTGAGCATGAATTTTCTTTCTACACATGAAAGGCATATTGTAGATGCCTTGTAGTGAAAAGAGTATTCAGTTGAAAAGGTTGAGACAACTGGTCTAACTAATGCCTGGCAGTGGTCAGACTCCAAGAGTACCTTCAAAAGATGGGGGCAGGGGTCATTCTAGGAAAGATCATATTCTATTTAAATTTTGAGCTCTCAAGCTAACATTTTGCTAATTATGACAACGGATGCTCTTCCAAGCACCAAAGGACTCCCTTTCATCTGTCCTTTTAAACTACTGTAACCTGCCACCTGGTATGTTCTTTTTATATATCCACTTTAACTTCTGGCTTTAATAAATATTTATTGAAAAAATTAATGAATTATATTTTGGAGAAGGAGATGGTGAGCAGAGTCTTTTTTTTTAGCTGCCGGTATGAACTATTCTTTTGGTTTACTTATTTAGGTAGCTTAGTAGCTTAGTACCTCGAACTGACAAAGTTTTCTTACTAACACAGAATTCAGAGCCTTGGAGTACATAAGGAGGGACCAGTAATCATTATTGCTAGGAAACGTGAATAAGCAATAGGTTTTTCATTTTGAGGCATCTTTTGTAATAGCCAATTAATCTAAAGCTTTCATTAAATAGCACTGAACAGTGATCATCAAACTTCCTCAGTTTACCATATTCTCTTACATCTAGAAAGAAGTCTCCACATTCATAGGTTCCAACTCCTAAGATCATGAAAGGATCTTTAAACTCTATTATGAAATTCCATTAAGCCCTTACTCAGATTTTCCATTTATTTTTTAGAGTTGTGTCTTTTAAAAATTTCTTTAACCATAGTTTAGGATGAGCTTCAGCACTAGCTTCACTATGCAGGGTAATGTTTTTAGAACATCAACACCAGCACCACAGTCCTGGCTTTGAGTTCTGAATTACATAGCTGTGTGACCTTGAACATGACCGTCAAATTCTTTAACTTCTATTTCTAGGGTATAAAGTCATCCTTATAAAATGGAAATAGTGCTGCTTTACCTCTTGCTAATTAGATGCCAGTATAGAATGAGGTAATATCATGATCATCAGTAATTATTATTTATGGCTCATCCACTGAGGTTAAGGAAATAGAAGAGTTAAAAAGGATGTTAGCCTTTCAGAAAGAATAGGCAATCACAGAATAAACATACATGTAAATAGAAAATGAAGAGATTCTCAAAATCAGTAGTAGTAAAGGAAAAGTAAAATTACATAGCATAGCATGGGAGAATTTTGTTCCAAAATTTTCTTTATGATGAAGTCAAAAGTGTGGGGCAATAAGCACTTTAAGGCACAGTAGGAGGGAGGGTATACTAGCACATCTTTTTGAGGAAGAAAATTTAGCAGCAGTTCAAAAATCCAAATGCACATGTTTTTTGACCCAGAAATTTTACTGTTAGAAATCTATCCTAGAATGATTTTTAGCCAAATGGTGAACAGATGTAGCAATCCCCTTTCACCCCTCCATCCTCCCCAAAAAACCATGCTGATACAAAATAACAAATACATGCTAATCAAGTTAAAAAATAAAGAGATACACACATGAAATAAAAAAATCATCAGTTTCCAGAACTAGAGAACTAAAATCCAACATGAAAAGTTGGTAAAAATAATAACAGTAATGATACGGATTTTGACCTAAGAACACGGATGTTTTCATGCTTTCTGATGCACAGACACACCTGCGGCCAAGTGAGACAGAGCTGGAACCGAGCATCTGATATGAAGTTTCTAGGGAAAAAAGGAGATCCAAGAAAAAGGGATCAGGAACCCTCTATTCCTTGTCCTTCCAAAGTATCCAAGGAGCTTTCTGTCTGTCCAGTCATGGATATACACACACATACATACATATTTTAAACGCCTACTGTAAGGATTTGGAGGTAAAATCTATTAGTCATCCTATTTTAAGTAATGGAGACAAGATTTGAAAACCTAGAAATATTTTCAGGTTTAAGATTCACTTAATTGTTATGCTGGCCTTTTTAAAAAATGCAAATGATAGCCACATAACCAAAAATATCTTTTTCTTTTGGGGGGAATTGAAAGTAAAGTTGAAGGACAAATTTTTCACTGTGCTGAAACAACTGTCTAGAATTCTATTGCCACGTTAAGGCCACTGGCAGTCTTCGTTTCTGAAACCTTTATCTTAGTCACTTAAGGAAACAATTGCAATGAAGGGAGTTAGCAGATCTAAAAAAAATTGCATTTGCAACTCAAGAACAGGAGAAAAAACAATTTCAGAAAGGTTATTATTTTTTAACTTATTTTAAATAATTACAGAGATAAAAGAAGGAACAGAAATTTCAGTAAAAATAAGTACTGTAACAAAATGGATGAAAAAGAATGAAGTAGAAAATATATACTATTGTGTGTGTGTAGATATATATATCATTTGGAGTAAAAAATACATATCATTGAAATAAAAACTCAGCTGATTAAATAACAGGTGGACATAGGTGAAATGAGAATAAGGAAGTGGGAAGAACGGGAAATATATAACATCCATCTAGGATTCCTTGATTGAGAGAATCGGGACAAAAAATACCTCTGGGTGACATACAACAGAAAATGTCCAAAATTGGAAAGGACATGGTTGCTCAGACTGTGTTGCAAGCAGCACAGTGAATTCTGAATAAGAGAAACAAAGCAGAAGTCCTCTTAACTGGATCAGTTCTCTTGACTGACTCAGAAAATTAATATGCCTCCATTCTTTTTAAATGATTTTTATAGTGTGGTAAATATTTAACTAGGAAGTGACCTTCTGGTGTATCAGTGCACTGTGGCTCCCACCAATGAAATTCTGTTCTTAAAGAGAGAATTGTGTTTTGTCCATAACTATAAAAGGGATTATATATATAATGTTAATTGTCTAAACCAATAAAATATTAGTGTAAAACAAAGAATTGTGTCAAGAAAAACTAAACTGAATGCTTTAGGGAGACTCCATAAAGACATGCCACTTAGAAAATTAGATGTGAAATAAGGTTTGGGCACAAGAAGTGTAAAACTGAGGTTAACAGTCATAAATATCTGGAACCTAGTAAACACAAACATCTCCAACAATGTCTTTAGTTCTTACCTCCACTACAAAGACTGAAATTGGAAATGGTAGATAATCTATTATGTGTGGTTCATGAAAGATAACAGGAAAATGTGGCTAGCAGACCCATGTCAAAGGAAAGGCTTTGTGCCACATCAAAAACTTATCAAATAACACAAATTTATATATTTCAATTTAAGCAAAATATTTTAGATGAACATTAATCACGTGTTAAAATGATTCTCAGCTTTAGTGCCTTATTCATTTCCTCATTGAGCTAATGGTTCTGATGAGAGATCATTCTCCAAAAAACAAAACAAAACAAAACAAAACTGTATCAATGATCAACTATAGACCTCAAAGTCATACAAAAATTACCTACCAAGAAAAACAAATACACCAATAACAAAGCTCATATCAGCAATTTTATCTAAGAATCCACTACCATATCCAAGGTCATGAAGGTTTCTACATGTTTTCTTCCAGAAGTTTTAGGTTTTTAGATCATATATTTAAATTATTGTTCTAGCACTCTCTGTTGGAGACTATCCTTTCCCTATTGAATGGGATTGGTGTTCTTATAAAAAATCAATTGACCATAGATATATAAATTGATTTTGAGACTCTCAATTCTATTCCTTCTTTTTTTTAGGTTAGTTTTTAAATTTTAAGTCTAGTTAGTTGACAGATAGTAAATATTTGTTTTAGGTGTAGAATTTAATGATTCATCACTTACATACAATACCCAGTGCTCATCACAACCAGTGCCTTCCTTAATATCTATCATCCATTTAACCCAGTCCCCCACCATCTGGCCCTCCAGCAACCTTGTTTGTTCCCAAAGTTAAGAATCTCTTATGGTTTACCTCCCTCTCCATTTTTATCTTATTTTATTTTTTTTCCCTTTCCTATCTGTTTTGTTTCTTAAATTCCACACATGAGTGAAATCATATGATATTTTCCTTTTTCTGACTGACTTATTTCACTTAGCATAATTTCACTTAATATAATACAGTCTAGTTCCATTCATGTTGTAGCAAATGGTAAGAGTTCGTTCCTTTTGATGGCTAAGTAATATTCCATTGTATATGTATGTGAGTTTGTGTGTGTGTGTGTGTATATATATATATATATACACACATAGCATTGCTTCTTTCTCCATTCATTAGTTGATGTATAGCTGGACTCTTTCCATTATTTGGCTATTATAAATAATGCTGCTATAAACAAACATAAGGTTACATGTATCCCTTTGAATTAGAGCTTTTGCATTTTGGGATAAATACCCAATAGTGCAACTAATGGATTGTAAAGTAGTTCTTTTTAACTTTTTGAGGCAATTCCATACTGTTTTTCATAATGACTGTACCAGTTTGCATTCCCACCAACAGTGCACACTCCTTTTCCTCTACATCTTTGCCAACATGGTTGTTACTTGTGTTGTTGATTTTAGCCATTCTGATAAGTGCAAAGTGATATCTCATTATAGTTTTGATTTATATTTCCCTGATGATGAGTGATATTGATTATCTTTTCATAAGTCTATTGGCCGTTTGGATGTCTTTGGAGAAATGTCTGTTCATGTCTTCTGCCCATTTTTTAATTGGATTATTTGTTTTTTGGGTGTTTCATTGTATCGGTTCTTTATATATTTTAGATATTAACCCTTTATTGGATAAGTCATTTGCAAATATCTTCTGCCATTTATAGGTTGTCTTTTAGTTTTTGTTGATTATTTCCTTTGCCGTGAAGAAACTTTTTATTTGATGTAGTCTTAGTTTACCTTTGCTTTTATTTCCCTTGCTTCAGGGGAGAAATATCTAGAAAAATGTTGCTATGGCTGATGTCAGACATATTTCTGCCTGTGATCATTCTTAGGGTTTTTATGATTTCAGGTCTCAAGATCCCATACTTAGATGTTTAATACATTTTGAGTTTATTTTTGTGTATGTCACAAGAAAGTGGTCTGGTTTCAGTCTTTTGCATGTAGCTGACCAGTTTTCCCAACACCATTTGTTTGAGAGATCATCTTTTTCTTGTTAGATATTCTTTCCTGCTTTGTTGAAGATTAATTGACCATATAATTACGGGTTTATTTCTGGCTTTGCAATTCTGTTCCATTGATCTCTATTTTTGTGCCAGTACCATACTGTTTTGATCACTGTAGTTTTGTCATGAGTTTTGAAATTTCGCCTTTTTAGCTAATTTATTACTAAGTATTTTATTCATGTAGATCCTCTTGTAATGAAATTGCATTCTTAGTTCCTTTTTGAATTGTTCATTGCTGGTATATAGAAATACTGCTGATTTTTGTGTGTTGATCTTATACCCTATAACTTTGCTGAATTCATTTATTACCTCTCGTAGCTTTCTCATAGTTTCTTTGAGATTTTCTATATACTGTATAGGATCATGCCATCTACAGATATAGTTCTCCTTCTCTCCCTTCCTTTACAATTTGAATACCCTTCCTTCTTTGTCTTGTCTAATTGTTCTAGCTAGGACTTTCAATATAATGTTGAATAGCACTGATGAATTTTGTTTTGTTTTATTCTTGATCTTGGTGGGAAAACTTTCCATCTTCCACCATTAAGGTGTTAGCTACAGGTTTTTCATAAATGCCCTTTGTCATGCTGATGCACTGACTTTTAAAAATAGGAAATTATATTTGAGTATTTGAAAAAGAAGAGAATTAAAGAAGATGATTGAAAGAATTTCCATTAAAAGTTAGAAATTCTCAGATTTGGTTTTCAAAAATTCAATGCATGTAACCCTGAATAGTTGTAATCATAAAGGATACATTGGAAAATACTTTAAAAATAAGTTAGAAAAATGGAAAAAAATATGTATTAGACTAACCCAAAGAAAGCTCGTCTACATTTTTAATAACAGGCACAATAAAATTTACAGAATCCTGGTCTACATGCTCTTGGAAGGATACCAGCTTATAGAATTAATGGGAGTAGGAAGAAGACATTGCAAACACCAAGAAACAAGGAAGCTCAGAAGAAAACCAGGAAGTAGGAAATGTTTTAATACGCTTGTGCAGTAAGTAGTAGTCTGGCCAGTGTGTTGCCACAGCTGCCACAACTACCATTACCTCTGTTGCTGCTACTGTGAGGAGTCTGACTCTCAAAATTCCTAATTTCTTGGCTTACTCACTTACTGTTCAGAGTCCCAGGAGCTCATATCTAGCTGACTGAGCTTGCACCTCATGCTGCCCCTGGCTGTTAAAAGAAGCTTGTAGGAAGGCTTGGATTCTCTGGTGGAGGCAGGTGCTAGGAAGTGGTCTCTGGCCAAATGATCAGTTGAAGAGGAGAGGAAATTCACAGAAAGTAGACTTGGGAGACTTTATGAAGAATAATATGTCAAATTTTTTTAAATGTCTGGAAAGAGACAAACAATTAGAAGCAATTAGCAGTGTGGAAGTGAAGCTATAGACTAAACAGTGTTTTGAAAATTCTATATACATATATACTGTTTTGCAATTTTTTAACGATGAAATTGCACTCAGGCATGGCTTGTGTATTTTTAAAAATAGGTTTTAAAATTATACTTAAAAAAGAACTTTTGCCTTTAAGAGTGAGAATTATATACCCACAGCACTTTTAAACTTTCATGGGGATAATTGATGAAAAACTCGCTTCAGCAAAATTCAAGGGAGGAGAAATCTCCCTGGGACTGCAGAGATTTCACCGTTGGCTAATCTACTTTTTTTTTTTTTCCTTGAAATGCGTTGGCTTCATCTACCTTTAGAAGTTCCTTCTGTTGAAAACTCTGGATGATTTTTTTTCTCTCTCTGAAGCCAGCCAGATACTTTGTAGTCAAATAAATTGTCAGAAAAATTGCTGTATCTAGAGATTTTTTCTGTAGTAAAAATGTGGCCACTGCCTTCTCAGAGTAGCTCATCATTTGAGATTATATTTTAAAAAACCATCAAAAATAAAAGCTGCATTATATAAATTTTGAATTAGCCATGCTCTTAGGGAAATTTAGTTCTACATATGTGTACGAGTGCTGGTATGTGTGTGCATGCATGCATATGTACGTGTGTGTGTGTGTGTGTGTGTTAGTCTTAGAGAAAGACACAAAGACAGAGACAGAGAGACCAAGAGACAGACGCAGAAGGAGAGAAAGACTCACTCTAATTCTGTGAGGCCATTCTAGATATTTATATTCCAAGAGAAATGACCTGGAGTATAAAGGTCAATGAAATTTTTACCTTTACTTATTTAACACTGAAACTGAAGTTAGTTGTGTACAACATAAACCAAGAGGGTCACATTTTGGAGGTCTCTTCTGGGAAACCTGGGTACTCATTCACTGATGATTTGACTCATCCTTTTATTCCTTTGGCAAATCTCTATTAAGTGATTCTTCGGTGACAGTTTTCATGCTAGACAATGAGGACCCAGAGTGAATCAAACATGGCAGAGAGGAGAGACATGCAACTAAGCAGACAACTGATATAAAGCAGTGTGATGTGTGCTAGGATGTCCTGATGCTTTGAGAGCTCAGAAAGAAGACATGAATTCTAGACTCTAGTAAAGATTTGGTGGGGGAGAGTATCGGGATGTGTCAAGAAAGCAAACTTGGACTGAGTCTAAAGAGTGAAAAATATAAAAAAAAAAAAGAGTGAAAAAATAGTAGAAGAAGAAAAGAGATTTTAAATAACTAATTGACAGGGTGAGATCTCTCAGAGATTCTGAGGCAACCAGACAGAAGATTTTAGGGACATCGTTGTTTTTAATGGGTAGGGAAGATTTCTACTTGAAGCATCCATGACTCTGAATTGGTAATAAAGGATCTATAGTGGATATCTGGTGTTTTTTTCCTGGGAACTATGATCTGAATTCCATTTGGCAAATTAGTTCATACACACACATACACACACACACACACACACACACACACACACACACACATACACATGCACACACAGCATTCCTGAGGTGGAACACAGCTATCTTGGACCCACCACTAATATCCATCCTTTTAGCCACAGTAATTGGTCAAGTGTTGAATAAAAGATCCAATCATAACTAAAGTAAACTTACTTGGCAGTTCCCAGGAAAGAGATGTTCACTCTTCTCTGTTAGGCCTAAAACCTGAGAAAACGTTGGGGCTGGAGCTCCAGGCAACCTCTTGCTACCATGTGATCCTTAATGCTGAAGCCAATATGACAGAAGGCAGAGTAAAGAGATGGAAAAAAACCAACTCCTAATTATATTTTCTGGGCCCTGAATTCAGTCTTGTTCTTTTATGTGAGCCAATAAATTCCCTTTTAGCCTAAGTAAGTTGGTTGTATTTTCTTTCACTTGCAACCAAGAGTTCTAATTGATGCAATTCCTAAAGAAGAAGATGTAGGGTGCGGGGTGGGGTAGAAGGGAACAAGCTAATATTTATTAAGCAACTATTTTGTCCCTGCAATGTAAAGCTGGATGCTGCTATTTTCTTGTTTTTAAGTAAAGTCCACAGTATTCTAGGAACCAAATGAAAGTGTCTTAGCATAAAGATCTGCCTAACTGTAAATTCTATTCATTTTACATTATGCTGTGCTATCAGTTTGAGGTTTATTCTAGGCTGGCATTGTTAATAAATGTCATATAAAAAAAATCCTTAATATGTAAGCAAAACATTAAACATACTTACATGTTGATATTATATGTCTTCTGTAAATGGTTCAAAGTATCTGATAGGAGAGCACCTACAGCATGAACTAAGGATGGTTAAAATTATGCTTTGGTATGTAGGTAACATTTTCAACTCTATACAATGTATTGACCTATAGTTTTTGAGAATTTGATTTGTGCTTCTAAATTTTGGAAAGAGATGTTATTCCATGTGTGTTGGCATTAGAGATTCATACTACACATGGATATGTGACTGATAAAGAAAAAATTTTTTATAAAAAAAAAGACTTTAGGGGCACCTGGGTAGTTCAGTCAGTTAAGTATCTGACTCTTGATTTTGGCTCAGGTCATGAGATCAAGCCCCGCATCGGTTTTGATGCTGGGCCAGGAGTCTCCCTAAGATTCTCTCTCTCCTCCCTCAGCTCTCCCACCTGCTCATGCTCTCTCTCTTTCTCTAAATAAATAAATAAATAAAAATAAATAAATAACAAAAATCCTTCAGGCTTTAATAGTTCTTCAGTAAACAACAAAGAAAATCAGAATGATTTAAAGTAAATGGGATTACTGACAATTATAAATTTCTAAACATAATTATGAAGTACCCTTTCCAAGATTAAATAAGTAAATATTTTGGAAACTACCATATATGAGTTAAAACACTAAATTTGTGTCATTACCTCTGCTATAATTTTCTTTTGAGAATGAGAATTTTATAATATCCTGGAATTAAAACAAAATGTTAGAATGCATTTGATGCTGTGCTTAAAACTAGGACCTGACTCAGAAACATCATTGTTACTATTTAATAACTATGTGAAATAAAAGGAAATAAAGCCCTATTCACATACAAAGGATGGATGTTTTTGTCATATTATATTATAAAAGTGTACAATAATTATTTGCTTTAGATATTTTAATTCTTTTACTATTCTTAATTATAGAATGATTTAATTTCTTTAGAAATACTTTTGTTCAGTTATAGAATTTTTTTTTTTTACATTTTTTATTAACATATAATGTATTATTTACCCCAGGGTACAAGTCTGTGAATCATCAGGCTTACACATTTCACAGCATTTGCCATAACACATACCCTCCCCAGTGTCCATATCCCTATCCACCCCCCCACCTCCCAGCAACCCTTA
>CM052798.1:139642879-139662634 GCA_028533885.1 Nasua narica
GAATGCCTTATGTGGCCACGCTCGAAGGGCCGCGGCCACGGTCTAGGGTAAGCTCCAGCTGAAAACGCACTGCGCGGCTCTTTCTCTGCCGCCGGCTTCTCCGCCCTGATATCTGGGAGCTCTGCCGCACTCAGACACCCCCGGTCTCTTTATGCTCTCGCGGGTCCTGAAACCACTCTGTTCCCGCAAGGGCCAGACCTCTGGCCTAGCCTCTGGAGCGATGTCCCTCAGCGGAGCGGACTCTAAAAGTTCCGATTTTGTGCTCCGCGGCTCTGCGGCTGCAGGGAGCCGGCCCCTCCCCCCGCGGTCTCTCTTCCCGTCGCTTTGGAATCACTTTTCCAAACGTCCTACCTTTCCGAAGGTGGTCGATTTTCTGCTCCTAGACTTGCTCTTCTTCCTCTCTTCTCCCTCCTGTTGAGTATGCTGGCTTTTAAAATGATTTATTAACTATCTAGATGAACTTCTGGGTTCCGACTCTATCTCAACCTCCTACTTGTCCGCCATCTTGCTCTGTCAGCCTATTCCATCAGTTATAGAATTTTTAAAACATATGAATAAATTCATTTTTTTGCAGCAATTATTTCATCTGAGACCATTTTTGTTGCCTTCTATAATATAAAGGAGACTTTTATTTTCTGTGTGCCTATGGGTTTTAGATGTGAGAGAAATTGCATGATGGTTCTTCATGTTAAAATGTGGGGAGGTCTTGTAGAAAGCTCTCTAGATGTTCATTGGTCCCTCTTTTGTCACAGGGACATATGAGTGTCTGGGATATTGGCAACATGGGGATTGTCCTCACAGGCTATGTAAAAAGTAAATGAAACAAAGTCTTGCATATTGGAATAGCAATGTACAATGTGTTGGCTGCTTTATAAAAGTTCTAGACAGGACCAGTTTTATAGCTTGCAACTTCTGCAATCACTCAGGGCCCTCCGCTTAATGTTCTGCTGTAACTGTCTTAGATTCTTAATAATCTTTGATGATGGGACACTGAATTTTCATTTTGCACTTGGCTCCATTAATTATGTAGCTGATCCTGCTTCTAGGAGTGCATATTAATGAAATGAGGGTAATATTCTTGCTCTTGTAATACTTATATTTTAATAGGAGAGACATAAAATAAACAGCATAACAAAGTATGAAATAAACAACTAAGGGATACACCCTCAGGAGAAAAATGAGGACTGGAATGGGGATAGAAAATATATGTGTGTGTAGGAGGGTTGGAGGGGTGAAGTTTGAAATTTTAGACAAGTTGGTCAGAAAGTCCTCAATGAAAATGTGACATTTGACTAATGATCTGAAGATAATTAAAGAGTGAAGCATACTGAAATATGATAGAAAAGTCTTCCAGACAGAAGGACCAGCTTGGGCAAAGGCCTTGAGGCAAAGTGTACCTAGAACAGTGATCTGACTAGTGTAGCTGGAGAAGACACGGGAGGGGAGAGTAATAGTAGATGAGGTCAAAGAAGGTGGTGGAAGACTTTGGATTTATTCTAAGTGAGATGGGAAGCTGTAAGATGGTTTAGGCAGAGTAATGATATTATCTGAAAGGATCACAGTGGCTGCTATGGGAGAGCCAGGTCAGCAGGACAAGAAGAATAACTAATAACATGCCAATGAAGACCATGTACATTGTTTCCTCAGGAGACTACACATTCTGTGGTTCCCAGATTCTGTTGAAGCTGGGTCTTGCTGTAGTAAAAGCTCGAATGAGGTTGATTATTTCTAGATTTCATTTTGAATCCTATCTTCTGGATTCAGTCACCTTATCTTGGGCTTTGAGATTTCTCTTTCTTTCTCTTTCTTCACATCCTTCTCAGCGTCTTACCCCCATATCTTTTTCAGCATCATTCTTCCTCAATGGGCAATCCTTTCTTGTCTGTGGGCCTAGAGGAGTTGAGCCCTATCAAGGGTATGCATCACAACAAACGCTACCCAAAAGAGAACAAATAAAGAACTGATTACTTAGCCTAACACTCTCTTTTAAAGCTAAGGATAGCATTGGAAGACAAAGAAATCAATCAGTAAGAAGAAAAAAGGCCCATTATTCAGTACTCTAATTACTTGGGAGTTATCTGGAAATACAGATTCTAAGGAGGAGGAGTGAGAAGATGATCAGCGTGACTAGTGAATGGAAACTTTTTGCAAAGGTGAGGAGAATGCTTGTAGGTGGCAATGGAAGGATGTGAGAGTGTACCTTATCCTTAGGAGACTACAGGAAGGGCATGCACATATACAGTCCCACCAATGAGTTGGTAATTGTCGGACAGAACTCCATCTCTGCCTTATACTATTTTCTCATTGGTTTTCCTTCTCTTTGCCAACCGGTGCTGCCCTGTTGCTGACATAAACCTATGCTCTGTACTTTATCAAGGCCCAGTGGCCAGCACTATTTGATGATCACACATATGATACTACAGCTTAAAAGCCCTTATAGACAAATCTAATCAGCTTTATTTGGGTCAAATGTCTAACTCTGACCCAGAAAGTTTTGGTCATTAGGATCAAGGTCAGAACAGCCTTCTGGGAGTGGTAGGTAATATGTTGCTTAGGAAAAAAAGAATTACCTGAGGAGAATGCTGAGATTCTCTAGTTTACTGTCTAATCATTATGTGCTTTGTATTATATACACTTTACTATAAAGGATTTTAAAATCTACTCACCAATTTGTAGTCTAGACAGGCTATAGATATATACAGAGAAAGGATTTTTTGTACTACCACTTTGTGGCAAAGATTAACTCACTTCATCCCTCTGTGTTGACCTCAGGATAAATACCACTCATAAATCAAATCATCTGTTTGGATGTCACATTATGTAACATGAGCAATTGTTCTTTTCTTCAATCATTATAACTTGGAAGCAAAATTTGGTAAGTAAGGATACCATGTTATAGTACAACTATATAGATATATGTTTGCTGGAGACCAAACTTTTCTTTATGTTGTTGGGTTCAACTGTTTGTTTACTAAATCCTGCAAGAGACAAAATCAGGTTGCATTTTAATATTTGTTATATAAGATTATTTCTTTTAATGTTTTCTTAGTTCCAAACTAAAGATAGATTATCAAATGACTTCTGAATAAGAACTTACAAACTATCTCAAACATTTCTCCTAAGTACTAACACACCACAAATCTCTTTTTCCCAAAGGATGACAAATAGCATCTGAGCAATTTTTATCCTCTTTCCTGAGTGTTAAATTTAATATTCTTAAATTACACACTATAATGATTTAATCTTGAACTCTATCAAAGGATACTTAGGTTACTTTATTTTATTTCTAAGAGTATTTGCTGTATTTAGTTTATAATTGGTAGAACATATACAAAACCATACATATTATATTACCAACATTGAAAAATAGAGGAGGAAGTCTGGTAATTAGTAGACAGATATTTTGAATATACACTCTGGTTAAAATTTTAATTCTCATAAGCTTTATGTTTTATGTCTATGAATACTTCATTTTTAGGATAGATTTTAAAGTAAGAGGGAAGACGTTCTTAAGGTTATTTGTGCTGTACTTTGTTTCAAAACATTACTGTACATTCTCAACCTTTCTTTACAGTTATGCTCTTACCAATGGTATCAGGTATTTATTGCTCTGTGACAAATTGGCCCAAAACTCAGATGCTTAAAATGATAAATATCTATTATCTCACAGTTTCTGTGGGTCAGGAATTCATTTGCAGCTTGACTACTTCCCTCTGACTCAGGGTCTCTCACAGGCTACAGTCAAGGTGTCAGTTGGGGCTGCAGTCTCATCTCAAGGCTTGACTGGAGAAGGGTCTGCTTCCTAGCTCAGGCAGGTAGTTTGAGTCCCAAAAACCCAAGATTTAGTCCCTCTTGGACTGCTTGACTGAGGGTTTCAGTTCCTCACTGGATGTTGGCCATATGGGCCTCTCTTCAGTTCCTCACTAGATGTTGGCCATATGGGCCTCTCCATAGGAAAGCTCACAGCATAGCAGCTTACTTACTTACCTTAGAGCAAGAGATGAGAGAGTGAGAGAGAGAAAGAGAGAGAGAGAGAGAGAAGAATCTATAGTCTTTTTGTAACCTAATTTCAATAGTGACTATCACTTTTGTATTATATTCATTAACTGTGTCCAGCCCATGCTCAAAAGAAGGGATTTATAGAAACATGAATAGCAGGGGGCAGAGATCATGTGGAATCATTTTAGAGGCTACCTACCACACTAATAATTGTAACAAGTAGTAAACAGCTACTATTAGAGCAATTTTTAGGAGTTTTGTAGAAGTTTCAACTGAAGGATAGATGAGTGACAACCTACCTATGTGGTATAGCTTTTCTGCAGAAGTCAGAAACCTAGGTTCTAAAACTAGCTTTATCACCTGTGACTTTGGATGATTCATACTATAGATCTTTCCCAAGCCATAATAAGGCCCAATGAGGTAGTCTCAAAAACACAGCTGAGTATAGAAATGAGGTGGAGTAGCCAAGAGCTGCAAAATATGTGGCAGAGGGAATCCAAAAGACAGTCTCCAAATAAAATGGTGAGAACATTACCCTGATATTAAGCCAGGCAGAAAACACACCAAGAAAATAAAAAATACAGGCCAATATCACTGATGAGTGTAGGTACAAACATTTTCAGCAGAGTACTAGCAAACAAAATTCAATAACACATTAAAAGGATCATACACCATGAGTAAGTAGGATTTATCCCTGGGATGCAAAAATCATTCAACAATCAATCGGATACATTACATTAACAGAACAAAGGATTAAAATCATGAATCATCTCAACAGATAAAAAGCATTTAACAAAATTCAACATACTTTCATGATAAAAACACTAAAAAAACCACAAGAATAAAAGAAAATTACCTCAATATAATCAAGGCCTTATACGAAAAGCTCATAGCTAACATTACACCCAGTGGTAAAAAAAATGAAATGCTTTCTCTAAGATCAAGAACAAAATAAGGATGCCCACCCTTTTTTGATCTGTTCAACACAGTACTAAAAGTCCTAACTAGAGCAATTAGGCAAGAAAAATAAATGGAAGACATCAAAATCAGAAAAGGAGAAGTAAAATTATTTATTTTTGTAGATGACATGGACTAAAGAGTCCATGTAAAAAAGTTAGAACTAGTAAACAAATTTCACAAATTTGCAGGATAATAATGAACATATAGAGCTTAGTCATGTTTCTATACACTAACAACAAGCAATCTGAAAATTATATTAAGAAAAAAATCCCATTTATAATAGCATCAAAAAGAATAAAATGCTTAGGAATAGACTTGACCAATTACCTAAAAGACCTGTACACTGAAAACAATAAAACTGCTGAAATTAAGGAAGACACTAATAAATTGAAAGGCATCTGTGTTCACGTTTTGAAAGACTATTATTAAAAATGTCCATTTTCCCAAAGCAATCTACTATACAATACAATCTCATCAAAATCCCAATGACATTTTCTTTCAGAAAAGGGAAAAAAAATCCCAAAATTCATATAGAACTAGAACGGCTTCTAAATAGTCAAAACGACCTTGAGAAAGAATAACAAAGCTAGAGACCTCACATTTCCTGACTTCAAAACATACTGCAAAGCTTTAGTAGCCAAGAGTATAGTACTGGCATAAAGACAGACATATAGAACAATGGAATGGAATCAAGTATAGAACACAGTAATAAATCCACACATTTATAGTCAAATGATCTTCCAACAACAATGCCAAGACTACACAATAAGGAAAGATATTCTTTTCAACAAATGGTGCTGATAAAACTGATAATCCACATGCAAAAGAATATAATTGGACCTTTATCTCACGTCATATACCAAAGTAAATTTAAAATGAACTAAAAACTCAAATGTAAGATCTGAAACTATAAAACTCCTAAAAGAATAAAGGAAAAAACCTTTATAACATTGCTTTCAATGATGATTTCTTGGATATGAAACCAAAAGCACGATAATAATAGCAAAAATAGACAAGGTGGGACTACATCAAACTAAAAAACTGTGCAGTAAAGGAGACAATCCATAGAATTAAAAAGCAACTTAAAGAATGGGAAAGAATGCAAACCATATGTCTCAGAGAGGGTTAATTTCCAAATTATATAAGGAACTTCTACAACTTAATAGCAAAAAGACAAATAACTCAAATTAAAAAAAAATAAGCAAAGGACTTGAATAGATTTTTTCCTAAAGAAGACATATGGATGATCAACAGATACATGAAAATGTGCTCAATATCACTAATTATCAGGAAAATGCAAATCACTAATAATATGGGATATCATCTCACACCTGTTACAATGGCCAGTGTAAAACAAAAACAAAACCCAGAAAATAACAATTGTTGGTGTAGATATGGAGAAATTGGATTCCTGCACACTGTTGGGTAGGAATATGGTCCAGTGTCTATCCAAAATTCTCTAGTCATTCTTCAAAAAATTAAAAATAGAACCAGCATATAATCCATAAATCCTACTTCTGTTTATTTATCCAAAAGAATTGAAAACAGGTTCTCAAGGAGATATTTGCACTTCCATGTTCCTTGCATCATTATTCATAATAAACAGTATAGGGAAACAACCTAAATGTCCATCCATGGGTGAAAAGATAAGAAAAATTTGGTTTATACATAATAATGGAATAGTATTCAGCCTTAAAAAAGAAGGAAATACTTTCACAAGCAACAGCATGGATAAATCTTGTGACATTATGCTAAGTGAATTGTGCCAGTTAGTCACAGAAGGACAAATACTTCATAATTCCATTTATATGAGGTATCTAAAATAGTCAAACTCATAGAAGCCAAAAGAAGAATGGTGGTTGTCAGAGGCTGGAGTTGAGGAATAAGTGGGAGATTGCTGTTCAAGGAGTATACAGTTTCCTCATACAAGATGAAAAAGCTCTAGAGATCTGCTGTACAACAATGTACATGTAGTTAATATACTATAAAATACACTTAAAATTTTGTTAAGAGGGTGGATTTCACATTAAGTGTCCTTTACCACAATTTAAAAAATAAGAATAGATTACAAGCAATTGATAAATTAAGAAGAGTTTCTTGATAGGACTAACAAAATGATGAAGTTAAATTATTTCCCAAACAAACAAACAAAATTGTAAAAGTTATAATCAGATTAGAATATCGTATAATTAGTGAAGTGACTTTCTTCTGTAAACTGGGTTTGTAGGCTAAACAAATCTTGTTTATGCTCTGGTAATTTGTGGCCTCTGGTTTAAGTATGTGTTAAAGCTTTCCAGTCAGTGTGGAACCTCTTCCCTTACCCAAAGAAGGGCAGGGGTGTCTGGCACTTTCTATTCTACTTCTGCATAAACTCTATCTTCTGTTTCTTTTAACATTTCCACCTTTGAGTTCCAAAACACAGAACTCTTGCCAGTGAAAAGCAATAGTTGTCTAGGTTATGATAAAATTTGAAGCCAAGAATTTGTCTTATTTGTTGCTCTCTCTGTGTTCTTTTATATTTTTCTTTATGAAACGAATGTCCCAGAAGCAATGAAAAAAACTGAGTCAAAGAGAGATGGAGAAAGGCCGCAGATTTTGAGACAAAAGGACAATAGATAATATTTAGTGTTATGCAACTAAATTTATTGTATAAACAATAGAGAAAATAAAACAATAAATACAAAAAAACTGGAAAAAAAGGCAGAAAAGGGGATAGGTTTTATAAGTAAATCCTTGTCTTTATTGTATGGTCATCAGTTGACAGCGTATTAAATTTTTAATTGATTGGGATACCTGGGTGGCTCAGCAGGTTAAGCATCTATCTGCCTTCAGCTCAAGTCATGATCCCAGAGTCCTGAGATCAAGTCCCGTATTGAGTTCTTTCCTCAGCTAGGTGTCTGCTTCTCCCTCTGTCTGCTGCTCCCCCTCCTTGTGCTCTTTCTCTCTCTCTCTCTCTCACTCTCACACACGACAAATAAATAAATAATTTAAAATTTTTAATTGATTATTAATCTTTAAAGTAAAGGAGGTAATCATTAGAATTTTTTAAAATTAAATAATGTATTTAGAACATTTTGCTTCATGCAAGTGAAATGAGAAGGGGAGGTGTGAATTAGGTAAATGTTACTTTTCATTACAAATATTTATTATATTTATATTTGGGGGGTATTTATATGTATTACTTGATAGGAATTTAATATTTTGGAGAACAGATAAAAGCTACTGGCAGTTTGAATAAATAGGTCTAGGGAGACACAATCAAACACATCTTGAAGAGAATATTGCCCCTTTTTGGAAAAAAACAGATAAAGGGTATTTTGGGTTTGCAAAAAGTAGCAAAGCCAAGACAGGAATGGAGTATAGAGACATGAAAAGTGAGAAGAGTTAAGTTGCTCTGCATAATTAGAGAAACTATGCTCATTAGGAGAAAACTTTTTTCCTATGAGTGTAGATGGTGTGCAGAGAGAAGACTCAATGGGAAGAAAACAATCTGAAAGATTTGGTCTAAATGCAATGGTAGCATGATACAATCAAGGATAGTGGTGGTGGTGATGGTGGTTGTGGGGAAACCAGTGAGGGATTCTCTGTGATGAACTGAAATTTAAGAACACTTAAATGATAATGACATTAAGTATCATAATAATAAATACTTAAATAATACTTAATGATATTAATTTTTTGACTTTTTCATTATAGTCATTCCCTGTATCTATAGAAAGTCTTACATAGGATAGCCATCTGTTGGTAATGCCTAAAGGAGAACAAAGATGGAATATGTGTTCAGTCTTACTTTAGGGTAGTGAATGGAATAGTGGCTGCCAATGTACTGTGCTTCTTTCTGCAGTTTATATGATTACAGGAAGTGACTAGAAGAAAATTGAACATGTTCATGGTAGAGTGGAGAGATACAGAAGCCAAGCAAGTGAGAATAATCAATGAATGAAAAGAAAAAAAATGTTTTCTTCTAAATGAAATTATTGAAGTTAATGGATTTGTGGCTATAAAATCAGGTTACACTTGCTTGCAGAATTAAAGTAAGAAACTAAATTATTTTCAAGACTATTATTTCATCACTAATTGCTATGGCTAGTTCTACAAAGCAGTCATTGAGGTAGACTTCCTTATTTGGCCCTATACTCATAGAATGCATACTTATTTAACTTGGGGTTTTTTTTGTTTGTTTTGTTTTCTTTCTTTCTTTAAGTCTTTCATCAATCTGTGGTTTCTCTAAAGTTTTCCACAAATACTTTCTATGCAGCCCTCCCTTTGGACTTGTCAGAATCTCGAGATCTGTTTTTTTTTTCCTGGACTTGGCCAGCTCTCTTTGGAGGGGAGTTTCCTCCTGGCTTTGGTCTGCTTCTGTTCCTGAGTACTTTTGGCTTGGAAAAAGCTCCTTATGAATGTAGTTGTCTCTCTCAGATTCTCTGTCCAAACATGAAATTCAATAGTCATTTTATGATAGGGATATATTTTTCTTAATGTTAGAAATTTTTTCTCCTTTTGTTCCATTACTTAATATTTTTTATTGATTTAGTTGCTTCATTCTATCTTCAGGATACTGCTTCCATCTGACTAGGATGCAGTCTTCTGTCCTACAAGCTGTATATAGTCTATGCAAAATTAAAACTATTACCAAGATAGCATTTGCTTTGAGGCACAATCTGTTGTCAACAGAGTATACAGAACTCTGGTTTGATGATAAGGATAATTTTGGATAGAAACAACTCAAGAGATGTTGAATCAAGAGATCTTAATTTAAGTCCTGCCTCCCTCTCTGACATAACATGATATTGAACAAAATCTTTGATACACTGCATATAATCTAATTGACCTGAGATCCATTTTTATGAGTTTGGTATGTTTTTATTTTATTGGAGAAAGGGTTTTCCTTTTTATATATTTTGTAGAATATAGTATATGTAATATATATTCAAGAAATTTAATTATCTTATGCATAGTTGAGGATTTGTTCAAATACATATTTGAAATATATTTATAGAGTTTGTCTAATAATTATTATATATTATGATTATTATTAACATCTCTGCAACTGATTCTTAGTTTCTATACTTGATTTTGAACTGTAGAACAATTCTTTATGCATGATCAGGGAAGTGATATAAAACTGGAGCAATGCACATCTCATGCAACTCTATGGATCTGATGCAGCCTTGCAGTATATGTGATTCCTTATTTAAGTCTATACCATATTTATATTACCAACTTTCTCTCTTTGATATTTGGCCAAAGACAGTTTTGTGGTAGTACTTGGCTGTTCTCCAAAAATTTGGATTTAAAGTTTAGGGAAAGATTCCAGCAAATTTATGGAATATTAAGCATGCATGTTTATCTCTGATCCCTCCACAAACTCCCCACAATGAGGTTTCAACCTACACGGATCAAGGGAAGAGGCAATGAAAGCACATGAAAGGTGATAACAAAATTCTAAATGATATAAAGCATTTGGATGAGTGATAACTGACTTAGCAAATCACAAAAAGCTGAAAACTAAGTCCCTTGCCAAGAAGCAAGCTAATTTTCAGAGAATAACTCTGGAAAAACTGAGGAAATTGGAGGCAAGAGATCCTCTGAAGACAGATGGTACGAGGTAGATTAGAAATTTTAAAAATAGGCTAAAATATATATAATTACACCTCTCATATCACCTCTCCCACTTCACACAGCCTAACGGTGGCTCCTCACTCAAATGAGCAAAAGACCACTGTTGTACTTTATGGAAAGGCTGACATAGAATAACTCTGGTCTTGAAGGTATTAAGCATAGCTAAAAGCAGCAGAGTTGTAGGACAATGGATGGACGAAGTAGAAATCTACATAATGATTAGTGATGCTAACTCCCCTCAATCAGCTTAGCTTCACTTTTTTGGTAGCCAGTTTAAGTCACTGAAGGAGTCTGGATAATTTTTCTCTGATAAGACTAGTCCATAAAGAAGACCTATAGATAATAACATTGAGAGGTCCCAAATTGATTTGGCTGGATGTTGGCCCCATCACCTACATGTGATGGGTCTTTTCCTTTGAAAGCCCCACAATTCACATAATGTTTCTAATTAGATTTTTAGAGATTCATTCCTAAATATTAACTGATATTCAAACATCACCAGAAACAGACAATAATGAAGGTCTTTAATAACATAAATTGCAGCATTCACTATGCTCTTAATTAGTTCCTACTGTGTGCTAGGCCTTATTATTGGTGCTGCAGATACAGAAAAGACTAAAACAGACAAAAATCCCAGTCTTTACAGAGCTTAAATTCTAGTAGAGGAAGATAGGTTCACACACAAAAAGCTTAGTCATTAAATAGTATATATAATACTTTTATGAGCAAATTTTACAAAAGGGTTAGCGGAGACAATGCAAGAAACAGAACACACATGTTTAAAATCCTTATCGAAACAAGATGCTGCATTTGCTTCATAAGAATAGAATTCTATACTTTAAAAAAGGGGAGGATCCACAAGAAAAATAAATACAGAAACTAAACAACTAAATAGCAAAAATATTTTAAAATTGATAAAAAATTGGAAATTTGGAAGATAAAGTTCTGTGAATCTTTGAGAAAGAAGACAGAAATGTGGAGAGAATAAAGAAAGAAGAATATTGGAGAATCTGTCCAAGAAGGTAAGCATCAAAAGAGTAAGAGTTCCAGAAAGAAGGAATAAAGAAAATTTTTTAAAAAGAGGAAATTATCAGGGCGCCTGGGTGGCTCAGTGGGTTAAGGTCTCTGCCTTCAGCTCAGGTCATGATCTCAGGGTCCTGGGATCGAACCCCGCATCGAGCTCTCTGCTCAGCAGGGAGCCTGCTTCCCCCTCTCTCTGCCTGCCTCTCTGCCTACTTGTGATCTCTCTCCCTCTGTCAAATAAATAAAATCTTAAAAAAAAAAAAAGAGGAAATTATCAAGGAAATAATACAAGAAAAATTTCTAGTACTGGAGGATATAATTTTATAGATAAAATAGTCCAGCATATCTTTACCATTTTTTATATAAAAATCCTTCCTTTAAGAACAATTTTTCTTCCTTTCAATGTATATTCTTTAGATGGTCTGATTTCTTTTCTGAAAATATTTTTATTTTATTCTCATCCTTGAACAATACTGGTTATAAAATTACAGTTTTTCATTATCAGCACTGTGAAGACATTATTCTGTAGTGTTCTAGACTCTATTGATTTTAATAATTTACTGTTCCTAATTCTCATTTTCCAATAGTTGCTTTTCTGTAATTTAAGTTTTAATTAATTTCTACAGTGTCAGAAAAATACACAGAGTATCAAGCTTTGAAAGTGTGAGGTTCTTCTAATTTAATTCTCTCTTTAATTACTCTAATTATCTATTTGATAAATGTTTCACATTCAGTTGAAAAATATGTACAATCTGCAGTTATTTGATGCAGTATTTAAATATGTCAGTTAGGTCAAGTTGGTTAATAGTATTGTTCAAAACTTTTGTATCCTTACTCCTTTTATTTCATCTGCCTGTTCTGACAGTTATTGAGTTATTGAGAGATGCATGTTAAAATCTCTAAGATTTTGTATTGTGTATCCTTTTAATTCTATTGACTTTTCATTTATATAGTTTAAAGCTGTTTTCAAGTGCACACAAATTTAGAGTTGTAATATGTTCTTGCTGATTCAAATGTGTGAAACATCCCTCTTTATTTCTCTTAGTAAGTCTTGCTTTAAAGTCTACTCTAATATGCACATATTCACAGAATCTTTCTTCTAAATAACGTCTTTATGGCATACCTTTTCCATAAGTTAACTTTCAACCTGTCTGTATTTATATTTAAAAAGGATTTCTTGTAAATGGCATATAGATGCATCTTTGAAAAACTCTAGTGTGATAGATCTGTCTTTTTATTGGAGTATTTATTTAATCAATATACATTCAGTGCAATTACTGATATAGTTGGGATTTGGTCTAACCATCTTTTTTTTTTAGAATGTATGCATGTATATATATATGTATGTATGTATGTATTTATTTATCAGAGAGAGAGAGAGAGAGCACAAGCAGGGAGAGCAGCAGACAGAGGCAGAGAGAGAAGCAGGCTCCCCGCTGAGGAAGGAGCCCAATGCAGGACTCCATCCCAGGACCCTGGGATATAACCTGAGCTGAAGGCAGTGGCTTAACTAACTGACCCACCCAGGCATCCCTGGTCTACCCATCTTGCTGTTTTTTTTTTTTTTTTTTACTCCCTCTCTTTTTTTTTTCCCCTTTGCTTGTTTGTTTTGTTTCTTAAATTCCACATATGAGTGAAATCATATGGTATTTGTCTTTCTCTGACTGACGTATTTCACTTAGCTTAATATGCTATAGCTCCATCCACGTCATTGCAAATGGCAAGATTTCATTCTCTTTTATAGCTGAGTAAATATTCCATTGCATTTATATATACCACATCTTAATCCACTCATAAGTCAAGGGACACTTGGGCTCTTTCCATAATTTGGCTATTGTAGATGATGCTGCTATAAACATCAGGGTCCATGTATCCCCTTGAATTGGGTATTTTTGTATTCTTTGGGTAAATACCCAGTAGTGCAATTTTTGGATCATAGGGTAGTTCTATTTTAAATTTTTTGAGGAACCTCCATACTATTTTCCAGAGTGGCTGCACCAGTTTTCATTCCCACCAGCAGTGTAAGAGGATTCCCCTTCTCCACATCCTCATCCACACCTGTTGTTTCCTGTGTTGTTGATTTTCTGACAGGTGTGAAGTGCTATCTTATTGTAGTTTTGACTTGTATTTCCTTGATGATCAGTGATATCAAGCATCTTTTTAAAAATTTTTTAAGCATCTTTTTTTTAAAGATTTTATTTATTTAGTTTGTTCGTTTATTTGGGGGGAGGGGCAGAGGAACATGGAGAGGGAGGGAGTCTCAAAGAAGGCTCTATGCTGAGTGCAGAGCTGGATACAAGGCTCCATCTCATGACCCTGAGATCTTGACCTGAGACAAAACCAGGTTAGTCCCTTAACCGACTGAGCCACCCAGGTGCCCTTTGAGCATCTTTTCATGTTTTATATATTTTATCCATCTTTGATACATGTTTATTTCAGCCATAATTTGTCTGATACCAGCTATACCATTGTGTTTACTAATGGAACCCCCATTTTTATATTTTTTCTTCTTAACAGCTTTCCTGAGGTATGATTGACATACAACAAACAAATATATTTAACCTGTACAACTTGATGTGTTCTAACATGTAACTACTCTGAGAAACAATCATCAAAATCAGTACAATGATCCTGTTACCCTCCCCCCAGTTTCCTTTTGTCTCTTTGTAATTTCTCCTTCCTAAGACAATCACTGATCAGCTCTCTGTTATTATAAATGAGTTTGAATTTTCCAGAATTTTATAAAAGTGGAACTATGCTATAAGTACTCATACTGAAATATCATCTTTCACTTAGTATGACCATTTTGAATTTCATTTATGTTGTGCCACTATATCCTTTTTTTTACTATTTATATCATGTACAAATACCATAATTTATTAAGTCCTTTAAAAAATGTTTAAATTCAAATTGCAGTTCATGACACACACACACACACACACACACACACACACACCACTTATGATTATACTTGGCAATGCTTTCTGAAGTTTCAGAGAATATTTACCTTAAAAAAGCTTACAACTCATCATTTTGAGATAAAATTATTGGTACACCATATCTACAGCATTTTAATTAGATTGATCATTTCTAGGTTGATATTTTTGATGTATTATGTTATGCCTTGAGAAATAATCATATAGAAGGCAATATTAGCTACTTTTGCCTGAGACTTAATCTAAAAAATTAATGTGGGTATAATACCATTCTCTAAAATATTGAGCCACTTAATTTTAACAGACACATTTTTTTTCTTTTCCTACAGGGAATCTCTTTTGAAAACTTGAAAAAGGAAAATAGTTTGAAAACAGAATGAGTGAAACTTTGAAAATGCTTCTCACCACAGCTGAGTAAGACTGTTTTTAAAAGTTTGAAAACAGAATTGATACATTTAAAATTCAACAAGTGTTAACAAATGGATTGTGTATTTATATACCAGGATGATGTGAGGTATAAGGTTATAAAAGCTGGGATACATTTGGTAAACTTCAGTATCAGTTTTATTATCTACTATTTAGGAAAATATGGAGTTAATCAAATTATGTGGTTCTTTGTAAATGAAAACACTTATTAAAAAATCTCTGTAGCATCATCATCATAAGAAGTATCATTTATTTTTTTCTCTTTTAACCATGCTACACTGGTTAAAAGTTTGATTATGTTCTGTGATGTAACCATCATTGGATCCTATGATAATGGCATATCTTAAAGGTAAATCTCTGTTCTACATGTCTGTTACATTCAATAAAAATGTAGTATTATAAAATTTATAAAACATCAGTGCATGTAAAAGTTAGTATTTATTTGTTGCAAGCAAGAAAATTTGAATATAACTATTTTAAGCAAAATAGAGTTTATTGGAAACAGATGGAATGTCTTACCATTTGGAAGAAAGCAAATGTAAACCAGGGATGCTCTTAGGGTACATTTAGTGGAACTAAATGCACAGTCATAGAAATATGAGATACTTAGCGCTAGATGTAGGATATGTCATTGAAACAAGCGCCTAACAGAAAGAGCCTTATTTTAAGGCTTTTTCTTTTCTTTAAGAGTGAGAATTAGCATTATTGAATCAGGATAGATCTTACTGAAAATGGATAACTTAAGGAGGGTTTAATAAAATAACTATTTCCAAAGATGTGGACTCTTTACGAAAGGCTCTTATCATCTAATACGTGCTATTAAAGGTGACAGTCACCAGAACCTGAATGAAAGAGTCTTATAGAGAGAGATGCCTCGAGAGGAACTGTAACTTCTACAAGGGATCAAACCAACCCATGAGACTCCACAGAGAAGGAGTCAGGACAATAAGCCTAACCTCACTTCTTCCTCATTCCAGACCCCAACAGAATGCTGCTTTAGCTACATCCTACCGGTAGCCAAAGTCAAGGAAGCCATTAATAAAGACAATACAGGTAAACAAGCTGAGGGGAGAGCAGAGTGGAGAAAGATGAAGAATGTCCTGAGTTGGGGAACATTACTAGCACAATTTCAAAGCATGGAGAACTATCCTTGCTTATCTCTTATACATCATTCTCTAGTAGTCTAGGTAAAACTGTCTTTTAAAAATATGAGTTAGAGGAAAGAAATATGGTCTCCCTGTATACAAAGATGACATTAAAATTAAGAAAAATATTATTTCTTAGATATGAAGAAAACTCATCAGTAAAATCTTTCCAAAAATCACATAAAAATGCAAGATAAAACACACAATCTGAGCTAAAAACAAAACAAAAATATGAAGTAATCATTGCTATTCAGGAACGCGAAATGCAAAATTACAAAAATTCAGAGAAAAGATGACCAGTTAATGAAGAATATTAAAAACAGAACTGATAGATTTAGCAAAAAAAAAAAAAAGAAGAAGCAATAGGCAAAATTATTTAGGAAATAAACACTATATTTCAAGAAACCCAAAGGAGAATAGACACTATGGAAATTTCAGTTGATGTCATTTGGAATAGTATAATAAAAGTGAAGAAAATAAAAGTGAAAAAAAGAAAAAGATTTAAAGAGAAAATAGTACATGCAAAAGATATGCAAGGGAGTGCAAAAGAGATAAAGTACACCTATAACTGGAGTCATCAAGCAATAAAACCAAAACCCTGAGCGTTGGAGATAGGTAGATGACAGATAGATAGACAGACAGACAGACAGACAGACATAAGTAGGTAGATAGGTAGAAAGGTAGAGAGGCAAGCATACCTTTCTTCAAGGTTCTGGTAGCTTTTCTTTCTCCTTATCCCTTCAGGCCTTGGGGTCCATAGTGGCCTATTGTTACTACCTCCTGGATACAGCATCCCTTGTACTTTCCTTGAATATTTTAAAGGTCTTTTAAAAACAGTATTTTGGTTAAATGTGCAATCTTCCTGGTTGATATGTCTCCAAAGTTTGTATCTCTAGCTATAACTTCTCACAGGAACCCCAACTTTGTACACTAAACACTCACTTGATATTTCCTCTTGGAAGTCATTTTGGAAACACCTCAAAATCAGCACACATGAAACTGAACTTCTGGAATTCCCCCAAACACCATCTCTGCCAGTGTCTTCCCCACTTAATGGCAACTTCATCTGTGGAGTTGCTTAAGCCAAAATCTTTCTCTGGGTCCTCACTCCTAATACTCATCAGACATACCATTGGTTTATATTTAAAAGACACCCAGGATATGATAATTTATTGCTCCCTTCACTACCAATTCCCAGAGCTAAGATGCACAAGACACTCACAGAGAAAACTGGAAAATATTACTTAAAAGTCATTAAAAATGAGATTAATAAAGGGACCAATAAGCATGTTTTTAGATTAGAAGACTCAATATTATCAAATATAAGCTATATCATATATAGAGTCAATATAATTACAATAAAATTCCCATCTTTTTTAAAGATTTTATTTATTTATTTTAGAGAGAGATAAAGCATGAGCTGGGGGAGGTACAAAGAGAAAGAATTTCAAGCAGAGTCCCTGCTGAGCACAGAGCCCCACACAGGGCTCGTGACACAGGGCCCAATCTCACTGCTCCGAGATCATGACCTGAGCCAATATCAAAAGCTGGACACATAACCGACTGAGCCACCCAGGTGCCCTTAAAATTCTCATCTTTTAAGAAGTAGAAAATTACAAGCAGATTCTAAGCTTTATGTAAAAGACTAAGGGCTAATTATAGCTAGATACTCTTAGAAAGGAAGAAAAGAGGAGTAGGTAAAACTTACATAGATCAAAACTTATTCTAAGTCTATAGAAACTATGCAAATTTCGTGTTAATACAAGAAGAGTAAAATATACCAAATAGAAAAAAATGTTGAACACATAAACAGACAAATGCATGTAGGGACATTTGATAATTGATGAAGGTAGCATTGAGGACAAATAGTAAAGAAGGTCTTCACATTAAATGATCCAGAAAAAAAAAAGAGAAAAAAAATTCCGCTAATGATACACAGAAACTAATTTCATGGATTAAAAATCTAGTCTTGAATTGAGAAAGTTTTTCTTAACTAAGACTTTAATACACAATAGCCATACAGGAAAATACTGATAAATTGTCTACATTAAAATGAAAATCTACTGTTCCTCAAAGGTTCTCAGTATCGTGTACCTAGAAAGGCTAGCATTTAAAATATATGAAGAATTTCTAAGACTCAATCAAGAAAGAAAAGTAAGATATGAATAAACACTTCACATAAAAAGAAATTCCAGAAGCCAAAAAATATATGAAAATATTCTTAATTTCATATTGGTAAAATTTTATTAAAGCAACATTGAGCTATCATTTTACTTTTAGGAGATGGGCAAATAAATTTTCTCAGAATATCAGCATTATTGAGGAAAGAGAAAAATGACAATTTTGCCAGTGGAAACATTTGAATGTTTGAAAAACAATTTGTCAATAACCAGTAATCATATCCTATGATCCAGCAAATTCTTTATTAGATGCATACACTTGAGAATCTCTAACTTGTATGCCCCAGGGAACATGCAAAATAATGTTTGTAGCAGCCATGTTCATAATTTCTGCAAAGAAAAAACAAAGTCTCATTAAGACTAGACTAAATAGGGTGCCTGAGTGGCTCAGTCGGTTAAGTGACTACCTTCAGCTCAGATCATGTTCCCGAGGTCCTAGGATCGAGTCCCACATTGGGCTCCTTGCTCAGTGGGGAGCCTGCTTTTCCCTCTCCCACTGCCTGCTGCTCCCTCTGCTTGTACTCTCTCTCTCTCTGTGTCGAATAAATATATAAAATCTTCAAAAAAAAAAGATTAGACTAAATAAATAGTATTTATTTAAATGGAACTGTAAGCAGCAGTGTGCGGACTCATGAATGAATCTTTCAAACCTAAGATTGGGTTAAAAGAACAAAACTCAAGAAAATTCAAATATAGTTTTAAAGCAGTGTAAATTAAAATATATTATTTGAGATTTCAAATCTCGATGATAAATAAGGAAGAGCAAATTAGTATAAGTAAAGTCAGAATATGTTTATTTCTGTTTGGAGAAAAAGGAAAACATTTAAGAAAGGGGATACAAAGTTTGGAAGGTAATGACACTGTTTTATTTCCTAAGATTGAAGAATATATATATATATGAAGAATATATATATATCTTTTTTTAAAAGATTTTATTTATTTATTTGACAGAAAGAGAGAGAGATCATAAGTAGGCAGAGAGGCACGTAGAGAGAGAGGAGTAAGCAGGTTCCCTGCTGAGCAGAGAGCCTGATGTGGGGCTCAATCCCAGGACCCTGAGATCATGACCTGAGCCAAAGACAGAGGCTTAGCCCACCGAGCCACCCAGGCTCCCCAACTGAAGAGTATATTTATGTTTCTTTTGTTATTATTTAAATGTACCTATATAAGATAAGTATCTTATCTACTCATTGTACAAATAATATGTTTCATGATTAAAAAAAGTTACACAGGAGGAGCAAGATGGCGGAGAAGTAGGAGGTTGAGATAGAGTCGGATCCCAGAAGTTCATCTAGATAGTTATTAAATCATTCTAAATGCCAGCATACTCAACAGGAGAGAGAAGAGAGGAAGAAGAGCAAGTCTAGGAGCAGAAAATCGACCACTTTCGGGAAGGTAGGACGTTTGGAAAAGTGATTCCAAAGCGATGGGAAGAGAGATTGCGGGGGGGGGGGGGGGGGGGGG
>CM052798.1:139663134-140031947 GCA_028533885.1 Nasua narica
CCAAAATCTATAAAGAACTTCTCAAACTCAACACTCAAAGAACAAATAATCCAATCAAGAAATGGGCAGAAGATATGAACAGACATTTCAGTAAAGAGGATATCCAAATGGCCAACAGACACATGAAAAAATGCTCAACATCACTCGGCATCAGAGAAATACAAATCAAAACCACAGTGAGATACCACCTCACACCAGTAAGAATGGCTAAAATCAGCAAGTCAGGGAATGACAGATGTTGGCGAGGATGCGGAGAAAGGGGAACCCTCCTACACTGTTGGTGGGAATGCAAGCTGGTACAGTCACTCTGGAAAACTGTATGGAGGTTCCTCAAAATGTTGAAAATAGAGTTACCCTATGACCCAGCAATCGCACCAGTGGGTATTTACCCTCAAGATACAAATGTAGTGATCCGAAGGGCGACATGCACCCGAATGTTTATAGCAGCAATGTCCACAATAGCCAAACTATGGAAAGAACCTAGATGTCCATCAACAGATGAATGGATAAAGAAGAGGTGGTATATATATTCAATGGAATACTATGCAGCCATCAAGAGAAACAAAATCTTGCCATTTGCAACGACGTGGATGGAACTAGAGGGTATTATGCTAAGTGAAATAAGTCAGTCAGAGAAAGACAATTATCACATGATCGCTCTGATATGAAGAATATGAGAGGCAGGGCAGAGGGTTATGGGGGCGTGGGGAAGAGAAATGAAACAAGATGGGATGGGGAAGGAGACAAACCATAAGAGACTCCTAAACTCCAGAAACAAACTAAGGGTTGCTGGGAGGTGGGGGCGGGGGGCAGGTAGGGATATGGACATTGGGGAGGGTATGTGCTATGGCAAATGCTGTGAAATGTGTAAGCCTGATGATTCACAGACATGTACCCTGGGGTAAATAATACATTATATGTTAATAAAAAAATTAAAAAAAAAAGTTACACAACAAAAGAACAGGATATATTGTTGGAGATACCAATTTATTTCCACCAAACAACTGGATTCTATTTGTTAAAAAGTAAAACATATTTGTAACAGATTCCATGTTTTATTTGAGAGATATAACTTGAAAAGTTATAAAAGTAAATATTGAAAAGAAATGTAAAATTAGAAGTGATTAAGTATGATAAGTTTGTAATAGTTAAAGGGACTGCACATCTGCCTTAGAATATGAAAATTCAAAATGTTGAAATAGAATAGGTCAGAAGATCTTTTGGTTCATAAATAGTTAATGGCTGATAACAGAGGCAAAGCACATTGGTGGGAAACTTGAATTATATTGGAAGAAGCAATTTAAAACATGGTTTAAAAAATGTTCACTTTGGCACATGGGTGGCTCAGTCTGTTAAATGTCTGCCTTCCTCTAGGGACATGATCCCGGAGTCCTGGGATTCAGTACCCCATCAGGCTCCCTGCTGAGCAGAGTCTGTCTCTCCCTCTATCTTACCCTCCTGCCCATGCTCTCTCTCTCCTTCTGTTTCTTTCAAAGAAATAAATAAAATATCTTAAAAAAATATTCACTTTGCATCATCTACCAGAAAAAATTCTAATATATATTTAAAATTAAATTGTTTTTTAAATGCAAGGAACTAGAAAATAAAACTTTATGAGAAGCACTGACAAGTACATTAAATTTATAAATATATGAAAATATTTTAATATACAAACATTTTAATTTTTCCTGTATAAAATAATCAAAATATAAATTTAAAAATAGTCTGGAGAATTACTGAAGGAATATTATATCTTTTTTTATCTTTATATGAAGAGATTCTAGAAACTGACCATAAATTACCTTCACTGTCTATGTACTTAATAATTAAGAGATTTTAATGTGAAGATCCAAGGAAACAAAAATTTTTACACAAACTAACACAACAATTTTAAGAACACATACAAAGGACATGTCAGATACGTCACACACAGAAAAAAACTAGAAACCAAGCATGAAAAGTTCAGTCTTATAATTTTTTCTATCCAAAGAAATTTAAATTAGTGTATAAATAAGTTATAATGTTAATAATTAGCATGGCAAAAGTATCATGAAATTGGCACTTAGACATTACTTGTGTCATTACATTTTGGAAAGTTATTCAGTAACATTGCATCAAGTTTGATAAAAATATTTCTAACTTGTGATCAAATAATAACTTATCTGGAAATCTAACCTCAAGCAGTAGTAATCCAAAATGTAGAAAAAAATCTTCGAGGATAAAGATATTAAAAGCTGTAATATTTCTAATAACATAATATTGAAATTTATCTGGATATCCAATAATGTGAAGGTAAAATAGATTCTCTTAATGCAATATTATTCTAGAAGTAACATGATGGCTAAAAGACACTGTAGGAAACATAAGAAGTACTTATGTTCTGATTTTAAGTGATTAAAGACCAGGTATAAAATTGTATATATATTGATAAAAAGTATAAGATGCAAATATTTGGAAAGAAATATACCAACATGCTAACAGTAATATATTAAGATATATCTAGGTCTGCGTACCTGGTATGGATGGGCCTGCATAAGTAGCACTCTACATAGAAAATTTCTTGCAAATGTAAGAGATATATCTCATTGAAGTATTTGCATTTTTTCTGAATAATCTTGAACTGACAAATATAAGAGCACTTAAAAAAATAGATAATGCTGATGATAACCTACTTGAACATATCCCTTGAATCATCAGCATGTCAAGGAATCACAGCTTAATGATCATCAAAAAGACATTTTCTCAGAGCCTGTGAGAAAGAGGAATACACAAGAAACCACCCAGAAAGACAATAATGTAACATAAATTCCTACAGAAATGAAGAAAACATTCTACAAGTAAGCACTATGAATGGATGGAAATCTTTTGAGTATTGGTGTTCTCAGTGAGAATAAACTCTGATCTGTATCGCTGAAATGTTATCCCATACATGATTTAACTTTCTGTTCTCAAAGAAGTGAGAATGGGCAGGAGAGAGCAACCACAGTAAAGGGCTTCAAAGCCTTCTGATGATATATTATTAATTTACCATGTTTGCCAGGCCAACTCAATGTCTGTAATTCAACAGCCCCCTTCATTGTATCAGTGATGAGTCCATGGTATCCACACACCAGCAGAGGTAAAGTTCACTCCGGAATGTATCACTGATTATCTCTGCACCAGCTTAGGTGGGAAAACATTTTCATGCTTTAGAAAGAATACCAGGACTTTAATTTGCAGAAATATTTTTAAATTATGTTTTCAAAACTGAAAGGTCCTTGATGGCTGCATTAGATATTTGCTTTAACATTTTTTTCTAATAAGTTAAATTCTATACAAAGTAGATTCATCTTGAACTTCATCCAGAAATTTCTCATTAAAAAAAACCCTATAATACATGTAGAACTAGCATTATGAGAAAGATCTCTGAGATTTTCCCTTTTTTGTGATCTTTATAGGCATTTTCCAAATGTATAGAGTATCTTATTTACTATTTTCCATTTATTCCATACTTCCAGCTCTTTGTATGATCCAAATTCTGTTCATCTTTGCTTTTAAAATGAGCATCCATCCACCAGAAAAAAGTCTGTGTAACACCTACTGTATGCACAGGGGATACAGTAATGAATTAAAAAGACAAAGACCCTGCCCTCATGGAACTTAACATTTTAGTGGAAGTGAGAGAACATTGAAACTCTGCTAAAAATTACATAAACACAGTGTTAGTAGCAAATGCTTTGAAGAAAAGAATGTCAGGGATGGAGAATGACAGACTGTTCACGGAAAAGCTCTCTGAATCGTTGACATTAGAGTAATGTGGGGGAAGAATATTCTAGAGAGAAGGAATAGCACATCTGAGAGTACTGAGAGATGTAGACCAGGCTGTCTATAGCAGAGCAAATGGGGGGGAGAGTAGGAACTGACAAGTACAAAGAGTATGTGAGGGTTATTATGTTTTAAATATAACTCTTTAAAGTTTTCATACGAGCTCCTTACTCATTAAATAGAAAAACACCTGCAAACAAAGAAACAAAAATCATGCTCTTGTGGATTTTGGGAGGGAGAAATTGAATGTATAAATAATGGTTATTTTGTTCTCTTCACGCTCAAACAACCATTTCCAACATGGTTCATGACGTATAGTATGTGCACACAGTTTGCATGCACCAGACTAAGATTTTGCTGCACGGGGAGGGAATGGTGAATGTCCCACGGTGTCTCCTGATATTTTTGAAGTGAGGACATTTCCATAGCAGTTGGAGACACAAAGAAATTGGTGTTAGAAAAGTCAGACACGTATTTCTAAATAAGTCAGGATTTATTTAACTTTTATTTTCATCAGAGCTGCAGCCAATCATTCATCAGAGATTTGAACCCTGCCAAACAAGTCCCTCCAGGCTCACTTGGAAAGGCTTGCATGCTCCTTCCACACTGGGTGGGCTCAAAATAAAGCACAACTCTGGGAGCTGCCAATATTTATACATTCAATTCAGTTCTTTTATCTGGAAAGTGAGACCAGTCAGGGAAAGAGAGGTAGATTTTAACATCTTGTTTCTCTAATATGGGGGAGTGGGGATTGCTGGTCTCGATTCTCTTCACTGACTTCCATTTAAACCATGTTAAATAGAGGACGAAAAGAAAACAGAAAATTTCATGCTATGTATGTACAGGGACTTTACAAAATATTTATAATTTTTAGAGCTCTGTCTTTTAAGTCTGTTATAAACAATAACAGACACTTGAGTATCATTTGGGTGTAGTATCTTTTATCATTCTTTACTGATGATGGTGTTACTTAATTTGCCAAGATGTTAAAGGAGCATTATCTATTTGTGTTAAGTTTCTTAAAACTCCTTGGGATAAAGCATAATAAATGTATCCTAAAATATACTATGCAAAGTGTCCATATTTTTCTATCATGAAAAAGTAAGATATAATTCATGTTCAGCCCAACTGATTTAGCAAACTTGAAAGTGAAAACCATTTTTGCCTTTTTATACCCTGGTATTAGTAGCCTTCAGAGCCAGAACAACCTGCTGTGAAGCTTGGGACTTACTTTAAAAATATGCCACAAGCCATGGCAGTGATGTAGAAAATTTACTTCTGGATAGAAATTTTATTAAAAATTAAAATGAGGAAAAATTAGAATATTGCATAAATTACATTTTTACCCAAATATAATTTTTTCTGCAATAAAAAGTGTTTCAAAGACTATATAATCTTTGATTTTGTACTCATTTGCTTCACTTTTTGCTTGTGTGCAATTACCTATTTAATAAACCTATTTATAACACAATTTCTCTTACTGCCTTTGCATACAGATATAAAATATCTATGAACACAGGAGAAACCCAAGAAGCCTACAACTATGACAAATTAGAAACTACTTCAAGGAAGTGTGAACTCTGAAAAGATGGGAATTATTATACTTCATATTGTTTCCCTAATAAGCTTAAATCATCCTAAAACTTTATCCATTTTATCCTCATAGATTCCTTGAGAAGGTCTGGGAAAATGCATTATTATCTCTATTTGAGTAAGAAGGAAATTCAATGTGACATTTACTGGTATTTTATTTTAAATTTACTACTATTATTAGTAGAGGTTGAAATGAATTTGATGTATTTCAGAGTGAAAAGCATTACAATCCATGAAGAATATTCCTACACCAGAGATAAAAATAAAACAAGGAGTTAAAATGTAAAAACTCAATGGAAAATCTACTTGAAAGAGGTGAGCTTATTAATTTTTTTCTTCCCATGTGCTTGGTCTATCTTATTCTGTCTTTTATTTAAATTCAACCTGCTTTCTTGTCTTTAAGAAAAGACCTTCAGGGTCCCTTCTTATAAAAGGTTTCAGAGAAGTTTTAAGGAGGGATTTGAGAGAGGAGATGATTTTGAATAATGGGCATGAAATAGGAGAGTGTTTTTAGAGTTAAGTATAGTATGGAAAATTTCAATCTTAAAAGTGGGAATATGAAGCTATATGCTATATGTTTAAATCCTTTCTGACAAGGATAATAATTTAAAATATTTAATGTGATTTTCCTTTTTTTCCCTTTGTTGGTACATGACCTTCACTCTCTTGGTCTAAGGCATCCATCTCTCTGGGTTTGTATGTAAAAAAAACAGAGATATAGAGGTGTATGCAGCTTTTGAAAGTCAAATAGAGTTAAGCAGTAAGACAGGTTATTATTTGGGATGACAATTTTCCATATTTGTTTATTTCCCACTCTAACAACCAAGCCTGCATGACCATGCTCGTAGAATTTTCCCACAGTAGAGGAGATATTGCTGGCCACCATTAAAGCTTAGTGTATATACGGGAAAAGAAGTATAAAAAAAGAAAGCCCACCCTTTTAAATTTTGCAGATTAGTAGTAAGTCGGAAAAAAAAGAAATAGGAATGTAAAGGAGTATAGTTAAGTTGCACTGAGGTTTTCCTTCTCTGTGCTATATAAGAATAAGATTCATGTTTAGGGTAGAAAGGAACACTGCATCCCTCCTCCCCTATCACCTCTGTACCCAACCCCCACCACACACCTCCGCTTCTTATTTGAGAGGCTGAGAAGGGGTCCCTTTGAGGACTAGCTTAGACAAATCAAAGGCAATTTGTCTGGTCAATGTGTTCAACCAAAGAAAGACCCCAAAATGTTGCTTTCCTGAGCCACCCTTGTTTCCAGAATTAGCTCTGAGTCTGGCTATAGAACTTGCCACAGAGGCTCATAGGCATGAGAATAAGGCACTAAACTATGGGAAAGAAAAGATGGCTTAATTTAAAGAAGTATTATTGGAAATGAAGATATAATGTCTAAAATATATTAAAGGGCTTGTATCAACAGAATTTGTTGGTAAGAGTGAAAAGAGTCCTATATCATTTTTAAGATCTTTGGAAGGAGTGGTGGAATGAATGGTGGAATGAGGAATACAAGAGGAAGATCAGTTTGGGGTTGATAAATTCACTTTGGAGATTTTGAGTTTGAGATGCTTAAGTAACATCAAAATGGCATCTGGGTTTTACAGTTCAAGAAACATCTGATCCAGACAGATAGATTTGTGAACCATCACAGCAGAGGTAACAACTAAAGTCTATGGAGTGAGCAAGACAAGCAAGTGGAATATGGAGAGCAAAAGAAGAATATCATGACTAATCCGGTGAAACACCAATATTCAAGAGGAAAAAAGAAGAGATTCCTTTGAAGGAGACAAAGAAAGAAAGGACCAAAGGGGGCAGAGAAAAACCAGGAGGGAAAGGGATCACAAATGCCAACGAAGAGAGCTTGAAAGAGACCATGGTCTATGGGTCAAATTCTGCTGTGAAGTAAGTGTTAAATGTTAAGTCATATAAAAAAAGAGAGTTGGATTTAGCAACTCAGAGATTATAGGTGACTTTGGTGGCAGCAGTTTCAGTGGAGTGTTGGGAGGCAGAAAACAGACTATGGTGAGTTAAGGAGTTAATTTAAAATGAGAAAAGTGTGACAGTGGAAGAAAATCATTCTCTTTCTCTAAAATCAAACTCTAATAGGGCTTGACTAGAGGAAGGTACAAAACTTAAGAAGAGATTAACTGCAGGAGGGTACAAAACTTAGGATGAGATTTCAGCAAATGAACAAGATGTAGGGGCAAAGTTATTAGTGAAAAATTAAAAATACCAGACATAAAAGATAATTGATAGAGTAAAACTCCTAAGAAGACAGGAAGGGGCAGATTCCCTCTAGGAAAAGGGAGGTACACGATTTCTACTGCGTTGGTTGAGGAAATAAGTTAGGAATAGATGCATGTTATTTTTTGTTATGGCATTGGAAAACTGGAGAAACATGACTTTATTGGAAGGGCTTTAGCTGACCCTTACACAAGGGTTAATGAACTTATTTAATGAAGAAAGAGCAGTTTCTACTCATCTCAAAATTGAGATGTTGAATAGCAAAGACTCTACACTACAATGGATCTTGGGCATTTAAATTGTTCCCTTCACAGTAGTTTCTCAGACTCCATTTTGCATTCCCAGCAGCAACAGATAAATGATCTAATTTCTCTATATCATTGCCAGCATTTGGTGATGTAAGCTCTTTCTCTGGTCCTGGAAATTCCTTTCACTTCCTCCACTTCTGGATGGTAGGCCCCTCACCATAGCCTCCAGACAGTCCCATGCTGCAAGGGACTTTCCCCACATGCAATCCTGTCAAAGTGTTGCCCAACTAAAGTTGGTGTGTGCTACTATCACCTCATGATCATGTATTTTTCCTTGTTCAGCCCCCAAATACCTCAATCCTTCTACACATAATTGCCCAGATATTTCCTTCCCCTTGTGCCTTGAAAAATGCAGACCATTGCAAGAGTATGGTCATCTCCTAGAACCCATGGCATGGTATTTCTAGTCAGAATATATTTAAATGCCTAAGACTCTCTGTGGTATAAGGAGGTTGTGTGTGTTCTGATGCTTCTCTTTCCAGAATCAACCAATCATTACACTTTACATGTGATACTAGTAAAGTGTATGTTTAAGCTCACTTTAAATGATAGAGCAAGTTAGTCTTCTAATAAAATTTGAATATCTTCAACATTAGAAATCATGATATTTTGTAATATCAAGTAATAATAGCTTGAGGCTTTGAAATACTGACTGTACTGAAGACAGACTCCAATTATTAAAGTTACTTGAAATAATGAAAATAGATTTTGCTAGAATAGTGTAGAATCTTGATGAAATGTTTATATTTTATCCTTTACTTGTGCTTTCCTTTGTACTTGATAGATAGCTTTTTCAATAAGAAATAATAGTGCCTTGTGTTTCTGCTCATGTTAAAGAAAATGGGTTGGTGGGAAGAAATTTATGACCATCATTTTATCATATTCATAATTTTCACTATTGTTTTTAATTTTGAATTAGGGTAATAAAATATGTTGTTTGTTGCCAAATTAACCTGTGGATAAGGCAATCCCTGAATTGTTTATTCAGGTGCCGACTACTTTCCTCACACAGCAACTCACTTTCTTGTTACATGCATAGCCACTGTTTCATCAATACTGATCAAAACACCACTTTTACCATATATATCCAGCTGACAAAAAATTAGCAAACATAGCATAGATTTTCAGATAAAAACAGAATAAAGTTTTCTCAACCTTAATTCCCCCAAACATACATACTATACTTATCAAGAATAGATCGTAATCTTCTGATTATAATCTGCACATTAACGCTTTCATCTGATTGTGAAGTAATAAGGAAATATGGGGAAAATTTCATGGGTAGCTCTCTTAAAATGGACACAAAGTGAAAGAATAATTGTGTCTCATGTGAAAGCTCATTGTGGAATACTCGACACATGTCGGTCATTCTCCCCACTTACTTCAGTGCTAACGGAATGGGGTCATGAACCAAATGCCATGGTGACAGGATGTAAATTATTTTTGTGATAAATAACATGAGCTTCCCCTCACTGGGGTGTGCTAACAATAACATTAGATTGTTGTGGTTAATGGAGACCATGAAATCAGCCATAATACCTGGCTTGCTAAAAGGTAACATGGAGGCCACTGGGGGTGATGGAAGGTTTCAGAGAAGGTCATAGGCCTTTGGAATCCCAAGGACTGAGTGACCACCCTGCCATAGGAATGCAGCACGGAGTTACCTTCTCCAAAGATTTCTTAGCCCAAACAACCAGCCTGTGATCTAAGAGACGTATACATTGCACCTTAGTCTATGTTTAGCAGAACTCATATAACACACAGATTAGCATATCGTATCTTTCCCATAAACAGATCCTCTTAGTTCCAGAAGACCACTTGTCACATATCATGTGCTTGAGAAACAGTGATAAGGATTTGTGATTATCCTGAAGGACCAATAAAAGCAGGAGCAAAGAAGAGCAAACAGTCTTTGTTCTGAGCATTGACCCCCTTGCCTTTTCCTCTCTTTCACAGCAAAGTTCGGAGTTATCTTTCATCCATCAGTACAGGGATTGCTGACCATTCCTGGCATTAGATGAGTAGCCAATCTCCACCATCAGACCAATGTTATATCTCCAATAAGATATTGCCTAGGTATACTAATCAGTTAATCACAGATGATTGATTACATTGAACCCTGTCTGTCAGAGAGGTTGCAGAGATTAATCTTCATCACAGAATAGACCTTTATGCTGAATATAAAGTTGACTTTCCTACAAACACAATTTTTGCCAGCACCATCAGTTGTGGACATGTAGATAACCTTATCTATTGACATGGTGCCTCACTCAACATTGCTTCTGACCAAGGAAATTATTTTTATGGCAAAAAATAGTGAGTCAATGTGTTAATAGCTACAGGACTGACTGCCTTACCATGTATGCAAACACCAAGAAGTAGCTGGCTTAATAAAATTGAGAATTATTTTATTGAAGAGCAAGCTTCTTGAAAAGATAAAGAAAATTGACAACTTTAGCTAAACAAGAAAAAAGAATTCTCAAATAAAATTATAAATGAAAAAGTAAACATTTTAACTGATACTACAGAAATAAAGGCTCCTGAGAGACTACTTCAAACAATTATACACCAATCAATTAGAAAATATAGAAGAAATGGATAAATTCTTTAGAAACATATAACCTACCAAGACTGAATCATGAAGAAATAGAAAATCTGAACAGACCAACAGCAAGTGAGGACATAGAATTGGCAAACAGAAACTTCTCAAGAAGGAAAAGCCCAGGACCAGTTAATTTCACTGGTGAATTATACCAAGCATTTAAAGAATAATAATACAGTTCTTCTCAAACAATCCCCCCAAAAATGAAGAAGAGGGAACACTCCCAAACTCATTTTACAAAGCCAGCATTACCCTGATTTTATAAAGCCAGATAAGGTCACTACAAGAAAAGAAAACAATAGGCCAATATCTCTGTGAATATAGGTGCTAAAATTGTCACCAGTATGTTAGCAAACCAAACTCAACAGAATATTGAAAGTATCACGCATCATGATCAAGTGGGATTTATCCCTGGGATGGAAGGATGGTTCAACACATGCAAATCAATAAATGTGAAATATCACATTAATAGAATAAAAGACAAAAATAATATAATCTCAAAAATGCAGAAAAATCACTTGATAAAACTCAATAAATGCAGAAAAAGCACTCGATAAAGAATTATCAGCAAAGTTGGTCTAGAAGGAATGTGCCTCAACATAATAAAGGTCATATATGTAAAGTTCACAGTTAATGTCATGCCCAACAATGAAAGGTTGAAGATCAAGATCAAGATTTAAGATCAAGAATAAGACAATGGTGCCCATTTCCACCATTCCTATCCACATAGTCCTGGGAGTCCTAAAACAATCAGGTAGGAAAAAAGAAATGAAAAGTCTCCAATTCAGAAAGGAAGAAGCAGAACTGACCCTGTGTGTGGATGACATGAATTTATATAAACAAACTACGAAAATACACACAAATACTCTTAGATCTAATTTAAAAATTCAGTAGTGTTGCAGGATACAAACTCAATTTAGAAAAATCAGTAGAATTTTATATAATAATAATGGGTTATCCAAGAATGAAATAAAGAAAACAATCTCGTTTCCAATAGCATCAAAAACCATACATTTGACCAAAGAGGTAAAACATCTCAACATTGAAAACTACATGACATTGATGAAAAAAACTGAAGAAGACACAAATAAATAGAAAGACACCCTGTGTTCACAAATTGTTAAAATGTCTATATTACTTAAAGCCATCTGTAGATATAAAACAATCTCTATTAAGATTCCAATGTCATTTTTTTTACAAAAAAAATTTCTAAAGTTCATATGGAACCTCAAAAAACTCTGAATAGCCAAAGCAATCCTGTGAGGGAAGAAGAAAGCTGGAGGCATCACAATTCTCAATTTCAAACTATTCTACAAAGTTACAGTAATCTAAACAGCATGGTACTGCATAAAAACAGAAACAGACCAATGAGACAGAATCAAAAGCCCAGAAACAAACCTTCACATATAAAGTCAAATAATATTTGACATAGGAGCCAAGAATACCCAATGGGGAAAGGTTAGTCTCTTCAAAAAATGGCATTGAGGAAACTGAACAATCATGTGCAGAAGAATGAAATTGGACCACAACATCACACTATACACAAAATTCAACTCAAAATGGATTAAAGACATAAATGTAAGACCTGAAACTGTAAAACTACTAAAAGAAAACATAGAGTAAAGCTCCTTGACATTAGTCCTGGCAATAATTTTTTTTGATATGACATCAAAAGCACAAGCAACAGAAGCAAAAATAAACAGGTGTAACTTTGTCAAACAAAAAAAGCTTCTGCACAGAAAAAAAAAAAAAAAGAAAGACCCACTAAAGAACCAAAAACAATCAGGAAAATGAAAGGGTAACCTAGAAAATATCTGAAAACCATCTATTTTATAAGGGTTAATATCTAAAATATATAAAGAACACAAATAATTCAAGAGCAAAGAAAAAATCCAATTAAAAAAAAAGGCAGAGGAACTATGTAGACATTTTTCTAAAAAAGACATACAAAGGGCCAACAGATACATGAAAAGTTGCTCAAGATCACTAATCATCAGGAAAAATACAAATTAAAACCACAATAAGATTTCATTTTATACCTGTTAGAATGGCTATTATCAAAAAGACAAGAGGTAACAAGGGCTGGCAAAGATATGGAAAAAAGAGAACCTCTGAGCACTTTTTGTGATGTAAATTCATACAGCCATTGTGGAAAACAGTATGGAGTTTCCTCAAAAAATTAAAAATAGAACAATGATATGATCCAGGAATTCTACTTCTGGGTATACTTCCAAAGGAAACAAAGTAACATTCTTGAAGAAATATCTGCACCCCAGTGTTAATTGCAGCATTCAATTTGTACGTACACACAGTGGAATACTATTCATTCTTAGAGAAGGAAATCCTGCCTTTCTGCAACAACATTAACTTTGAGGGCATATGTTAAGTGAAAGATGTCATATAGAGAAAAATTATATATGTTCTCACCCACATATGAAATCTAAAAACTTGAACTCATAGAAATATAGAGTGGTGGTTGCCAGGAACTGAGGGGTGGGGAAATGCGGGGATATTGGTCAAAGGGTATATATAGACTTCCAGCCATAAGATGAATATATTCTGGGGAATCTAATGTACACTCTGGTGATTATAATTAATACCACATTATATACTTTAAAGTTGTTAAAAGAATAGATCTTAAATGTTATCACCACACACAAAAAGTTGTCATTGTGTGAGGGGATATAGTTGTTAACTAAACTTTTAGGCTAATCATTTCACAATATATACATGTATCAAATCATCATGTTGTATACTATATATATACATATATATATATACACATATATATAGTATACATATATATATATATATCAGCACATACATCACTGATTTTATAATATATATAATATGTATATGTAATATATCAGCAAGGCTGGTGGGAAGAAAGTCTTGTGTAGTAATAGCATTTCACAGGGAAGAGACTTTATGGGACAGAGGTTATAGCCTGATGCTGATGTATTTTTTCATACTTTGGCTACAAGAGATGTTATTGGACCAGATTAAGTACAATAGCACTTCCAGAAGAATCCTGTTTGCCCAAGGAAAAGAAAAAATAACAGCATAAATAAGAAGACCTCTGGTGACACAGGTACACATTACACTTCTCTTTGCTGAAGACCACAAAGATTTAACTAAGCAAAAGATTTAACAAGGTGGCAACTTTTACATCAGAATTCCATGGGGACTGATTTTTTTTAAAATTAATTTATTTATTTATCACAGAGAGAGAGAGAGAGAGAGAGATCACAAGTAGGCAGAGAGGCAGGCAGAGAGAGAGGGAAACCAAGCTCCCTTCTGAGCAGAGAGCCAGATGCGGGGCTGGATCCCAGGACTCTGAGATCATGACCTGAGCCGAAAGCAGAGTCTTTAACCCACTGAGCCACCCAGGTGCCCCAGGGACTGATTTTTGAGAAAGGAGGGATAAACATTCAGAAGGAGTGATAGACAAGGCCTCATATGTGGTTTTCACCAGGGAGAGAGTCTCAGTTGTTTTTTTGAAGTGCATATGTGAGTGCGGTGGGTTGGGAGTGGGAAAACAGCTCTCAAAAGTGGAACATGAGCCAGGACAGCTGGCTGGCAGTGAATGAACTGATATTTAACAACTGCAAGAAGAATAATTTGGAAAGAGATAGACTTAAAAGAGAATTTTAAGAAGCTTTCTATATAATTCATTGCCAAAGACCCTCTCAATTAGTGAGAATTCAATCACAAAATGGAAATCACAAGGTTATTTTTAAACGGATAACTTAATATAAGAAATTGGATAATCAGGGGCGCCTGGGTGGCTCAGCGGGTTAAAGCCTCTGCCTTCAGCTCAGGTCATGATCCCAGGGTCGTAGGATCGAGCCCCGCATCAGGCTCTCTCTGCTTTCTGCTCTCTCTTTGCCTGCCACTCTGCCTACTTGTGATCTCTCTCTCTCTCTCTCTCTAATAAATAAAATAAAACCTTTAAAAAAAAAAGGAAATTGGATAATCAATTGGACGTTAAACTGTTGGAGGTTAAATACTGGTTAGGTATTAGAGAATTGGCAAAACAAATGGGAACTTGAAGTGACACCGATAGATAACCTTAGGAAGCAGTGGCTAACCCTAGGTTTGCTGATTCTACAAAAGGAGATGGCTGGGAATACCAGAACCTAGAAGCCTGGAGGAAGTGTCTCAGGGATCCAACAAGAGCTGACACCCAGCCCTTTGAGGGATGGACACTACTCAGTTTGTGCTCACATCTTAAAATCAATGAGGTTGATTCTGAAAATGGCAGAAGAATCCTAAATATGGAACAAATGGTTTCGAGAATCAGAGGAAAAGCCAAAGGTATGACACTCACAAAAATAGAAAGCAAATAGGAAGGAGCAAATTCTTTCTTCCCCGTCCTGTCTTTTGGCTTCTCCCTAGTGCCCAACAATTGGCCAAGCATAACAGGGAGCCAGATGGCAAAGGAGAAATGTAATTTGCAGAGTATTAGTCCAGCATCACAAAGCCAACTCAAGAAGCTACGTTAGAGCTGAGAGAAAACTGTTTAACCCACTCCCACTAAATGGCCTGTGGTAATGACACATATCTTTTTTAAAAGCTTTCTGGAATCAGATTTGTAATTCCAATATGTGTTAATGATCAGAAAGTTCTCAAGACTTTTAAGCACAGATGAACACCTCTGTACCTGGTAGCCTTACCTGGATAAAGAATAAAAAAATTCCTAAGTGCAGTGTATTTTAGACCATATAGTAACTCACCATTATTCTCTCTCAGTGTTATTATAGAATGCTTACCTGGAGGAGGACCATACAATCAAATGCAGGGCCTGTTTCTCTTCCTTAAGAGCAGCTTTCTTCCTTTTCATAAAGTTTGTGTTTCCCTATCAGCCAACTGGATAAAAGGCAAGAGGACATAAATGTGGTGATTATAGTTGACCCTTTCTCCCATAACTCCTCCTAGAGTGTACTTCTGAATGCTTATGAAAGCTACACATTGACCCAGAGATTTTGGTCTATCTCGGGGTTTGCCAAGGTGCAGGCAAGAAACATCTCTGCTGGTCCATATGAATATTTTAGTTAGTGCCACGATGCTGCTCCAACCTCACTCATGGGGTGCTGACCAGAGCCCAAAGGCTCACAGTCTGGTTCACTATCTCCAAAACCTGTATGTGCCTCAACTCTCCCCTCCTACCTGCTCCCTCTTCCTGGTGTGTTTTAGGGTCTCTGCCTTACCTCCCTGCAGCCCTTCCATAACCCTTTACTATCCCTCGATTGTCATTTCAGCAATCCCTCCCTAACTTCCTTTCCTGAGTTCTCTGTTTTTCAACTTGGGCTCCAAACTTCTTTGTACTCCATGCCAGCCCTTTCTCTCCCAAATAACTGCCCTGCCTAAATTTTAGTCCACAGGGCCCCATTTCTTCAACCCACCCATCTTCTATGTAAATTCATACAGTTTCAGTCTCCTCCCAAGTCTTCAGTCTCTTCCTCAGTATTTGTGATGAATAGTCTCTCTGAAACTATAGATACTGCATCTTCATTATCTTCCTGTTGATCTCAGATTCACTATCCTCCAATTTCCTCTCTTCTTGTTCTTTTATGCAATCTTCCCCTCCCGACTTGCGTCTTCCAGATGTTGAATGCGTAAGTAGAAGGAGGTCCAGCTTCTTTCTTCTTCCTTGCTTGCTCTTACCATCTTCTTCTTTTCTTGTATTTTAGGCCCCGGATCCTGGACAGCCAGCCCCAGACCACTTCTCTAGGTTCTATTTTGACTTCTGAAATCTCTCTCTTAGCTCCAAGAGCAACTCTTTCATGTGGAGTTGAGACCCTTCCTACTTTCACACCTATGTTTTTATTTTTAACTTAACTTAGTTTAACTTAATTTCTTTAAGAATAAAATTATGCTACTTAAAGAATATTGTTAAATAAACTAAAAGTGAAGGTATACTCGGAGGGTTTATGTTCAGACAACATTCTCCTGAACGATGTGCCCTGACGTTATCCTGAGGCACTGAGCCAGGGCAACAGCCTTGAGGGTATGTAGGGGTTATAGTTGGGAGGGCCAGAGAGTCTGGTGCCGAGAGTTATTACAGGGGCTGCACAGGCTGAGGCACTTTGAGTGGAAGCCAGGACCCAAAATAGCAGAGAGAAACATACAGAGCAGAAGGGTTAGAACCCCAAGAATGCAGATCAGAACAGGAAGACTAAGGGTGCTACCTGGAGAGATGCTCTGTGGTAGTGAAGGATAACAACAGGAACTCTCTTTGGGCTGCTGCAGTCCCAGCCTTCCTGCAGTTGCAAAGAGGTGTTAATGGCACCAACAATACCAATATTTGGCAATTACCAAAATAGTAATATTTGGCAATTACCAAAAGCATGAAGACAACTCCATTGATAGAAGTCTTTGTCACTCATTAATGATTTAAGGAATAACACAGCTCTTCATTGTGTTAAAGTTTCCAAGGTGCTTAGCAGAAATGGAGAAAATGGTGAGGCAAATGGTATAATAGTTTATAGGTATTGTGACCCAGGCACTCCCGGGCATGAAATGCTTCTGCAGTCACCCCCTGAGAAACAGCTGAAATGTCCAGTCACTTAACAGTGTCATACAGCGAGTACCATGGAATTCAGCAAAGCTCTCAAGTGCAACTACTGTAAAATTTCAATTCCATCGTTTTTCCTCTTCTACCCGCCTCTCCTCATCCAAACTGAGAACTTCAGAATATTTTGACTTCTTTTCTCTCTCTGCCTTCATGCTCACATCAGTATTTTATTTCAGAAAATTTAATGGTCTCATCTCTCAGTTATTATCAAAAATTCCCTTTCAGTTTAGACCTACTAATCCATGTTAACCACTCCTAGACATTTAGGTTAACTATGTGTCAGGTTTGAATCCGTGGTGGAAAAGAGGAGCCAGGCGAGTAGAATCCAGGCAAGCTTTAATGGAAGCACTCTCAGGCGAGGCTCTGCGCTCACAAGGGAGTGAGGCCGGGAAGTCGTGGCCAGGGAGGGTACCAGTGGGTTTTTATGGACATGAAGGACAGTTCTTATATATGGCCTTATGTGGTATAGGATTAGCTGTTTTCCCCGAGGTGACGTGGCAAAAAGTCTCACCTGTTTCCCTGAAGTAAGCAGAGGGGCTCGGAGAATGTCCTGGAGCGTAGAAAACAAGATGGAGGACCAACCGCCATTTTGTTGTCTCCTCTGGGGTCCCCTGACCTGCCTACCCAACTCTGTGTATTTGTGGCTAAGTTTATGGGTCACCATTATTTCTTCCCATATTCTTCTATTAGCAGTTTGGGTTCTGGTGTTTTGCTTATTTATTTGTTTTGGTTAATGTCCTTTCATCATTGTTTTTCCTGGAAAGCATAACTAACAATATGCTGGAAAACTGATTTTCCTTTTACTCTGACAGTAAGTAATATCTTGGGTGAGGTCAGTCATCTTCGCAGTACTGAGAGGTTATTCCCTGTCTTCTAGCTTCAAATATTCAAATGTGTGTGTCCTTTTTCATATAGTATTCATATAACACAGTCAGTAAGCCCTTTTTGCCTTTTTTCTTCTAACACTAACCTTCTTTTGATGTTCCTGGTCATTAATATGGGTATCAACAGTGATCATCCTTTTCCTCCAAGGTATTTTTAATCACAGCCGATGCCTAATAGGTATCCCATTGTGATTCTGGTTTGCATTTTACTGATGATTGGTATGTTGAGCACTTCCTCATGAACCCATTGTATGTCTACTTTGCAGAAATGTCTATTCAGATCTTTTGCTCATTTTTTTTAAGTGAGTAATAACAAATACGAGGCTTTTTTTGCTATTGAGTTAGAGAAATGCCTATACATTTTGGATATTAGCTTCTTATCAGATGGATGATTTGCAAATATTTTCTTCCAAACCATCAGTTGCCTTTTCATTTTGCTGATTGTTCCTTTCCGCTGTGCAGAAACTTTTCGGTTTAAAATAGTCCCGACTTGTTTATTTTGCATTTGTTGTCTGTGCTTTGGGTGTCAGATTCAAAAAATCATTGCCAAGACTACTACCAAGAATCTTTTCCTCTATATTTTCTTCTAGAAGTTTTATAATTTTGAAAGTTACATATCAGTTTCTAATCCATTTTGAGTTGAATTTTTTGTATGGTATGATCTTGTAGTTCAATTTGATTCTTCTGCATATGGATGTCTCGTTTTCTCAACACCATGGAGACCATCCTTTCCTTATTTTATATTCTTGGTGCCCTTGTTGAAGGTTAGTTGACAGTATATGATAGGTTTATTCTGTCTCTCAATTCTGTTCCATTGGTCTGTGTATCTGTTCTTATGCCAGTACTGTACTCTTGATTGCTGAAGCTTTGTAATGTTTTGAAGCCAGGAAGTGTGAGGCCTCCAGCTTTGTTCTTGTTCAAGATTTCTTTGGCTAAGATCAGGATTTTGATATCAGAATATCTTTATATAGTTTTTGGATTCCTAAATATAAGTCAAACTATCCATATTGTCCAAAATGTCTGTGTTCGTTCGAGGCAGTAAATTAAAGTGCTTAATAGACAGAACTAGAGTTTGGCCATGTGGTTTTAATTTCTTGACTTCAGTACTAAAGAACTACATGAACTTGAGAAATTAATGACCGTCACTTGACTTAGTGTCTTGATCTTTCTTAATATAAGATTTTATTTATTTACTTGAGAGAGAGAGAGAGAAGCAGGAGGAAGGGGTAGAGGGAGAGGGAGAAGCAGACTTCCCACTGAATAGGAGCCCGATGATGGACTCTATCCCAGGACTCTGGGATCACAATCTGACCCGGAGGCAAATGCTTAACTGACTGAGCCATCCAGGTGTTTCAACAGGAGATAAGAATGGTACCTTCTTCCTAAGACTGTTATATAGATCATATATGAATGGCCTAAAACTGTGCTTGGCACATAGTAAGGGCTATATGAGTCTTACCTTCATACTTCTTCATACTCACTTTTAACCATTTGTACATCAACATACGAATTGTCCAACCTAAAGAATTCTGGAATTACTTAAATATATGCACTTGAACAGTGACTGATCTGACTATTCAAATTAAGATTCTATGCCCCAAAATAACAAATTTGGGTAAGCACTCTGCTGAAAGAATTCTGCCCTACTTAGATTTATTTCTGTTTGTGCTTTATGTTACAATATTTAAAAATTTATATAAACATGTTATATTGAAGTAAACATGTTATATTGAAGCATGTTATATTGAAATAGTTATATTGAAATAGTTATATTGAAATTCTTCCTTCCCCCCAGAAGGAAGAAGTAGTTAATTTCCACCAATAACCTTGGCTTTTGGAAAACCTATACTTTTAAATGAAATGCTATAGTGGTAGGCTTATCACTTACAACAGAAATATTGAAACCTATTACAAACAAATTTAAAAAGACTTTTATATTTTTGTCTAAATGCTCAGCCTACACTGGTTTCCTCTGTGAGAAGCCAAGGTTAGGTTGCGGTGGAAACTATTCCTGGGAAAAATAATGCCTATGGAATTTACATTCTCATTGGCAATATTCTGCCAAAGCTAAATGACCTTTTATTGGGAAGACCTTCTAGAACTCTGAAGGCATAAGAAATTTTTGTTGTTTATTTGTTGAGTACTTAATTGAGAGTACAGTTATTGTTTTATACTTCCTGATTCATGCCAAATCACAAAGACAGGAAGATATCTTCTGGTTTAGTGAGTTTAGACAGTTTTATTAAAGAAATGATCATAACTGATATATGAATGTTTACAGTAATGCACATTTCTCAAACTTTTTTGTATTTGTTACAGCAAACTTGTTAAACACAATCTGACTTGGTACCCATATATATTGAACAAGCAGAAGGAATGTGGCCTCTGATTGAAGCTGGAGTGTAGGATACAATTTGGAGTAGTTGCTTCTCAGGCTTCTCTTTGCTCAATTTCCCTGACTCTCTGACCATTGGTTTTTGAACAGTAGTGGGCAAATAATTGTGTACTTGCTGAACAAATGTCTTACTACAAAGACACTGTATTAAAAACACTGACCTGGATTAGAAGGGCCCTACCTGGAGGGTTGCATCACTGTATGGAAACAGGCCACTCTAAGACTTAGCTTTCTTACATGTGAACTGAAAAGGGCATCCCACAAAATTGGGAAACAGGTAATAAATATGTTTTTAAACTGTGTTAGGATTGCAAGTAATATACATATAGGGAGGAAATTTTTGAATACCCTGTAGATGGCATTTAAATATAGAATCTGGGGCTTTGAGTTATATTAATATCAATAGCATTTCACAATATTTTTAAAGATTTTATTTATTTATTTGACAGAGAGAGAGATCACAAGCAGGCAGAGAGGCAGGCAGAGAGAGAGGGGGAAGCAGGCTCTCCACTGAGCAGAGAGCCCAATGCGGGGCTCGATCCCAGGACCCTGAGATGATGATCTGAGCCGAAGGCAGAGGCTTTAACCCACTGAGCCACCCAGGCACCCCATATTTCACAATTTTTATTGAACCAATTGATCTGCTGAAATTTTGAGTGTCTCTGTAATGTATTTCCTCATGATTTCTTCAACCATTTTTATGCCCAGAATGTCCTCCCATCATTGGACATCAACTTATAGTTTCCTTCAGGTTTTTAAAAATATTGCCTCACCTGTTACATTGAATTCTTTCCTTGCAATTTATTTCCAAATGTATGTGAGGATCAAAATCTTTTGTTTTCCAAATTTTCCCAATAGCTCTTTAAAAAGAATCCATCCCTTAGCCATTGACTTGTGAAACTTCCTTTATCATTTTTAAGTTCTCATAAATCTTTATCCCATTTCTTTTAGTTTTTATGTCTCAATTTTTTCATAACGTTTTTATTACAAAGCAACAAGGTATTTGTGGAAATTTGGGGGAAAAATACAGAAAAACAAAAGAAGAAAATTAAAAATTCCCCATAAAAATGAAGATTTTGGAGAAATTTCTTCTAGTTGTATGTATATCATTACAAAGGAGGCTGTAATTTTTATGAAGGAACAGCCCCAAATCAGACTGATGTAAACAAAGATGGTCACCGAGCTGGCTTCTGAGAGGGGTGAGTGTTCTGTAACATGAGACATGGATGTAGACTTAGGTGTAAAAGTCTAGAGATAGAAGCTGGGGCAGTATGTAAGAGCAGAAAAGAGAGCCTGGAAATCCATAAGAATGAGAGAACAGGAGAAAGCAAATTAAAAACTCCTGTGGCAGTGTACACTAAACGTGCCGAGAGAACAAAAATGTCTAGTAAAACATTTTTTTTATTATTATTAACATATAATGTATTATTCGCCCCAGGGTACATGTCTGTGAATCATCAGGCTTACACATCTCACAGCATTTGCCATAGCACATACCCTCCCCAATGTCCATAACTCTACCCCCCCCACCTCCCAGCCTCCCTTAGCTTGTTTCGTGAGTTTAGGAGTCTCTTATGGTTTCTTTTAAATTGTCTGCTGAGCTACCTTCCCTATAAGATCTTCAGTAAAACCACACTACTCACTGAAGTTTTTATTTCATAGGATTCTAGGCAACAGTCTTCAAATTTTTGGTTCTTATTCTCTAAAAGAAAATTTGAAAGACCTTAAGAGCATTTTTAGGTTCACATCAGACACTTTTTATCATGTGTAAATAGTTTCAAAACATTTAATTTCTGATGATTAACAAGTATTGACATTTTAAAAATGTCACATTGGTTTATTGTTTCTAATAGAATCTAAATATAATAGCAGTTTGATACCTACCATCATCTACTAAAAAAAAAAAAAAGAAGTCATTAAGATCTTCTTTAACAGTGATGGCAGTAGTAGGAAAAGAATCCAAAATATGTCTCAACATATTTTCAGACAGACCTGTGTAATGAAAGAATACACATTAAAGGAAGTGAAGGTTTGGAAGTGAATTTACATAAAAATATCTATGCCTTCTTAGAGCAAGAGACAAAGAAGACAACTAACACTTGGGATATAGATATAAATTCTTCTTTTCTTCTTTCCTTTCTTTCCTTTTTTTTTTCCCTGCAAAAGTGAGAACATTCTAATACATGCAATTTTGAACCTTAGAATTTCCATTGGCATTATTTTAGGTCAAATATTCTTCAACTATGTTCTAATTATTTCATATCATTCTATCATTATTGTATACTATTATTTATTTTTCAGTCTGGAAACATTAATCTAGAAGTCTACCAGAGATTTGGCGGTTTGTGTTCAGATTTTGGAGTATATGATTCCCAGGTCTTCTATAGATCTGAATTCCATTATCTGTTGCTCCAAGTTACTAAGGTTGTGGCTTCTTAGCATCTCACCTGGACTAACAATAATGGAGATTCCTCACACCAGAAAGCTGAAAGGTGGAGTTCTCACCCATTGCAGTGACAGTCTTTCTAGAATAAATATTTCCCAAGTTTCTGCCTATTGGGTCTTTTCTATTGCCTTCAAATTATAGTTTTTAGCATTTTTGCTCATGTTTATAATTGTTTATTTGTGGTAGAATCCTCTGGCCTTTCTCACCACTATTATGGAAATTTTGTCCAAGTCAATATTATTAGATGATTATTAATTTTTATAAAGTTTTTAATTTTAATTATTTTAATTATTATTTAATTTTAATTTTTATTATTTACTATTAATTTAATAAAGTGAAACTTACTGCTTTCTTAATATTGTATTTCAGATTACTAGTACAATTGAGCATTTTCTGTGTGTTTATTGGCTATTTATTTTACATCACTTGTAAATTACCTACTCATTTCTTTTGCCTATGTTAAAACTCTGTGGTCTTATATTTTCTTACTGATTAAGAAAAATGGCTGTTATTCAAGTATTATCACTCTGTCAAAATTGTTTGAAAATATACTTCCCAGTTAGTAATTTATCTTTAAATTTTCTTTATGGTATGATTAACATATAAATTGATTTTTAAAGGCACAACATCTCTACAAATTTAAATCTTCTTATCTGGAGACCTGGTTTATCTTTTCATTTATTCGAATTGATGTTTATCCATCCTGGTAATAGAGTGAATTTTAGTATGGGTCTCATTTATTACATTTTTAATGTTTCCCATTACTGATATTGCTAGATATTTTCATGATGTATTTTGTTTCATTACATCTTCTAGCTGTTGTGATTTTATGGAAAAATTATCACTGCCCCATCATTTCTTTATTATTTTACTGAAGTTATTTATATGTATCATCTCATTTAATTCTCCAAACAAAACTACCACCTAAATATTATTATCCCCACTTTATATTAAATATCTCAGCCACATATAAGTTTTAAAACATATGGATTAAAATACAAACAGCCTCCATGTACATGCCATCCACTTAAGAAATAACCCACAGTTAACTACTCATTTGAATTTACTATATACCACTCCCATGTAGTTTATGTATATTTATGACATGGTATAGGGCTATAAAGATATATAATATTGCTTTTTTGCCTTTAAATGCATGAATAAAGGGTACAGTACTGTGTATATATATCTGTCTTTTTAATTTGATTCTGGTGTTTTCACATTTTCCATGGTAAAATTTTACCATTTCCATGGTAAAATACATATCTCTATTTCATTCATTTAAGCTGCTTTATAACATTCTTTTGTATAAATATATTGCATTTTTATAGTTTATGTTAGTTATGTTTATGAACTTATTATTTATTATAAATCTATACCATTACAAATATTTTTGCATATTTTCGTATTTGTCTTTTTGTGCATAAGTGCCAGGGTTTTTCTATGATAAAGTACTAATAGAATTTCTGAGATTTAAAATAAACACACCTTAACTTTACTAGATATTGAAAATTAATATCTAATAATGACTAATATATACTCCCATTAATAGTGTTTAAGAGTTTCCATTTTACTACATGTTTCTTGGTACTCTCAAAATTTAATTTTTGTCAATCTGGTGAGTGTGAATGGATATCACATCCTTAAAATTTTTATCTTCCTGATTCTTAGTGATGTACATATTTTTCACTTTTTATTATGCATTTTTTGGTTAACTGACTTTTTTTTTTTTAAAGATTTTACCCATTTATTGGACAGAGAGAGATCACAAGTAGGCAGAGAGGCAGGCAGAGAGAGAGGGGAAAGCAGGCTCCCTGCTAATCAGGAAGCCCAGGTGCAGGGCTGGATCCCAGGACCCTAGGATCATAATCTGAGCCGAACGCAGAGGCTTTAACCAACTGAGCCACCCAGGTGCCCCCGTTAACTGCCTTTCATATCTCTTCCCCCTATTATGCTAGGTTCTTTCTCTTCCTTATTGATTTCTAGCAGCTTGTTGTCAGAATAAAAAGTCTTTCCATTTTTTTTTAAGTAGACTCCACACGCAGCATGGAGCCCAATACTGGGCTTGAACTCACAACCCTAAGATCAAGACCTGAGCTGAGATCAAGAGTCGGATGCTTAACCAACTGAGCCACCCAGGTACCCTCAGGATAAAAATTCTTTCACAGTTTAATGAACTAAAAAGATTTTAGATTTTCTTTTGAAATTCAGCTGTGTGAATTTTAAAAAAGTAAAATGTGTCATTTTTTTCTTTCTTGTGCCTTTGTTTTCTACTTTAGGAATTTTTAACCACAAAGTCTAGAAATATTAACTACTATTATTTTAGTGATTTAATTTTTAAAATTTTTATAATTAGCTTTTTATCTTTCTGAAACTGATATAAGACAAGTGAGCAAATATTATTTTATATTCAGATAACTAATTTTTCTAGTACCATTTTATTAAAGAATTTACTGATTATACATATCACCTGTCAATATGAAATGCCATAGATGTATGGCTCTGCTTCTTGTCTTCATCTTACGTTCAATTAATGTTTTTTCTACTTTTGTGCAAATAACATACTAAATTAATTTTATGGTTCATATAAATCTCTTAATCATCAATGTAGTAAACTTCACTTTTTCTTTTTCAAAATTGCCTGTTTTTCTTGGCCTTTTGTTCTTCCGTATAAGTTTGTAGACACAGCTTATCCATGTCTGTAAAAGATACCCAGCTGTGATTTTTAGTGTAATTTCTTAATTTATAGGCTATTTTAGAATACTTAATTCATTTTTTTAGATTGAGTTTTTCCCTTTTTGGCATCATTACTTTGTATCTTTCAATAATTTTCTGTATTTTTCCATATATTTTTAGTTATAGCCATTCTTAGGTACTTCTATTGCATTCATTCTTTTCACAGACATATATTCAGCATTATTTTGCAAACACTTATCTTAGTTATTTGGAAACTTTAAAAAAATAATGATCCTTGTCCTGAGCACCCAGACAATATAATAACAAAGTGGATAAACAAAAGATGAGTTCTATTCCAGTGTGGCCGAGGAAGTTCTAACCAACTGTCCCTCCCAAAGGTAACAACTACAAATTCTGTTCAACTAAACTGATTCTTTTCTCAAGAGAAAAGAAAAGCATATAAATTATTATATAGACTGAAAACAAGAAAAATGGACAGGGTGAGATTCTTGTTGCTATATCCTTTAGATTGAGGGTAAACTGAGACAATATGCTAATGGCTCCACATAAGGCAAGTAAAACACTGATAAAATATCATATAGTTATTTTATCTTCATGAACCAGGAGACAGAGTTTGGGGCAAGTGCAGTTGCTGGGAAGTAAATGGAGACAATATTGGGAGGGAAAGAACAAGAGAGAAAACTCAAATTTGTGAACGTAGCCCCAATCTCTGCCTGGTCTCTGACTTATTCAAGACCGGGACTGATTGTAAGCAGCCGAGCAAGGGGAAAAAAATAACTGAATTGAGATGGGTATTTCCGATAAAGTCTGTGTTTGCAGCTTTACTAAGTAAATTGCCTACTAAAACAGAAATATAAATATTGTTCAGAGGTCTATATCAGAATCTGGGGCCTCCATAAAAATATTATTCACAATGTCCACCCTGCAGTTTAAGGTCACTCAACATATGAAGAACCCATTTCCTCAAAAGAAAATACAGAAAAAAAAGAAAATACATCCAACAGTCAGCCCTGAAATGACTCAGATGTTTAAATTAGTAAACAGTATCTTTAAAGCATTATTAGTACATTTAATAAGGTAAAGGAAAATATGCTTGTGGTAAAAAAAATAAGAAATCTCTATAAATATTTTAAATCTATAAAGAAATCAAATAAGAATCCTATATGAAATATCCAGCATCTGAAAAATATTAACTAGATGATTGTAACTGCATAATGGAGATAATAGAGGAATGAATCTTTGAACTTGAAAATATATCAATAGAAGTCATCTAATCTACTAAACACAGGAGAAAAAAAGTGAAAAATTGAACAAGGCATCTGTGGGACAATATGAAAAGTGTGAATACATGTACAATTGTAGTCCAATAATACAGGGAGAAATGAAATTTCTCTTCATATATTCATATCTTCATATAGAAATCTTCTATTTCTGATATGAAGATCAAAAGGCAGTGAAACAATATTATTAAAATTTTAAATACAAAAACATGATCAATCTAGAATTCTATATCCATTGGACACAATTTTTTTTTCAGAATGAAGAAGAAATAAAAATTCTTTCAAATAAAAGAACACTACAAAAATTTGTTCCTAGCCCATCTGCACTATAAGAAATGCTAGTGGAAGTTGTTCAGTATGAAGGGAAATAACCGGTAAAAGCTTGTATTTTCAGGAAGGAAAGAAGAGAACAAAAAATGGTAAATATCTGAATAAATATGAAAATCTTTATTTTCCATTTAGTTTCTTTAAGGTATATAGTACTGATTAAAGCAAAAATTATAGCATTTTCTTGTGGGGGTTATAATGTATGTTGATGTAATTTTTGTGATAATTATAAAGGATTTGGGTGGTTAATAAACCTATACGTTCCCTATGTATTTCTATATACATTATACATTTTATTATAATATATAATTATATTATATAAATATATTTATAAATAAATTTATAATTTATATTCTAAATAATTATTAATTTATAAATAAATATTATAATTATGATATTATAATTTATAAATTATTTAAAATTATATTATAAATAATTGTTAATCTATAAATAAATTTATAATTTATATTATAAATATAATATAATTATAATGATATTATATAAATATATAATATATATATTTATTATATACATTTTACATGAACTAGCACGATATTAGCTGCAAGTAGACTGTGAATAGATAGGGAAGTATATTTTAATCCCAGAATAAAGTTAAAAATATGCAAAGAGACATAACTAAAAAGCCAATAGAGGAATTAAAATTAAAAATCTTAAAGATATTCTAATAATCCAAAAGGAGTCAAAAATCAGTAACAGGAGAACAGCACCACCAACAGCAACAAACCCAAGGGAAACAAAGAGAAACAAATAATAAGATGGTGACACAAATTCAACCACATCAATAATTGTATTACATGATTTTGTGGGTTTTTTTTAGATTTTATTTATTTATTTGACAGAGAGATCACAAGTAGGCAGAGAGGCAGGCAGAGAGAGAGGGGGGAAGCAGGCTTCCTGCTGAGCAGAGAGCCAGATGTGGGGCTGGATCCCACGACCCTGCGATCATGACCTGAGCTGAAGGCAATTAGCCCACCAAGCCACTCAGGCACCCCATTAATTGTATTACATGTTAATGGCATACACTTCCCACAAAAAGCAGAAATTGTCAGAATAGAGAAAAAGTAGAATCCAACTACACGTTGTCTATGAGAGACATCCTTTGACTATAAAGACACAGATAGGATCAAAGTAAATGGGTAGGAAAAAAGGTATACCATGCAAATAATAAAAACAAAAAGTCTGGAGTGGATAAATTATTAACAAATAAATGATGTAGTATGTTAGAAGATAATAAGGACCTTGTAAATTTTTTGAAAGTTGAACAAAGTATGGGGATCAGGAGTTTGTAGAAATTATAATTTCAAACTGATTGTTTAGGTAGATCTAAGGTGACATTTAATTAAGAACAGAAGCTTTCCATGGCCTAGAAGTAAGAAGCAATCAAGCTCATTCTCATACCCTAGTTAGACTGCTGCTGATGGTGGAGATGAGTGACCACCAGGATGTTCCTCAGTCACTGTATAATTAACTCTCTTCCTTGTATCATTCACTCTGATCTTTGATCACATGCTCTTCACTGGCTCTTCCAAAAGGCGCAGAGAAGAAACTGGACCTATTACCTCAAGTCACATTACAGTGGGATCTAAGATTATAATTAATGATGAAGGATAATTCACCTGCATGATTACCAATTTGAATGGGGTAAATGTAGGCTATTACATTAAAAAAAATGGCCAGATGTTACTAGAATTTTTCTTCCGGTTTGAATTGACACTGCTAGGTGCTGTGGATAAGAAATTTTCTTCCAGTTTGAATTTGAACTTGCTGGGTGCTGTGGATAAGAATATGAATAAGAAAGTAATTCTCTTCAGGGGCAGCCATTCAAATGAGTAACCTTAATATTTTGTGCTAGATATTATTATAAAAGTTAGCTTAAAGTGAATAAGGACAAAAGAAGAATACCTGGGAAGGTAGAAGAAAACTGGCAATTAGATCGGCCATGAAGGATGCACAGGTGCACGTAGGCAGACATAGAAGGAAAAGTGGTTTGAAGGCAACTGTACGGAAATGTGAAAGGAGGTGTGAACATGAACTGCATATTTGGTGTGTAATGAGCAATCCCAAATAGCTGTAACACGGGGCTTGTAGTGCAAGACAGGACTAGACAGAGTGAAGATAAATATGAAAAATGTAAAATGCTAAGGAATTTGGTATTGGAGAGACACATAATGCTTTTAAGTAAGATGGTGCAAGGATCAGATCTATGCTTTAAATTATATCTCTGGAAACCATCTAAAGGATGAGTGGCTAAAAGTGTAGATACTGAAGAAAGAGAGGCAAGTACAGAGGCTTTGTCTTTGTCTAAATAAGTCTCGAATTAAATAAGTAAAAAGCAAGTCCTGAATTAATGAGTGGGGGTAGAATGTGTATTTGAGAAATGTTTCTTAGCCTGGGTTACCATGAAAATTATGAAATGGGGTGGGGGTAAAAGTGCTTTCTTTATTAATCATTCTGATTAATGAATGAATTCATACATTTAGGATGTATGAATCTGAATTTCCCATTCTGAGCAATAGAAGAGCAATGTTGCTTTTCAATAAAGTAAGAAAAAAAGGTTAAAAAAAAACAGATTCAAGCTGAAAAAGGAGATAGTAGAAATGATGAGCTCCCATTTTAGATATATTAACTTTGAGATGCTCATAGAATAAAGAGAGAGATACGCATAACAGGTGACTATTCTGTATTTTAGAGAGAACCCAAACCAGGAATTTTAATTTTGGAGTCCTTTCAAAATGAATATTATTTGAAATTATGGAATTAGATGTGACCTTCTAAGAGAAACATAAAAAATGAGAAGGAAAATGGAACAAAGACAAAATCCTAGCAATACCAACACTCAAGGCAAATGAAAGACATCAGCAAAATAAGGAATAATTAAATCAGGTAAGAGGAAAGCCAAGGAAAAAATTAAAACTACATAAGAATATATTTTTAAATAAAGGATGAAAAGAATAGAAACTCCAGAAACAGCAACATGTACAAAAGGGAATTTCACAAGGAAACAATAAATTGACAGGGAACAGTCCAAACTGTATCATTCAAAATACATTGTTGGAACTACCATTTGCTATGTGAAAAAAAAATTTAATACTTATACATGTTTTATAGAAAAATTAAGCCCAAATGGGTCAGAGATTTAAACTGATAAAAATTGAGAAAATAAAATTAATTAAATAGATAATAGGTAGATGTTTTTATAATCATGGAGAAGATCTTCATACAAAAACACAAAGAAAAAAAGTCATAATAGACAAAATCGAAAAGAAAAAGGCAAATGAGAAAAAACGTAGTGTATATGAAAAGAGCATCCCTCTCATTTGTACAGAAAGAATTTCACATATCAGTTTTGGAAAATAAAAGCAAATATGATAAAAGAAAAATGAGCAAATCTGGTCTCTGATCTAGAACTATTAGAAAATAAGTATAGTAGTGAGATGCTAGATTTGTCACATGTCCAACTTCAGCATAATTTTTACCTCCTTCTAGAAAATACGGTGCGAGAGTAAGCAAAAAGGACACCAAACCAAAAGCCCTCAAGGAGTAGGAATTGAAGGCTTTCTTTAGCTGTATTGTCTTTTCGATATCTGTATCTAGATCTCTATTCCAGAATCTAAGGGAAAAAAAGGACAATCAATGTGGCTGCTCCCTATGTATGAGAATGTAGGGAAGAACTCATGGAGACTGGGAATACTGATGCTCAGAGATATGTCAGATAGATCTAAGTGTGCAATATAAAACTATTTTGGCTACACTAGGAAATATGTTTAAAAATCTACTAGTGATTCCTATAGATATTATAGCAAATTTCTGTCTAGTACTTAAGGAAAATTTAACTCTAGCAAGCAGAGAAACTGCACACTAGAACAGTTATTACCCAGGGTAATTTGTAACATAGTGCCCTTGTTGGATTTTCAAATCTGGTTGCAAAACCTAGCTGCATTTATATATATATATATATATATATATATATATATATATAGTTTAAGATTTCTCTAGACTTTTACCATGACTGCAGACTGTTGAATAGAATTTGGCCTGACATGGGCTGCAATGTCCTTAGGGTATCTTTCTCAGCCTGGATAGACTTGGCTATGTGATAATAATAAACAGACCTTGGAATTTCTGTTTATTTTTCACTTAGGCAACAGTCTGGTAGATCAGGCAGCTTTCCTGACCAGTTCCCCTCCAAGTGATGACTCAGGGACCAAAGATGCTTCTCTCTTAGTGTATCTGAAAAAATATACAAGGTTAATGTTGAAGAGGAATACAGAAATAGATAATTGTACAGTATTGTTTTAAGGACTTGGTATAAAAGTGTCCTTATGTTATTTTTGCATATATTCCATTGACCTAAACTAAGACATATGGCTCCCAGTATATTTTCATGGGAGAATAACATATGCAATTACCTATGTGCCCAGGAAGAGAAAACAGTGTTGAAAACATAACATAGTCTTAACCACAGTCCAAATTCTGGTCAAGAAAATGTCTTATTCTTTTTCTCCTGCATCAAAGAAACTCACGTCTGCCCCATCTCTTCCCAAAGAAAATAATTAAATGCTCCTCCATTCATTGCATCTATCTCAGAATCCAAGTTCTCTGTCTCCACTATCAGGTCTACATGTCAGGTGACATATGAACAAAAAAAGTCAAATTATTTGTACTTTTACCTCACATCCACATACGGCACACCTACAATGAATACTAATAATTAGAAGGAGGAGGAATAAAGACATACTCAGCAGTCAACATTCTTTGATTCAGTAATACCTCTGCACAGCAACTGTGAAAATCTCACACCAGAGGTAGAGGCAGAGTAGAGAGGGGCAGGTTGCTGGATTAGGCCTTGATTCTACCCTTTGGGAGGATTACTTTGTCACTTCTTCTCTGTGGCCCCTGGCTAGAACCTCTTGGAGCCTCTTCATTGTTATTATTTTCTTTAGACACATCTGAAAAGAGTTTGGAAAGTATGCCTTCCTTGGAGGAGGTGCTCCAAGGCTGCTTTCTATATGTGGAAGTACAAGAATCGATGCTAGTATTTGAATTTAAAAATAAAAACTTTTTCCAAGACTGCCCTTGTGGTTTCCTTAACAATACAATTCCCTCAAAACTTTGTAGACTTCTGATCTATTTACTTGGCCAGTTTCATATAGCCAGTTATTATACCCAAAGTTATTTCCTAAAAATAATGTTCAAATTTCTTTTACATGGTTGCTTCCTCATCCTCATGACTCTTTCTCACTCAGCTTAATTGTGGCTACTATTAGGTTCTTTGAACAAGTGGAGTCAAGCCACACTCTACTCCGACTTTGGTCCTGAGTCACTATTCAGCTGAAAAGTTTTTCTTACTGTGCATTGTCACTCAAAGTCTTTATAGTTCAATCTCTACAAGCAGCTGGGTTTTCCAACCTTGAAAGACCTTGAATTTCTGAACTCTCATTTCTGCTTGCAAGCTGACTAATTCTTCCCTGAGCTCATTCCTTCTTTGTAATACTTCTGAGATGCAGCTAATAATAAACAACACACAGTAGGGCTATAAGGCATTTTAACATCTAACTGGAAATGATTAGTCAATGTGTGGTCTTCTTCCTAAGGTACATGAAGCAATGATTTTTAGCAAAGATTTCACCATTTTTCCAGTCTTAAGTATCAGTTTCCTCATCACATGCTATCTACCCTCAGGGTTCACTTCCAGATAACAATTTCTATATCAGGGTAAATAACATAAGCGCCTTCAATCCATTTCCAAGCCCTCAATGGCTTAATAAAACATACTTAATATTAATCATTAGTGCCTGATAAAGTAACAAAATTATTTTTTCCTCTACTGTCCATTCTTATTTGGTCAGAAATAACCAAAACCGCCTAGAAATATGGTAAGTGCTCAGAAAACTAACAGTAACTATTAGTATTGTTATTGCTAATATTGCTAATCACAGAGAGTTATGAAACCAAACAGATAGAAACCATACACGTGAGCAAGCAATAAACAAAGTAGTACTGAAGACAGTATTAGATCTGAGATTCGGCTTATCAGTTTGCTAGGGCTGCCATAAGAAAGGGCAACACTGGATGGCTTAAACAATAGAAATTTATTGTTTCATAGTTCCGGAGGGTAGACTTCCAAAACCAAGGTGTCAGCAGGGTTGGTTCCTTCCAAGGACTGTGAGGAAGAATCTGTTCCATGCCTCTCTACCAGCTTCTGATATTTTTCTAGACATCTTCCCATTTTCTGACTTGCAGGAGCATCGCTCCTGTCTCTGCTTTCATCTTCACGTGGTGTTCTCCTTGTGTGTGGGTCTGTCTTCAAATTTCCCCTTTTTAAAAGGACACCAGTCATATTGGATTATTGCCAATCCTAATGACCTCATTTTAGCTTGATTACCTCTGTGAAGATCCTATCTCCAAATAAGGTCACATTCTGAAATACTGAAGGTTAGGATTTCAACATATGAATTTGAAGGAGACACAATTTAACCCATAACACATAATAAGCCATTAATAAGTAATATTTCCATTGAAATATTTCTTAAGTTACATATTTACATAGTGGCTAATGGTTCTCATCAGTATCTTCATGAAGAAAATCTGGATATTTATATTAGAAATCAAATATGCATCCTTTATTCTTTACTGGGCATAATTATGCTTAAGTTAATGCATAGTAAACTACTGCATTGCAGTGATCGCAAGAAATCTTTCTGTTGCCTCCTATATCCATGAGTTTAAGATCCCCTATCATCTTCTCTGTATTGTTATTAATTATTAGCTATGACAGAATGAGAAAACCAGGTAAGCAGAATATACCTTTAAAAAGGTTGTCTGAAAGAAAATTACTTTTCTGTATTATAACCATGTAAAAACTATGGTATCATCTAAAGTCTTCTATTGAAAAATTGTTTGAGTTTGTGAAAAAAGAAACCTTATTAAGTTTAAATAAATATGAAAAGAATGAGAATGAGGAAAAATCATAGAGGCGTTCATTTAATTAAAATCAATATCTTCATCATTTTCAGTGTATTGATATTTTATATTGTTATTTACTTGAGTAAGGTGAAACTTCCATATCATTTATGATATGCTGAACTGTAAACCTATAGCTATACTAAAGAGAAATTAATGCATGTTTTAAGTCGGAGATATTGCCAAATAAACTGTTATTGCAATCAGATTGTTCTATTGAAACTACAGAAATATGTATGGAAATAATAGTTGTCAGTAAAAGGTTGAAAGATATGGGTTTGTTTGTTGTTCTTGCTCTACACTACATGCTTGTTTTTGTTTACTCTGACTAGTGTCATGGGGAAGGAAAGCCAGTTTGGCTTGCGGCCAAATATCTGAGAAGTAAACATTTAGTACAACCTCTCTTTTGTCCAGCTTTTTGTTCTCATCTTAGGATCATCTCCCTTCCCCAGAATACAGTTACTGAATATTGTCTTCTTGTTTCTGGCTGCAACTTGTCTATTTTCAACCTTTAAAAGAGAGGATTATACATTATAAATACTAAGGAAGTATATTTGACTGAATACATGAATGAATGACTGAATTGTATGTAGAAATCCTACTTCTAGATCAACCAGAACTGCCTTCCTAACCTTGAAAATCCCAAATTAATTTCCCTTTCCTTATTTTTTACTCCTCTCAGTGTTCTCAGTTCATCTAGTTATAAAAATGTAAAACTGTAATTGTAATAATTAACATTAGTGCTTAAATGATTGGCCATCACAAAGTTATTTGCTTTTAATTTAATTTGCTATTTTGTAGCATTTCACCCATTGTGGTAAGAAAACAAATAGATTGTAACCAGATCAATTTTTTGGCTAGCTTTCTAAGCAGCAAAGCTAGTCCTGAGAAGAATGGCTAGGTACACAGACACACAATATATAAATGTATTTACTAACTGATGACAGAAGATGAGAATTCAAACACTGCAATGTATCTTTAACTATGAAAATCTGAATTTTGTTATGTTTCATTGGAGTAGAGATTTTTGCCTCATCCTTTAAACAAATAGGAACTTACTCAATTTTTCCAGATAGTCTCATCTAAGTGGTTCATGTTGTTGAGGTTAAGTTTCGATCAAAGAAGATGAGATCGGTGAGAAGTATTTCCCCATTACAGACATCAATAGTGGACCATTTCCTGCCAGCTTAGGAAAATAGGGTACAGGATGTTGTGTGGCAATGTGACAGAGCAGATTTTTTACAGGAAAAGGGAGCTTAAAAGTTAAGTCAAAAGCTGGCTTTAGAATATAGTTGAAACACAAATTATTAGTCACATTTATGTTGACCTTTGGGAATTCAATTTCATATTACCAAGGGAATACTTAAATGAAATTTTGTAGCCACATATATAAAAACCATTTAGTCTATAGTCATGGGCTAAATTTCCTATTGACCCAAAATATTTCAAAACTTCCTTCTGCCAGATATTCTAACGGGCATCTCTCTACCTATCTTATGAAAATACTAAGTCAGTACTCTGTACTACATTAAACTAGGGTTCTATTTCCCACAAGTGACAAAGACGTAATATAAGTTCATATTCTCTTTATACAGACAGCTGGATTAGAGGCTCTCGATGAAACTTGTTCCAAACCATGATTACATGGGCCTTTCCTGTATAGAGTTCCACAGCATATTAGTGTAGAGACAAAAAAGTAATAAGAAAAATACATTTAAAATTTGACAAATTGTTGACATTATCAAGAACATTTTCAAGATCTGTCTAGGTATGTAAGTACTACGCAAATCACATATTTAGACCAAGTTCCTATTACTTAGAGACTCACAGTCTAGAACATGGTACTTTAAAACTAATATTAGAATTACAGAGGCATCAAATTTAGAATCTGGAAAGAAAATGATTACCAATATGAACAATAAGGTTAATGATGAATACAACTCTCCAAGTTGATGAGTCTGTCTTAACCCCTTGTTTTCCTGATTATCACTCCAGTTCACTGTCCATTTGTTTGAGAGTCCAGATTTTGGGACTGTACACTATAAGAGGAACTCTAATAAGCATTAAGAAAAACTCCATCAGTTTTCTTATTAGACAGTGCATGGTTAGAATTCCAGCATCTCCAGTTACTCTGTGAGCTTAGGAAGTACAATTTTCCTTTCTGAACTTCAGTTTCTTTGCTGGCCAAACTTTTATCTGTGCCACTGTAAGTGTGTAGGACCAAAGAACTAACCAACAGAAGAAAAGTTAACTATTATTGCCACTGGAATCCACTCATCTCTGTAGGAAATGGGAGTAGCATAAACATGTTCCCTGGTAGATTCCATTCAGATTCAGTCTTGCTGGAAGGCAGGGTACACACTGGTGGTGTGTGTGCAGGAACTGTGTATCACTAGTAACAAGTGCTTGGTTAATTATGGTTTTAAAGTATATTATAAGTCATTATTATAATGCAACTCATCGACACATGTATTAAGGCAGAGAGAGAAAAGAAACTGAGGAAGGATGGGGATGGGAAACACATATTTTCCTATCTAACATTTTTGCTTACAGTTGGTTTTCTACCAAAGCCATGGCAACCCCCACAGAGAGGATTTCTGTTTGTTTCTTTTGTCTATTGAGTATACTATTAGTTACTGTATTGTCTTCTGTATCAGTCAAAAACCAAAAAGGGGAAAAATGATTTAAATTTAGAAGAAAATAAGTGGAGGCATTTTAGCTAAATACACGTTCAATTTTAAAAGGTCTTAATTGTATATATTTTTTGTTATTACTGATATTGGTGTTTTGGTGAGGTGGTGCATTGCAGTTCAGTAAGTATGCCAGTCCTTTCACATCTATTATGTCTTAAAATCAGAATCTCCAGAATTTTAGCTGATAGATTGGGCCTATAGGTCTATATTCTTTGAGTGGCATAATATCTATTTTATTTATATTTAAAAACCTTTAACAGGGATATGTACTCTTCATGTCTCCATAATCCTCACCTGTATCTTACATCTTGATACTTCATTTTTTTTTTTTTACATTGCCCATAGCCCATGAAACAATTGAAGTTTACAGTCTCCAGGATAAGTATTACTATTATTTCCCCTTTCTCCAGAGTAGAAAATATAGGAATAAAAAAGGAATAAACCTTAAAGATAAGGAGGATGAGAAGAAGTCATTGAAATCATTTGCAGATAACTAAACAACTTCTAAAATGTGAAACAAGGATATAAATGTATTGAAAGCATCAAGCATAGTAAGAAAACAATCTCCACAAAATCAAGGTCTCAAAAGGCAAAAAGAGAACACCACCTTGCCCAGAAGGTCCCTTGTATAGTAGTTAGGATTGCCTTTGGCTATATGTAGGTACCTAAATATAGTGCTTAACAAAACAGGTGTTTTTCCTTCTTGCAGAGTAAGGATTCCAGAGTCAGTTCAGGGCTGATGCACTGTTAAAGGAAGTCATCAGAATTGGCTCCTCTTTTCCCACTATGTTCAAACTGTGTACATTTTGTTCTTATGATTATGAGATGGCTCTTCCATATCCAAGCATCATGTCCCATTCCAGATATGAGCAAGAGGGTGGGCCAAGAAAAAAAGATGCCTTGTGGCTTTTGAGCAAAACCATTTCAGGTTCTTTAGCCACATCCGTAGATCTCTGCTTGCATTTTATTGGTCTGAATTGAATTACACAGCCAAATCTAGCTATAAGGTAATTTCAGAAAATTAGTACTTCTAACTGAACATGTTGAACAAGATTAGGGTTCTGTTGCTAAAAAGAAGAGAAGAAATGTTTTCAAGTAATCTGTTAGTAGGTAACAATTATGCAGCACTTTCTATATGCCAAAAACTTTTCATATAACTCATTTAATATAATTCTTCTCTGCAGTATAAATGCCTTTATGTTTCCATTTTGAATATAAGTAAACTGAAACACACAGATAATTAATAAAATGCAAAATATTACCTAGCTAAGAAGTGACAGAGCCAAGATTTGAACCCAAGTACTCTGTCTCCAGACACCATGATAATGATATTCTGTGTATATGACACATCTAAAGAGGCAAAGGATTTAGAACTGCCAGGTGCAAAGGGGCCAGAAGTGATGCTATTGGCTAAACTCAAAGTCTGAATACTGAACTATACCACAGGATGACAATCCTATTCCCCATCCATATTTTCCACTTCTCTTCAGTCCATGTGACTCAAGAATAAAAGACAAAATACTTTTCTCTAACTTTAGTATCAGTTATGACACTTTCAGCTTTGAGTAACAGAAAACCAGTATAGACTGTCTTAAAAAATAAGAAATCTTACTGGCTCATGTGACGGGAAGTCTAAATGCAAAGCAGTTGCCAAGCCTAGTGTGATTGGGATTCAGCTTTATTTGAATGCTATTCTCTTTGTTATGCACTGCTCTGGAGGTTAACTCTCTTTTAGAGATAGCTTTTCTCACTGTCCAAAATGGATGACAGAAGCAAGGGATGCAATATTCTTCCTTTTTTATTTTCAGAAGACAGACAAGGGCTCCCCAAACTTCCCTCCTAATAACAAAAGCCTCCAGCAACTCTCCCCATACTTCTCTTCTTTCCCAAAAGCCTCCAGCAACTCTTTCCTTGTCCAGAATTGGGTTCCTTGCCCATTCCTAAAACAACCACTGACAAGGGGGATGAGATCATATCACAAGAGTAGAATTAATTAAAGATAACTATGAGAGTGGAAATCAGGCAAGTTTATTTGACTCACAAGGGCTGTGTGAAGGAGAGATAAGATCTGAATAAAACCAGGCTCCTGTTAAGACATAGATTACAGCATACCGATACACGTTACAGCATAGCTTACTGGTAGGTTGAAATTTGTAATATTCAATAGCAGACAAATAATACTATATATGATACTAATATTAATGATAGCATATAAATATATACATGGTAACATACTACACTATACACACTAATAATAATATATAAATTGTATATAAATAATACAATATAAATAAAAACAATGTGGGGAGCCTAAGTGGCTCAGTCAGTTAAGCATCAGCCTTCAGCTTCAGTCATGATCCCAGGGTCCTGGGATTGAGTCTGCATCGGGCTCCCAGCTCAGCGGAGTTTCTGCTTCTCCCTCGCCCTTTGCTCCTCCTCCCACTCATGCTCACACACTCTCTAAAATAAATAAATAAATAAATAAATAAATAAATAAATAAATAAATAAATAAAACAAGAAAGAAAGAGAAAGAAAGAGAAAGAAAGGAAAGAAAGGAAGAAAGGAAGAAAGGAAGAAAGGAAGAAAGGAAGAAAGGAAGAAAGAAAGGAAGAAAGGAAGAAAGGAAGAAAGAAAGAAAGAAAGAAAGAAAGAAAGAAAGAAAGAAAGAAAGAAAGAAAGAAAAGAAAGAAAAAGTGTAAAATTCCAGAAAGTCAAGTTAGTGAGAAAATAATAAAAGCATCAACCAAGTAAGGATTAGGTAAAATTCAAAGTTTTTTAACCAACGTCACATTTCCAACCAGTAATACTGAATACTAGAAGATGAGAATGATGTTTTCTTGAATTTAACCAGGGAAAATATGCTTTTTAAACTTAGAATTATATTCCCAGCTAAACTATCAACCAAGGATCAGAGCAAAATACATTTTCAATACATGAAGATTCAGAGGTTTTATTTCATTTGTACACATTCTAAGAAAGTTATTTGAGAATATATGTCAAAAAATAAGAGTGAAAAAGAAAAGAGGAAAATTATGGAATACAAATAATAGGTATACCTGAAAGTGGGACTGCAGGTGGGACTGGATATACAAGGATTGGTGCAAAGTCTATATAAGAATCAATGGTATCCAAAAGTTGGATATTCATCCTTTCTGATGGAGGCATAATATTCCATTGTATAGATGTACCACCTCTTCCTTATCCAATGGACAGGACTAGAAGAGATTATGCGGAGTGAAATAAGTCAAGCGGAGAGAGGCAATTATCTTATGGTCTCACGTGTGGAGCATAAAGAAAATCATGGAGGGCATCATGAGAAGGAAGGGAAGGGTGAATGGGGGGAAATCGGAGGGGGTGATGAACCAGGAGAGACTGTGGACTCTGAGCAACAAACTGAGGGTTTTGGAGGGGAGGGGTTGGGGGGGTGCGTGAGCCTGGTGGTGGGTATTGAGAAGGGCACGTATTGCATGGAGCACTGGGTGTGGTGCATGAACAATCAATCTTATAACACTGAAAAATTAAAATAAACATATTTGGGGAGGAAAAAAAAAGAATCAATGGTATCCATAATTTTTCTCCCATACCACACTGTCAGTAATCAATTTCTCCATACTTGGCTAAAAGCTGAGACTTATTCTTTAGCATAAACCTGGAGATTTTCTGTATTTTGCATTTGGTGATAATAGCTGAAGGTGGGAATTCCTTACTGAAAGGAGAGATTGAATAAAAGTCTATACACTAAATAGTGAGTAAAGCTCCTTCATTGGCTGTGTGCGTATGAGGCTGAATATTGCAGGATTTCTCTCTGGGGAGTGTGTTGAACCCAAGAGAAACCTGTATGGACAGGGACCTCCAGCAGGAAGGTCCTTGTCCTATCGCCCAAAGCCCACAACCTGACAAGTACTTCTCAAACCCCATTCTATCCATACACACAAACTTCCAATTAGGTTTTTAGTGTCTCAGTCATATTAGAAACAGAAATCAAAGATGCCAAGGAGTATGGAAAAATTCTAACATGAAAAAGAGATATAAAAATATATAGGAAAAAAACAAAGAAGCGCTAAGGAAACAAAATTCTCAAAGAACTGAAGAAAACTTATAATTACTGGACTCAGAGACATGGAAAAGAAGGAATAAACATAGAATACTGAAAAAGAACTCTTTCTTTCTTTTTTTTTCCTAAAGATTTTTATTTATTTGACAGAGAGAGACACAGTGAGAGAGGGAATGCAAGAAGAGGGAGTGGGAGAGGGAGAAGCAGGCTTCCTGCCGAGGAAGGAGCCTGATGCAGGGCTCGATCTCAGACCCTGTGATCATGACCTGAGCTGAAGGCAGACACTTAATGACTGAGCCACCCAGGCACCCCTGAAAAAGAACTCTCTCAAAATAATAAGTCAAATAAATTAAAACATGATCACATAAATAAAAATTGCAGTGAAGATTTGAAGGACAAAGCCAAAAACATTTTCCAGAAAATAACAAAAACGGTAGAAGTGAGGAAAAGGAAAATATAAGAAAATGGTAGTATCCACTAAAGGAGGACTGAGATAATAATAATTCCAGGGAAAGAAAGAAAACAAAGAAGTTTCTCAGAACTGATGGCACAAGTTTCTTGACTGAAATGGTTCAGCAAGCAAATAGGAAGGTCAATAAATGGAGAGACACTGAAACATATTTTCACATTATGAAATTTCAGAGGATCGAAGATAAAGAGAAGATCCTGAAAGTTTACAGGATGGGACTGAGGGAAAGAAGCAGACTATATTCAGATGTTAGGGAAATGATAACAGTATAAGACTTCTCTGAATGGCACTGGAAGACTGAATTCAATTAAACATGGGTTTAAAAATTGAGGGAATCCCTTCTTGTATCCCCCCCAACAACAATTTGGCATCCATCCACAGAAAACAGTGTTTTTGTGGGAGCCAGCACCCTATGCCAAGGGACCTGGGAGATGTCTCACCCACCAGTGCATTGTGCAATAGTCAAATAGATCTTGGTCCTGGCTATGAGCCCAAAAGTGGCCCATGAATGGGCCCCTGGCCCTTTGCCTGCAGTCCGGTAGCCCTGGAGAACACTGACTTAGACAATCATCAGTAGATAAGAAAGTCTTTATGGAAGTCCAGGAATCCAGCATAGAAGTTCCAGCACACTGTTAGAACAAGAAAATCAGAGACTGAACAAGTTGAAGAGGGTAAGAGGAAAAGTTTGAGTTTATCCCAAAGTGGCACAGCTAATGCCTTCTCAGCCTATGATTCTCTTGTGGAAGAAAGTGAGAACATGTGAATGAGTGCCTGGCTTTCCCAGCTGTGTGGAATGCTGCCAGAGGCCCGTTTCTCTCTCATCCCATTCAGAGTACTGTATCATGAATCGCATGACTGGGAGTGGTGAGCAGCAAGGAGAGGAACAGCGAAGGCTTGGAACAGGTCAAAGGAACACCAACTGTACTAACCACATTATGGACTCCGTCAGGAGGCACTGCATAGCTGTTGAGGTGCCTTGCCTGTCAACCCCCACAATGGAACCATGGACATCAACAGCACTCTGTGGGCTGCACTCACACACCTCCATGGGCAGCTCTTTGTGTGTGCCCTTAATGGTAGCAAGAGTTAGCTTTGGCAGACAACAAGTGAGCATGCGCAGAAAGCTGGACTACATCTATGGGCCAGGAAGAGACGAAAAATGAACATTTAGCCTCGCCTTTGAGAAAGTAAAAGGGTGGCTGTCAGCAACAGGCCCTGGGTGCAGCAGGATCAAAAGAAAGCATACAAGCTTAAGAATCTGCTACAAAATTTAAGAAACCATATAGATGCACACAGAGGGAAGAAAGAGAGAGAGAGGCAAACCATAAAAGAAATTGACTCTTAACTATAGAGAAGCAACTGAGGGTTGCTGGAGGGGAGGTGGGCAGGGGATGGGCTAAACGAGTTATGGGTATTAAGAAAAGTATTTGTCATCACAAATGGATGAGTACCAGGTGTTTTATGTAAGTGATGAACGACTAAATTCCATTCTTGAAACTAATATTACACTGTATGTTAACTAACTGGAATTTAAATAAAAACTTGAAACAACCAGGGGTGCCCGCGTGGCTCAGACAGTTAAGCCTCTGCCTTGGGCTCAGATCATGATCCCAAGGTCCTGGGATCAAGCTCCCAATCCAGCTTCCTGCTCCACAGAGAGCCCTCTTCTCCCTCTTTCTCTGCCTGCTGCTCCCTCCTGCTTGCACTCTCTCTGATAAACAAACAAACAAACAAACAAACAAATAAATAAATCTTGAAACAAACCAACCAACAACAAAAAAGAATCTTCCACAAGAGGGAGCAAGAAATGTGAAGCACTGTGTATCCACAAAAGAGCTGAGAAAGTCCCAGAATCCCTAGTAGGGCTGAAGGAAGATGATTCTTTTCCAAAGTTATTCGGTAAAGAATGGAGGAGGTGACTGCTACTTTAAATGCAAAGATAGCAGAGCAAGACTTCAAGGAACATGGAAAGAAATGGAAACATGACACCACAAAAGGATCACAAAAATCTTCCATTAATCAACCCCAAAGAGATGGAGATCTGCAATTTACCCAACAAAGAATTCAAAATAGCTGTTTTAAGAATACTCAGCGAGCTACAGGAAAACACAGGAAGACAATCAATGAAATCAGGAAAATGATGTGGAAACAAAATGAGAAGTTAAAAAAACAAATAGAAATCACAGAAATCATTAAAAAAAATTCTTAGGTGAAAGGTACAATAAATGAAATGAAAAATGCAACAGAGAGCCAAAATCAGAATGGATCAAGCAGAAGAAAGAATCTGAAATTGAAGAGAAAACCTTTTAAATGATCTATTCAGAGACAACAAAGAAAAAAAAACAATTAAAAAGAGTGAATAAAGTTTATGTGATCTATGGAATACCATTGAGTGAGCCAATCTGAGAATTACTGGAGTTTAAGAAGAGAGGAGGATCAGGACAGAAAGTTTATTTTCAAAAATAATGGCTATGTGTTTTCTTCATTAGCACATATACAAAAACTGGAATGATACAGAGAAGATTAGCTATGGTGCCTGCCTGCACAAGGATGACATGCAAATTCAAGACATTCCATATTTTAAAAACTAATAATGGCTCCAAATTTTCAAATCTGGAGAGAGATTTGGCCATCTATGTTCATGAAGCTCACAGGTCCCTTAATTCAACTAAGAAACCTATTCTCCGAGATACATTATAAAAGCTGGTCAAAAATCAAAGACAAAGAATCTTACAAGAAGGAAGAGTAAAGAAACTTATCACTTACAAAGGAACCCCCATAAGACTATTAGCAGGTTTCTCAGGAGAGAGTGGGATACTCTGTGGATGAAAGTTGTCCTTTAAAAATGAATAAGAGACACATTCTAAGGCAGACAAAAGCTGAGGGAGTTCATCACCTTCTGACTTAAAAGAAATCTTGAAAGGAGTTCTTAAAGCTGCAATAAAAAGGAAAAAATTAGTAACATAAAAACATGCAACACACAGGAAAGATAAATATATAGTCAATTTCAGAATATTATAACATTGTATATGGTACTGTGCTAACCACTTAATTCTAGCAAAAAATTAAAAAAAATAAATAAAAGATATTTAAATTAAAAAATAAAATAAAAAATAAAAAATTTAAAGGATACAAGTACATTATTAAATAAATGTATTAAATACAGCGATAGCTATAATAATTTATTAGTGAATATATAATATATAAAGAGGTAAATCATGAAATTAAAAAAAATTAAATGAGTAAAAAGCAAAATTTTTTATGTAATTGAAGTTAAGTTGCTGTTAGCTTAAAATATACTGTTATATATATAGGATGTTTTAGGTGAGCCTCATGATAACTACAGAACAAAAACCTACAGCAGATACACAAAGATAAAAAGAAGGGAATCAAAGCATTTACCATTATGGAAAACCATGAATTCATAAAAAAAGGCAGCAAAAGAGGATGAAAGGAACAAGGAGACTACAAAAAAAACCCTGAGAAAACAATTAATATTATGGAATAAGTAATCCTTACTCATCAATAAATACGCAAAATATAAATGAATTAAATTATTTAATCAAAAGACAAAGTAGCTGAATGGAAAAAATAAACAATAACAAAAACAAGAATAAACTATATGCTTCCTACAAGAGACTCACTCCAGTTTTAAGGACACATGTAAGTTCAAAGTGAAGAAACAGAAAAATATATTTCAGGCAAGAAGAAACCAAAAGAAAGCAGGAATAACTACACTGGTATTAAAATAGACCTGAAGTGACAGGTGGTAAGGACACAAAGATGGTCATTATATAATAATAAAGGGATCAATTCATCAAGAGGATATAACAATATTAAATATACATACACCCAACATTGTAGGATCTAAATATATCAAACAAATACCAACAAGTTTGAAAGGAAAAACAGACAACAATGCAATAATAATAGTAGGGGATATCATTATCCCACTTTCAACAAAGGATTGATCATCCAGACAGAAAATTGATAAGGAAATATTGCACCTGAAGTATGCTTTAGCCCAAATGAACCCAACAGACATGTACCAAAATATTCCATCCAACAGCAATGGAATACATATTCTTCTCAAGCACAGAAAAATTCCTCCAAGATAGAACATTTGCTAGGTCACAGAACAAGTCTTAGCAAATTTAAGAAGACTAAAACCATATCATTAGGTCAGACATATCTCTTCATAATGATATGAAGATAGAAATCAATAACAACAAGGAAAGAAAAATCCATAATTATGTGGAATTAACACATTCCTAAGTAACCAATAGATCAAAGAAATCAAAAGGGAAATTAAAAAATATCTTGAAACAAATGAAAATGGAAACTCAGCATACCAAAACTTATGGAATGCAGCCAAAACAGTTCTAAAAGAGAAGTTTATAGTGATACATGATTATATGAAACTAAGAGTTGGTTTTTTGAAAAGATTATGAAAATTGACAAACCTTAGGTAGACTAAGAACAAAAAGAGAGAAGACTCAAGTAAATAAAATCAGAAATGAAATAATGGATGCTGCAGAAGTTCAAAAAAATCCTAAGACACTACTATGAACAACTGTATGCTAACAAATCAGACAACCTAGCAGAAATGGATAAATTCCAGGAACATACAATCTACTAACACTAAATAAGAAAGAAACTGAAAATAAGAAAAAACTAAATTTTAGGAAGAAGATTGAATTAACAATCAAAAACCTCCCAACAAAGGAAAGCACAGGACCAGATGGTTTCACTGGTGAATTCTACCAAACATTAACACCATCCCTTCTCAAACTCTTCCAAAAAACTGAAGAGGAGGCTACACTCTCAAACTCATTTTGTCAGGCCAGGGTTACTCTGATATGAAAGCCAGAAAAGGACACTACAAGAAAAGTAAACTGAAAACCAATATTCTTGATAAATATACATGCAAAGATTCTCAACAATATATTAGCAACTTAATTCAATAGCACGTTAAAAGAATCATATACCATGATCAAGTTGATTTACTCTTAGAATTCAAAGATGGTTCAACTTACACAATGTTGTGTAAGTTGTGTATGTTGTGTAACTGTGTAACTGTGTAACTGTGATTCACTACACTAATAGAATGAAAGATAAAAATCATATGATTATCTTAATAGATGCAGTAAGAGCATTTTACAAAATTAATCATTCCTTCATGGTAAAAACTCACAAAAATTTGAATATAGAAGGACTGTTCCTCAACATAAGTAAGGTCTTATAGGACAAGCCCATAGCTAACATCATACCCAATGATGAAAGGCTAAAGGATAAGGAATAAGACAAGGAATAAGAAAGGGCACCCATTTTTACCATTCCTATTCAGCATAAAGCTGGTATCAAGAAAGCAATTAGCCAAGAAAATGAAATGAAAGACCTCCAAATCAGGAAGTAAAAATTGTTTGCAGAAGATATGATCTAATATATATGGAAAAGTCTAATATATATGGAAAAGTCTAAAGGCTCCACTAAAAACTGTTGGAATTAATATAAATATTCAATAAAGTTGCAGGTCATATAATCAACATACAAAAATCAGTTGCATTTTTATACACCAACAATAAGCTACCTGGAAAAATAGAAAACAATCCCATTTACAATAGCATAGAAATACTTAGGAAGAAATTTAACCAAGGAGATAAAATATCTGTACATTTAAATTTTTTATTTTTATTTATTTATTTGAGAGAGAGTGAGAGTGGGGGAGAAGCAGAGGAAGAGGGATAAACAGACTGTGCACTCAGTGTGGAGCCCAACCAGGGTTTGGGCCCACAACTCTGAGATCATAACCTGAGCCGAAATCAAGAATTGGACACTTAACCAACTGAGCCATGCAGGTGCCCCCAAATATCTGTACATTTAAAATTATAATATGTCCATGAAAGAAATTGAAGAAGATACAAATGTTGGAGTTAATGCAGAGCATGAAATCATAGATAATACCTGGCTTGCCAAAATGTAACATGGTGGACACTGGGGGTGAAGGAAGGTTTCGGAGATTGGCGTAGGCCTTTGGAATAAGAGGCCTACATGGCCACTCTGCTGTAGGAATGCTGCAGCATACCATGTTCATGAATTGGAAGAATTAATATTTTTTTAATGTTCATACTATCCAAAGTCATAAATTCAATCGATTCAATCTCTATCAAAATCCCAATGGCATTTTTAAAAAAATAGAAAAAACAATCCCAAAATTCATAAGGGAACCACAAAAAGACCCCAAAGAACCAAAACAATTCTGAGAAAGAAGAGCAAAGCTGTAAGCAACAGACTTCCTCATTTCAAACTAAATTACAAAGCTATAGCAAAAAAACCCCCAATATGGTACTGGCATAAAAACAGACATATAGACCAATGAAGCTGAATAAAGAACCCAGAAACTATTCCATTACATATAAAGTCAACTAATATTTGATAAGAAAGTCAATATTATTCAGTAGGGATTGGGTAGTCTCCTTCATAAATGGTAATGGGAAAACTGGACAATCACATTCAAAAGAATGAAATTAGAGTCCTATTTACTCATTCACAAAAATTACTTTGAAATGGGTTATAGATCTTAAAATTAGCCTAAAAACATAAAAATACTAAGAGAAAAAATAGGAAAAATCCTCCTTGGACTGGTCCCCCAGACAATTTTTTGGCATCAAAAGCACAAGCAACAAAAGCAAAAACAAACAAGCTGAGAGTATATCAAGCTAAAAAGCTTTCTTCACGGCAAAAGAAACAATAAGCAAAATGAAAAGCTAACCTATGGAATATGAGAACATATTTGCAAATTGTCTATCTGGTAAGGGGTTAATATCCATAATATAAAAAGAACTCATATAACTCAATAGCAAAGAACCAAACAATCCAATTAAAAAATATGCAGAAGACCTGAACAACCATTTCCCAAAGAAGATATACAAATGGCCAACAAGTGCTTGAAAAGATTCTCAACATTACTAATCATCAAGACAATGTAAACCAAAGCCATCATCTCACAAAAGTGTTGGTGAAGATATAAAGAAAAGGGAATCCTTTTACACTGTCAATAGGAGTAATAACTGGTACAACCACCATGAAAAACACTATGGAGGTCCTCAAAAAATTAAAATAGAACTACCATATGGGTGCACCTTGGTGGCTCAGTTAAGCATCTGCCTTTGGCTCAGGTCAGATCCTGGAATCCCAGCATGGAGACCTGCATCAGGCTCCCTGCTCAGCAGGGAGTCTGCTTCCTCCTCTGCCCCTCACCCGACTCTCCTGCTCTCTCTCTCACTCTCTCTCTCTCAAATAAATAAATAAAATCTTAAAAAAAGAAAAAAAGGAGCTACCATAGGATCCAACAATCACACTTCTGGGTATATTCTCAAAGGAAATGAAGTTAGGATCTCAGTGTCCAGTGTAGCATTATTCACAATAACCAATATATTAAAAAATGGATAAAAAGATGGAGTATATGTATATAAACAATGGAATATTATTCAGCCATTAGGGAAAAAAGGAAATCTTGCCATTTGTGACAACATGGATGAAGGCATTATGTTATGTGAAATAAATTAGACAAAGACAAATACTACATTATATCACTTATATGTCGAACTTTTAAAAGCTGAACTCATAGACTCCAGAAAGTAGAATGCTGTTTGCCAAGAGTTGGAGGAAGTGTTAATGGGGAGATGTTGGTTAAACAGTACAAATTTCCAGTTATAAGATGAATAAGTTCTGGGACACCTGGGTGGCTCAGTTGGTTCAGTGTCTGCCTTCTGCTCTGGTCATGATCTCAGGTCCTGAGATGGAGCCCGGTGTTCTGGGAGTTGGGATCCCTGCTCCGTGGGAGCCCGCTTCTCTATTTCCCCCTCTGTCCCTCCCCCCAGTTGCTCTCATTCTTGCTTCTCTGAAATAAATAAAATCTTAAGAAAAATAAAATGAATAAGTTCTGGGGATTTGATGTACAGCATGGTGACTATAGTTAACAATCCTATATTATACACCTGAAAGTTGCTAAGACAGTAGATCTTAAATATTCTCACCACAGACAAAAAAAAAAGGTAATTATGTGAGGTGATGGAGGTTATAATACTGACCTTATTGTGGTTATCATTTTGTAAAATATAAGTGTATCAAATTATCATGTGGTACTCCTTAAGCTTACATAATGATATATAGAACTATATCTCAATAAAACTGGCAAAAATGTAAGAAAAAAAGAAAAACAATTCAGGATAAGTAATTTACACCCTACAATTCTATACCTTCATTAAACATAATCACATATTAGGGCAAAATATGGAGAATTTTGGTCTTGTCAAATCTCAAAAAAAAAATTACCTTATGTATACATTTTCCCAGGAAGCTCCATGAAATTGTATTCTAAAAGTACAAAATAAGAAAGGATGGAAATAAGAAGGGAAGGGAAGGAAGGGAAGGAAGGGAGGGAAGGGAAGGAAGGGAAAGGAGAAATAGGAATACATAGTATTCAGGAAACCTAGAATATAATACAGGACAAAAGAGAATTCTCAGGATAATGAGGAAAAGAAAATTTTAGTCACAAAGAGTAATTGGTTGAAAATAGAACAGAAGGATGGAAGGGTCCAAGAAGGACACAAGCATGGCAGGAAAAACAACAACCTATTTGATTATCTGGTAATCTGATTATCAATTATTGGATGTAATGATGTATTACTTGATGTAACAATGACTGTATTACACTAGCAAAAGACTTGGGGGTGAGATAGTGATAGTTCATAGAAAACTGAGGAAATGATGAAGACAGTAATTATGAACTCCAGGAAAAACAAAGAGATCAAAAGATATACACAAAAGTGTATATCTTTACACTATAAAGATTAGCTGTTAATAAAAATGTAAACTTTTGATTTAAAAAAGATTTGAAGAAAGTGTGTGTTGGGAGGTATAAATTTATTACAATTTTATATTTTATTGTAGATAGTCAATATAATCAATGATAACTAAACTAATAAATTTTTAAGATGTAATATTTTATTTAGAAATATGAATGGAACATCAGGGGCACCTGGGTGGTTTAGTCCATTACTGTTGGACTCTTGATTTCAGCTCAGGTCTTGATCTCAGGATTATTAGTTCAAGTCCTGCATTGGGCTCCACGTTGGGTGTGGAGCCTACTTAAAAAATGTAATGAGGTGAACATCAGGAGAACTGGCTAAAAAGAACTGACAATGATTATACCTCTGGGAGAGGGAATTGTCATTGGGATGCTGAGTGGGACAAGAAGCTGCTAATTTTCATCATGAGCCTTAAAAATCTATTTGACCTTTAAATCTATGTACGTCTATCTGTTTAATAAACATAAAAATTGTTTCAAAAGAGGTATATTAGCCATATAGCTTAATTTTCATTATAAGATACATTTTAAAAGTGATAGAATCGTATTTTCAGTGTCTTTTAGATGATTTCATGATCAGTATGCCCTGGCATGGTTATTCATAATCCTACATCTTCAGGTCACCCTAAATTCACTCCTAATGCATTATTTTAATATACTCTTGCAAGTAGATAAAAGTAAAGATAAGTGATTTGATTAAGTCTATACACATAGCAAGTTTTCTCAAAAAGCTGTTTAATTTCTTCTTTTGCATTTAGGAATTTATGGCAAAAGTTAGAGGTTGAAAAATAAAATCCACCACAGAAGTATAAACATTATTCATGCAAATTATAACAACATTCATAAAATTTACGTGCAAGGTAATCTGTTAGATGGTTATTCAAATGTGGCAAAGTAAAGTTGAAAGTAAAATTGAACATCTGGGGCCAGAATATATGTTAATCAGGAGGGTTGTAGATGTGCATGTCAATGGATCATTGTGCCCTTGAGAAGTTCTGAATTTGAAAATACTAACTTTTCCCCCAAGAGTTACCCTGATTGACGTCAATGTCCAAAATTGGTAATTGATTTTTTATCCTTATTATCTATGTTAAAATTGTGGATTTACCCACTTAACATTCATAAGGGTTCTTTGCCATTTTCAGGGTTGCCCCTATGGGGGGTGGGGGTGGGGTGGGGTGGGATCAACAAAAGTGCTTGTGATAGTTAATTTTATGTGTCAGCTTCACTGGCTCTTGGGGTGCCCAGATACTTGGTCCAACATTCTAGGTGTGTCTGTGATGTTTTCGGATGTGATTAACATTTTGAATGGGTAGAGGAGTAAAGCAAATTGTCCTCCTCAATTCCATAAAAGACCCGATTAGGAAAAGGCAGGGTAAGTGAGAAATCCTCTCTGTGCATGACTGTCTCCCTGCTGAGATACCAGTCTTCTCCTGCCTTAATACTCAGACTCAGATTGGAATTTACACCATCAGCTCCCTTGGTTCTTAGGCCTTCAGATTCAGGCCATTGTCTCTCTTACATCTTCAGTTTGTCAACTGCAGATCCTGGGACTTATCAGACTCTCTGACTTATGTAAGTTAATTCCCTATAATCTTTCTTTGTCTCCAAATATCTATCTATATCTATCTATTTCTCTATCTACCTATCTATTATCTATCTATTATCTATCTATCTATCTATCTATCTATCTATCTATCTATCTATCTATCTAATATGCTGTTGGTTCTGTTTATCTGAAGAACCCAGACCAATATAGTGTTCTTCTGGAGGAAAGTTGAAAATTCAGTTAAACTGCTATTTCTAAATATTCAAATATTCAGTCAAGCAAACTGGAGTCATAGATGGTTAATTTTTATCTTAGTTTATTTAGTCTTTTGGCTTGAATGTAATAGGAATCAACTAATGCTAATTTAGGACAAAAGTAATTGAAAAAAGAAAAGGTTGGGAGGAATTTATTTTAAGAAATCATAAGTATCTCAGTGATATCAAGGGCAGAAGTGCTTCTGCTGTCCATGAAGGGGCTGGAACAAAATGTGGGATTCCATTTCATATGTTTTATTTACTTTTCTCTCTACGGAAAAACTATCACTGCTACTCTGTTCAGATGGTGACCACCATGCCATAATGCCAGAGGTTTTACTTCTTCACTCAAGAGGTCAGCCTCTGTAAAGACGAAACTCTTGGAACTAACTCTAGATATCTAAGGAGGAATTTGGTCATAATTGAGTCAAGGACTCCCTTGTGGTCCAAATATCTGCCAACAAGAGCATGGAGTTATGCTGTACAAATATGGCCACCGTCTCCTGTACTTGTGACTTTGTGGATGGAGACTGAGAACGGCAGGAGTTCCCACATAAGACAGGTTAATTCTGAATTCACTTTTTCTTCCAACAGTTATATTAGAACGTTCTATGTGTTCAGCACTGGGGAGGATATGATTCTGAAAAAGATGCTTCTTGCCCTCACCAACCTTTCTATCTAGTTAGGTGTATTGGGCCAGGTGTATTGGCTGGTGAGGATAGGATTTTACATAACTAAACTGTCAATGGAATACAACGCAACAAGTGATAGTATGCAGACAGAAAAGGCGTTATGGTAGCAAAGGAGAAAAAGTATCTCACTGAGACTGGGAGATAAGTGATATCTTCCTGTGAAAAATGACATCTACACTTAGACTACAAAGGTGCATAAATGTTAGCTTGGCCAAATAGATGAAAGTGAGATATAATAGGAACGACTCTAATGTTTATGGAGACACAAAGATAATGTTGATGGATCCAAAACAAAGTAATATTGCAACATCGATGGGTATCTTAGTTTGGATTTCCCCAAAATCAGATCCTAAGATAAGACAAAATGATTCCTCTGTTTGGCAGCATTCTTTTTTTTTTTTTTTTAAAGATTGTATTTATTTATTTGACAGAGAAAGATCACAAGTAGGCAGAGTAGCAGGCAGAGAAAGGGGGAAGCAGGCTCCCTACTGAGCAGAGAACCCACCATGGGGCTTGATCCCAGGACCCAAGATCATGACCTGAGCTGAAGGCAGAGGCTTTAACCCACTGAGCCACCCAGGTGCCCCGTTGACAGTGTTCTTAACAGTGTCTTCCAACAATGATGGCCAACAGCAGATTTGCATAACAGGATTTGCATTCTCCTGGTGTAGCCCAGCAGAAAAAGAGCATCTTTCCCTCAGTGGTTACACTGGAACAGGAAAAAGTTCCAGGGCTGACTCTAATGGGAAGAATTTGGGCCATTTAACCAATCACTATAGACAAACACCTAGAATACTCCGCCTAGGGATTGAGGATAGTCACATTTGTATCACATGACCAAATAGTGGCTGAGGAAGACTAATTCTTTAAAAGATATCACAGCATTATTACCTGAAAAGAGAATGGATGGTAATCAGGCAAAACCCACAGATATCCCCTAAAATTTTGGGCGATACTCCTTTAATATTTATTTTATACTTGGAGATGTGATGTATTCTACAGACTTAGCCACAAAGAACTTTTTTTTTTTTTTTTTTTTTTAAATAGAGTTGATCCCATGACTCTCTTCTATCAGAGTAGTACCTTGGACATAAAGGATGATTTGCAAAGAGTAAAAACTTAAATCATGCACACTTTGGTTTTCAGTACACCATCAAAATTTACACATAAAGAAAATAGGATTCTTAACTCATAATGGTCCACAGATGGCTTTTTCACAGACATATTTAGTACCCGGTGAATTCAATAGATTTGCTCCCTGAACATATTTTTGTACATACAAACTTCTTTTGAGAGATTGACCATCTACATAAGGCCCAAGTTAAAACCCTTATGTAGACTGAATGTTTTCAAAGCCCTTGGCTCCTTTGCAAGTAAACAGATAGTCCTTTTCATAGTTATAACATAGGAATGCCATTTAGATGAATTTGTTGATTTTTATTTTTAAACTGCTCAAATTATAAAGATATACAAATCCGAAACACTATTTTCATACAGCATTCTTGTTCAATTCAGTGTCACAATCTTAAATCAAGGCAGATAAACTGTATTCAATTTCTGGTGAGGATACAAGGGCAAAAAATTAAGTCTTTCTGAAGCTTTTGAATATTGTTTACTCCCATAATAAAGAAGGCAGCTTGCTGCCTAATAAGATGTGGCCTGGGAGGTTGCTTTATCAATTTGTCGATCCCTTGGAGGAAAAAACACATTTTAAAAACAAATCCAAGAGTAAGACATACATGAATGCAATCCATTTACACTGAGAGCACATTTCTGTACTGTGCCAAATAAAGTAAGAATTTTTGTATAGAAATTTATTCTTCTACCTTGCCGTCCTTAAATAATATGATGTTCAAGAATTATATATACGTCTGTAGGAAGCACTTTAGGGTTTTTTAGCCTTTTTTATAAAGAGTGTTATTTGTAAAACAACCATAAATTTGTGAAAATGGTAACATGCTAGATTTGTAGGTTTGTCATAAAATACAATAAAGTACAGGATATGAACAATTATTTTTTAAGATGAGTACGTACCAAATATTGCATGGAACAGACTAATACAGAAAAAAAGTTGCTTATTTGAAATACAAATGTAACTGGACATCCTATTTTAATTTTTGAAATCTGGCAACCCTAGAAACCTGCAAACAATATTGTTTTTATTTACTTGTAAATAAACCTTTGATTTTGTATATTAAAGTAGTTTTGGTAATGACATCTCATTTTATTGTCAGATATATGTTTTTAGCTAAATGGACTATTAACAGTATATACAATTATATTTTCATTGAAGTTGTAATAGAATACTTCAAGCTTTTTTTCCATAAGCAGAGTCCACTCACCTCCCTTTTCACTCCTGAAGAACTTTATGAAGAAAGCTAGACTGAGGTAAATGTTTCTTTATTTCATATTGGCTTCAGATCAATTCTTTTAGTATTTAAGGAAATATTATTAAAAGTTGCTTATTTTCTGTGTTTAAAGTAACTTACATATGTGATTCTTCAATGATTTGTCTTTGAAAGCAGAAACTTTTCAAAATGAACCATTATGTAGAGATGAAATCAGTGAGTCTAGAAAATGAATAATTCATTTTTAAGTAAATGAGAAATTATTTTGTGCTGTTACTTACACATTTTCACATTTATAGTTAAATAGTAATTTGCGATACACAGGGTATTAGTTGTGAATTGTGGTTTTCAATATCACAGACACATTTGTTGCTGTGGTTTTGCAATATCATTCCCTGATGCTTTTCTCAATTGTGGTTTTCATAATCATTGTTTGATAGTCATGTAGCTGTGGTTTGGGGCTGCTATATCCATTTGGACAGAGATAATTGCTTATAGGTTTTGCTGTCTTTTAATTTTATAACCTTAGTGAGTTAAACTAGAAAAAGAAAAATTGAACTTTAAATATCATCAACATTTTCATTAAAAATGATGAGAAAACACAAATTGTAATAGTATTCCTTAGTTTAATTCATTCATAATGACTATAATTAATATATATTTATAAATTTATATAAACTATATTTATTTCTAATCATGCAGTCTGGTTTTTTTTATCAATCTTGCCTTGAATTCCCTGACTTTTGCTCCTTTCAGCTTTTAAACTGAATATTTAGCTGAGATTTATTTGTTTCTCTTTTGCTTTGCATATTTAACCATTTCAAATGCCAAAAGAAACACTAACTGTTATGATATTTTAATTCCAATGGGCATTCCTTTTGGCTGATATAAAAAGTCAGCCAGTTCTGTAAAAAGATCTTTAAAAACCATAATGTATAATACATCCAATTCTAAGCACACCAATTTAATTGTAATGAATTGAAAATTAAGGAGGCAAAAATCTGTAGTTCTCTGTCTGCTTATTCATTCCACAACACAAACACACATAACCCTGCTTTTCATGGTACTTACGGCTTTAATTTGTTGGTTCTTCAGGGGAGGGACTTTGTCATTTAGTGCATTTTCCACTGCAAAGGACCATGTATTCTTACCACCTCATATGGTAATAGTACTAATGCTAATGTAATAAAATTCACAATTGGTCTTCAGCTCTGTATTAAGATTCTCTTAGCCATACCTTTCACAGGGCAACTCTTTACACCTTCCAGAAGATGTCCTGATGGGGTTATGAATGACACTGATTACAGTGCCTCCTGCACACTGAGCAGCCGGCATTATGCTCAATCAGCTCAGGCTCTCCGCTGACCCCCAGACCCTTTCAGATTATCAAGTTTGGTCGGGCTCATAGGAATGGCTAGTCAACCAAACAAAGGGGGGCACGATTTTAGATCAGAGTGGAGGATCTCACAACCTGGGGGAAGAGTCATCAGTATCTGGGGGATGCATATCAACTGCAGTGGAGTTTATTAGTGAATACTGATTACATAAAGCAGCCAGTTCCACTGCCACTTGGATAGAAGCTTCTTCCAGCCCACCCGGGAGGATATATTTAATACTCAGTATATATCAAACTATGAGAGACTAAGCTAGCCTCATGCAGCTTAACTTGGCCAAATAATAACTATGCAAATCACTTCAAAATTTGTTCTTCTTTTGGCTTGCAGTTTCCGAAATACTACACACACAATAATTGAATAAGAATGAAACAAAACTTTAAAAGCTAAAGAACCATGAAATAGTTATTGGGTCTTACCTGCTTGGGAAATTATGGCAAGATCAAATCTTTTATTAGTCGCTGGCTGCTTCCCTGTGGCAGAAGAACTAAAAAGAATTAAAGGTCACGGGTTGGGGTGGGACTTCAAAACTTCCACAGACTTCCTCAAAAAGTTAGTATTCTGATTAGAGACGGTTCATTTCCCACCCAGGGCTAATCACCTAGCTAATGGTTCTTCTTTTTGATACGAGGAGAAAATAACTGCCTGTTTCCAAATTCGGAATTTTTACAATCTACAGTGAAAACTCGAGGTGAGAAAGAGCACACTGAGGACACCGCTCAGCATCCCATCGGTGCGAGCTAAGTGGGGGATGGTCCACGTCTGCAGCGGTCTCCTGGGAACCTTGAGAGTAATGAAATGGTCTCCAGAGAGCCCGGGCAGATGAGAGGGCTTAACTGGCCCCAAGACACACAGTTGGCATTTGTGATCAGCTGCCTCACGCAGAGGATTTTGCCAGGGGCCTAACCTTCCTGCCAAGAAGCTGGAAGGGCGGGGGTGGAGGCTAGGGGAGGGGGCGGCATAACTGGAAGCACAAAGTTTACGAAGAGACTGGCATTTCTTTGTGCCCCGCTGGACGGGCGAGGCGTGGGGAGAGTTGGGGTCCATCAGAGGGGGCTGTGGGAAGAAGTTGCCTGGAGGGGTGCTCTGGCAGATGCCCAGAGCTGACGCGGTGACAACTGCAGAGGGTGGCCCCCCTCCAAAGCCTCCCCACGCCTCTCGCCCCCCCAACCCCCCACCACGCTCCCGTGCACTCCACCCGACCGAGGCCGGGGCCCACTTTTGCATCCGGACTGGCTTTGGATGCAGCCAATCCTCCTTTCGCTGATGGAATAGTCTCCCCTCCCCGCAGCTCCAGCGCGCCCCTCCCTCCCGCGCCTCGCCACCTCCCGCGGCAGAGAGCGAGCTGCGCGGCCCGGAGCGGCGGCGGCGGCGGCGGCGGCGGCGGCGGCGCTCGAGTCTGCCCCGCACGCCGGGGAGAGGGGAGAGCGAGCGCGCTCCTCCTCCCGCGCCTTCCTCCCCCTTTCTCCCCCTCTCCCCTCTGCTCGCTCTCCCTTCTCTCCCTGTTTCTCTTCCTTCTTTTCGTGTTCCCCCTTTCCCCTTTTCTCTTTCCTCGTCCATTCGTTTGTAAATTCTGTTCTCCCCCCTCTATCGCTCTCCTACTCTCCCCCTCCCCTCCCCACTGTCACACTCTCAGTACCCCCTCTGTCTTCTCATTTGCCTGCTCATCTCCAAACGTGGCTCCGCGGCTCCCGGAGGAGCCCAGCGCCCGGATCCCGCGCGTCCAGAGCACCTGGAGTCCGGCCCGCGGCGGCCAGAGCCTGGCCAGCGGCGGCGGCGGGAGCCGAGGGAGCCGCAGCCCGGACCGCGGGCACCGCGGGAGCCCCAGTGGCAGCGGCCGCAGCCGAGATGTCCCGGCGAAAGCAGAGCAAACCTCGGCAGATCAAACGTAAGTTTGCACGCTGGGCCGGCAGTTGCTGGGATTATTTCTGGGGAGGGGGGCGCGCGGGGCGGGAAAGGGAGGGAGGCTCGGGGAAATCCGCTCCCCGTGCCCCGGATTTGTCAAACTTTGCCTGAGCAGCGGAGGGGACAACTAGTCAGTCACGGGCAGACAGACAGACGGCCCGAGCGCGGGGCAAGAAAGACCCCGCGACGAACAGCCTACTCTTTTGCTCGCCGGAGTCTTCGCGCTCCAGGGTTTCTTTTTAATTCCGACCCCCGCGCCCAGTTAGTCCCGCTTGCTTTATCGTCCAGCCTGCCTGGACAGCCCCACTCATTTAGGAGATTCTTCTTAGGGTGGTTGTTGTCATTGTTGTTGCAGTTGACGTAGTGCTAGTCTTGGGGACCACTCTTTTAGCAAGCAGGGTGAGAACTTAGTCCTCCGAAAAGCTGGTTGGACCTCGGGGCGAGGGAGGCACCGTCCCTAGGCGGTGGAAAATCAGTGTCTGGGTCCCGGTCCAGGGCGGTGCCCGGGCCACGCCAAACCCGAAGCGAAACAAAAAGTAGGTGTAAAAGTTTGCGCCTCTGCAGCAGGCGGCCCTCCGCCTCCGCCCCGAGGGCGCGGGGCTGGCAGCGGCCGGGGCCGGGCCGGGGGCGCCGGGCCCGTCCGGTTCGCGTGGCCGGATCGCTCAGGCAAGCGGGGATTCGGTTTACCTCCCTCCCCGGAGGCGCGCGGAGTCCTCGTCGGGAGGGGCCGCCCGTCACTTCCCACCGCGGAAGCTGTGAGTTCAAGGCAGCCTGTGCGCCGCAGAGAGCGTGACCCGGAGCCCTCCAGCGCCCGAGGGTCGGGGTTGCGCTTAGAGGACGCCGCGGGGTCGGAGGTACCTACCCGAAACACACACACTGGCAGAACTCAACTCGGTCAACTTTTCTTGTCTTGGGGAAGATTCCTCCAATGGTGTTTTGTCGCCCTGCGACACGTCGTCAACGCTTTGGCCGAAAAGGAGACACAGCCTTATTTATTTTTATTTTTATTTTTTTGCTAGGCTTGTGGTGTGTCCATTTCTTCGTGTTGTTTAAAGACTGGTAACTAGTTTCAAACTCAGTATAGTGTAATTTTAGGATAAGGCTTTAATAGTATCCCCTCCCCCTTAATTATTAACCACACTCACCCCACCCCCAAAGGTTGAAAATTCTGTTTGGTGTAGTTTAAAAATAAATCTTATTAATCAACTTGTTCAGCGTGAGATGGGGTCCAGGTTGCAAGTAGTTTGCTACAGTTAAGTATTTCGACCTTTATATACATGTACAAACCTTGCCTTTCAGACATGACTATCGCTTTTATTCAGTGGATTTCTTCTTTTATATTTCAGTTCCTTTTTCACGCAACTTGGGTTAAAGCAGGGACTGAACTTAACTTTTAGCTCAAAGCAGTTTTAATCAAGTAGAGATACCGTTCTTGAAGACTTTCACTTTTTCAGAGTGATTATCCATGGTTTTAACTAATTGCCTTTTACTTTTTAGTACTAAATTTATCGGGTCCCTCTGTATAAATGTTGCATTTTATAGTATAAAACTGTGCATAGTATAAGATATGATTATAAACATTGAACGTAAATGCTTTTTAGTTCATGGCTGTCGTCTAGATTGTTAATAAATAATTAATATTAATTGATTGTATGGCACAAAGACCATCTGATTCTACTTGGGAATACTTTGTTATCTTCTCAATTAGCTACATTAAATTTTTTTTTTCTATCCTTCTATGTCCACCTCATATAACTGAAGATTAAAGCGTTGGAACTAATTGCTGATGCTACACTTGTGTTATAGGTCATAAAACATTTTAGTGGCTTATTTGAATGCTGTGATTTATTAACTATCAAAAATACTTGAAAGTTCTCTCATTTGAAAGTGAACAAATATTATATGTATATATTTGTTCACAGTGATCATTGCCTACTGATATATGCAAACATATGTATTATTAATATACATGCATTTTAGACTTTTATTGGATTCAATTTGGGGTCACAGTGATAATCTATGCAAATGTGGACATGCTTCTCCCCTTGGACTGTTAAGGAGAATGAAAAATTAAACGTCTTTGAATTGTTATATTAGAGCAGTGCTGTCTAATAGCTGGAATTTTGGGGGGGGGGGAGTGGAATATTTAAATATGGTTTGACCAGCTGTAAAGTCATTTTGGTTGCAACCTATCAACATTTGTTTCCTTTTGGCTGTCCAGGCATAAGAGGCAGTTTTGCAGATGGAGAAGTTTGTCTTGATACTCCAAGTCATTAGTATGGTAGATCTCTCCCTCCAATTTTAGTAGTATATAACAAGTCAGCAATATTATTATTATTATTATTATTACAAAGAACACTGTTGCTTTTGATATTGTAGGTCAGTTATAAGTTTAGAAAAAAATCAGAAAGAAATGCTTTTTGAAACAATAGCATTCCATGCAACTAATGAAACTGTGTATGAAACTTGGAAGCGTCCAGAATTTGAAAATAAAGCTTTGGCACTGCTGATAAAGCATACCCAATTTAGAGCAACTATGACAAGCAAAAGTCAGCTTATACCAGAAACTCTGAAGACAGTCAATTTAAAGGACAAAAAGGTTGTTGGGCACAGTTTTTTTTTTTTTCTTTTACTGCGTACAGTTCTCTGCTATCTAAAATTGTGATTTATGCAGTATTTTAATATTTTGCTTATTCTTTCCCCTTGGGTGCTCTCCGGGCAGCGATAAAAAGGCGACGCTGAAAGAGCACCATTAATTTGCTATGATGACTGGCCAGATAAGAGGAGATAATGGGAAAGATAAGCGGAGAAGATATACCATCAGAAACCCGATTATTACCATTAAAATTCCAGCCCAGCAATCTGCAGAAGCCTGATAATTCCTTCTCCGTTTCCACCACTTTGGATGATAAGGCAAAAAATAGTCACTCAGTGCTCCTTGATTAGACTGCCTGGATTTCCTGATAATACAGTGATAAATTATGTATTTTGCCCCCATGTTTTGTCCCAAAATTCAGATTTTTTTTTTCCTATTTCAAGACTATATTTTCTGCCCTCCCCTCAGACGCTTTCTCTCCTGAGCTATTATTGTAATCCTGGTTTGATAAAAAGCCCTGATAGGACGGGAGGTGTTTCGTGTGGGAGCCGTATCATGCTATCAGCCCATCTCCTCACACAGCTGCTTGCTGTTGTTGTTTTTAGCCTTATCACCTCCTGCCAATATGCCAATAAATTGCCCAGATTGTTCTCCATTCTGGGGCTGCACTGCAAAATTTATGACAGAAATGATGATTTTTTTTTCTTTTACCAATGCATCTCTTTATGATTAGTAAACGTGTTGTGTGTGCAGTTTTACTGTTATTTTCTTTGCGCTGTTGTCTCTAGTAATGTGTTTACTGCCCTGTGTGTCCCCAACTTTAGTCACACTTAAGTGTATTGGCTGTGGGTTCAGGAAAATATATATATATATATTTTTTGGCAAATGCTCCCTAGTAGTGAATGTAGAGGTTGAAAAGGGAGGGAAGAACTCAAATATTTTATTTTCATAGAAGATGAAGAAAAGGCACTCTTGTTTATACCACTAAAGTGCAGTTTTCGTAAAACTTTTACATTGCTTGATGTTTTCAAACACGTAGGATGTAACCGTGCTGTGTAGATCATATGCCAAATAATTTGTGGCGAAGGAAAAATAAAGGCTGAATTAAGAGGCAGAATTTTTTTTTTTGAAAAGTGAAGCAGATATTGGGAATTAATACACACTTTGACAGTAAAATGGTCTACGCGAATAATAATCTTGTTAGCAGTTCCATACAAGGGCTTTTGCAGAAGTTGGAATCTGTTCATATTGAATAAATTACCTTTTTGTTATTGGAGATGAACTAATAATTTCAGGCCGTATGAGTCCCTACCTTGCCCACTGGCATTTTAATGGTTTATTCTATTTTTTTTTTTTTTTAGAGTAGGTAGTGTTACGTGTTTTATTTATAAAATGACTATGGTCTTAAAATGAGAATGTTGCATATTAAATTTGTTATTTGATAGTTGCCAGTGTGAAAATCTATAACTGGATCATCTTTACAACCTTAAAATTACGTTGTGCGAAGTGGCTGTGGTTATTTTTCATTGTTTTAGTATAGAGCTTTTTTAGTATTACCTGTGTTAGTGTTCAATACATAATTTTGGGGTTCATTAACTGCTGTATTCTTATTCCTATTATTTTTAAAAAGTCGTCTGGGAATGCTACGTACTTTTGAAATACATTGATCACTCATACTCAGTTAGGATGTTTTGCTTTTCACCTGCCAAATATTAAGACAGGGTTTTTGCTTTGAAACAAATCACTCATTTCTTGTGAGTTTTAAGGATAATTAAAGAGAACATTAAAAAATAAGCCTTTCCCCTTGGTTTGTGGTATGTCTCATGTTAGGGATTTTATTTTTTCCATCTTTGGTTTAGTAACATTTGGGAAAACCTATCTTTACACTGGACATGAAGAAAAGAAAAATGTATACTGTATAATACTTGTTTTATTGATAAAAGAGATTGGTACCCTTATTTGAAAGGTAACAAAATTAATTTCTTTATTTATAAATTTGAAATATATCGCTGTATAGAGTTTTTCTGAAAAAAATGTAAGAATATTTAGTAGAATTTTTTAAATAGGCAAATTTTAAGATGGCCAATATACTAATCCTGGTTTTTTAGGTGTTAAAGAGAATATAAGGAAGTTTACCTCTAAAAGATCATTAATCATGAAGACACTTTTTTTTTAAGTTCAATGGAGTAAAAAATGCAAACATTAATGCAGTAGCATTTTTATCTGTAGTTCTGTGAAAGAGTTTTTAAAACTTGGTGATATGACTTGGAATTAAAAGAGTAGCTCTTATATTTTTCACTTCTGGTAACTTTCTAAAGTGGCTTATTTGTAAAATTATGGAGTAAGAAAAACTAAGAGGTTTAATATATATCACAATATTTTTTTAGACAAACAACTTTGAATTTTTCTATTAATTATAATTAGAGACCTTAATAGTAATATAATTGCATTGGCTCAATTACAAGGAATGTAGCATCTCTTTGAATTTCACATAAGAAAAGAGTGTTCATTGTAGACATCACAAGGTTACCAGTAATTGTAGTTAAAATTTAAATACAGACATAGAAAATATGATGTGACTTGTGTCAATAATTATTTAAGTTGGTGCTATTAAATTGCGAAAGAAAACAATGCAAGTAGATGATTTGCCTCAGATTTCTACATTATGCTAATTTAAAATTTTATTCTGTATTTAAGGGTTAAGGCAAAGATTTATACATTGATTTGTTTTGAGTTAATTGTGGGGATAAATGAAGATATTCTTTGATTATAGCAATTGTCTAGCCTATATCTGTATTTATGTTTTGCCTATATATAGTAGTGTAAATTAAGTTAACTTTATGCTGCTGTTAAGGTAACTCACTTCTGGCCATGAACTATTCAAAGCTCATCTGTGTTATTTCTGCTGTTTGAGGACTATTTTAGGACTAATGAGCTCTTCTATCACATGACAAAAACAAAGAAATGACACACTAATTAGCCCATTTTGCTGTTTGTTATTATCACTGGAAAAAGTTTTGAGAGAATAAGATTAAGGCAAAATTTTGCTAAAATGGGATACTTGGGACTAGATGTATGGATTTCTAGTCTGGATATTTTTGCCTTCCCACATAGCTAAGGCAAATCAAGAGTGGACCTGTAATTTGCATTTTAATCACTTCCCCATTTTTCAATATGTAACTATTGCTGAAAAGGCATTTTAAATAAATAAACCGATTTTACTATGCTACAGTTTTTATTTTTACATTTCAAGAAAACAGCTTCCCAAATGAACTTTCCTTCAAAATAATGCAATGTATGTTCAAATTTTAAGAAAAGTGATACCATTTGGAGGAATTTTTTTGATTTTTGGCTAAATTGTGTGAAGAATCTAAAATTAGGTTTATCTGGGAATAAAATGTACTTTTCAGGAATACCTTTTTAATGCGATTTTTTTTCACTAAAACGTGGGAATGTATATGGTAACTTTGGAGCCCTTATCCTCCAAATCATGTTCCCTTGGAGTTTTTGTTACTGTCCTAGTTCCAAAGGGCGAGCAGGACATTTCTGAAGACTGCAGGTATTTTTGAAACCCTGTCTAATTCAACAGCTGCCACTGGGTAAAATTATCAGTTCATTCCCTTACCAAATGAATAATAGCAAAAGTCCGTTACTTCAGTCGCCAGAGAATGTGTTTCCACCATAGATAAAAGGGTAAGTATGTATTATTATTCAATAAGGTTACATTTTTAAAAGCTGAAATGCAATTAAATTAATAAGCTCAGACATGGCAATATTTGGCATTCTAGAAAGAACTATCTCTTTAAAGGTATTAGCATAAAGATAGCACATTTGTTTATTATGCTTCCAAATCAGCTCCTAGTATCTCTGCCACAGGTAACAATTGACTTTTCAGGCTTCAAGTTAATAGCCTTGTCTCTTGCTTGTAGGGATCAATATTAGTATTAATTAATCACCATTATCGGCTCTAGGATCTGGTTCTATTTGTTGTTACATCAGCAAAATATCAATATAGAAAGTGGACTCTCTGATCGTCATGGCAACTTCATCTCTTGGGTCAAAGAAAGTTTATCTTATCTGTGCATAGAGAGTGGCAAACTGTTTAGGGATCTAGTTTGAACTCTAAGAACATTGATTTAGTTTTTGTTTGCGAATAGAGGCTGAATTCCAATCACAAGGGATAGGTAAGATTTAAATATTAATGCCGAGAGGCTTGTCTGAGAGGGTGTCATACCATTACTGTCAGACTGTCTATTTGAGATGACAAAAAGGTAGAGAAGAATTGTCTAGTCAGGATTATTTAAAGCCTCCGTACTTTGTGCTTTGACAAATACTTCTAAAAATGAATATATGATAATTACTAGGTCGATTGGTTTTGGTCAAGATTTCAGATGTTAAAATAAGAGCCTGTTATTTTTTTCTCGTCCATCCCTTCCTTCCTGGTCCATTACTATAATATCCATTACTTTAAAAAAGTACTTTTGAGGACCAGTTTTGCCTTGAGAGGTAAGCAGTCCCCTGTCTGAAAGCAAGAGTTTGGCTATGGATTTTCAGGTCCAAGAAAGAAATGCATCTGGGAATATTTTAATATGAAACATTCATTATTAATAAGGGAAATCCTAAAGCAGTACGCTGAAAGGATAGATGTCTTTGAAGAATGTTTCAGAGATAATAAAAGATCATAAGTTGCTAAAGCCAGGAAACAAAATACACGCTATTTTGTTGATATTACTAAGATATAGTGATCACTGAAAATGAGCATTTTTCCCCTAAATCACATCCTTGGAAATTCATCTCATTTTTCTTAAAAATTAAGATAAGGAACAAAACTAGATTTAGAAATAGTGCCTGCAATACTCTAGACTAGGCACTAAATAAACTTTTAGGCACTGAATAAGCAAATACGTTTGTGTATAGGGAAACCGTATATGTCTTTCATGATTTTGGAGGCTTTAAAAATGAATGTCAAGTGCCCGGTGCCATATAATTGCTCGTTCATTCCAGGCATTGTCCATATAATAGCCAGAATTCAACTCTTTGTATAGTCTGCAAGACAGTGCTAATTATCAGTTAATATTTGTGGTGATACCCCCACAGATGTAAAATAAAGTAGGTTCATTAAAAGCACTAGTATAATATTTAATATTAAATAGAACATTTCATCTCGGCATCTGCTCTTGGCTGCTTCATTTTATTTATTTGTGAAAGTGCTCCCCTTTGAATGGGTAGAAGTTGTTGAATGGTGTTAGTCTGATGATTTCTTGTACATGAGTTGGCTACAGTAATGTCAGATTTATTATAAGCAACTATCATAAAGGTATGTATGATATAATAGTTATATATAGGCTATCACAAATATATGTAATTTTAATTACCTCCCTGAAAGTTAGAGCACCTAGCTTTTGTGTAGGCTATTTAAAAAACGATTTTATAATTTTTGTTTAAATTTTAGAATATATCTAAAAATTATCTTTAAATGAGCATTTAATTGAAGATATAGTTAATGTTATTTTTCAGTTGATTTCCTTAGAAATTCTTGGAAGATGTAAATTATTCTAATCTACGTTAAGAAAACTTTGGCAAGCATCTCTTATTGAGACAATAAGAGAGAATTCTTAACCAGTTGACATCTATTTAATATTGCTTATGAAAAATTTCTTGTAAGTGTGAGTCGTTTGACATGGATTTTTGAGCAATAATGTCTCAGATTCTCTTATTGAGGTCAAAATTTGCAAACTGTTTAACCAGTTGAAGAATTAATTACAAAATTTACGGTTATGTAGGCAAATATTTGTCCTTTGTTGACTATTAACCTAGAACTTTTAACTTTTAGTTTTCTTGTTATACGTCCCTTTGCAATATAGAGTGAAGATGGGCTACCCTTTAAGAGAAGACTTGGATTTGCTTTACTCTAGTATATTCTGAAGTTGTTGTGAGCCTGTAATAAACTGGGGCTTAGAAGATTAAAAATAGTGAATTGACAAGTCTTCAAGGCCAGTTGAGGGCCAGATTCCTCTAAGTTTATGCAAAAAGTAGCTAAATACCATAAACTCTTAAGTATTTTTTAATATAATGAAAATAGTAATAGTAAATAATTACATACACTCAATGTTGTCCATTTCCCTCTTGTTTTTACTACATTTCGATTACCTCATTTTGAAAGAGTAGCTTTAAAGGTTTTCAGACAATTCAATTGTAAGATCAGATTATCCATAATTCAGTGATAAAATTTTGTGTCACGGATTAATTTTAGTCTATTTGATATTCAAGAAATTTTTTGAATGTACTTTTTTATTTCCTACAATAGCTATGTAAAAGGAAAATGTTTTTTATATTGCAAGTAGAAGCTTGTTTAGTTCCCATATCTAGTGCCTCCGAAATGTAAAATGCCATACACTGGTAAGCCACTGTGTGTGCTGAGAAGTTCAAAGGCATTTTTTTCTTTTTATAAACCTCTGTGAATTCAGTGGGAATCTTTGGGAATGATGTGTTTCTCATTATGTACAAATTATTTTTGTGGTGTGTATTCTCATCCATGTCAAAATGTATCACTGTAATACTCTGTGGTTTTTATAGCCCATGTTTATATGATTAAGATAAGTATTTATGTGGATAAATTCTGTGGATAAATTTTATGCTGCTTTAAAAAGCCTTTTAAAATATAGTTAAGTAAAGTTTTTGAGAGATGAGTGGTGTATCGATCACATTGCTAATGAAAATCTTATGTTTATTATGGAAGTTTTTGATTTTAGAGAAAATCTGAAAATGTAATTGCTCCTTGAAGAATAGAGAAGACAGAGTTAAATAGATACTTACGCTAGCATAGATTACTTATATTTGCAAAATATCTGTATAATTTGCTGTTCTCAGTCTTGTGCAAAAATTATGTAACAGATATTTACTTAGAATTTTGAAATTTCAGATTCATCATTTATGTCACCGTCACTTCCTTCGCTAAGTACTTTATGTATGATATTCTGTATCATGTCCTTATATTCTGTATAATATTCTATATTCTGTAGCATGTCCTTAGAGCAGTGGGTCAGCTCACATGGGTTTGGCAACAGCACTGAAGGTTTAAATATTTTTTTTTCCTCTGAGACTCTGGTCAATACAAATAGATAAAAAGGCTTTTAATTTTCTGAGTTATTTTTATTTGGGATAAAACTGTCTGAATTTATATCGTGCACATTTATCAATTAGGTCTTCTTTCTCTTCTTGAAGAGACATCCTGAAATTCTCCTTTTGATAGCCTTTCTGCCTCCATTGTCCTAAAAATGACCACATTTTCCAGTGACATTTGACTTGTACCTAAGGACCCTTGCATATTTTGGATACATTGGGCCTCCCACAGCCAGGAACAGACTCAGCTGAGTCCGGGGGAGACTGACCAAGATGGGGCGTGTGTAAACCCCAAATATGCAAGAGTTCATTTGCAAATATATTAGGTAGCTGCTAAAAATATCACCCCACTTCTTAACAGTGTGCATCTTGGACAAACAGGCGCATATTTTGTCATCAAGTTGCTTAAGCTTCTGAAGTCAGGGCTACAACTGGGTCAGATGATAAGATGAGCACAACAGAGAAACGAAGAGCGCGTCTGATAAAACCTGATTGATTGATGTCTGGCTTCCCCACCATCACAGGCAGTTGACAGTTAGTTTGGGATCAGATGATTTGGCTTTTGCGATAGAAGATGGGGCCTGGTAGGCAAGCCTGAAGGACAAAAAGGTCGGTTTCTGTGTAGTGTCAAGTAATGCCGAGCTCCCACAAGGTGGGACATTATTAATATTTCATTCTTTCTTTTTTAGGTCCAGGCCCTAACATTTGATAGTCACTTAAAGGCATGAAGATTCAATCTACAAACAGAAATGTGTGACTACCTTCCTGTTTTATTTAATTTAATGTTCTTATAGTGTTTATGTCATAAAGGGCAAGAGCATACATTTATTTAATAACGACATCATATTTTATATGCTGGTTTGCAATATATAGTGACTTTTGCATATTTCCTGTTATTATAATCTTATAAGGTAAACTGTTGTAAAAATAATCAGCTGGCCAAGCTTAGTATTTTAAAAATAACGTTTATTGAGGAACATAGGTTTCCTGAGGGGAAAATTACAATGTAAATTAATCTAGAGTTATCAGTTCCAAGTGGTTTGGTATTATAGATTATGAGAAGCTTAGGTGAAAAAATATTCTAGGACACAGTTTAGACATGTCAGAGTTTGAGAAACCTTGGCTGGCACACTGGGAGAACTTTACATTTTATACAGGTCCATGGTAAGTGCCTGATTGTGCTATAATTTGCTGAATTCTAACCTTGCTGATGAGGGGATTATTAGGATGTTTCTGTGTATTGGAATCACAGACAGCCCCAAATTTTTGACGCATATTAAAATCACCTTAAAAATACATGCTAGCAATATATATATATATATACACACACACATATATATATGCTAGTTTATATGCTAGCTCAGAACAAAATTATAGATCACTTTTGAGTTAGAGCATAATTAATAATTAAGATAAATATTCTTAGATGAAAGAAGGAAGAGAAGACAGGAAAGAAAAGAAAGAAAAGAAAAAAGGAAAGGAAAGGAAAGAAGAAACGAAAAGAGAAAAGGAAAGAAAAGGAAGAAAATTAGAGTAGATAGTTTTAGAGTAAAATGTTTTCCGGTATTGGCCATGAAAATTAGTACAACTGTTATAGTATTGGAATTTGGACAGCTTGGATTTGCATCTAGGTTTAGGACAGTTTGATACTCCCCAGAAAGCCTTTAGGATGTATCACTTTTCTCTGAGTTTTAAGGGTCAGATCTTAAAGGGACAGTTGGGTCTCAGCTAATGCTATAGGCTTAGTATCAGCAAGATGAATCCTGCAAGGTGTTGTATTTCTGATAGTGTAAGTGGAAGACCATCTGAGGCACTTGTGCCCAAACCTGGAGTGGTACTCACAGTAAGTGACTGGGGCAGGGGAGCTGATGGCGGTGTCAGCCGTCATTGGTAATACTTCCTAGAAAGGTGCTGTATGACAATGACGTGGCCTTTTCTACATACATTCATGTGGAATGAATATCTATCTATCTATCTATCTATCTATCTATCTATCTATCTATCTATCATCTCTATTATCCGTCTACCTGACCTAGGCACTCGGAAGAATAATCATAGGGAAACTTACAGAGACTTACAGAAGGATATCCGTCTCAGGCAGAAGCCGCACACAAGCAGCGACCGTGTTCTGATGGGCACGTCACTGGGAGGAGCCCAGCAGTACTATTTGCTGGTGGGAGCTCATAATGGTCAACACTTGTTACATCAGGGAAAAGAGAACACAAGCGGATTTTTCTTGTATAATTGCTGTGTGAGTCTCTGACACATTTTTTGAATTACTCAGTTCAATAACCTTTCATTTTAAGGTGGTGTCACAGTTGTACAATGCAAATTGCTTTGATACAATGTAGGGTGGTTTTTTACCCCCCTGGGTATCCATGAGCAGCTCTCTAAAGTTTACTAACTTGCTTTTCTACACACACACCCACACACGCAATATCATAGTTTACAAATTCCTTCTCAACACCTTCATTCCTTCTGTATTTTTGTTTCTTTCTGTTATTCCATGTGGCTTTAAATTGCACTCTTCCTTTTGCCTTGGCCTAAGCAGCATTTGAAAAATAATCCAATTATACATTGAGGAAAATTGGAGTTGACAAATGAAAAAAAAGTCAGGTCATAAAAATAATTAGTATCAGCAGTCCTTATAAATGGAAAGTAACAATCAGCTATTTGGTCAACTCAACGGCAATTTCTTGATTAGTCCCATAGCTTCAGGAATCTCATTTAAGGAAGGATAGGAGTTTGAAGATGCAGTGGCTAAACTGATTAGTTTGACATTCACTTTGATGTTTTCTCACTCTTGGTTTAGAAGTTTTTGTTTTCAAGAAAGAAGAACAATAAGGTTTTAGGTAGAGGATATTCCTGAGGAAGATCTTGTTTTCTTGAAACTGGATAGTATCAGTGTTCTTTATATTGAGAAATCATCTCTTAGGCATTACAAGAGGTAAAATGGATGTTAGCTGCATGTTGTTCTTCTTACTTTGAGAAAGAAAAATCAATTAATTATTACATATTTATTAAAAATTAATTATTTACGTATTGATTCAAGGCTTTCAAGCCTAGGCTTTGAGGAGTGTGCGAATATTCAGACATTTTATGCAAAATTCGGGTATTAAAGAATTTTTTGGGGAAGGGGTTTTCATGAAATAGTCAAAGGGCTTCACTTTTGATGGGCTCATCAAAACCTTGAGACAAAAACAAAAAACCAACACAAAACTTTGAGACCACTCTAAAGAATTTCTGTATGTGTGTCAAATGATCACTTGTTACATTTTAAAATGTAACCGTATAAATAGGAGTTACTTCATTTTTATTTGTCAAATGATTTTTTTCAAAACTATAAAATCAGATTTGTCTCCTTGCTGCTCTAAATCTTCCTCCAGTGGATGTCCTTTGCAGTTAACTCCTGAACTCTTTATTTTGACCTCCCACATCTTCCCTGATCTGTTCTTTGCTTTCTTGTTTCATCTGACCACCAAATATACCATCATCGTGTGCCAGCTCCCTTCCCAATCCCTGTCCTGGCTGGCCCCTGTAAACTGCCTGCGTTCACCACTGGCCATTTTTATTGGTCTTCCTTCTCTTTGAACATGCCAAGCTGCTCTTCTACCTGCGGTGTTATTTCCTTAGATTTTTATATTACTGGCTCCTTATCACTTTTCACTTCACATGTCACCTCTTCAGGAGGGCCTTCCTTATCCCCTTATATAGAATTTTCTAGCCCCTACATGCCTCCGTTTGCTCTCTAACCCATTCCTCTATTTTATTTTCATTACACTGAGAGTTATCTGAAATTATCTTATTTATTTGTTGATGTGTTTACCTGTTTATTAAATAATTTATCACTAGATTCTAAGCTCCATGGCTGTGGGATCTGGTTGTGTTTACTTATGTATCTCCACTTGCTAGAAGAGTACCTGGCACATAGCAAATACTCAAAGAATATTGGCTGAATGAATGAATGAATGAATGAACAATTTTTAAAAATCTGCATCATTTCCTGTGGTATATTTTTAGCAAGGTTGATTTTGCAGTTGGCTACCCAAGGAGAAAAAGAGTACCCACAGGCCTTAAATTAACTCCTGTTTTTTGTTTAACAGTCCTTAAACAAACATATAGTAAGTAAGTATCAATTGTTGTACTGTGCTAAGCCATGGAGAGGGGAGAATAGGAAAGTGAACAAACTGTAGTCTCTCCTCTCTGGTAACTTACTAGCTAATGAAGGAGAAAGTCATGGTTAGTGTACACTGTGATACATTCCCAACAGATGGAGGTATGAGGGGGTGGGGCACCAAGATGCCCAGATGAGTTCGGATAAGACTCTAGAATGAGGTCGAATGTAATCTGGGGCTTGAAGGATGATTAGGAGATCCGGTCATGGCAAGGGGTATTGCCTCTTGGCAGGAATCATCAGCTTGGCCAAGAGCAAAAAGACACTGAAGAAGATGATATTCTCAAGGTCCAGTAAAGAGTTATGACAAAGATGTGTCTGCATGGAAAAGAGTGACAGAGAATGCAGCTTCACAAGTAACTAGGAACCAGATTTTTAAAGGGTTTTGTGTGCCATGTTAAAGAACTTGAATTTGTCCCTTAGGTAATTGATGGTCACTGCAGATTTTGAAAATTAGAGTCTGATTAGTGTATTTTGAATGTGCTTGATAATTCCATAGCTTACCTAATTGACATTTGGTAATAGGAGAGGACAAGAAGCTCTTGAGCTAACAATGGGTTTTAGTCACCTTTCATTTTGTTAAGTTTAACAGTTATTGTTATCTCACATTCAACTGTAGTCCTTCTGTGCTACCTTCTAACTTTTAGATGTAGATTTAATAACAGCATTGTGGCGGAGGGCTAAAACCATCACTCAGTGCTTTCAGTAGTTTAGTATGAATATTTTGTGGAGGCTAGACAACACATGCAAAAATAAATGAACAGAACAATATCTTTTTAATTGACTCTGTTTGTGCTTAACTCATGAGATTGTCTCTGGTAGTAGCTTTCCATTCATTCATATGCATTAGCTTAGTTTTATAACTGAATATCAAGAAGGATAAATTTATGTTCAATAGCAAGTGGGCAGAATAATTTTTACTAGGATTGCCAGTTGTTGTAACCTTTTTGAAAGACATTGTGGCACTTTATTGCAATTACAGTTGCACATGTACTCTTGGACCCAGGGATTCCACGTATCCCCTAGAAACTCTCATATGTATGCTGGTTACAGCACGGTTGGTAGCAGCAAAAAATTAGAAATTACTTCAATGTCCATTAAGAGGGAATAGGTTAAATAAAATTAGAGTATAACCCTCATTGTAGTTTATATGTTATAAAGGATGGGGCCAGATGTGTCCATACTGATATGGAAGCATCTCAGAGACTTATAAAGTAAAAAAAAATAATAATAAATAAAAATAAATAAATAAAAAACCTAAAAAATTAGTGTGGTATCTCCTTACTTGTTAAAAATGAAAGAATAAGTCGACAGAGACATATGTATTTGTATTTTGTCACGAAAACATCTGAAAAATGTACAAGAAATTATTAATGATGCTTTTCTTTGGGAATTAGGATGGGGAGTTTGGAGTAGGGCATAGATTCCCTTTCCACTGTGTGCCTTTTGAATGTGTTTAATTTTTTAACCAGTTAAAATTTTAACCAATTATAAATTAATGTCATTAATCAAAATTAACACGAAAATAAAAAGCATCCATTGGAAGGTGCATATGTTATTTTCACTACCAGTGAAAGCCACTGCCAGTACTGCCACTAATGAATCCTTTTTCCGAGGGGTGAGGTGTAGAAAATAGTCAAGTATGTTTTGCCACGATAATTGTTACATTGCTCATCTTTGCTTCAGTTGTGTAATTGAGAAGGTAGTAGTACTGTTGGGGGTTGGGAAGAAAGGATAGGGAATGGGTAAAAATATTTGATAAAATGTTTCAATATCTGTCTAATTCAGGCATTACTGTGAGGGAGAATAGCCACAATGATAAATTTTTCTATAGTCCTTATTATGCTTTATATGAGAATATACCAAAAGTGAGCACTCCAGTGAAGATTAAGCTGTTTTACTTTAGAGAAGGAAATAGCACAGAGAAAAAGATTTTAAATATGTCGCCTTTTAAGGTATAATATTTCTCTATTCTCGGCGTAGGTCATGGCTATGTTATTAACCTCAGATTAATAAGTGTATGATACTTTGGTCTTAGATAAAAGATCTATTTTTTAAAATTTGATGTTCTATTATAGCCTGTCTTACAAAAAGAAGTTTATCCCTGTAACATTGTTTTTCTGAGTTCAGAAATTTTGTCCTCCCTGGAAATGTTCATCTTTAACCCACACTAAGTGTTTTAGACTTTGGAATGACATTACATGCCTATTATTTTTCTCCGAATTATTATATGCAGACGGATTTTGGTTCTGGACCACATATATTGCTTCCCTTTTGCACCTTATTAATGATTTGGTGTTCTTGAAACCCTTCCAAGCCATCCCATGGGTTGTTGTGGGAAGCAGCGGCAGCAGCAAAAACAGGAGCTGGAGCAGTACAGGGCACGGACTCAGGCTTCGAGATGCAGTGGGATTTAAGGGTGCCCTGGGGAAAAAACCATAAAGGTCTTAGTTCATAAAAGCCATCATAAATTGCCTCTGATAATTATTATAGAATGGAAAAGGAAATAAGTGATGTTGAATTTTTGTCAAATAATTTTAAAGATGTGGGTATAAAGTTGGGATAGAAGTAACGTAGGCAGTTGAAAGAAATTATAATCTGAACACAAAAGAAATAGTCGTTTCTCTTTTTGAAAGGACCTAGAGTCTAGAAAAGTGAATCTGTCTTGCTAAGTTTGTTTTTACAGGTTAGATTCTTCTATTTTTCGCCTTGTTAGCACATATGGCCAAAAGGTCAATTTCATTCATTTTATTCTTATGGATTCTGAAAAAAAAACCCAGGGTGGGCCTGAAGATTTTATTGTATTTTTATATTTTACATACTTACCGTGGATAGTGGTGCTACCAGGATGCATGGTGCAATGGAGGCAAATTCATCTAATCAGTGGCCTTATGCAATGACTTTATGTAAGTAAGAGAATTCGTTAGGAAAAAACCATTTTTTTTTTTTTTAATTTGGCTTCATGAAGCTTCTTGTCCTCAAGAATTCTGTTCCTAAAGATGTAGAGAAATATCAGAGAAAAACAGACCCAAAGTGGATCCAGCCTCCTACTTCCCTGTGGCCTGCTGATGTCCCAACCATCAAGTGTTGAAAAGCCACAGTAGTTTTCGTGATGATAAAGTTAGTGGTTGGTACTAAAAATAGACTCGGAGCAAGGCCCAGTAGAAGTTATTGAAGATCATCTGGTTAAAACTACCTCTGCTCGGAAGATTGTACATTTCTAGAATGACCAATTTCTCAAGTGAGAAGTCATTAGAATTATTTATGTTATTAGGATCCATTTTCAGAATCAGGTAGATTTCAGAATCAGGTAGATTTCAGAATCAGCTCACAGTGTGTCCGATCAAATGGTTTGTCACCTCCCCACAGCCAGTCTGTGGAAATGTGTTAGCTTATAAAACTGAATATTCTAGGAAGTAACGATCCAAGCTAACCTACTTGAAAATGAGAGTGTAGGTCAACTTACCTATTAACTTCAAGTCAGTGCAACCGCTGCCTGGGGGGTCCTACATAAATGGATGGGAGTCACAAAACCACATAGTAACCTTTGTATTTAGAAGGCGATTGATGTATACAATCACTCTTTAGAGAGGGAGGGGATGGTATCTTGATTCAGAACTCTGGAGTCGGGTCAGGCTTCTGTTGACTGTCTGCAACTTCCTTATTGTGTGTCCTCGAGCGAGTTTCTTAACTTGTGACTTGGTTTCCTCCATTTGTTGAAAAGAGGTTACTAAAGAAACGGGTACAATGGGGGTAAATAAGCATTATATCAATTTTTACATACAAAGAGTTTAGAACAGTCTCAGGCATACACTAGGAAAACATTTTTTCTTTATTATTGGCGTTTATGAGGTCAAATCATGAAAGTAAATTGTTCTCTTCTAGGAATAAGCATCCCCAGGCATCTAAAATACAAATTTAAAGGTCTTTGGTTTGCATACTCTAATAGAGGAATATTTAAATAAGTCTTTTATTTTTGTAAATAATGTTCCTACTGGGAGTAAGAAGACAGAGATCTTGTTGAATATCCTAAATAATTGAAACTTTTTGCTCTGACCACCCTAAAATAGTTTTTTAAATTTTCTTCCCAAGGAAGAAAATATTTCAAGCTTCACTAGGGGGTTGCTCTATAAAATATATTGATAGTAAAATGTAATTTCTTTATCACACATACATAGCTATAAACCAGTAAATGTTTTTAAAATTTATGAAATCTGTTAGAGACCATTTTGGGTAGTTTTCTGCTATTAAATAACATGCAGTGCCTTAGGCATCATAATATTACTAGAAAACATGAGTGGTAAGGTTTTCTTTCTTCGCCCTCCAGACAGTTCTGGAGTTAATACACAAAATTTCATATAAAAAGATCCTGAGTGGAGTATCTGAAAAGGTCGTTGAAGAAACCAGTTGCTTACAATGCATTTGGATGACCTGAACACATAGTTGTGTCTCTAAATCCCAGACACACTGTATTAGGACAATCCAATCCAGCTGGTTTGCTATTTCTATCTCCTCATTATCAACACGTTATGGTATGGCCTCTTCCCTCTCTCTTCCAACGCCAAGAATTTGGCAGGGACACCATGCTAGCAAGTCAGACTGGGGATGGGGGTGGGGAAAAACAACAGCTCCAGGCTGCTGCGAGGGTAGGAAAAAAATATGTTGTCTAGACATTTTGACACTGGATCAAGGTTGATAACAGACATTTGTAGATTCCACTTGAAGAATTTGAAGAAATAATAAAATTTCATGGGTTTCTGGAAATAGTCTTAAATTATATTCATGCTGGTCTGTGCTTCCCTATATATTCTGAAAACCTCAAAGTTCCAGATTCTTTGCTTTTCTCCCTTTTCCCAGCCATCCTAATATTTTAGAAGCTCAAGAAAGTGAACTAAGAAAAGATTTGTCTCTAGGTCTTATTTCATAGTTTTCCTGATCAAAACTAACTCAATAATTGAATATTATGGCACATTTTATTATTATGCGAATGACTCTACTAAATAAAGTAGAACCTCTTCTAATATAGTATAAAGAAAACAGACGTGTACATCGATTTTTGGTCATGGTTCACAGTTTTGTTTAAAATTAGTGAAATGAAAAGCAATCACATTAAGAACTCCCTTGACAGTTTCATAGGATTTCAGATTTTGTGTTAGTAGAGCTCTTCGATATTTATCTTAGGATTTTCACAAATATATGGATAATGAATTTTATAATGGTTGTACACATGATCTTTTCTTCTGTGTATGTATGTAATTTTGTGTTACACATTTTCTTCTTATTGATATTCTTTTCTATGAAGAACTCTCTTCAAACTGTCCTACTGATATTTGTTGGGAAGCCTTCATGAAATATTTTCTGCAGCTGGGGCACCTGGGTGGCTCAGTGGGTTATAGCCTCTGCCTTTGGCTCAGGTCATGATCTCAGGGTCCTGGGATCGAGCCCCGTATCGGGCTCTCTGCTCAGCAGGGAGCCTGCTTCCCCTTCTCTCTCTGCCTGCCTCTCTGCCTACTTGTGATCTCTCTCTCTCTCTGTCAAATAAAATAAATAAAATCTTTAAAAGAAAATATTTTATGTAGCTTGATAGAATGTTTTAAAAATCATCTTAAATTAAAATTATTTACTTTTCAAAAGCCGTGAATTGTGCTATCGGAGCAACCTACAGGTATGTTTTTCATGATATTCCACAATATTATAACATTAGATTTTAATAAATAAAGGGTCATCTTGCCTATATATAGTGATATTTATGATAAAGCATGTAGGTTGTGATCTCTTTTGTCTGCTTAGGAAGTAACTACAGAAGGAAATATTTTATTCACATATATAGTATTTATATATCTAATTTCTTAGATATATCCTATATAATAACTCGACACCCAAATAATGGCAAGTATAATGTTATCAATATCAGTAGAAACTCAGTTATTTAGAAATTGATACCTAGGGTCATTTTTTATATAATGTTTTTTTCCCTGTTGGTAAAATGCATTACTTTATGTTTCTTATTTAATCTTCTTATTTTATCTTTCTTAGCTTATTATAAAGGGCAATAATGGATTTTCATGTTTTAAAAATATTTAAGTCAAATAATAATCATATGGTGGGACTCCAGTCATCTGAAAAAGGGGTAAAGCCATGAGTGAAAGAATATCTACCGCATAGCTTTTATTAAAGAGGAAAACATGTAATTTTTTTTTGTTGTTTTTCACTAGTCTTAAGGTTGTACCATCAAATAGAAGTGACTAAAAGTCTCAGCTTTCTTCTAAAATCTTGATATCTTGAAGTTTTCCATCACCCTAGGAAAAATGGAAGAGGAGTGTGTGTGAATTTGCATGCATCTTATTTTATGGTGGTACTAACACTTACTGAATATGTCAGTGGGACATTGAAATTTACTGTGGGTAGAAAAAGAAGAATGCAAATTAAAAAGGAAGTAGTTTATTCACAAATTAAAGAAATTGTTCCCCTGGGTGTCTCCTTAATTGATGAAGAGCAAGTAAGTAGGATACAGTTAACTAGACAAGCAGAGAGAGGGGCAGACATATCTCTCAGGACTGAGGTTAGAACCTCAGGCTTTCTAAGTGAGGGATTTGTAAATTAAGCTACTCTGTTACTGTCAGAATTCATATGTGGATAGAAATCTATGTTTTCAAGGCTCTTACAGCATTTTTTCTGTATCCCTTCTTTATTTTTAAAAGTAGTTTTATGTTATTTTTGTACTACTAACATTCTACACTTACGACATTTCTGCCCCCTCACTACTGACACCGAACAATAGAACTGCTTCAATTAAGAAACAGAACATCAGCCCCTGGCATCTTAGTCTGTTGTTCCATCTTTTTTGCTAGGGAGAATTCATTTGTTTCTTAATTAAGAAAAACACCAATAGCATGAAAAATCTGCTTATGGTACCTGAATGGTAATTAGGCAAAAGGTAAAAAAGAAACATGCACATACATTCCAGTAGCAGCCAAAATGAACTTGAGCTGATAAAAATGAACTAAACTACCCTTGCATAAATGGAGGCTGAGAGAAGTGTACAGTCATTATGGCTAAGACAATATGCAAACTATCTTCAAAGAAATCAAATTGCTAGAGTGTTTTCATTTGCATGTATTAACTATTAACATAATGAGGAGAAGTGACATTGGACCCGGATTGTGTGTCTGTTCGGATTGATAACTCGACCGCATCTGCAAACAGACGCCCAAAAATCCTGCTAGTAGTTAGACCAGAGTTGAACTCTGCAAAGTGGGCTAAAATGAAACCTAGGGCTTGACGAACCTGCTGAGTTCCTGAATGGTTGACATCACTCTCATTCACATTCTGGGTCATTTTCTCTTTCCGGTTCTGTCTGTCTTTCTGTCTGTCTCTCTCTCTCCACCCCCCCCTTTTCTTTATTTTTTTTTTAAAAACAATAATAATATATTTCAGTGTGAAGTCTTATTTGAAATATCTTGGTTTTCCCCAAGCACAACTTTTTACAACAGATGTTATCAAGGAGATCTTAAAGAACCACAGGGTTAACTTAAGATCTATTACAGGATTTGAAAATTTAGGTTTTTTGTTTATTTATTCCCCGCAAATGGAAGTCTAGGAATACAGGAAACTGACATATATTGAGTTCTTACGTACCATGCTTTGTACAAAGTGTTTTTTCTTAGAAAAGTGGCAAGAGTCATTGAGAAAGATGAAGGAGCTGTGGCAATGACAGAATTCTTGAGCCTTTTGGGTAACCTTAAGAACAGTCCCTGAAACTTTGGGTCTTACTTCATTCTCATCTGTGAAATGGGGTGATGCGACTACATGGGTCTTTCATAGTCTGAAAACTTTTGAGGCTATTAGGTAATTTCAGTATTTTAAAAGCTCAAGAGAAATTGGAAGGTCATCACTCAGAAAACTGCCCAGAACAACTAAAACATTTTATTTCCTATGAGCCATGGGATTTATCATGTAATCGGATGACATTTTCTAATCCATGTTGATAAGAAACTCGGACAACTATATAAATCTTTGAGTAATTTTAAAAAGACAAGGCCAAAATATATTTCTTTTTTTTAAATTTTTTTATTAACATATAATGTATTATTTACCCCGGGGTACAGGTCTGTGAATCATCAGGCTTACACGTTTCACAGCATTTGCCATAGTACATACCCTCCCCAATGTCCATATCCCTATCTCCCCCCCACACCTCCCAGCAACCCTTAGTTTGTTTCGTGAGTTTAGGAGTCTCTTATGATTTGTCTCCTTCCCTATCCCATCCCAAAATATATTTCTTGATTTGAGAATTCATATTTTGATATTCCTCAGGTCAGAGTATAGCTTGCTTTAAAATCCATAAACCCATTTAAGGTTGTAGGTTTTCCTTTTCTGAAAAACTTACTGTTGTATCTTACAAATGATGGAGGCTGCTAATTAAGAAATTCTTTATCACTTCTTTTCTACAGTTTTGTTTATTCTATTAACAAATATGTATTGTGATCTTTCTCTGAGTCTGGTTGGCACTGTTCTATGTATGGAGGTCAGTCGTGTCCTAGGAAGGTAAGTTCTCTGCTCTTGTCAAGTTTATATTCTAGAAGGGGGCAACAGGCAATAAAAACAATAATTCAGTCAATGCACAAGGTAATTCAGATTGGGATAAGTGTATGAAAAAAATCAAATAGGGTAATGTGGCCAAAAATGACTGTTGGGATCCTTAAATGATCTGTTAGTTAAAAATTTCTTAAACTAGGTGCAATTGATGAGAAGCAAGAAAATTAATCTTTCCTTGTAAATTATTGGGAACCATGCTCAAGAGTGAGGGGAGAGATGTCTCCCAGAGACGGTGATCCACCTCAGGCCCCAACAACCCAATTGAAAGATGTTACCTTTTTGAATAGTATGGAGGCCAGGAAATCATGTTAGGGACCATTAGATTTTACTGAACAAAGTTTTGAGGAGAAATGTGTCAGAAATGGTCAGGTTCTAGGAAAACTAGAGTTACTAAGGCAGACATAGAACACACCCTCATGAGGCTTTTATTCTCGGAGAGATACCCGATTCAGGAAGCTCAGGACGATGCCTTAGGATTTTTCAGACATGTTGTTTGTTTACATGGTATTTACATGAATATTTTCAACAAATGAGGGATAATTAGTCACATTAATAATTATATTATTCTGTCAATATTATGGGAGGTAGTTTCTGATATATTGTATGTATATATGTAACATTAACACAATTGATATGTCCTCATTTTATATATGTATATACATGTATTTTTTCTCTGAATGGATATTTGTGACTGATTAGATTAAGTGGTAATCCTTGGAAATTTTGTTATTGACCATTATCACTACTGTTGGTGTACCAGCTGTGAATTTTTTAGGTTTGGAGTCATGTTAATTCTCCTTTAATTCCAACTTAATTCTGTTTTGCATAACATGCATCACTGCTTAATACAAGTGGACGTGTGTGACCACAGAAAGCCGTCGAGCTCTTTAGGAGCTCCTTGGGACCATGAGGCATTGGAAACATTTTTGAAGCATTACACTTTTGTTCTCCAGGCAAAAGATTCATTCAGCGTTTTGGGGAAGAATTTCTTTACTGGTTCTTCAACTGGAGCTGGCTTAACGAAATGGCTCAGGCATTTGCCAGTGTCAATAAATGTACTCCTCTATTCAGGGAGCACATGGGGGAAAACACCCAAACTATGGATGCACGAAGAGTTTTATAAAAGCTTCTGAAGATTTCAAATAAATGTCTTCTCGGGTAGGAATAGATGAGTTGACAGTACTCTTTGAAGACATCTCCACCCTTAATGATACCTTATTGTCTGTTTTCATGAATATGCAGATTATAAAGGGATCTGTTTCATTTTAAGTGATGAGTTAACCTTTCTGCCACCTATATTTATTATAATGTCAAAATCTCCTGTGAGAAAGTCAGGTTGATGATCTATGTTGAATCATTCATTCAGATTCAGCCTAGAGGGGTTGAGAGGTGGGAGCAGGTGTTGTCATATTCTCTTAGAAATTACCTAAGAATTAGGAAGCACAGTTGCTCCAGGAGATCTCTGGAAGAATCTGTGTCTAGAAGGAAGCACAAGCTGAGTACAGATGGGTAATTTGAAAAAAGAAAAAGACACAAAGCTGAATTCAAGAGAAATGTTTGAGACATTTAGATACTAATAATGGTGCATTAATATTTTCATCGAGACTAGACTGTTTACTTAAAATAAATAAGGGACCCACAGGGAAAAGGCTGAAAAATTCCTAACAGAGGAAGAGAAGTTCTTCTATTTTATCTTATATTTATGTCAAATTCACAACAAAAATCCCTTAGACACCCCCCACACCATGCGGCAAAGAACTTGCTTTCTCTTTATCAGTTGCAATTGTGTTGATTCTTTTTGAAAGAGAAACAACCGATTCAAACTCATTGTTATAAACTATTATTTATTTTTCAGGATATGAAAACTGTAAGTGTGGAGTAATATATCTCTGGGTTTCTTATAATCTCTGCCAGTGCCTCTCATGCCTAAACTGCTGGGTCTGGTACGTGAACTAATAAAAATATATCACTGATTTTTCTGGAGACAGCCTCAAGTGCTTGAAGATGGAGAGGGACAGACTTAATACATGCCCCCAATTTTGAATTATTTTTGTTTAAATGGGTTTCACTATGTTTCTTAACGGAAGCATCTACTTTCAAAACTATGTAGGCTGGAATGATTTTCTAAAACTGTTGGTGACAATAACATCCTGAATTTGTGTTAAAAAAAAAGTCAACTGTAGAACTATAGGATAAGAAGAGGGAACCGTATATGCTACCAAAATTAAAACTTCAGAGGTATTTCAGTTAATTGGGAATCTTTACTTGGAGCCTGGACTGATTCAACAGTGTTCAGTATTTAACAAGGAGTCCTGCTATACTTTATACTGGTGAGTCAAGTTAAGGGTATTAGAGTCAATGTCCATGCCCTTCTTAAATTTCAGCTATGTCTGGAGGATGTTAACAGTCAGGCAATAACTGAAGGAATTGGAGATATTTAACAGGAAAAGAAAAACATAAGTTTCATTGAGAACTATATTCAGATAATTGAGGAACTCATGTAGAAAAGGAATTAGCTTTCTTTGTAGCTCAGAAGAAATAATTTCCAAGGGCATTCTGGGTCTGCATTCTAGATACCAAGGGAAGATTTGGGTTCAGTATCAGTAGAGCAGTTAGAAATGTTCAAAATGGAATGGCCTTCATTGTAGGGTAGAGAGCTGTGCGTCTCTGGAAGAAAGCAAGTAAAGGTTTGCCTGGATAATCACTTGCTAGATTTATTATTTAATGGATATTTGGAAGGTAGAGGGTGATGGGGATTGAAGGGCAAAACAGGAGTAGATTCTTGGGTGATTTCACATTCTAGGCGGGCCTTAGCATGTTTTGAGTCTCTCGGGTCAACTCTAAAATCATTTCATTGGTATCTATCAGTAAAAGTCCTCATTATCATTGTTATATTATAACAATCAACTCTTACAGAGTCTAGACGAGTTCAAGTTGTCAGGACCCTGACTGGCTGAGGCCCTTTTTATGACTTTGGGAGGGGCTCAAGCAGAGTGTTCAGGTGATGTACTGTTTTTATAGAAACTTCAAAATTAAGGGGCGCCTGGGTGGCTCAGTCGTTAAGCGTCTGCCTTTGGCTCAGGTCATGATCCCAGGGTCCTGGGATCGAGTTCCGCATCGGGCTCCCTGCTCCATGGGAAGCCTGCTTCTCCCTCTCCCACTCTCCCTGCTTGTGTTCCCTCTCTCGCTGTGTGTCTCTCTCTCTGTCAAATAAATAAAATCTTAAAAAAAAGAAATTTCAAAATTAAGCTATTTTAACTCTAATTGATTAAGACTGCTATATCATTTCTCTTTAACTTTCCCTCTGTCATACTTCAGAACAGTCTCAGGCATAATTGGGATCATGGTAAGGAGAAGTTGAGCTGGAAAAATAATTGTCATATTTTTAACATTTGCAATTTGCAGATTTCTCTTTCTAAATAAATATTTGCTTTCATACATACTTTGTATTTGCAATTTTGTGTTCTTTTACAGAGGGACGCCCCTCCCTCAATTGTATAAACCTCAGATCTTCCAGTTCCTGGATCTGTTTCTTCTTACCCCCTTTATATGCGGTGTAATTCTAAGTGCTACAAATAGAAAGGTGCATAAGCCGCTGTCCTTTTATCAAGCTATGCTTAAATTATGTAGTAGAGGAATTTGATGATTTTATTATGGATTCAACTATTTGAAGGAATGATTACTGCTGATATAAAATATGCTTCTTTACAACTATACATGCATAGACATTTTTATTATTGAATAAGAAATAATTTAAACAAAGACCAGCAGTGACTATGATCCCTCAAATCTAAGAAAATCATATTGTATTGCGATCTAATATGTGTGTGTATTATACCTATGGCAAAGGCAAAGGGTTATGTTATTGTGTGCATCTCATTGCTTAGGAAACTAAGGTATATATGAAGATATCAAGACATTTTTTATGCTTTAGAGATAAAATCACTTTGACAACATCATGCAAGGGCACCTGAAAATTCTAAGGATCTCTAAGAAAGAAGTTTTCCTCTATCTTAATAGGTTACCAAACATTATGCTTTCAAGCAACCCAGAGCCTTTTTGGTATCTTTTACAAATATCTCAGTGCTCTGTGTCTTTTTTTTTTTTTTTGCCAAAGTTCAATTTTATTCTTGTTTCTATCATCTGTACTGATATCTGCAGCTTTTGGGGGTCCTTCTTTTCAACAAAGTTCTATGATTTCAAAGAGGGCATAGTCAGATGTGCCATGACTGAATTCCTACATAAAGTAGCATCATCTCTTCTGTCAAGGGAAGCTCATGCTTCCTGAAGGGTATGGAAGTACCTCCAAGTGCTTGGCTAGCTAGCAGGTGATCTTCTCATATCTTCTACCAAGTCAACCGGCTCAAATGCTATCCAACGTGTCCGAACTCAATCAGTATGAAAAAAAAAAAAGTCAGATCAGATTTCATTCTCTTTGTGTCCCCGTTGTGGAGATTGGTTTACTAGAGAGACTGGAAATGCAAATGTTCTGTTATTGTTAATAACTCCAGAATGAACTCTGTATGTAAGCACATAGACTGATTTTGAACTCTCAAATGGGATTTGATGATTCCATCACTTTCTAGAATGTACTATTCTTTTATCATTTCTGTTTAAAAAATCATTTTATTATGCTTACGACTATTTCTAAATAGTTTATGTCTTCTGATTTTGGTGTTTAATTACAATATACACCAAATTGGTAAATATTTGAGTGATTTCTCTTGAGCTTAAAAAACAAGAAAGAAAAAACAGATCTTAAATATTGTCACAGTATAGATTTCTAGTAAATAAGTGGATAGATTTAGATCTTGGAATGCTTGCTTTAGGTGTTACATATGGAGTTAAACTTAGTTAACAGGAGGGGGAATGCAAAAGCACTTACTACCTTCATTCAGTATATCCTTGGGAGTCAGTGATACGAAGTTCTGATAAATATACGTGTGTCTTACATATTACTTCTGGAGAAGGGAAGAAAACTTTTGAGAGTCCTCCTATGTGATAGGCATAGTACATAGTGCTTGTTAGGGATTTTATATACATTTAGTTTAACTGTATTATTTATCTGCATTATTATTTAACTGCATTATTTATCTGCTGTATCCTGTTTTGTATAGGACAAGCACAATGAACCACACTTTAGAGATGTTGTTTAGGGTGACTGGAATTGACAAATCCAGTGTTTGGACCAGGTTTGGGGGACTCTTCATAAGCCATTTTATCAGTGAAAAGGATTTTGCTGCAAAGTGGAGGGATCCAATGAACACAACATAACAAAACTTCTGGAGGTGATTGCTATGTCTGTCATCTTGATTGTGGTGATGGTTTGCACAGGTCTATGCATATGTCAAAACTCATCAAATTACATACATTAAATGTGTGTCATTTTTTGTATGTTGACTTTACATCAGTAAGGCTGTTTTAAAATATGTGCACACACAAATCCAGGAGACATTTTATTATAAAATAAAAAAAAAATAAGCTAAACTGGTTTAAAGAAAGATGTGAAAATGCCTATTACTAGATCTGGCACATAACCACCTGGTAAATAAAGATGAGTCAGTTTTGGACCATGGTTCCTGTCTGCTCATGGCTTACTGTCTAAGAAAACCAGAGGCAACTCTATATAATACAGAATGCACTATTAGGAGAGGCGTGCCATACAGCTTTAAACAAAGAGCTGTGGGCATTAATCGGGGCCTTTTGTTCACTTCTTTGAGAAAGTATGTTTTTGAAAATTTCAGACAATTTTAGGTAATACAAAATCCCTTTAGAAACTCTTAGGCATCAGATAGAAAAACTTATTGAAAGTTTTTTATGTACCCTTTCAAGAAAGTATTCAATCTAAGTGTGACTATTTTTTAAAATTTATTTATTTGAGAAAGAGAGACAGAGGTGAGAGGGGCAGAGGGAGAGGGGGAGAGAGAGTCTCAAGCAGACTCAGTGCTGAGCACAGAGCTCGATGCGGGAGCTGATCTCGTGACCCCGAGATCACGACATGAACTGAAACCCAGGACACTGAACCAACTACGCCACGCAGATGCCCCTGATTATTCTTTTAACATTAAATTTCAATTTACTGATCATGAATCTAAAGTCTGTATTGAACATAAAACTTCTAGTCATTGATATCCATAAAAACCTATTTTCTCAAAGCTTGTGAGATTTAGCTTAGGGTTGGCCTAGTCTCACAAACTTAACACGTTACTATTTTTTATGGAAAGTTAATAAGATACACATCCATAAACCTTACTGGGAAAAAGAAGCCTATTTAATGGGAGACGTGTGAAGGTCTTAGTTCAGAGCAATCTCTCCTGTCTCCAAGAGGTTGTGTTTCCAACTGGATGAGTAACGTTGTAACATGTAGTAGTAGCTAGTAGGTAGGGGGAAGAGGAATGCTGTAGCCAGCCAGCAGTGACAGGACTCCAAAGGTGGCCTCTGACCTACTTTTACTTCATTCAGTGGCATGCCCTCTGTCAGAGGGCTTTGCCCTGTTGCAGTTAGTCTGAGCAATTTCCATTCCATTGTGTTCTCTTACAGTTTCAGATTTATCCCCCTTCCGGCTTATTCAAGTGTTTAAATTTCAAATTAGTTGCTTGTCTTTATCACTCACGTTTGGATTGGGGAAACATATTACAGCCATTGGACATGTTTACCATATTAAAAATAATAACAAAGAAAACAAAAATGATAGAAAATAACACACTAGGGGTTATATTTAAGTCATCGACGATTCTGATAAATTATCTCAATTCGGTATTCTTAAACTACATTTCTAAAATGCCCTTACCCTAATCTTGAGAACATTGAGAACTCTGTGTGTGTGTGTATGCAATATATGAAGTGTTGGGACAGGATCAATCAATAGAAGTAAATCCTGTGCAGTAGTTCTTTCTTTCCTTATATATTTTGTTAGGTTTTCGAGACTCTCACAGGTCTCATCGTAGACTGTGTGGATAGGTGGAAAATCATATAGTAAGGACCAAGAAAACAGTAATGACAAAGCATAGTGTTTTATGTATATATATATACATATATATACATACGCATATATAATGCTGAATAATCCATGCTTTCATGGTTATATATTCTTTTTTAATGAAGGCATTTGTTTAAGAAGCCAAGAATTATAATTTACCATCATATGATTTGAATTGCTTTTCCAGGCATTAAGTGTTCTCTGTTATCTCCGTAGTGTCTGATTAAATGACACACATCAGATTTTCATCATGGCTATAGCTGCGACCAAAATGCTGATGTGTTTCCTTATGGCTTTTTCTGTATAAGCAAAGTGAAATGAAAGATTGAGACTATTGCTTGTATTATTCAGTTTTCCAAGTAATTTCTTGTTTTTACAGAAGTAATGTTTCTTATTCCAATTCAGTCAAAACAAAACAAAAAGGTTATTAATGGTCAATGTCTGCTTGATGATGTGAAACTCAGGAACTGTAATTTACCATTGATGTTTTTTGCATTATAAATCCCGTTCACTTCTTTTTTGAGGGTCTGGTGATGGGGTCTGCCCAACAGTAAACTGATAAAGGTACTGGTAGATGTTCCATATAGTAGATAATCCATTTAAGAACAGGCAATCAGAATCCCCTTTGTAATTATGTAAAAAGATGACTGGGATTTGGAATTTCATTTATAAGTTTGAAATCTGGAATTGGTTGATTCTATTTGCAAACAATTATGAGGTTGAACAGCACACACTCTACTTGATCCTGTGTCGTGAATTCTCATATGATCAGCATAGATAATGGAATATTTCCTTTCCTACTTAAAAAGCATTTTCAAAAGGTTTGTAAATATTTGTTTCTCAGGGATCCATTTATCTTCTTCCTCTGTTCCAAAAGAACTATTATAGGGTTACAGAAAAAGATGATAAATGAGCCCAAGGAGTCTGGGTTTAAATTGTCCCATTCTAAGGTTGTACTATTATTTAGTAGACATGCAAAATCTTTGAGCCCATTAATATTAACTGATTAGGTACTGGATTTTTTTTTAATGCCAGAATTTTGAAATGAGAATAAGTCAGTCATGGAGCTATTCTGGCTTTTTTTTTTTAATCCATAGTTAGATCCATATGAAAATTCAATATAACCAGAGAGAAAAATAGCTGGAATTCAAAGGAATGGCCTGGACTTCAACTGCTCAGTTCCCATTCAGTTCTGAAGGCCTGAGTAATACGGTCTGTAATTGTATACAAACCTTGTAACAAAGGATGTGACAACAAAACCCATCTGCTCTTAGTTATCCTAGTACACAATACAAGGTAAAACCTGGAATGAACCATTGGGTATTTTGATTAATTGAACTTAACTGATGGTTATCCAGAAATTCTGTTTTATTACAACCTGTACTGAAATTCGTAGTGAAGAGTTTATGCCCCATGTAAGGTGAACATAATGAAACTTATGGTAATTTAAGACCTTCTAGAAACTCTGCCTCATCCTTCTAAATGATGAAACTCATTACATATATTGCATAACTCCAGAGATGGAGATATAGAAGATGTAGAAGTCTGTATTCGGTGTGTACTGACCCCAATGTTTTACAAAAACAATATAAACAAAAAATACCTATCATAATACATTGGTTTTTCCATTTTATATATTTTATATTTATATATATATACAGTCATAGATATAATTTTATTGTGCTTATAAGAGGCATTTCCATATTTTTACATGATCTTAATGATTTTCATTTTGCATTTCTGCTATGTAGTCTCTCAGCTGATTTATCTAAACATTCTATTTTAAGGCATTTGGCTAGTATCCGGGTTTTATAACTATTACTGCAATGACTAAATTAATGCATATAGTCATTTGCTTCTAGGTTTTTCTCGAGGAATAGATTTCAGTCAGTAAGATTAGTGGATAAAAGGCTGTCTACATTGTGGGAGGTTAGGGTGCAAAAGGAAAGGCTGAAGAAAACAATTACAGGTTTGGCAGCATTAGTCTTCTAGAGTTTCTGTGTTCTTGGAAATTCTAGAATTCATTGATTCTGGAGTATTGATGTTCAGTTTTTGGGCAGGGATCAAACAATCTAACAGTTTGGTATCATCGAACAATACTTACAAAGGCTGAAGGCAGGCAGGCAGCCTATCTGGGACTCTGTTAAGGCAATTCAGGTGTATGAAATAGTGATTTCCTCGGTTGAGGGTATGTGTTGAAAATGAACAGAAACATGGCAGTCTACTCCTCATTGACCATTTATTCTGAATGCTGTAGTACAAAAAGGAGATAGAAGGTTCCACTCTTAAGTTTATGGAATACTTGAGTAATAAAAATATTCAGAGAAGAATAATCAGATAGAGTAGTGTATATTTTAGATAAGAAAGCTTTGTATTGACTGAACCTTGAGCTGAAAGTTAAAGAAAATGGAAGGTTTTTGGTAGCAAGAAGAAAAGGATGGTTTTCTCAAGATAGAGGGGAACAAATAATTAAACATATTCTAATTTCTTTTGGGCACTGAACAAATGAATGGGTTTTTACCTTAATAGATAATTTATTTTATTTTTATTTTTTTTCTTAATAGATAATTTAGCATATTATCATACTGTTTTTTTTATTGGTGACTTTTGGAGGATACAGAATTGAACTATATTTTCCCTAGTATTAGAATCACTATATTCTAGGGGCGCCTGGGTGGCTCAGGGGGTTAAGGCCTCTGCTTTAGACTCAGGTGTGATCTCAGGGTCCTGGGATCAGGCCACGCATTGGGCTCTCTGCTCAGCAGGGAGCCTGCTTCCCCCCCTCTCTCTCTGCCTGCTTCTCTGCCTACTTGTGATCTCTCTCTCTCTGTCAAATAAATAAATAAAATCTTTAAAAAAAAGAATCACTATATTCTATTTTATTTCAAGTTTTTTATTTCAAATTTACATCAAATTTAACTGGAATATTTAGGTACAAATTCAGTTTTGTATTTAAAGATCCTGACTCAGACTCCTTTCATTGGAATCTGGGTTACCCTGAAATTGTGTTCACTATCTTTATGTATTTAATGATTAAATGTGGCTTACAATAATATTGCTGATTAAAAGTGTAAATAAGTGCAATCTGGAATATTTATTAGGAGAGAAATATTTCTTCATTCCTCAAACCAAATATTTGTCTCCTTTAAAATTTACATTCAAAATTCTCGGTGTGAAAAGATAGGTCACCATTTTCCCCTTTGGATAAAATGGTTCAATTTTATATAAAAGCAAAACTTACAGTATTTAATTAATGGAGAAATCCTGTATCCAAAGTGATTGCCGTTTCTCTAGAATCCAGCAGCCTTAGCATTCCCTTGAAAGCTTGCTAGAAATGCAGATTCCTGAATTCTACTCCAGGTTTACTGGTCCATAACCTTGAGGGAGGGGCCCTGGAATCTGGGTTTTAACAAGCCTCTCAGGTGGTTCTTAGGCATGCTTAAGTGAAAAAGTCTGCTAAATTAGTTTTTTTTTTTTTTAAAAGCTAGACTTAATTATGGCCAACTGGTGCCTAATCTTTTAAACTTTATGCATCTCAAGTTTGGGACCAAGTCTTGGGTGCACAATGGATAGTGTTGTGCTGATTTATAAAATGACATTTTAATTTTGTGCCCATAGTGGAAGCTTAGTTTAACATGCCTAACTAAAATACGCTTGCTACTTTTATTGCTTTAAATTGTGTATTTTAATTTAATTTCATAGTTTGAATTCGTGTGCTTTAAAATGTGCATTTTCTTCATCTCAGTTATAATTTATATAATTACAATATAATACATGTTTTTAGTTTTTTTTAAACCCTCTTCAGTGAATTCTGTTAAAGATAATTAGTGGGATTTATGATATTGGCAATACATGAGCCCACATCATTTCAACACTAAGGAAGAATATGACTTTAATTTGTAAACAAGTTCAGGCATTACTTCTTTTTTTTTTTTTTTGTCTACCAGTTCTTTTGAAGTGACTTTAAAAAACATCCAGTGTTTTCATTGCACTGTCTTTCTTTTCTCTTTCTGTTCCCTTTCGTTTTCTGGGTATATTAGTGTGCTTGTGCCGATGAGAGTAAGAGTCAGGATTTGCTTTCTAGTTATTTTTTCTTAGACAGTCACCACAAATGCTGGTATAAAAACAGACCCCAAATTGTGCTTAAGACTTAGTCCTGCACTGTTATAGAATGCTTTTTTGCTTATTGAAAAAAATCTTTGAATGTTAATATTTAGGCCTTACTTATCTGCCTGCCTGCCTACAGACCCGTCTACTACCTACCTACTTCCCTACCTACTCATCTCTACCAGTCAGAGTTAGGGCAACTCATGCAGATTATCTTGCTCTAGAGAAAATCATTGGTGCATCACAATGTACAAATAAACTACATGTATTGCATACGGTTTGAGCTAAATATACAGCTTGGGAACATAATTTACTTGCCTGGGGATATAAAGTAAGCATTCCTTGGGTTCATGGTTTGAATCATGTTACTAGCTAAGCAAACATGTAAGTCTTCAAACATGAATAATCATTTACCTTCCTAACTTTGGCCTTTCACAAGCTGTGTTTTTGGTTTATCAGACTTCTTCTTTCCTACCTCTTCTGAAGGGACTCCGCTGTACGGTCATTACGCACAGTGTGTGTGCCTCACTCTCCGAAATCCATCCGGGCTCTCTGCTCAAGAGGTACTCTAGTAGAGAGATCTTCCCTGACCACCCCATAGAGGATACGCTTCCTTCCTTTGTCAGTGGTTGTCACCCTGCTCTGCTTTATTTTCTTCAAAACATTTATGACCCCCTGAAATAAGTTCTCCGTGCAGGTGAGGACTTCTGTTTGTTGAGTTGTTCTAAGCAATCTATACCTAGAATCCTGAGCAGATCCCTGACCCCAGAAGTTTTCTAGGATTCATTTTCTTTCTTCCTCTTCTGGAGTATAATGTCCGTTACAGCTGAAATTCCGTCGATTTTGTTAGTCTCCAGTGCTGAGTACAGTGCTAAGCAATAGTAACCAATCAAAGCACTCGGTGGATGGAGCCATATGGAAGTGGGCGGAAGGAGAAGCGTAGTTTGGCCGGTTAATGGGTTTGTGTTCCTCCTTTACATATTACCAGTCTTCATATTAAAGTCTTACATTAAGAATTCCTGGGTTAGCTGCTTTCATAGTGCCCTTCACGTGTTTCTTTACAATTTTTAAAAAGAATTGGAGTTTTTCTCAAGGAGTAAATTTCAAAAATTGTTCATTTTCAGTTTCAAGTATGAATCTCACTTGAATTTTTGATATATTTTAAAGCATCAATAAACTATGACTTAATTATACAGGTATCCTGCAGATCTGGGCTGTGACAGTAGTCTAATGAGTATAATCACCCATTTCCTGGCCCATTGTTGTCCAGATGTAGCTGTACTTTAAGCAAACAAATCTAAAAAAGTAAACCTCAGTGAAGGGCTCTCATGATAGGCTGGTTCAAGATGCGGCAAACCACTTATGATGCTAACTTTTTTACACAGAGAAATGTGATTAAGAGATGTTAAATGGAAATCTATACAAAACCAGTGAAATTGTTAAAATATTCAAATATGCCATACTGTAACAAGCAAACACTGCAATGCACTGAAATCAGCAGTAGAACAGCTGTGTTTTAAAGGACAGTACTTTGAATGTCACTTGACAATTTGCTTTCAATTAGAAGTAATTTACAGGAAGATGCCCACAAGCTAATCTTTACAGGATAATTAAGTTCCATTTTCTTTACTTTTAATTAAAAAGCAGAAAAGATTTAGCTGATCCATAAAAAATGTTCTGTTTAAACATTCATCAGACTTCACACTCTTTTTTTGTTATTTGTTGTAGCAGATGTTATCAAAAGTGCAGTCTGCTCTGTTTTAAACCCGGAGCATTTGGAAAGTGAAACACAAGTTGAAGTAGGCACGTGCTGGTGAGGTATGATCATTTCGCATCTGTATGTTCAAAGAGGGTAGAACAGATACTAATGTTCCATTCCTTAATTATGTTCCGTCTGATGCATTTAATTGTACTACAAAACCACATACATTAAAATGAGAAGCAATGCAACTGTCAGTTTTGAGCATTATACATTGTAGGATGATACCTAAAAACCCCCTTTACTTCAAATGTCTTAAAGTAGCTCTCGTTTCGGACGTAACATGTTTTTTATTGTAATTTCAATAACATAAAATTTGACGCTGAGTATTTTAACCTGAGAATTTACTCATTGAGGAGCAGGGAGATTTAATTCAAAAGCCACTGAAAAGTTTACTCCCTGGTTTCTAACGTGGTTTTCGGCATCCCTGGTGTTATTTGGCAAAATAAAATATATTGCCAAAGACATTTGGAGCTTTGATTAGGACTTACTATTGGACCCACTATTTTCTTTTTTTTAAGGTGATGAGAGCTGACCAGATAGATGGTGATTTGTCATACTTACGCTCACCTCAGACTATGCTAAGGAATTGCACGAAAAATTCTTCAGGCAAGGTTTCTCTTTAGTCCCGTATTATGTTATGGTATTTGTTTTTATTTTTATTTTTGGGGGGGCTAAGTAATCTGTTCCTGTTGAGAATAGATTTATTTTTTAGAATTTAAAAGATTTCCCTAATTTGAAAAAAACTGAGTCACACACAATAGAGCAGTCTACATAAAATTTTTATAGTAACAATTCCATTCACTGTACCTTTTGTCAAACAAGCTGATTTTCCGTTTTCTTTTTTTTTTTTTTTGATTTTCAGTTTTCTGATCAGTGAGTACCTAAAATTTAATGATTCTATTGGAGTTAATTATTTTTGCTTACTTTGATTTTCTTATTTTATTTCCCTCTATTTGAAGGATAGCTACAAATGACAAGACAGGTTGCTCACAAGCCCGTTCATTTATTTGCTTTTGCCAGTTAGATTTGTATATGTAGGGAATATGCCCAAAGGCACTTTGACCAACATAGTTTAGGAGACTGCAAAATAAAGAAATGCAATTTATTTCAGCGTGTATTATAAATTTCAGGTAGGAGCTTAATTATAATAATCACAATGCATTCACATAAATGGAGTATGTGTTTGAACATGTAAATGTCATCAGGTTTTGTAATGAACTGGTGAAAATATATGCTTCTTTTATTGAAAGGATAACATTGGAAAAGATTAAGCATGCCCTGTCTTCCTCCTTCCCTCTTTTCTCTTTGGTAATCAACACCTGGTTTGATTACATCTTTTTGAACTCTGAAAGCTATACTTTAAACTCTTTACATACAAGTTTTTATGAAAGGGAATTTGCCACAAACAGTAAGGTAAACAGTAGTTAAACTTTCCACTTTCAGGAGAATTCCACTTTTTTTTGTCATCCTGTAATGACTTCCTTTAGTAAAAGATCAGCAGTTTTGTTATTGTTCAGGAGAGTGCAGTGATTTCCCTTTGGTGCTTGATTTTCAAGTTTATGGTTGCTTTTAGAAGGATGAGACTGATTCTTATGTATTATTTGTGGTGCTTGGAGGAGTTATCAACTGAACTTAGTTTAGGTACGTGTACCTTGTCTGTTGTACCTAATGCATGGGTAGGGTAGTACATGACTGGTTCTCATTAAATACTTATTAAATGGCTGGTAGACAATAAAATTTAGACACAGCTCAATTTGATGTAGTATGCACATTTTGTGAATTCTCCTTCTCCTTTCCTTTCCTTTCTCCTCCCTTCCTTCCTCCCTCCCTTCCTCCCTTCCTTCCTCCCTTCCTTCCTTCCTTCCTACCTTCCTTCCTTCCTTCTTGTAAGATCAAAAGAATCTGTGATCTAAGAAGCTACAAGCAATTGTGTTACTTTCTATCTCCTTCAGTGCTCTACTTCTTTTTTTTTTAAAGATTTTATTTATTTATTTGACAGAGAGAGAGAGAGATCACAAGTAGGCAGAAAGGCAGGCAGAGGGAGAGGGGGAAGCAGGCTCCCTGCTGAGCGGAGAACCCGATGCGGGGCTCCGGGGCTCGATCCCAGGACCTTGAGATCATGACCTGACCCGAAGGCAGGGGCTTTAACCCACTGAGCCACCCAGGCGCTCCTCAGTGCTCTACTTCTTATAAAGCTAGGATTTGGGAATACTGACCTCACAAACTATACATATAAAACAATTAGATTATTTTTATAAATACAGAAATAATGTCCTACTTCAAGAGATTAAGAAAAGGTAGATTTTTTCTTGTCTATATTTAATTTTGGGGTTTTTTTTTTTGACTTTTTAGTCGTTGTGGCTCACCCCTTCCCCACACCCCTTGTTTGATTACTCTGTTTCTAGCTTTTGTTTCTATATCTAAATATATTTGTATTTCTTGCCTGTATTTTCTAGAAATTAGTCTTGAATTGGTGTCTGTTTTTCCTCTGCTTGTAAATTTTCCTCCTTCAAGTCTATCTGCTTGACTTTCCAGAAACAACTGACAACTTGTTATCATTGCTTAAAATCTGCTATGGATCCCTATTGCCTACATCATTAAGTCCAGATTCTTCTTCTTTGGTTCTAGGACTTTCCATAACTTTTCCTTTTTCAAGTTATTTATTATACTCTCTAGACCGTAAGGAACCTCTGCTCCAGCAAAGCGATATTGTCTTCCTATACCCCATCCCACAATATCCATTCACTTCCAGTCCCTTCTTCTTACCTTTGCTCATGTAATTCCCTGCCTTTCCCCCTTCATCAACTAAATCTTCCACATTGAGAATGTCCATTGGAAGTCTCACATGTTCCAAGAAGCTCCCATTATTCTTCTTATCCTCAGTCATTACTGTTTTATATTTCTTTTGCAAAAATAGTGTCAGACATTTTGGCATTTGTTTTCTATATATATATATATTTTTTTTCTACATATAAATTAGCTTTGTCTCCCTATGAAGAACATGTGTTTTAATAACAGAAGTTCTTATGCCCTTTTGCTTTTTTGTAAACCCTAAATCTCATAGCATGATGGTAAGCAGGTGGTAGGCATTTATTTCGTGTCTTGTTTGACTTTTAAAAACAGACCGTATATTAGAAATTCCTAAGTAGCTGCATATGGGTATTGGGGGAAAGTAGTGAATAGTATTTTCTCATACATTTAGAATAAGCTTCCCCCCCTCTAAAGACTTGGCGATTATGGTTCATGTTTGTTTCTAGAACGATTTTCTGCCACTTGGGAAAAAATATTCCTTTAAAAAATAATTACCATTAGCTTGAAGATAAGAGATAAATCATCATTTTTTAAGGACTATCATTTTAGTTCTCAATAACTCATTTTGGAGCTAAGATGTTAGTGAAAGGAAGGACGTGTAAGTCATCTGTCTCTCACGCGCATGGAGTGGCGGTGCCACCATGCCTCTGCCTGTTTCTGGGTTCATCAGAGCCTTTGCGTATTTGTAATTACCCTTCCATAAATAGTTTGCAACTTGACCACAGCATTTTGCCATTGCGTTAGAATGAGGCCCAAGGTCCAAGTTAAAAGCAAAATCCTCAATGAATTTAACAAAATTAAGCAAAGAGCTTTAGGTTATAAGAGCAGAGTTAATGGATTCAGCTGTTCTTTACTTTCACTTTAACCAACAAATTTCGCATTCATTTTCCAGATGTGAGCCTCATTCAATTAAAATGGAGTCAAAGTAATTTTGCGAAACTCTTACATCACCCCTGGAGATAATTGGAGATAACCTAGTGTGTCACAAAACTAGAGCTAGCAAATCAGCATTTGGGGGGTGGGTTTCGTAACTGTATGGCTGAAATATTTCAAGATTGATTTTTAATGCATATGGGTCAGCTGTTGCTGGGGTTGCTCATGTGACCCAGCTGTGGCCACAGCTGGATTACGATGGGGATCCTGGAATTCAGAGGCAGCCAGTCCCAGAGTCGGAGACCGTATACCACGGTCCTCTTCACCGTGTGGTTGGTTCCAGGACCAAAGCCATCAGCAACACCTGGAAGCCGGTTAGCAGAACAAATTCGTGGGCTCCACCCCGGACCTCCTAACCCGGAAGCAATGGCTGGAGCTCAGGAATTTATGGAGTAACACACTCTCCAGGTAAACCTTAGATACGCTCAAGTCTAAGAGCTACTGTCTGAGGAACCCTGGAGGCCAGCTCCTATCATTATCAGACAGACCCACTCTCTGTATTTCAATTGAACAAACTATCTCTAATGATTTCTGATCTCTCCCCCGTTGTGATAAAACGCAGACAAATTGAATCAAGTTTTCTTAAAATATGGGTTATTGCACAATTTTCATCTGTATTTTGAAGTGTATTCTGAACTGATTCATCTGAGCTGATTAAAATGCAAACAAAAGAGCTAGATCGCTCTGATAAGCAATGGAAATTCCACAGTCTCTTCTAAGAGCACATGTGTGTTTTATTCGACTGTGAGTCCTTCCCACCCAGCAGAGAACAAAGGCAACTGTGGAGCAACCTTATTCCGGCCGCGTCCTGGCATTTAGGTGTGTTTCATTTCTGCGCATGGCTGTGTTGTGTCTCATATAGGAAACTCTCTGCAGAATCAGTCGAATGTCAGATTCCTTGAACTACTTGATCAGGCTCATGTTTTTCTAATGAACAGAGGTTGGCCAATTATTTGGCCATACCAAATAATTAATTGGTTTTACATGTTGGGGTGCAAAATAATAAGTGACATGGAGTTCTGTATTGTTTATAATATAGGACTTGTAAAATAACTTGACCATTTCTTGGGATCTTCAAGTTTTCATAGTTTGCTACATAAATGTGCTGGCCATATATTGATCTCCCTGGCAACATCACATAAATAAGATCAGTAATTAGTGTCATTTAAAAATATAGATTCCAGAAGCTCTCTGTCTTCTCTGCACTGGGAGCACCTCTGCCGCCAAAGCCCCCCTCCCCTCAAAATGTCTGCCTGTGCAAAGTTCGTCTCCACCCCCTGGTTGGTCAGGAGCACCTCTCAGCCGTTGATTGATCACTGTGTACGGTGGAACTAAACCCACTGGAAACGCTGACAGAGGAGAACCTAAGCAGCTTGGCAGCCCCTCGTCCCCGGACTGCACTTATTCTTAACCACAGCTTCCAAACCAGCGCCATTTTGCAGAACATGGATCCAGTAGCCACATGTACTGCTGGGTCTGCCATGGTAGGGGGCGACTGGCTCTGGGGCTGCAACTGGGACTGTGTTTGGGACCCTCATCATTGGTTATGGCAGGAACCCCTCTCTGAAGCAATAGCTCTTGTCCTACACCATTCTGGGCTTTGCCCTCGTGGATGCTATGGGGCTCTTGTGCCTGATGGTGGCCTTTCTCATCCTCTTTGCCATGGGAGGGAGCCGTGTCCACCTCCCATAGACCCTTCTCCTGTGTCTCATCTGCCCTGTATGTTCCTTTTCCTGTACCTCCCCAGGCAGCCTGGGTTGGCTCAGGGTTTGACAGAGAGAAGACAAAATACTGTGTTAATAAGAAAAAAAATATGGAGATTATGTCACCTCTTGTAGTTATATAAATTGTTTCTGGAAATGAACTTTCATAATAGTGCGTTACAGAAATTTCAAGCTTGACTATAATTGATTCTGCATATATGAATGTGTGTGTATAATATCATGGAAACCCTACAGTATGTTGTAGAGTATAGGAGGATAATTTTTGGCTTTGCCAGTTGAGTTTAGAGCTGAGACTCAGTTATAACTCTCAAGGCATCTAGAAGTCAAATCATATTGGATATGAATTGGTAAGCATTAATTTAGGTAAAGGTAGAATTTGCCCTACCAAAAGCTTTTCTGTACCTACTTAGGTTGCATAATATTGTGGGGTAGCAGTAGTTATATTGGATCTGGGTTGACTGATCTTTATGTTGGTGCTACTAAGTCTGTATTTTACATCTAACTGATTGTATTGAATTTGTGTTATGTCTGATACTGGCTGGGAAGTTATAATGCCCTGGAGGGTTATTACTATTAGTGATACGGAGATGCTGTGATAATATCAGCCTCTTCATCTAAAAGGACTCGGTTTTATCATGCTTAGGTTTTTTTACATTCTGTTTATTATATTCATTTATTTTAATTTTACTGATGTTATTTAAATGCCTTATTTATATCATAATGCTAGACTCTTGGAGGGTGGAGAAGGCTAATTATGTAAGTAAAACGGTTTTTTGTTTTGTTTTCCTCAAAAGGGTCTTCCTCTGTGAGTGAATCCAAGTGGCGGAGGACTGAGTAGGTCCCAATGTGGAAGTAGCGCTTTTCGTTAACCCACTTATAATATTGGCATCTTGTGCCATTAAGCTTAAATCTGATACATTTTATTGATTGACTCCCAGAATTTTGGTATAGAGTTTCCTGGGCTCCGGAGAGTGACCCTAGGTCTGGGGTCACAAATAAATGTTTTGTTTTGCTTTGTTTTCTTCTGGTGTTAACTGTTGATTTTATTACCCGACAATATTTTCAAATTGATCAGCTCTGTTTAGAGCTTTGGAAAGTGCTGAGACACCTCCCGTGGGCAAGGGAACTCTTGGTTAATATTTTTCTCTTTGCTTGTATACTTTGTCAAGGGATTTGTGAAAGTGTTCAAGGTTGAATGTGTATCTTCAATTGTGTTTATATGTTCAAGGACTTTGAAACTCAGGCTTCTTGGATATTACATGTTCACTGAAATATCTCTTAGTATGTATTTAGGTCTTTGATGAAATTTTAAGTTGTTATTTAAATTATTATTCATTTCATCTCTGATACTGGTGGTTTCTTACATATATTTTTTTCCTTTGGCTTGACATATATATAGGAAATGTGTTAATTTGTGCATTGTGTGTGGCCACATCACCAAGTGCCTTTGAAAAGATCATTTGATACAGTTGCTCAAGGTGGAAGCTTGACTGAATTATTTGGTTTTAAAATATTCGTACAGCATGGCTTTTTTGAACTTTATGTTTCTTTTTTTCAATGAAGGAAGGAATGATGAAAACTGCATTTTTTGGAAGCCGATCGTACAGCAGGTATTGTGATACATACTTTAATTGAGGTTATCTTGTATTGTCCTCACAATGACGCTCCAGGTTAGGCTCAGAGGAGGAATAAAGAGCATGTCTGAGATTCAAACCGAGCTCTAACCCCCAAGGCCACTGTGTTTCTACCCTAACGTGCTGCCTCTTGCCATGAGGCCGTGTGCTGATATTCAGTGGAGGGTGCCATAATAAAAGACATCTCCAAATGGAGTGGAAAAGCCAGATAGCTTTGGTGAAAATAGGACATAGGGAATTCTAAGGAGCTGTGTGGGCCCTCTGCTCTGGGAGTATAGGAAGGAAGAAGATCCATCGTCCAAAACAAATTTTTCCCTTCTCTAATTTTCTCAAAATTACTTATTGTAAAATAGAGAGAAGTATTTCTCAGTGTGTGCTTTACAGCCTGTCTCGTTCACTTGCATATTCTGGAAAATTAAGTTAAATTTTTTTTTTTTTTTTTTGAAAAAAAGAGAAGGGTATGTTGTAGGCCAAAGATTGGCAAAATCAGTACCAAGTGTATGCTGGTTATAGCTTGAATCCAGAATTCTGATACTAAATGAAGATTTTTGTTTGTATACTATTTATTCAAAAGTGGGGACACTTAAAGTGCATTTATTTACTGATATGTATGAACTACCTTTTACTAAGACAATCTTCATGGTATCAGTGGTATGGGAACATTATTCCCTATATGTAGGACTCATTTGAGGCTTTCTTACTCCAGGGTTGAATAGATGGTTGCTAGATAAAGGCATCCATAAAATAATGATTGAGTGTATTTATAAAAAATAGCTTTCCATTTTGGTTTGTAAGATACACTTATAAATTTTTATAACATTACGACATATTGTCTAGCTTGGTTGATTGGGGGAGGGGAGAACTAATGTAATTCAGGCAAGCAGTAATTACTAGGTCAAGAAATAGGGCAATTAAAAAATGATTCATGGCAAGTAGGAGTGAGACATTTACATTCTGAAAATTAATTATGGGACATTTTATTTAAATTATAATCAGGAAGAAAAGTTCAGGGAAAAGAAAGAGGTTCAGGGAAATTTTATATGTACTCATCTTGAGTACAAATTAGTAAAGATCTTAGATTCAACTGATGTGCCAGAGTCCATTAAAGAGATTGGAAAACCCTATTTCACTGTGACTAAACTGCCTGCAATTTTAACCTCCAAACTTACATATAATTAAATGTAGAGAGTGTTCATGTTCTGATAAATCTACACATGATATCCATGACGCAGGAGTACAAAAGACATGGATACGCTATTTTACAGGGTTAACAATGCTGTGTTGCGTTGGCCAAAGCAAGTGTGAGAGCTCATATAAAGTCCTTGGATCTACAAATCATAAAAAATAAATTATTTTATGTTTATACTTAGGCAACAACAGTATCCAGCTGCAGTCCACTTATTGTATAGTGCATCCTTAGTAATTGGCTCTAACTCTGAAGGTCTGATGTCTCATAGCCTTGGTCTTTGGCCTTGAGGGCACTGATCATTACTGTTCTTATTGGACTCTCATTTAGTCCTTCCCTTTTTTTTCCCTTTGGCTCCTTCTCCTTCCATCTCATTTCCTCATTGAACTTTTCTGTCCTGGGCCCCGTTATCTCAGCTTGCTTTCAGCTTTTCAAACTTCTTTTGTACTCACTCTGATGGGCCCAGCCTACATTATGAGTACTGGTATATAGACGGCACTGGCCTGCCCTTTCCTATTTATTAGGCATTAGGGTCTTTGGCATGTTTTCAGTGTGAGCTGTGGTGATCTCATAACTCATCAGATGAAGCTAATATACAGTAATTTTAGATCCAGTAATAGATGAATGGGAGATCATTGACCTTTCAGTTTGCAAGTCTACTCTTCCCATGGCTAATATAAGAAATATCGTTTGATTTTGAAATGGTGCTATAAAAGACAAGGTTTTAGATTTGAGGACTGGAAACCCCACACCTAAATTGCTCAGAATGTGTTTGCTGGAACCAGATAAAACTCCTTCCAGTGGATGGTAAATCTCTCTTGGGGTAACAAATGTAAGGAATAGAGTAAATTCCATTATCAGGTATTCTATTTCAATATTTAAAATAGGTGATTAAATGCAATGCATAATCTCTGAAGCAGTTTGTAGAAGTCACCATTATAAGTAAAGGGATTTGGGTTTAAAAAGGATTCTCTTGGGGCGCCTGGGTGGCTCATTGGGTTACAGCCGCTGCTGAATCTCAGGGTCCTGGGATCGAGCCCTGCATCATTGTGATCTCTCTCCTCTCTATCAAATAAAGAAATAAAATCTTTAAAAATAAATAAATAAATAAATAAATGAATGAATGAATGAATGAATAAATAAATAAAAAGGATTCTCTTTGCCATGAAAAAGCATTTTCAGATATTCATCCAGTAAGATCAACATGTAGGAGTTAGCTTCAGGTTTTTTGGTTGTTATTTATTTAGCAAAGAGAGTGGGGGGAAGGCCCAGAGTCAACCCCTATTTCTTTTTAAAGGAGGAAATAAAATGATTTCTCTTTTAGTCCATTCAGAGTGACTCTCCCAGGAGAAAGGCTGCTGTACTCAGCCATTAACACTTTACTCAGCTGTATAGGCTTAAAAATGTAGGCACTTTTAAAGGGAACAATTTGATTTAATTGCTCCTTTCATTGAGTTTACCATGCTGTTTGGAATCCTCAGAGTTTTCCAGGTTGCTTGATGATTTCTAATACCCCGGCAATAATTTCAGCCTCTGTTAATGCTTAGGTATAAGACTGACATCATCTTTATAAATTTATCATTTAGTTAATCCACTCATGCTGGTTGATTAGTGGTTAAAATCCAAGCATTCTATTAGATACCCATTTGATACTATAATATCTCAAAATAAATGACCATGCTAATTTTGAATGCAGAATGACATATTGGCTTGTGAAAACACTGAAATGATGTCAGTTGTCTTTTAATTGCATGTGGATGTTATGGCGCTTTAATTTCACGAGATTAATAATTTGATCAGTGGGCATGCTGTACAACATAGTTACCTCTCTTAGACTTTGTACCTATAATCTAGGGTAGCTTTCTTGGTAGGTAATGAGAGTTCTAGAAGTGAAAATTTCTAGACACTGATTGAGGAATCACTAGAGACACATCTTTCAACATAACCATTTGTGTAGTTTCCACAAATAATTACTTTATTAAAGAGATTATGAAGAGATATTAAATCTTTGCATGAAAGGTAAGTTGGATAGATATCATACTAAGAATATATTTTTAAAAATTTTATTTACTTATTTGAGTAAGAGAGAGAGAGAGAGCATGCACATGATTGCATGTGTGAGTGGGGGAATGGGGTGGTCAGAGGGAGAGGGAGGGAGAAAATCTTAAGCAGGCTCCATGCCCAGCACAGAGCGTGACATGGGGTCCAGTCTCATGACTGAGATCATGACCTCACGACCCTATCCAAAATCAAGCGCCAGGTGCTTACCTGACTGAGTCTCCCAGGTGCCCTGTACTGAGAATATTTTTATATTAAATATAAAGTAGGGAAGTTGGATAAACATACAATAAGGATAATTTTTTTAAGGAAATGAAATGTATTTGCTGTGGTTACTAGTATTTCCTATTAGAGCTGTATAAATTAATCTAAGGCCCTAGGATTTTTATCTCCTGGTCTGTATTCTCTCACCACTCTGAGCCTAATCAGGCTAATGTGGGTGCTGTAGGGATTCAGAAGTTAAACTGAAATACTGATGCTTGACTTTAAGTACAAAGCAAGTGGGACAAGCGTAGTGTTTTCTTCCTTTATTTTATTTCTGAATAAATTTATTCATTTTGTTATGACACCGAAGACTATGGCAACTCTCTTACTCCCCAGTTCCTTCTCTCTAAACTCCCACTATTAAAATGACTGTATTTTGTCATATCTAGAAGAATATGGAACGTATCCATCCTCTCTCTATTTTCCAAGTTTTTACTGCCGGTGTCCGTGAATGTTAAGGTCAGGGAGAAAAGAGCAGGTTTGGCTAACTTGAGAGTGAGTGGGGTGTGGACCTGACTTGTGTTCTGGGAAGGAAGGAAATGTTTCTGGCGAAAGGAAGTGTGCTAAGGGATCTTGGGCCACAGCTCTGGATTCTGGAAGAAGCAATTGTCAGCAAGTTACTCTTATTACCCACAATTCTAGGAATGGGCTTCATCTAGCTTCAGCTGAAAGGACCCTCTATTTTTTTTTCCATGAATAGAGATGAAAAATTTAGATTGAATGCTGGATGAACGTTTCCTATCTAATTCCAACATGTCTGTATTAGTAGGTCAGTCAAGAGGATGTAAATGACTGAAGTCAGATCTTTGTATGTTCTGGTAGTGTAGAGAGATGAAGAGCTAAGGAGGGATAGACAGAGATTAGACAACTGGAGATGCCAGGAGCATCTTAGATGAAGGGAGTGGACACCACAGTGGTGGGAAGTTGAATACAACTGTCTAGTGCACTGTTGTGTTGGCTCAGATCATCAAAATGCCTGGTGGATAATAGCTGCTCCACGAAAATACTCTCTCCATTGTCTGCGACTGGTCACTTCTATTATCTTTGTTTAGCTTGAGGCAATGTGTGGTTTTGACCTAGGAACTTTTTGAAGTTCATGGCTCTGAGTCTCATTGGTTCTGTTTCATTTGATTTACAAAGTACTTTTTAGCATTAACTTTGTAATGAAAGAGCTTTATTCCCAGAAGATGTTTTAGCCAGGGGTATACTCGTCATGATTTATGACCAGAGCAAATAATAAAATATATAAAACCGCATATGATGGGGCCCATTAAGTTATTTCTAGATAACTTTGCTCCTAAGTTAAACTGGCTATGTTTTTCCATGTCTGTGTCTGATAAGTAGATTTATCTCAACATCAGGTTTTCACAAGATTAATAATCCCTCTTTGTTAAGAGAGTCTGGTTTAAAATTGAAGGCATTTATCCTGATGTGAATTTTATAAACATGTGCTAAATAATATTATGCTTTCGCATATTTAAAGTATATCTGATATTATAACTATATTTTATATCAGATGTCTTACAGAAATGGGAAGTATACTCAGTAAGAAAAAAAAGTGGTTAGGCTAGAAAGATTTTTTTTCTTTAGCTTGAGTAGTACTAGGCTCTCAAAGCTGTAACCTGAATTATTAGCACATATAAATCCATCTTCTTAATTAAATGGGGCCTTTGGCCATTGAACGCCAGCATATGGACAGAGGTAGTTACTAAATGTTATTATGAGGCTGGCCTGGCCACATAATCCATTAGAGGTAGGATTCAGTTATATTGGTAGCAGCAAAGTGATTTTTATGGTTGTAAGAATCTTCTCTTTGTTCTGTCAGTATCAATTATTTCAGTACTAATAAAAATCTAAAAAGGGGGTCAAGTTTATGATCTGTGCTTTGGATGGATAATATGTAACATTTCTATCCAATAAGCCAAGAGGTTTTCTTTCTGGAAAGGACCTGTGCTATGTGGTTTGTCTAAATTACCCCAGTGTGTAGCTATGGAGAGAGTGAACATGATGTCATGGGATTATAATTTTAGAAAATTTCATTGAAGGGCATGAATAGACATTAAAATAATAAATATGCCCTTATGATAGTATGTCTATATGTGTTTAGGATTGCAATAGTGAATATTACACATTTCCTTTGGGGATTGTGATTAGTGTCAATCAATTTTGCTTAAAATTTTGGAGCAATAACTTACATTAATACGTTAAAGTGTGTGGTAACAAGTGAGAGGAAATCTATATACTTATTTGAAGTTTTGGTCCACCTTTAGGTGAAACACCAGTAAATTACTGAACAACTCCTTAAAACAATAGTGCAAAGTAAATCTAGGCCAGAACTGGCAATGGCATCGTGGGGGGAAATCATGGAACTTATTTTATGATGTTAAACGGCATCATGAGAGGATAACACAAGAGGTTGTGCACATATATATTTGCAAGTCATGGAGCCCTAGAATTCAAGATGTTAGGTAGAGCTTCCTAAAACCCCAGAAATGTTAAGCCTCTATTTAATACTTTTGCTTCTCTCTGTGTGTGTGAGCCTATGTCCACACACCATGATGACATCGCCAAGACATATACTGAGCTGGTCAAACAAGGTTTACGTCAAGGAGGAGATAGGAAACAGAGTAGTGGTCTCTCTCACGTAAGTCCAAAGTGTTGACTTTGTCAAGGATTGGTACTTTCGGATAATGGACAGCTAGATTGCTAACTGATGCCGATGTGTATACTTTTCTAGCAATAGTGCAGAATGGAGGTAATTACACTGTCCACATCCAAGAACAGAGGGGACTTTAGGAAAAGTTTGTAAACGCGGGGGAAGGAAACCAGATTAAGTGGTTAAGTTGGGTTACAGAGGTTATCTAAAGACATAGGCTCATTAGAAGCACCAGAAGGCTGTAAAGGAAAACTGACCAGGATAGAGAGCCCTCAAATGGTTATACGATTTCAAATTCAGGAAATTTGTAAATGAACAGGAATGTTAAGTTATTGAGTTATGGCTGGAGGTGTGAAATTAAAATATAGATTATTTGTATATGCTATGAGAGAAAGAAAGGTGATACTCTTATGTAAGAATAGAATATGATGCTGGATTAGATTGTTAACTGCAGAAAAAAGGTGCTATAAAGGACATTGTTAGGATAATTGGCAAAATTTGAATATGGACTATATATTACCTAGTTAGGTCTATCAATATTAATTATCCTTAATCAGTGAAATGTACAATGGCTGCATAAGAGGATGTCCTTGTTCTTACGATACATACTGAATACTTAGAGTAAAGGGCCATAAAGCTTGCAACTTATTTGAAATCGTTTAGCAAAATGATAACAGTGATATTTTTATTACTGAGAAAGAGACATAAAGCACATGTGGCAAAATGTTAGCAATTTGTGATTCTAGGTGAATGATGTTTGGGCGTTTATTATTTAAGTACTGTAACTTTTTGAAGATTTAAAATATACTGAATAAAAAGTAGAAAAAAAGAGATGCAACTGACAAGTAAATTTACTAGTACTACTACTACTAGTAGTAATAATAATGATAATAGTAATCATAAATGTGTACCGAGCTTTTTAGATAGATGGAAGTCTTGATACACAAGAATATCCAAAGGCCAGAATAACTATGATTGAGACACTAGAATACAAAGTTCACTGTGAAGTTCTAAGGTTAATTTAAGTATGTTCATATCAGTGTATGCCTCATAGCAATAGAAAACTCTCCTCGAACATTTTCTTGAAGGGATATGAACTTTGCAAGTTACCAAACATATTCTTGAACTGTGTTGGAGATAATATTGTGATGTTAAAGAGGAGAACGAAAGTAGGAAAAGGAAGCTCTTCTAAATTTTATCCATTAGGAGTGTAACATACTAGGAATTATAACTGGAAGAAAGGAAAGGTTGATGATAATGATCAGAATAGAATGTAATTGTAAACATGTAAATAAAGAAAAGACTTCAATAAATGTAGAAGAAAATGGGAGAAAAATGTTCCGGGTATGAATAATATTCAAAATCCATAGACCATCTTCCCCTTCATATGCATAAGGTCATGAAGTGCCCTCACCAGCATGATGTTAGATTTCACCATCTTCCTCTTTAAGCCTTAGGGAAACAAGTCCATTACTGTCTTGATGGCCAGAAGACCCCTTCTTGGCAAATTGTCTTGATCTTCTATTCTTACTATATAATCTCCGTGGATCTTTTTTTGTCTGCTTAAGATGGAAGCAACAGGCCTGTAAAGGGTCAAGGAAACCCATATTTCGGTTTTTACCTCCTTAATTCAGCCAACCATTCATTGAACCCTCATTCATATTTCACAACATTGTTTTTTTATCAGGTACCCCTAGAAATCACTTTGACCTCTTTTTGACAGACCTTGCCTTCTAAGTCCATTTATTATTATTATTTTCAATTTTATTTTCCTTTCTCTCTGTTTCTTAAGCCTCCACTGAAGTACCAGGACACTTTTTTCTCTTTTAATCTCAAGCTGTTATTTAAAGGGATCTGATGAAGAGTAGTCTGGATCTCACAGGGCAGTGACTTCTACCAGTGCCATAATAGTGGATACTTTTGCGTGTCAATACAAGATTGACAGATGAAAAGAATATCATGTGGATAAATACAATGCTTTAAAATACAAGTAATGAAGACTTCAAAAATGGAAGATAGGTTATTTGACCAAAAAAATTGCAACTAGTACCTGAATTGCATGTTTAAGTCATAGAAAAGCAACAACTACAACAAAACAAAAGAAATTAAAGAACAAAGAAAAAAAAATGAACATTGTATTTTTTTTTCTTTTAAATACATTAAAACTCAGGAAAATGATAAAGGAGAACATTGTTCCTTTATCAGATGGGGAAGGAAGACTCTTAACTGATGACATACAAAAGGCAGGGACTTTTAATAAGTATTTTCTTTACCTCTGTCTTCACACAAAAAGGTCATCTTTGATCTAATCACTGGAATAACCAACACCTGGGCTGGAGGGCAGAATGTCATGATAAAAGAAGGAAAGAATTGGAGATTGTGTAAAAAAATAAAAAAATAAATAAAAGGTTGTTCAAATGCTGGCATTGGCAAACTTTAATATATAAATGGAACTCTTTTAAGTATGGGGTGTCAATTATCTTCCTCTTTGGAGGCTTTCAGTATTTGTGATATGTGCAATCTCTTTCAATTAAATAATAAATAGAAGTTTTGTATGTGCAGAGTCTAGAGGAAATCAGATAGGACTATGCTGTAGCCCCAAATCTCAAGAAATTTTCATACAATAAACTAGGCTTGGGTAAAAACTTCCCAATAAAGAAAATGATGTAATATGACTTATTTATAAAATTATTCATAAAAAATGCACAACTAGCTAAATCAAGTGCTCATGGGTCTGGAGATATTTATCAATGGTTTTAAGCAACCTCAGGGAAATTTTATCAAGTTACTGAAATATGAGTTTTTGTTTGTTTGTTTGTTTTTTGTTTTAATGAGGGAGTTAGATGGGGAGAACAACAAAGATTTGGCCAAGTGGGCAGGCACTGAGCCAAGAAAGCAGTGGCTAGAAGTGGGAAACCACCCATTGTGGTAAGTAGCTAACAAGTGAATCAGAGTCGGGAAGAAAATCCTGGATTGGCCAATCTCATTCTCTAGAGTGGTTCAAGTTTATGGGAGTAAAGACAACTTTTTTCCTTCAGATCTTCTAACATCCTAGGAAGAATAAGGGCTCTGTTCCTTGTCTACCACCCAGGGACTTCTTTGTCAGAACCTAGGCTGTGAATCGTTTGTGATTTTGTTCCTAGTGTACTTAGTGTAACTTGATTTTGATTAAGTATTCTGACAAAGTGTCCCAGGAAAACTTTATTAGTATTTTGTGGCAAGGAGTTTGGAGATAATATTTTGTCATTATTATTTGATATTTTTCCAAGGTACCTAAAATTCTCGAGTTTTTTCCCTAATCCATCGCAACCTAAGTAGGAAAAAATCGACCTATTATGTCCTAAGCCCAAATCTGAATATTAGGATTTATTAAACTTCAGGAAAAAAAAAAGGGTTTGCTGGAGAGAAATCAAACAAGGGTCTCTGTTGATGGGAAAAAAAGCCGTGGGATTACCATACTTCTTAGGGCGGGTATAGGAGAGAGAATAAGAGAGAGTCAAGGGCAGAAAAAGAGTTGCCTGGAGCCCTCTACCTGCAGGAAAGATTTTCATCAGGAAAGCAAAAGACAGGAAAAGAGAGGAGAATGAGAGAAGGAGGATTGTACTAAAGCCTTTGGTCTCTTAACCATCACAGTAACAAAAAAGGAAGAAGCCAAGGAGAGGATCACACCTTTCAGGATGACCTTTGGGTAGCCAGTGATTCTGCCCACTGGTAAATATGGCAGAATCAGTGTCCTGGAATATAACTAAGCAAACTAGAGTCCCTTCCACTTGTTGGGTAGTATAGTAAAGATAGGAGTTTGTAAAGAGGGAGACAATGTCTTGGCATGCAGATTAGATATTATTGGCATAAATGTTTTTTTTAATTCTATCACTTATCAGTTTGTTTATACGTGCGCAAAAATACAAACTTGAAGAGAATTGGCCCATAACCATAGCCCTAGGTAACTTTTGAGGTGAACCATTCTGTAACTCTCTGGAGTTTATCAGGTTCAAGAATTTGCTCCTATAGTTCACCTGTTCTTTGTTCTGTAACATTTCTCTACTATTACAAGATTATTCCTATATTAATAAAAATACATTTTGTTATCATCAATCACAAAATCCTTATTTGATTCCATATACCACTGTACTTTTCTGTGCCCTATTCACAGCAAAACATGTTGAAATTGTCTCTGATCTTGTTTCCATTCTTTCATCTGTTCACGGTCCTCTACTGAACTCCATCTCAGTTAGGGTCCCTTTCCCTAGTGCTTAACTCCCTGATGTTAAGGTTGCAAATGACTTCCATGTAGTGCAATCCAATCTTCACTTCTTTTCTTACCTCTCAGCATTGTTCAACACCATGGATTATTCTTTCCTTCTTGAAGCACTTATTATCTTGACTTTGGAAACATCACACTCTCCTTGTTTTCATCCTATTTGACTGGCTGCTTCTTTTCGGTTTCTTTGATTAATCTCTCTGCTCAATATCTAATTACTGGAGTTTCTGAAGATTCTCCTATACCTCTTCTCTTCTAAGGATATGCTTTCTCTCCAGGTTTGACTTTTTAATCCTATAGTGTTAAATACCATCTGTATATGAAAGGCACTCAGATCTTTATTTCCAGACATGACTTGTCTCTTGGAACTTCAAACTTATATTTCCAAACATCTACTTTAAAGCTTCTCATTGATGTCTAATAAGCATCTCAAATTTAATGTGTCCCAACAACAGCTCTTTATCATTTGTCACCCAGAGCTGTTCCTATCCAGTTGCTCCATACCAATTTCATCAACACACTCAGCTGGTTTAAGTTAAGAAGGTATTGTTCTCTTTCTTTCTTCCTCTCGTATCCAGTTCATAATAAGTCCTGTCAAGTCAATCTATAAAATATTTCCTGAATCCACCCATTCTCTTCACTTTAATCCAGGTCATCATCCTCTCTTGCCTAGATTATTGCTATCTTAATGTGGTTTCTCTGAATTTTACTTTTACTTCCTTAAAATCTATTGTGTTTAGGAACCAGAATATTCTTTTAAAACAGAATTCATATCATGTCCCTCACCCACCTAAAACTCACCAATGGCTTCCCACTGCAATTAGAATAAAATCTATATTCTTAGTTGACCCCTCTGTCCTCATCTTGCACCACTATCCCCTCATCTCTGTCCTCCAGCCATGCTTTTTCAACATGTGATGTTCGTTCCTATGGTAGGGCTTTCTCTCTGCCTTAAACACTCTTCCCCTTCATCATTGTATGGTTGTTTCTTCTTGTCACTTAGATCCCTTCTGAAATGTCACTCCATCAAAGAGGGCTTCTCTCACTCCTCGAATAAACAAAGTATCATGATACACATTGTTCTATTTGGCTATCTCCACAGTACATTGTAACATTGGCTATCTCCACAGTACTTGTAACAATAATGTTATTTGTGTATGTAGTTTCATTATTCATTTGTTGCTTGATTAATTTTCTCTATTTCATTTTCACCTCCTACTAGAATAAAAAGCCATGGAGAGTAGGGAGTTTATCAATCCTGAAAAAGTCATGAGGGTATATGATAAGTAATAAGTACTCAAGAGACAACTTTATTGGATAGAAAAATAAGTTAATGGATAGATACATATTAAAATATTTTTGACACAAATCCTCAAGCACATTTTAGACTATACATACCCCCCCCTCTCAACCACAGTTTGATTTTTTTGAAGTTTGAGCACCTTGATGAGTGTCGAATATTCCTTTGGATAAGTATGTAAAAGTCGTGTTTACCAAATTTGCAATTATGGCAAACCAGGGAAAGATAACTTCCAGGATGGAATTAAAAAACAAAATTAAGATTCAAAATTATTGCCACATTGCATATTGAACTTCAATATGATGCTTTTTTATTAAAGTATTGGTATAATCTGGGATATTGGATGGAAAAACCAGATGAAATTAAGAAAATTAAATGCAACGAACCTTGTATTTAGACTTGAAAGATGAACTGCAAGCCTAAGTCAGTGGAAACTTGATAGTAATGAATGTGAAGAAGAACTGAAGGTGAACTGAGAATTAGGGAGGGGTGGGTCCCCAAGGAACACAGTTAGATGTCCCAAATCTCTATCTGTAATCCTATACTTTAATGCATATTTAAGATATGTCCCTGTTTGTGAGAACTCCCATGATACTTCCAGCCTGGAGCCTCTCTCCTGTCTGAACCCCTTGGAGATTTTGTCCCTGTCTATAGTGACAACTACTGTTTACTGCTTTCTTTTAATATTTGTGTACATGTCTTACTCTCACCTCCTAGATTGCAAACTCCCTAAGGGGAGATGCTATGTTGTTAATAGTTTTAATTGCTCTGTTCCCAATAATTTTTTACAAATTGTTGGAGGACACTTGGTAAATATTTACTTGGTGAGTGAATGAATAAGTAGCAGATAAGGCTAAATTACGTGAGTATATGCATTTTTTTAAAAAAAATAATGAGGGGCACCTGGGTGGCTCAGTTGGTGAAGCATCTGACGCTTGGTTTTGGTTCAGGTTATGGTCTCGGGGTTCTGAGATGAAGCCCCATGTCAGGCTCCATGATGGGTGTAGAACTTGCTTAGGATTCTCTCTCTCTTCCCCGCTCTGCCCCTCTCTAAAAGTAATAATAATAATAATAATAATAATAATAATGAAACTATAAGAGCACCATCATTATAGAAACAAAACTATTAGGAAAGTTTTATTTAATATACATGTGTCTAGGTTTGGGGAAGATGGTAATCTCTATAAGTAGTAATTAACTTAATAGAAAGGAAGAAAAGATATTTCTGCAGTATGGTATTCTAATTGGCTTAAAAGTAAAATTTTCAAGAAATTTTATTTAAGAGGCTTAATTTTACAAAGGATAGAGTGAGGTAGTTAGGTAGGTAGATAGAGTAGATATTAATATATATGGAAAAATCTGGTCAATAGTTATTTTCCTGTGAAATAACAGTCTGGGACTACTTCATGTTTTTAAATTGAATGTAAATAGTTAAAAACCTCCAAAAACTTTTTATTTATATTATTTTTTTAAATAACTTGTTAATTTCCACAGTTAACCAATTTTAATTTAGTGATAAAATTTAATTGCAGTTCATTATACCAGTGTGAATTATAAAACTTTAATTTTATATCTATAATCAATGAATGTATATCAAATTATAAAATAAATCAAATTCTCACAGACAGCATAAAAAAAGAAAACACTTCTTCATTATTGAGAATGCAGTTGAGTCCCTGCACTCTTGAGTTTATGTGAGATGCTTGTGGAAAGTAAAGGAAATATTTCAAACCTTCCAGTGAGCCAGCTAACCAGTGGCCAAAACTTAATTAAAAAATTACATTGATTGTAGTATGGACCAAAATTGGCCATAAACACATGGCGTAGGCCAGTATTAATTTTCTCTTTTGACTGCTTGATACAATGATGTAATTTTATTTCACTGTGTGAGATGAAGAATGAGAAAATAAAACTATAACTCTCTCACAGGGCAGCAAGCTCACTGGGCCTGGAGATTTGATATTACTCACTCTTCTATTCCAAAGGCCTAGCGGTGCTTTTTATGTACAGGAAACACTCATTACAAAGTGCTCCCTTACATACGAATTCAGATATAATGTGAGTGTAGAATAGTTTTCATCTTCCTCCATTCTTATCTCCTTAGCTTTGTAACAATGAGATTGAATCTTACTGACTTAAGAGATTTTCTGTGCTTGGGAACCATTAGTGATTTTTTTGAAGGAAGAAGTGAGTTAGTTGAAGCAGTTATTGGATGTTCGCTGTTTCTAACACATAGAGTGATTTGATGCTAAAAATATAAAGACCCAGCTTAGAGCCTACAAGTAAAGGGGAGCTGTGTTCCTGTTTGTAACTATATTTTGTGGAGATGTGGAGATGATGACCCCCACCCACTTTATGCCAATTCTTTATATACTGAGAAAGAGAAAAGCATTGCCGATAGTGTGGTGCTCTACTGGTGAACATAACATTTCAGAGACCGTTGACATTAGGCGAGGATCCTCTGTGATCATGATGGATTAGACAAAAACTAGACCACTCCATACTCATACCTGAACTTGGGCAAAGACATGAACATTTTGAAGATTAGAGAATGCCCAAATATTTCCCATCTTTGTCTTTTTTTAAATCAATCACAGCTCTTTTTTCAGTGAACCAATCACATTCTTCTTACCTTCTAGATAAGAATTTTTAAGATACCCAATCACAGAATGACTCCTGCTTCCTTACAGCACCCAAACCAGAGCCAAGTACTGCTTTTTTTAAAAAATGGATTTCCTATTTTTTTTTCCATTTTAGCCAACACATAGTACATCATTTGTTTCAGATGTGGAGTTCAGTAATTCATCAGTTGTATGGAACACCCAGTGCTCATCACATCACGTGCCCTCCTTAATGCCTATCACCCGATTACCCCATCCATCTACCCACCTCCCCTCCAGCAGCCCTCAGTTTGTTTCCTATGGCTAAGAGTCTCTCATGGTTTGTCTCCCCCTCTGATTTCTTTCCATTCCGTTTCCCCTCCCTTCCCCTATGATCCTCTGCCCTGCTTCTTATATTCCACGTGTGTGCAACCATATGATAATTGTCTTTCTCTGTTGATTTATTTCACTCAGCATAATACCCTCCAGTTCCATCCACATTGATGTAAATGGTAAGAGTTCATCCTTCCTGAGGGCTGAGGAATATTCCAGTGTGTGTGTGTGTGTGTGTGTGTGTGTGTGTGTACATACCACATCTTCTTTATCCATTCAGTCCTCTTTTTTTAAACTTTATCCAAAAATCACCTAACAGAAGTCCAAATCCTTTAAGTTATTTCTAACATATTTGCTGAGACTCCCTGCAGTTCCTGCATTGTGTTGAGTCATAAACCTGCATTTGTTCAACAACTGGTGTGTTCCAGGTGGTCTTTGAAGAGCATTTGACAGTATTAAGAGCCTAAAGACTATGGAGTATGTTAAAATTTAAATGTGTTTGCTTTATACATATATGCCAATATTTTTCCCAAAGAGAGTCTCTGGAAGGCAGTGAAAGTTGGAATTAGAGAAAAACTAAAGCTTCAGACATCTGCCTAATTGTAGTTTGTATTATGAACCAGAATTACTCTCACACGGTATATATCCATAGACTGTTTCTGAAATACTAAGCCGTCAACATGAGTTGTAGACTCATAGTTGTCAACCTCTGAATTGTAGATCCAAACACTTTATCCTATTGAGTGTTAGCTTTTCTGTTAAAGGGTTTGCCATAAAATATATCATTCTAAGGCACTAACACACCATCACGGAAAGAATCACTGCAGAGAATATATTCAAGATTTAAAACTTATTTGTCTGAAACGGCTTCTCCTGACCTTTCTTGAGTATTTAGAGACTCTTGGAAGTTTTATAAGATTATATTTTGAATAAGCATTGGCTTAATGTGCCTCTGTTGCCCCTCCTATTTTAAATAGTTGATAACATTCACCTTTTATTCTTTTTCTCTGGTCAGTAAAATAATTTCCCTATCCCATCTCTGTATGAATAGAATGAACTCTGTTGAGTACATAAAGATTTTTTCATCATTAGGTAACCTTAAAGGGAGTGAAAATATTTGTGTTCAAATTGCAAAACAGAGTTGTTCCTATATATCTAATGCAATGCTTTATTGTATTTTCAATATAGATTATTAGAAATTATTAAAATATGGAACAGTTTCTTAGTAAACACTTTTTAAAAAGATTTTATTTATTTATTTGACAGAGAGAAAGAGATCACAAGTAGGCAGAGAGGCAGGCAGAGAAAGAGGGGGAAGCAGGCTCCCCGTTGAGCAGAGAGCCCAATGCGGGGCTCGATCCCAGGACCCTGAGATCATGACCTGAGCCGAAGGCAGATGCTTAACCTGCTGAGCCACCCAGGTGGCCCAGTAAACACTTCTGTCACTATTATTTTCTTACTCTCATAAAGTTTACCTTCATCAGGAAGAATATTTAAAACAAAATAGAAGATGTTATTTTAATTTTTACAATTCAGTCGCTGATACTGTTTGCATATCTCCTTACTCTACTTCAAAATGTGAAATGAAAATGAAGCCATTCCAGAGAAATGTTATAGAGCAGAGTGTTAAAAGATAGCTTCTAAATTTGGAGGATGGCTTAAAATATTTATGATTTTACATAGAAAGATGATATCTAGAGTACATAGCATTTCACCCATGGAGTCTAGAAGAGAGTTGAACGTAATGTAGCAAAACAGTGCTCTGGAGGTGAATAGTTCCCTTAAAACCCAAGAAAGTCTGGTAATAAGAAGGGTGCTGTTAGGAGTGTAAAAGGAAGTATTAATGGGCAGTATTTGTGCCTCGGCTTTGATGAGCTTTGATGATGATGATGATGATGATGATGAGCAGAACATAATAGGCGTAGAATGTAGTAAATGTTTTGGGGGAATCCAACAGCTTGCATGGAAATTATACTAAGACACATTAAATAACTAGGAACGGAAAAAATATAACTAGGAATGGATAGTTATTTAAATGGATAGGGATTTGCTGACAGAGATGCAGACCCTGGAAAGGGAAGCACAGCATCATCACCATTAAGAAGCACCTTGACATATACTTTCTGCAAGGTATTTTACTTTTGGGAGATAGAAAGATGTGTAAATGCTATCCGCGAGGAATTTACAACTTCATGGGGTGCTTGTTGAGTTTCCTTTAGACACCTTTTTAATCAGGTTGTGGAAACTGTGCAGAATTATAAAACAAAACGGGGCATCATGTCTGTCACGAGGCAGAATTCTAGGAGGAACAACACATCTATCTGACCGGATGTAGCATTTTTTCCTCTTCTATCTCAAAGTATTTTTATAAAAGGAAAGAAAAGCAATCTCGAATAACCCTCCAGTCATGGTTTCCTCCTATCTAAAATAAAGGTGCTAAAAGAATTGGATCTCTGGGGACCCTTCTGGATGATGGCAGTTTTTTTGCTCTAAGTTTATCAGGATGCATCATAGGACACAGAAGAGTTACCTTTCAGTGGCGTTGATGGTATGAAAATTGAGTATTACTCATATGAATTGCTGCATGCTATTTTAGTTTTGTTGACAGTTTACAAAATATCTTGAGTTGAAAATTGGACTAGACCATTTGGAGCTCCTGACGGATCAGCTGCTACCAGAACTTGTGCTTGCTAGTCAGAATTTTGGAAAAGCTAAGTACCAATACCAGCACATGATCTAAGTTTAAAAACTGCGTAATTAGTATATTGCTCTTCTCTTCAGTCTGCCTGTCCTTCTGTCTTCTTTAAAGTGAGCCTGGGGTTGAGATGAAGAAAAGAAAACTTCAAATATGGACCTCTTTACATTGGAAAACTACAGAATTACGTTAATCAAAATGTGCTTAGGAAAGGTGCTGTGATTTTATGTGGTAGGTTATGCTGGGAAACGTGGCCAGCTGTCATTTACCCCCTCTATTCACAATACTGTGGACCTTTCGAGTCCCATCCATCCCCTGCATTCCCATCAGCTGTCCACATTCATGGTCTCAGAAATGGAATCCTATATCAGAAAGAGAGAGAAAAGATGTGAGTTCTTGTGTTCTGAGTTGCAAAAGCCAGGACCATGGAATGGATGAATTTGTGAAGAAGATATGAGATCCATGCAAAGCTTTCTTCGACTCCGCCCCCGAGATTAAACAGATCTCCACATGGAGAAGGGATGAGTGATTAAACAACCATGTCTAAGAAGAGAGTAAATCACGCTTTCCCCTTCCTTCAGTCAATGGTGGGAGGTAGATTTTTGATAGAGTCCCCCACTAGGTTAATTAATAGGGTTTGTTTTCCTAAGTAGAGCCCGGGAAGTCAGCAAGACCGAGAGAAAGATGGGCCTAAGTTAGCCTCAGTGTGTTGTGGTCCTCTCACCTAGGACAGAATTGTAATGACCTCCGTGTACCCAACAAGGTGCTAGTTGTTGGAAACATTCACCTGTTTAGACCAAGAGCATTGAACCCAAAGAAAGGAAATCCCAACAGATGCTGGCGTGGATAAATAACACTGAAGACAAGGTGCCTTTTCCCCCCAGTGGCTGTTCACTAATATGCTCCCTGGGACTCAGATGGAATCCTGAATCTGTCAACTTAAAGTTGCTGTCAGTTGAGGGGGGGGGGGGTTGGGACTTGAAAAATAAATGTAGTTATTGAACAATAAATGTAATCGTAAAAATTTCCATAGTGCTTTCTGTGTGCCAAACACTATTCTATGCACGTTATCTGTAGTGACCAGAGACTCGCACAACCACATGAGGCAGTTATTATCATTATCTCTGTTTCGTCAGTGATAAATCTGAGGCCTGGAGAGGTTTAGAGTTTTGTACAATGTCACACAGCTTATAAGTGACAAAGCCAAGCTCCAAATCTAGGCAGTCTGTATCAGACCATACCAACGTACTTCTCCAAGACATGTAAAAGAATAAAGTTATATTTATGGCAAGACTGAGTCTGTGTCCTGGATTTCATATGCTTATTTGGAGGGACATGGTGAGAATCAGTCTCTGACATTCCTTTCTGGACACTCTGGTATCCTGGCATGCTAAAGATGCTCTTTATTGTATTACACGATGTCCTCTGTGGAAGACTATGGAAGTAATTCTATTTTCAGTACTGGAAATCTCTGGGCTTCTCCTGAGCAACTACTTTTTTTTTTTCTTTTCTGAGCCACTACTTTGTTTGCATTTGGTAGAACAATCAACTGTATAATCTCATTTCTCTGTTTTCATTGGTGGCTACATAGCTTAGAGCCAGACGTCAAGCCTGTTATTAGCAAGTTTCTCTAAATTCATGACCTATGTTGTGTGCACACACTGTACTATTGTAACCCAACTTTCCTTTTGCTCTGCTTTTTACCTATTTTAATTTACTTTATCTGTCAGTAATGTACGTATCTAAGCAAAACACCTTAAATCCTTTCTGAGAAAGGCAGGTTGTAAATACATGCAAGTCTTATTTTTCTTTTCTTTCAAACTACATCATTTTTAATTCTTTCTTGGTCAGCAGAAGGCCTGCAGTGCTGACTTTGTAGCAGTAATACCACTCCTTCCTTGGCACATTTCATCTAACAGAGGACGGGAAGGATAAGGTGTGAAGGGCGCTCTGTGCTTCCTATTCCCTACTCTCTATTCTTGAGCCCAAGGGCTTTTGAGAAAAGAAACATTGACACGTGGGGAAGAGTAGTTTAGTGGTTAAGTATTTGGGCTCTGACATCAGAACTGGTTTGTAGCTGAGTTTTGCTACCCTCTGGCAAGTGACCTTGGGCAAGTTACCTAACTTCTCTGTGCCTCAGTTTCCTCATCTGTAAAATAGAGCTAAAATAGTAACCCACACTCATGTAGTTAATGTGGGCATTAAGTTAATGTAGGCAAACATCTGTTGTCTTTGATAGGTGCTCATGGGCAATAAATGGGGCAAAAGAGTTAGAGAATTAGAAAGAGAGTCTTCTGAACCTCACTGTTCAATAGCGTATTCTTGATGTAACTTATGGAGGGCCACCAGAAAGTAATTAAAAACGATATAGAGACTGTGTTTGTCAGAATTCACATGTATCATACAAACTTCTACAAACCTGAAGTGCAATTTTTATTTGAATTTTCACATGGTCTTTTAAGCATTAGAATTACGGGAGAAGAAGAGACCCTAAGCCCATGGAGTCAGGTCATATTAGTAACCCCACTCAAACTGTAATTTAAAAATGATCAGAGAAGGAAGAGAACTTATGTTCGCCCTTTGTAAACTAATGTAAGAAATACATTTTCCTCCTTCAATAATTTTTCCTCATGCAATAAGACATTCCTAGAGAATATTTGCTCAGCTCTTTCTTGTCCAGTCCTAGAAAAATACGTACATGTAAGTATATTTGAGTGCCTCGAGTTCATTCAAAATATCTTTCCAGAAATTGTTGAGCTGATAAAAGATGTGTGATAAACACCCCTGACCTCAAGGAGATTACAGCCTGGCACTGTAGATAGACGTGTAGCTGAGTAGTCATGCTGAAATCTGTGTGTGCGTGCGTGCGTGCACGCGCACACACACAACTGCAGTGCTATAAAATCAGTGCCAATATAGACATTTCCATAGAGGAACATGGTAACACCTGATTCAACTTGTGAGAATAAAAGAGGAATAAGAAAGGAAGGGAGTGGGATAAAGAATGGGAGAGGGAGAGAGGGACAGGAACAACATGGAAGATGGCATTACAGAGATGACTTGACATATAGGTCTTGAAAGATGAGAAGGTGTTTGCTAGTGTTATAGCACACGGGATGGGGGAATTCCAGGTTGGGAATAGAATATGTAGGGGAACCAAAGTCTTCTTTGGGAGTGATGGGCATGGCACAGCTTAGCAGTTGAAGAAGAGGTGAGTTTTCACTACCTACAGAGAGCAGAAAACCATTTGGAGAGTTTTTGGCATTGAGATAAACATGATCAGATTTTCCTTTTAGAAGGGTAGCAGTGCAGGATATGTCTTGAAAGGGAGTGAGCGTAGAGAAGAACCTTTGTGAGGGGGAGGTAGGGAGGAAGGGGAGGAGAAAACATCTCCTTTAAATATTGCTTTTTGTCTCCGTTTCAGCTTCATAAGCCTGCTGTAGCTTCCCCTTTTCTGGAGATGATTCTTCCTCCTGTCTTTCTCTGTCTAGCTCAGAGAAGATTCTGAATTCTTGCTGTTGCTAATGTCTAAATTGCATCATTGTTCATGTCCATCACCTGAGCGGTAAATCCTTGGAGTTAATTCCCTCTACTTTTGGTACTCAGAGTTGTTTCTGTTTCCTGGTTTGACCCTGACCGATACACCATAGCAGTAATCTAGAGGAGAGGTGTTGAGGGCCCTAACAGGAAGAGACAGTGCCCTTGCAGAGGAGACAGCTAATTTAGAGGACAGAATTTGGTGACAGGTATGTGTGTGACAAGTTGTCAGAGGAAAACCATGGAGGAGAGTGTAAGAAAAGCCAAGGCTTTCAATAAAGATCAATATTTGAAAAATATGAGGATGAATTTATTGTATGTAATTACTAAAAGGCCCTTAGTCATTGACCAATTAAAGGTAGATACAAAGTTTTTTTTTTTTCTTTCTTCAGAATAACATTCTGATATGTTACTATTCTTATATTTCAATGAAGAGATTAAGGACAAGAAAGAGAATCAGATGGCCAACAGACACATGAAAAGATGCTTGATGTAACTGATCATCAGGGAAATGCAAATCAAAACTACAATGAGATATCACATCACACCTATCTGAGTGGCTAAAAGCACTAATAGAAGAAACAGCTGCTGGCCAAAACCCTCTTGCACTGTTGCTGGGAATGCAGACTGGTACAGCCACTCTGGAAAACAGTGTGGAGGGTCCTCAAAAAGCTAAAAATAGAACTGCCTTACAATCCAGCAATTGCACTAGTAGGTGTTTACCCAAAGAATACAAAATTAGTAATTCAAAGGGATACATGTACCCCACGTTTATAGCAGCAGTATCTATGAAAGTCAATTATGGAAACATCCCAAATGCCCATCACCTCATGAATGGGTAAATAAGAAGTGGCACACACACACACTTACACACATACATACACACATATATATACATAGTGTATACACATATACAAGTACACACATACATACAAATACACAGTGTACACACATACGTACATACAGTGGAATATTACTCAGCTATAAAAAAGAATGAAATCTTCACATTTGCAATGCTGTGGATGGAGCTAGAGAGTATAACACTAAACGAAATCAGTCAGTCAGAGGAAAACAAATACCATATGATTTTACCTATATATGGACTCCAAGAAGCAAAACAGATGAACAAAGGGGAGAGGAAGAGAGACGGGGCAAACCAAGAAACAGACTATTAAATATGGAGAACAAATTAATGGTGACCAGAGGGGAGATAGGGAGTGATGGGTTAAATCCATGCTGGGGATTAAGGAGCGAACTTGCTGGGATGAGCACCGGGAGATGTATGGAAGTGTGGAATCACTGTACCACACACCTGAAACTAATATAGCACTGTAGGTTAACTAACTGGAATTTAAATAAAAACTTAAAAATAATACATAAAAAATAAAAAAGGAAGAAAATCAATTGTCCAGTTTTACCCAACTGCCATGGTGGTGAAATTAAGATTTAAACCCAGTTCTGTCTAATTTCCAAAGCCTGGGGTACTTAGTAAGTAATTTTGAATGCTAGGTTAACCTATCTGTATATATTTATTTTTAAAATTTTTATTTTTTAAAGATTTTATTTATTTGAGAGAGAGTGAGATCAAGAGAGCACAAGCAGAGGGAGCAGCAGAAGAAGAGGGAGAAGCAGGCTCCCCACTGAGCAGGGACCCAATGAGGAGCTCGATCCCAGGACCCTGAGATAATGACCTGAGCTGAAGACAGATGCTTAACTGACTGAGCCACCCAGGCGCCCCATATTTATTTATTTATTTATTTATTTATTTATTTATTTATTTTCCCCCATATTTATTTTTTAAGTGATTTCTTTCTTTCTTATTTCAGTGAGAGAGGGCAAACAGGGGAAGGGGGAGAGGGAGAGAGAGAATCTCAAGCAGACTCCACGCTCAGTGTAGAACTGGAGGTAGGGCTCGATCTCATGACCCTCAAATCATGACCTGAGCTGAAAGCAAGAGTCTGTCACTTAACTGACCATATCACCCAGGTGCCCCCAGATCTGTATATATTTGTATAGGTAATGAGAAACCACTCAAAGTTCTGGATGAGGCAATATATTATCAAAACTATGTTTATGAAGAATAATCTAAGAGTAGTAGGTAATAAAGATTAGAAAAAGAGCCTAGAGAAAGGACGGGGTGTTAGGAGACTGCTAAGCAACAGTGATGAGAACCTGGCCTAGGGTATAAGGTTGCCAAATTTAGAAAAAACAACAATGACACAAAACCAGGATGCCCAGTTAAATGTCAATTTTTGAATTTTTGGTGCCAGCATACTCTAAGGGAGTTTTGGAACATATTTAACTTTTCAGACTTTGGTTTTTACATGAAATTCATATTTATCTACCTATCTATCTATTTATTTTTTAAAAGATTTTATTTATTTATTTGACGGAGAGATATCACAAGTAGGCAGAGAGAGGGGAAGCAGGCTCCCTGCTGAGCAGAGAGCCTGATTCGGGGCTCGATCCCAGGACCCTGAGATCATGACCTGAGCCAAAGGCAGAGGCTTTAACCCCCTGAGCCACCTAGGTGCCCCATGAAATTCATATTTAATGCATGTTCTGTATTCTCTGGCAACCTGCAATACTGTTATGCAATTCTTGTGCTAACTGCCTGGAGTTAGTGCAGACTCGAAGGTTGAGGGCCCTGTCTCCAACAAGATTGTCCTTGCTTCAGATGCCGTCAGCAAGTTTGAGGGTCCTGAGGTTACTTGTACTTTGGATAAGTTGGTTTCAAATTTGGGGCTTCCCATAAGCCATTTGGATAATTCACTAGAACAATTCACAGAATTCAGGAAAGCACTGTATTTCGGTTATACTTTTATTGTAAAGGACATATCGTTATCAGCCAAATGAAGACTCATACAAGGCAAGGCCTGGGAGGGTCCTGGAAGTAGACCTTCCTTGTCCTCTCCCATGGAGTCAGAATGCATCACCATCCTCGAACATGGATGTGTTCACCAACCAAGAAGCTTACCTGTGCCGCGTGTCCAGTGTTTTTATTGAAGTTTCATTACCTAGGCATGATTGACTGAATCATTGAACCATGAAAGTGAACTCATTCTCTAGCTCCCATCTTGTCCCCAGAGGTCGGGGCCCTCTATGAATCACAGAGACACTTACCCCTATCACTTAGGAAATTCCACAAGCTTAGAATTCCCTCCTAGGAACCGAGGACACACACGAGACAATTTTTTTTTTTCATTATACAACACAATGCTAGTGTGGTCGTGGTAATGGAAATGGAGAGAAAGATGAGGAAGGAATTATACCAGAGAGGAATCTAACTTGAAGCTAATTTTTGAATCTTGGGGGAACTGGAAATATTTGAGGAAGTGCAGATTGGGATGAGAGAGGGAGAGTAAATAATGAGCTGATTTCAGATGTTTGAAGTTGAAGATACTGGTGGAACATCCTGGTGTAAATTCAGGGTGGTAGAGCAGAAATGCCTGTCCGGGGATTAGAAGAATCGTCAGGATTAGATACTGAGCGTCAGGGCTCCTCAGTGTGAATGTGATTGTTGCAGTTTTGAAATTTAGCAACTCTGCTGTGGAAAAAAAGGTATTAGAAAAAAGCAAAAGCCCACATGTTATAGGAGGGAAAATAGAACCACAAGCAAAATAAAAATTGGTCCATCGCACCCTAAATTTCCCAAATTTTATAGATTAATTTGACAAGGGTTTTTTTTTTTAATATGTAGTCATCTCAGTTGTTTCTTTTTTTTTTTTAAGATTTTATTTATTTATTTGACAGAGATCACAAGTAGGCATAGAGGCAGGCAGAGAGAGAGGGGAGCAGGCTCCCTGCTGAGCAGAAAGCCCAATGCCAGGCTGGATCCCAGGACTCTGAGATCATGACCTGAGCTGAAGGCAGAGGCTTTAACCTACTGAGCCACCCAGGCGCCCTCTCAGTTGTTTCTTACAATGGTATTCATTTCAAAGCTTTTATACATTTATCTTGTGATTTATTTCTACCTATTTTTCCTGAATGTTTAACATTGATACCCATTTACTTTTAGTTCTAAACGCTCATTGGATTTTTGCCCCAAATTTGTATAAATTCAAAGTATTCAATGAAATATCAAAATATTGGGAAAAGAATCTTATGTGAATTTTGACCAGTTTTTTAAAGAACCTTGAAAAGGAAGGAATAAAGCCTAAAAATATTAGTACATTTTTTGAGTGTAGTTGTTGCACAGTGTTACATGAGTGAATTTTGATATTTCTAATATTTGTTTTGATATTTCTAACATTTTAAAATTTATTTATTTTTATTTTTTTAGAATACAACAAAAAAATTTTATTTTTTCCCCCAAACGTTTATTTTTTTTCAGTGTTACAAGATTGATAGTTCGTGTCTAACATTTTAAAATTTAACATATTTTGTGTAAGTCTGGCTTTAAAAGTAACGCCAACCTTTACTCTTCAAAATCTAGCTTTTCTTGAAGACAGGCTAAGAAAATGGAATTAAAGTCAGTGCTTTTATTTATTCATTTTATACTTATTCTTTAATTATAAAATGGCTTACAACAGAAATAGTAAATTAATCAAAGCAATTATAATTTTCAGGTGATTGAATTGCAAATAGTTACAGTATTTCTGTATTATATCAGAAAGACTATTGGTATAGCCACATTATATTATTATATATATGTATTTTTAAAAATCACATTCCTTTCTCTAACTTCCTGCTAACAATATATTAACATTTCCCAAAAATTGTTAAGGGCCAAGTATGTACCCAAAACACTGTTCTGACTATTGTGGAACATACAAAAATAAATAATGGAGGAGTGAATATTTATAAAAACACCAACATTTGTGTTTAATCATTGTAATTTTGGTTGAAAACTATTTTGCTGTAATCTCACTCGCAGCACTTTTATCTGTTGCATGATTAAATAACTTAAAAAGGGATCAGTTGGGCTATTTTGAAACATGCAAACAAGTAAATTGCTTCAACCCATTCAACTTCAGTCTTCAATCTATATGTGAGAGACTAGGCCAACTTTTCTAGCCACCCCACCGCCTTTTTTTTGCAGTTCTTGTTACTATTTGTAGGGTCACATAGCAGGTTTCATTACCTTAAATCAAGTTTTGTTTCAAGCCTTAACACTGGGAATCAGCAATGGGAAAGGGGCTTGTTCTCATACCATGTGTTGTAAAAGTGTGGATGGAGAGATAGGAGGCTGGGTGTGTAGTCCTAGGTCTGTGAAAAACTTAAGCATTCTTCAGTGTTCTTGTATGTAAAATGAAGGGATTTCATTATTATAAACCATATGGTGCCTTCCAGTTTTAAAGTCTATGACAAACGACCATATAACCAGGTAAAAATCCATCTAATGCAAAGTTTGATTTATAAAATATTATATATATTTATAAATTTATATATATCATAATTTATAATTATTACATATTTTATAAAAATATACATCCTCTATATAAATTCTATTCTAGCTTTTCAAACTATACACATTTGGAAGAGAGGCTAGCATAGAAAGCAGCCTAGGGACGCCTGGGTGGCTCAGTGGGTTAAAGCCTCTGCCTTTGGCTCAGGTCGTGATTCCTGGGATCGAGCCCCACATTGGGCTCTCTGCTCAGCAGGGAGCCTGATTCCCCCTCTCTCTCTGCCTGCCTCTCTGCCTACTTGTGATCTCTCTCTCTTTGATAAATAAATAAATAAAATCTTAAAAAAAAGAAAGCAGCCTAATAAAAATATTTGAAGAATATGCAGTACTGGAAAGGTTATAATTTCAGGTTTGAAATGTGAAATATGTCACTAATGGGTAAATGTCTAGTTTTGGGGGGAACACTTAAAAACAACATGTGTTCTCTTAAAAGGAATTAAAGATGCTCATTTAGTATTTCCACAGCTAGAGGTCAACTGTTTCTGGAAGAAGCCCTCTTTCCAGATAATAGACAAAACTTCAACCCTAACATTTTTCATATTAAGACAAATCAGTCACTTGCTCTTGTATCAAGGTAAGTTGGCAGTGGTGGAGTCATTGTGTACAGACAGTCTTGAGTGGAAGAAACTCATTTTGCCCAAGGAAAATCTTGGTGAGATTTTTCACTGTGTATGTTTATTTCCTTGAGATTTTGGATGTTGATTCACAAACTGTTAATTAAAAGTGCCAGTGCACTTGTGAAAGCTACAATAATTAAATGTATCTTCAGTCTATGTGAGAATTCTTCCCATTCATGACTCTAATTTGGAAAGTTACCAATTTGAAGATTGAAATTTTGGAAAATTAGACCTAAAATGCTTCTGACTGCTGGTTGCATATTGAAATGTTCCGATAGGGTGGGGCGTGTGAGTCAGAGCAAAGCACTGAGGCATTTCCAGGAGCACTCTGCCACCTTTGTTCAGGGGAAGATGTTTCCTACAATGTGTCTGTTATTGACCTGCTAACTACCTGGAAATAGACCACGTTCCCTTACTGTTCTCTTGTGTTATTTATTCCTAAAGGTGTTTGCTACTCTATGGAAATGTATCACTTTTTTCTCCTGTTGCTTATTTCATTAGGGAATTGGCTACTCCTTAGTTCTGTTTCAAAGAAACTTGCTCTTTTAATAGTACCTGGAAATTGAGAGGGTTTAAAAATGTTATTAAAAGTTGCATATAGAGCAGTATACACAGTGTAATTCAGATGTTTCATATTCTCAGAGGATTGAGTAGGTGCGATGTTTCAGACAATAGTTATAACCGAAAAGGCTGTTTCTGGTGGGATGCATTCATTCCATTATGCTCTTTTGTGAAAGCAGGTAAATCTCAAACTGAAGGGTGCATAGACATCTTCGAGTGTGGGCTCTGGCCACAGAATTCCCATTAGCATTAGCTTGGCGCTGCTTCTTGTTTCACAGACAGTGAAGAACATGCCTTTTCCACCCTTGAGGCAATAAAGTAAATTAAAGGGTGCGGCATTAAATGAGTTGAATTTTGAGTAGTATTTTTTCATGCCTCCAACATTTTAAAATCAGTTGATTCTCATGAAGCGGCATTTGGAATTGTGAAACAAGGGACCCCTCTGTTTGTGCCAATATGCAGGTTCTTTTGATTTTCTGGAAGCGTGTGTGTGTGTGTGTGTGCATTTGTGTGTATGTGTAGTCTGTGACTAGAACTTTGTAATTCAGTATAAATCACAAATAAATGAGCACTGTGGAAGGTAAGACATCTTTAGTTTGTTTCCACTGGGTCTGGTCCAGGCTATTACAGCCCCTACATATCTCCATGACACAGAAGCAAGAGTTTTTGCAAAGAATGTCCCCAGGGCCCAACCCAATCCTTCCTCTGCAGAAGCTGCTCTGCTCTATGTTCATTATGTTCATGCTTCCTCCAGTTTTGCACTTTCAGTATTTCTTAAAGAGACTGGAGAGCCTTCCTTTAATCTCAGACAGAAGTTTATTTTTGTTGCATGGAACAAAGGTTTATCTTTAGTGTTTCCGTGTGTCCTCTCTAATTCGAAACCCTGTTCTTATAGTCTCATAAATTAGAAAGGAATGTTTTAATTCTTAGTGCATTTGGACACTGATAACTTCAGAGATGGTAGGACTCACATTTTTGTCAAATTCTTATTAACCACAAAACATGAGGACCCTCACCCACCACCACTGGAGCAAGATCTGAAGGGCTTAGCTCTCTTAAATAGAGTCCCCTAGTAGAGACCCTTCCTCTTTGTAGGTAGATGATGTTTTAGTTCAAGATAACAAAATAAGCATGCTTTTCCTGTATTGATCTGTCTGCTGTTTCCCCCACTCTGGTTGTATTATTATCTTTCTAAAAGCATGCTATAATTATTGATACAAGTCTTTCAAACATAACATCTTGACAAATTTTGAACCCTTATATCAGGCATCATGCTAATAAATCCATTACACAATTCAAAGTTTAGAAGGAAGAGTGTCTACTGACGACTCATCTCAGGTGTAGGCTGTAACCAATTAAGTATTTTCCAAGTGACACCTCATGTTAGGAATTCTGAAACTAATGCTTCAAAGCGCCTATTATTCATTTTTTTTAAATTTCTGCATCTTCAAGTATTTAAGCTTATGACTTTTTATTACATGTCCTTTATTTGTATATACTTTTATCTTTTTTGATGTCCAAAAATAGTGTTTCTGTGTTTTTCCTCTAGCCTCCCTGCTTATGCTTACCTGTATCTCGCAGAGCCAACATGTATCAAGGAAAGCTGTCCTGTGATAGGAAACAAAGAAAGAATGAAATGTGTGTGTGTGTGTGTGTGTGTGTGTGCGTGAGAGAGAGAGAGAGCGAGAGAGAGAGAGAGAGAGGAAGAGAGAGAGAGGAAACATTCACATAGCATTTTCCTTAGATGTGGGTGAATATGTAAACACTGACTGGATGGATACTTTTCCATTGTGTCTGTTGAGTTTTTCTAGGTTTCCTGTCAAAAAGAACAGCATTTTGTATTGGGTAGTGTATGAGTACTTTCCTTTCTTTGGTCTGGTGGGACCGAACACTACCTATTCAGTGTGAGTCCTTGAAATGGGGAAGAGTTGAATCCTTGTTTTTAACATATTTCTGCAGTGAGACTTCCAGATTGCATTTGTGGGGATGGCAATGAAGAACAGGTTAAGGGCTCTTTGAAGGCAGAAAGTATTCAGTGTGGAAAAGACCCTTCTTAGATGAAAGAAACAAGGAATGCAAATGGATTCAAACACTAGGGGAGGACAGTCTTCATCTGCTGATTTGGGGAGAGCACAACTATATTCAGTTAGTGTATATCTATCATGCTTACTTTTTGGGTTACATTTCAAGGACAATGAGGAAGGTTCCTGATAATATTCATTTGCATTAGAACAGCCTTTAGGGGTGTAACAAGATACCAATACTGCTGGTCAAGAAAATAAAGCTCATAAGAGCAAATTACCATGTTTTCATGGCTATAGAAATACTGAGTTCGTACGATGTAGAAAAAGTCCTTGTGCCTTGTGTTAAGTAATTTGTGTTATTAGTTATGCAGCTTTGACATGTTTCCAGTAACATTATAAGAAAGTAATTTTCAACTGAAAATTTGATTAAATGTAAATGATGGTGTTAATTACACAACACTCAAGAAATCAACACAAATGAAACCTCCCAAAATATAGTTTTATCTTGATTTGAGCTCTGAAAAAAGATCCCACCCTAAACAATTGCTCAGACCACCAATTCCATCATGGGTTCTATTTTTATCATTTCATTAGTTGCATTTTTCTCACACTTTTGTTCCATCTCCTTAAATCATATCTTATCTCTTTCAGCTCCTCCCTTTTACAAGCATAGCAATCATTAGGTGTTGATGTCATAGGAAAGATATATATCACAATAAAAAAGTTACTGATATAAAAGAGAACCGCTTTGATCTGATTTGGTGTACCATATTTTATAAATAAATAATTTAAGAAGTAACATAACCTTATCTATAAATGCCTAGTAAATATTCTGGAACCTACAAGGATGAAAAAGAAAAAAAAATGTTTATTACCATAAGGCAGAGCGTTTTTGGTGTAATGCTTTTTGTTGACCACTGTCAAAAGTCTTTATGTTTCTCAGTCTGTGTGTTCAGGATTGCTAAGAATTTTAATGCTACCATTTAAGATTATGGTATATTGTACCTTCTTTTTGTGATTGTTCTTTCATGTTAGAAGCGGTCTGTAAAATGATAGTATTTAATGGAGCTGCTAAGGAGGTTTTCCTCTCAGAGGTACATGAAATGGCAACATTCTGTCACCTGCAATGCTGTTCCATGCAAGTAAAGTCTTTTTCCGTAACCGCTACTTTTTATTAACATTTTCAGTAGTTTGTTGTGCCATATCAGAGAACTGGACTTGTGATTTGTGATCTATCAACACAACGAACTGGGAGCTTAGACATCCTCTTTTCTTTTCTTAGAAGAGTTGGTTTCCTCTACCTTTTCCCACTCCCTAGCAAAGAGCAAATCAGATATGCGTGTTGTATGGATTGTCGAAGTACTAAACGAAGTGGATGTGTTTATGTCAAAGTGCCTTGAGCCATAATGAAAAGTTTAATCAGCTACTTTACACAATACAATTTGTTAACATGTAAAGGAAACGTTAATTATAACTCCTAAGAAATATCTACTGGCCAAATTGTGTATTTATTTTTTTAATCGATATGCAGTCAGTGGGGGAAAAGACGAACACAGCAGAATATGGGACACCAAGTCCAATCAAAAGAGTTCATGAAATTTACTTAGAGCTTTCATTCACTTGAAGTAATTAGGCTCAGTCCTGGCAAACTTAGTTATTTGGTTTTCTAATCTAAAGCTGATTAGACCTAACTACATAAAGATCATATTAATTGTTTTCATTTAATATATATTGAACATTTCCCTGTCAACTCTCTTCCGAAAGATGTTTTTTGTTTTTGCTTTTTTTAAAGATTGCATAGCACTCAGTGATGTGGATTTATGATTTTTGAAATCAAACTGTGTTGTCATTTAGATTGTTTCTAAAACTTCTCTCTTAGAACAAATACTGTGATGAACTTTGTCATCTTCTCTAATTATTTCTGTGGATAAAGTGGAATTAATCATTCTGAGTTTGAACAATTGTAAAGCCTTTGAAACACATTGCCAAATAGCCTTAATCATTATTTTTAATGACTAAAGAGTACTCCATTTTGAATTCATAAAGAATAATTAATAGTTAATATGCTAAATGTTTATTGTCAAGTGCTGTTACAAGAACATCACACTTGTTAACTTATTTCATCTTAAAAATGATGATAGGAGGTTAGGACCACTGTCATTTCTATACTGCAGATGAGAAAAAGGAGGCACAGGAAAATAAGGAGACTTACTCCAGGTCAAAGAAGTAATATTTTGGAGGCAGGATTTGAACCTCAATTCTAGATTAATAGCTGACATTTACTGATATTCACTAGTAGACAAACAGGTTTACTGAAGTCCCAAGTTGAGGCATTGAAAATACACGGCTTAGTCCTCTTAAGATTTTCCTTCTGTGTGCACACTTCCGGTCTCAATTTTACGGATTAACGAAACAAAACAAAATGGAACTTAGGTAACTTGCTCAAGTCGCATATTGAATAATTTGGTAAAGCACGTTTTAAATTAAGGTTTCCTGGGTTATATGTCTCTACTGCCCAGACTAGATTTAGATGAGAAGTCTGGCCACCGCATCAGCCCTGGTGAAAGATAAAGGTGGCTTGAGCTAGGGATGCAGAAATGGAGATGGTATGAAGCAGTCAGCTCAGGTTATGTTTCGAGAGGGAGAGCTTTAAAGACTTGCTGATAGAGTTGATGCAGGACTAAGGGACAGAGGAATCACTTCTGACTCCTTTCTTTGGGGTTTGAGAAACCCGTTTTTTAAAATGATGTAGTTGCTATTGTTCCCAGTGGACATAAGCTACCTAAAGGCAGAGAGCTTGTCTCCTTTTTCACTGTGTATACTCGCTGCCTAAGCACAAGGAGGAGGCAAGCCACAGAGGAGATGTTCCAAAATATTGAATAATTTAATAATCATTATAAAGCTTTAACATATTATCTAAATTATTTTTTAATTTTTTAATCTAAATTATTTGCTGAAAATATTTTCCCATGTCATATTTTTATTTACTTTTTTGATATTTTGACATATAAAGCTCTAAATATATTTAGATAATAGGCTTTAATTTTTACTTTTTCTTTAGACTTAAGTCCATTTATTTATTGTTTTATAATTTCTTTTGTGTATAAAATACCATTTCCAGTCCAAAGAGTTGATTAATAACCAGTTCTGTGTCTTTTTTTTTAAATTTTTTAAGATTTTATTTATTTATTTGACAGAAAGAGAGAGAGATCACAAGCAGGCAGAGATAGGCAGAGAGAGAGGGGGGAAGCAGGGCTCCCCGCCGAGCAGAGAGCCCAATGCGGGGCCCGATCCCAGGACCCCGAGATCATGACTCGATCCGAATAAGGCAGCTGCTTAACCAACTGAGCCACCCAGGCACCCCACCAGTTCTGTGTCTTATGGCTATTACTTTCTGATCACTTCTTGAAAAAGCAACCCGAAATTTATTTTTTAAATTATGTCTGATGAGGGCTTAGGTTGTTTTTCTTTCTACATTGTCAGATAGTTAGTTCAACTTAATTAATTAATTAATCCTTCCCTTTCTATTAACAAAATCTCTGTTGAATTCTTACAAATGATAATTATTGCTAAATGTTTATTTTACTACCACAGTCATGGTAATAGATGATGTTTTTATAGTACTGATTTTATCTTATGTTTGGAATATATGCACTTCCGATATATATTTGGGTTGGATTATGTTTGCAACTCTTAATTACTTATTCCTCCAGATGATCTAGAGATGCATTGCAATATGGCAGCCATTAGCCCCATATGGATAAACATAAATTATGTTAATTCATATTAAGTGAAATTTGAATTCTTTCTCAGTCACAGTAGCTCTATTTCAAGTCTCAAAATAGCCACATAAGGTGAGTGGCTACCACACTGGACAGTGCAGAATTATAGAACATTTCCTTATCCTGGAAACTTCTATCAGACATTAGAGAGTCATTTATTTTTTCAGATTCCTAAGAATTTTCCAAGGATTTTAAAAATAGAATACCATGATATATTTAAACTATTCTGGGAATTATTGGGATCTCTGCAATATTTGATTTTTACTTCCAGTAGTGTGTTAGGCAGATACTTTTGTAAAACAAATTATTTTTTTTCTCATTAAATTTTGTGGGGTTTTTTTTAATGCCATATATATTTTTGGATGAGGTTAATTCTAGGAGTTTTTAATTATTGAAATTATTTAATATGTATTTAAAATTATTCCTTCAGCCATTTTTCAATTTAGATAGCCTAATTAAAAAAAATACGGTAAGCTTTTTAAAGAGAAATCTTGCATTTTCCTTCTTTTGTTTGTAATTTGACATTTTAAAGAAGAATCTTTTTCTTTTTAATAAGTTTTAGTGTCCCCTGCAAATTAGTTTTAAGTTTATTAGTGTAATGATCTGCTCTATTAAAAAAGTTTTATTTTCTTTTTCTCTTCAAACTTCATTTATTTGTGTTTACCATTTTCTCTAATACATTTCCAAAAGCTTTTAATTTTGTAAGTAAGTATCAATTTTTATTCAAGTTCCCTTCACTAATAAAGAATCTCTGGGTCTGTCTGCTCAAAGACATTTTGATGCTTTAAGACAATTTTGTGTGTTCCCACTATGATCTTCCATACATTTCAGTATTTGCCTTCGGGGTGTCTTATTTACTTCCCTATGGAATTCTTACTGGCCATTTTGTTGCCTTTCCTAGGTATGTTGAAGTCAGAACATTAGTAGGAGAGGAAGCTAGTATTTGAACACAAAACTACCAAAACCATATCACTAATGCTTTTTAAAAAGTTGTTTTTGAGAAAAATTCTAAGTTATTTTAACTTTAGGTATCACTCCTAATTGCACTGTTTTATAATAGAATTTACTGTTTAGAAATTATTTGAATACCCAATATTTGGTCAGTGTTTATAAATATTATATGAGTTCTTATAAAAACTTATTCCTCATTTATAGGAAACAGCATGGGAGCTAACTCTAATTTTGTTGATGTAGGTTCTATTTTGTTAATTATATTGTTCAAATTCTGTTATTTTTTGATTCCTCAAGGTGTGGCATTATGATAATGATTTGTTAATATTTTCCACTCAAAATGCTATTACTGATTTTTATCACCATCTCATAACTTTAATTTGCTAATTCCTTAAATCTTATATGATACCAGTATTTTCAGCATTCCTATATTTTCCTTGATGTTGTCTGCTAAATTTTGCCTATGCTTTCATTTGGAAACATCTTTAACATTCTTAAATGTTTAATGAAAAACATTAATATGCTTTTGTTTTTTATTTCAATCTTAAACTTGTTAGTATTGCATTCTGTTTTTGTGTCCCTAATGATTATATTCGAACTTTGTCCTTTTTGAAATGTTGTTACTGCTTGGTTTTAATATCTTTAAACATATGGAAGGTAAAAGTTCTACTAAATACTATCTTAAAGAATTACCCAGTTTGTTTGTAAAAATCTATGTTTATCTAATTATGAAAGCCCAAATAATTCAATCCCCTTTTAGGGAGGAATAAAAATTGGGTGTTTTGCCTTTTTTTCACCCCAGTTCCCTGTTTTCTGTTAATCTAATTTATGTTTGCTAATCTTGTGAAAATAATTCCTCTTTTAATATATAATATGTCTTGTATAATATTCTACTTTATTAGCATAGTTCAAACAAGCATTTAGACTCATTAGAATCAACTTCTTTTATTTGTATTTTGACATTTTAAAGAAGAATCCTTTTCTCTTTTAAAGATTTTATTTATTTGAGAGAGAGAGAGAGAGAGAAAGCATGAGAGGGTAGAAGGTCAGAGGGAGAAGCAGACTCCCCATAGAGCTGGGAGCCCCATATGGGACTCGATCCCGGGACTCTGGGATCATGACCTGATCTGAAGGCAGTCGCTTAACCAACTGAGCCACCCAGGAGCCCTACTTTTCTCTTTTAGTAAGTTCTAGTGTTCCCTGCAAATTATTTTTAAGCATAGTTTTGCCATTCTTAATGCTTACTAATTCATCTCCCTGAAATCTTTTAATACAGTCTGCAGATATGATAGCTTATGGTGTTGTTTCTGAGGCCTGGCAGACCTGAGACTATTTTGGTCAACCTCACATATAAATTTCAGACGCAAACGAATATATCGTTCTTTCACAGATTTTCCCTGAGAGTTAATACTGGCTTTCCCTTCTGCTTTTTGCCATTTTTGATCACTTTCTAGGTGATCTACTCTGGTAGCTTTGAGACCAGAAAGATAGGTTTGGAGATAAAAAGACTATTCTTTCTTTAGTCTTGCTCTTTGAAAAAATAACGAAGATGTACTTGATATTGATTCTGGGTATTAAATGCATGTTATGAAGGCTTTCTGCAGGCCTTGACATTCTTAATATGTGAAAATTCTGAATATTATACACATTGTCACTTCACTGTTTCTTAAGTTTACTTAAATTTAGGATCATCTATTATTAGTGGGTTGCCGCTTTGTAACCAGTCTTCCTCTCCCACTTGTCTTTTTAACCTGTTTTTATCTTTCTTTGCATTCTCATGTGGTTTCTCATTGTTTCTCATCAGCATCACTAATTCAATTTTTCTGGACCATCAGGTGTGCTATGTATTGCTTACCATTATACTTTTTATTTTAATTATTGAGATTTTATTGTAGCAGTCTTATTATATATTTGGCTTATTTGAAAGAATGTCTTTAAAATCTTAAGTGAAAACATGAAGCGTATTTAAAAAATATTATTAAATTTTATAAAATAAATATGTTTCTGGGAAGACAGGGAAGACTTTGCTAACTAAACATTAATACATAGTTTGTCTTATGTTTCAAATTTCTCCCCGCTCTCGGACCCCTCAGTGTTAGGGCCCTTAATTTATATTCTTGGACATGATGAAATAACAGACATCTAGGCTGTAAAGCTGAAGATCAGTGCACTCTAGGATTTTTGTCCTCTTCCTCTGCTTTATTTTGGTTGTTGGTTCTTTCTCCTTTTCAGAGGTGGGGACGGCCAAGCAAGGGTGATATAGAGTGGGGTATCTTACATGCTTCCTGGCTAGGGGCAGGTAGGTAACTTAGTTCATGGTATTTTCTCCTTATCAGCAAGAGTTTCTGGTAGATTTGTGATCTCGCTGGCATCGCAAGGGGACCAAAATTGCAATCCACAGGGAAGACTTGTCATTCTAAGGGACTTCAGGGGTTATTGATAAAATGCAGATTTGGCCATTGGTCCTGGGTTCTTATTACAAATTATAGAAAATGGAAAAGTTCAGAGAAAAGATCTAAATGATTCAGGAAGCTGAAGGATAAGCAGGGTGTTTTTCCCCCACAATCAAGGAATGTTCTTTCTTGTTTTTTGTGCATTATTGTTGCTTCAGCCAGTTTCATAGGGGTTTTAAAGGAGTACCTTTGTGTACTTATTCATTCAAACATATTCTTAGAAATGAACTTCTATAGCGTAGAAATAGATTTTATTATCTAACCTATTTTAGAAAGGTTTTTTTCTTATTCAAACAGATTGATAACTTTTTCCTTCTTTGTTCTAAATTTAAGTTTTAATGGTTGAGTTCGTGATCTGTCACATTCTTTTTATTTTTTTAATGTCTCCTTCCTCAATGATCCTAGATACACAAGATGTTGCTCTATCTTATATTAGTAACAAGAGCAGCTGCTTTAAAAATTTGTAACTCAACATTGTATGAATCTGAATTATTCCTTTCTTATATTTTCCTTGCTGATTCGTATAGTTCTTAAGTACTTTTACCAAATTAGGGCAACTTGGCTTGCTTCGCGTTGTGTTAAATACAATCAGACTGTCTCTGACTTCCTCGTCGAAAGAACTTCTCTCACGATTTTGCCACCCTGCCAAACATGCACACACATACACTTTGCACTTTATTCCCCACTTCCCATAGTGCTTCTTTCAAAGAGTTGTGAAATTTCCAGTAGCTCTGTATGAAATCCTGGCAGATTATGGTGAGAATATTTTAGATCCTCAACTTATCAACAGCTCATAAAAAGATCAGATCTACTCGTGTTCGCCTCCACCCCAGACCCTCACTAACTCTTCATAGGAGACCACGTATTGTAAAAACAACAACTGGAACAACCACAACAAACAAAGAGATAATGACTTCCACAATCTAATTTAGAACTGCCTCATTTGTGTCGCAGCTTGATTTCCAAAGAGCATGGGAAGCATGATGGAATGGAATTCCTGCACAACCTCTCCATCAGCCAAATCTCCAGATGGTACTTGAATAATTCTCAAGTGCGATGGATACAATATCTGGCCAAACTGATATTGTATGTCTCTTCAGACATGGAAAGGAGGCCTCATAGAAAATGATGCTACAGAATTAGTGAGTGGCATTTTCTCTCAGTGCCTACACCATAGCCCCCAGTATAGGATAAGGTGCTCTTGAGCAAAGTAGAACTAAATATAGAGGAACAAAATGACCTCATGGATTTACTGATGACAGATAATGGTCCCCTCTTATCTTGCCCTGCATACTGTTGAGGGAATGTCATAACTCAGATCTGCTCACTTTCCTCTTTCCACTGGTTTGGAACGTATCAGTTGTGTCCCAACATGTGGACTATATATGAATAGCGTGGGGAACAGGATCAAAGTGCTGATTCCTAGGTCCTATCCTCAAGCTGCTAAATTTTGGGGAAGGAGCCTTAAAAGTCTGCATTTTAATCAAAACTTTAGAGCGAATCTAATTCGCACTAGCGTTTGTGTCCATTACAATAGAGTCTAGAGGATAAGACTGACAACAAAGGGGAGGACGGTGGAACCAATGATAGGCACCAGGATTTTTCTCCAGGAATGCAGGGGGAGTCAGAGCTTGTTTTCACACACCTTTTCCATACTCCTTTGGTACCTGAGCCAAATGTTAGCCTGACTCAAAGAACGCTGGAATGAGGAAGATGGCATGGTGTGGGACAGTGCTGGATGGTGACAGGTATGCTCTTCCCTTTGGCTGTCTGAAAGCATAGAGTAGTAACATCTCGAGGGGGAATCAGACTGAGTGCTACACACTCAGCAGTCAAAGGCAGTGTCATCCATTCATTTAATTTCTTGCATTTGCTGGTAGGATTTACTTGGTTATATTTTTCCAAGCCAAGAGTAAAATATTTTAGGGATATAAAAACATGGGGTAAGGGGGCTGATAGAATTATTTTTCTAAATAACGGTAGAAAATAATATCTGAATTGGATGAAGATTATTAACTATATAAACACTATATATATATAACCATCTATCTATCTTTATAAATATATACACATACATACACACACAATAGAGTCTAGAGGGTAAGACCTCATGCCATTTACACTACACTGGTTCTAAGTAGTAATTGCCCAACAGAAAAAATGACAACCGAGAATAACAACAAAAAGAAACCAAAAGCAAATTAAAAAAAACAAAAAACAAAAAACAAAAACCCAACATATCTGTGTTTAAGGCAAACTTTTATTTGAAAACAGGAAAACATTTATTTCTAGATGATTTTTTTAAAAGATTTTATCTATCTATTTGACAGAGAGAGAGAGATCACAAGCAGGCGGAGAGGCAGGCAGAGGGACAGGGAGGGAAGCAGGCTCCCCACTGAGCAGAGAGCCGGATGCGGGGCTCTATCCCAGGACGCTGAGATCATGACCTGAGCCGAAGGCAGAGGCTTTAACCCACTGAGCCACCCAGGCGCCCCTATTTCTAGATGATTATAGTTGGATGTATGTGTCTGTTTATGAGAGTCAGACCCATGGGTTTCAGAGCGCAAAGTCCCCTGTTCTTGTTGCGCAGGCAGTGAATATTAGGGAAGTCCTGATAAGTCTGATATCAAAGAATTTGGAGGGAAATGATGTGCCTTCTTTGGTTGAAGTGAGAGGGTGTTCAGGGTTGAGTAGCTGCTGGCGAGGACTTTTCTAGGTCTTACATTAAGTGTAGCTATATAATCAATACTGAAACAAAAACTTTATAACTTACCCCTTCAAAAGTTAGGAAAGGCATTTTTACTCTTGCAATTTAAAGGAAAAAATGAGATTCCATTTCCCTGGAAAAGAAACTGCCCAGTTTTCTTCCCACATTCGACGCCACCCGGAGGCTGCGGGAGGAGGGAAGCAGCGCGGGACTGTGCTTCCCCGAGGCTGGCGCGGGGTTTCCTGGGCAGGTATTCAGGTGTCGGAGAGCCGTGAGCCACCAGGGAGACTTTTTTTTATGTGTGCTCTTCACCTTTTGGCTTACCCTATAACTTCTGCTTGTAAAGGTGCTAGCTTTTATTCTCTTGTAGGCTTTGTTGCGAAAGGCAGAGGATATTTTCTTTTTAAAAGAGCCCTTAGATGCTTCCTCCAGGTTGCGACGCTGGAGCAGGGTGGCTAAGCTGGCTTTGTTATCGCCGGCACCCTAGCTGCTCTCCTAATTCTCCGGGGAGTAAGTGCTCTTCTTAAAAATATAGCTCTATCGAGCGCCTCTGTGTCTTTAGACACTCTTTTAATGTGCTGGAATAAAGTAAAAGTCTTTTTTGAAGACATATTTTATGGGGAAGTGCTTTCTGGGGCCTCTTGAGATGTTCACAAGTACTGAATCAAGGTACCTTTATGGTGGTTTAATGACAACATAGAACACTTGTTACGAAGAGCCCTTTTGCTATGTACCCCCAGGCATGTCACAATTAGAGGGGAGTGAACTTGTTGCTTTTGCTTGTACCTCCGCTCACAAAGCCCCCTTCGTCAAGCTAGGCTTTGGCAACCACAGATGTGTTTTCCTTCATCCCCCAAAGATGAAAGAGATCTTCCAGAATGGAAATTTGGAAAATTACGTATACGCCTGCGAAATTAGGCAAATTCTTATAAAGTTGGTATCCCAGCTGATACACAGGAACCACAACAATGCTTTGTTTTGTGGGAGGATTTTTTTTTTTCTGGCTGTGCAAATAACCCACGTGCAGGACCGTACAGGCTTTAGAATATTCATCATTATTTACTGTGTCAAACCCAAATGGAGGGCCAAATTGGCGGCATTCCGGGAGCAGGCGGCCACACCTAGTTGTGAAAAATGGAACAGATTTCTGGAGCTGCCCTCACCTTGACTCCTAGGTTCAAGGTGGCGGTGCCAGGACACACAGTATTGGGAGCCACGTGCGTGGAGGTTAGCCGCGAGGGTTGGCCGCGGTGCTGCTCCCTAAAAGCCCACAGATCACACTTGGGTTATGTACCGTCCTGATTATAATAAGGGCTTGGAGCAGGGGATGACAAGCAGGGGGATGTGCGTGACATGGCTGTGACCGCTCGCTGCGCACTGACAGCCGCGCGTTGATTGGCCCCGTGTCCGGGCAGAGTGCCTGCCCTTCCTCTTAGATCCTCAAAAGAGGAGGTGGAGGAGAACACTGCGCTGTTTGAGGCTCCTGGTCTTGAAGACCCTCAAACAGCTAGACCTTAATTTTTAAAAACTGAGATGCTGTCCCATTTACATAAAGACTTTCTTTCTATATCATAGCCAGACACGTAGGAGGGGCTCGTTATTGAAACAAGTCCCTGGCCAGTTTGCATCATCCAGGACTCCTAGAAGGGTATGGAGAAGCAACGTTTGGATCAGCCCCAAGGGGCTGCAGTCTATTGCAGGCCATCCTGGAGTCTCCGAAACGATGTGATTTGAGCATTTTCTGGGCGCTCTAGCATTATTTGGGACCACGCTTAACCAGAACAAATAGGTAAACCGAACCTTCCGCTTTTCAGGAGTGACTACACTGAGTGACCCAGGTGAAAAGTAGTTTGATTATAGACCGCCAGCTGCAGTACACAGGTGTTCATCCACACTGGAGGCAGGAAGCCTGTGTTAAATGTGAGAGGTCCTACCGTTTCTACTAAATGACAGTAATAAATGTAATGGCTACTGTTGCAAAGTAACTTCTGTGTAGCATTTCTGTTCTTGCCTGGTTGATCTCAACATGGCCACACATCAGGATCACCGGCAGGGTTTGTCAAACACAAATAGATGAGCCCCAACCTCAGAGTTTCTGAAATCAAATCTGAGGTCGAGTCTCATAATTAATTTTGAATTTCTAACAAGTTCTCCGATGAGGCTAATGCTTCCAGTTTCTGAATGACACTTGGAGAACCACCATTTGCTGACAGACTAATTGTAATCAGCCGTTGAAGTCAGGCATCATTTCAAGAGCAGTTATTTTATAATTTTTTCCCAGAAGGTTCAGTCAACAATTAATTGTACAAATAAAGAATCATTTTAATAAAGCAGGGTTAAGAATGGTGTTATTAAAATGAGGGATTAAAAAAAGGGAAATTGATCTATTTGATGAGATGGAAGTCAGATTCAAACTTTATTAGTTAAGAAGAAAAAAAGTTTATATATACAATGACCCAGATATGATGCAAGTATTTTTATTGATTTTCTCTTCTAATTCCATTTTCCCCACAAATCTTTGCAGTGAATTGATATTTTTCCTTCATTTCCTCCATGTAGCTATACCTTCTGGATGTTTTCATATGAGACAAATATTTTGCATGTCAGACAAAGAAATGTATACTCAGTGTTTTTAAGGACCATGTTTGATTCATCTTTGCTGTAAGAAATTGTGTAAGAAAGTTAGTCATCAGAGAGCTTTGTTTAGTAGCCACCGGCTAGTGCTTTTGTTGCCGACTTTTTAAAAATCAACATACATGTTATCTTTGATTCACTTTAGGAAGAGAGATATATATCCATTCTAGAGTCAAGAGACTACAAGCACTTTTTCCCTATTCTTTTATATTTCTACTTAAATAAGGTGATTTTTAAAAATCATATCTCTTTTACTTGTACTAATTTAACTTTGTTATGTAACTATGTAGGACATTATCAACTAGTTTTGTAGAATTTACTCTGTTACATAAGACTACTGACTACAGTTTTATGGTGCTTTGACCTTTCTAAAGAAAGTATATATTGATGTAGTCCCAACATTTTTCCTTTTGTTTCCCTTGCCTCAGCAGACATATCTAGGAAAATGTTACTGTGGCCAGTGTCGGAGAAATTGCTGCTTATGTTCTCTTCTAGGATTTTTATGGTTTCAGGTCTGATATTTAGGTCTTTAATCCATTTTGAGTTTATTTTTGTATATGATGTTAGACAATGGTCCAGTTTCATTCTTTTGCATGTAGCTGTCCAGGTTTCCTAGCACTATATTTATTGAAGAGACTGCTTTTCCTTACTGCCTCTTCTTGCCTTCTTTGTCATAGATTAATTAACCATGAAAGCATGGGTTTATTTAGGGGCTGTCTACTCTGTTCCATTGATCCATGTGTCTGTTTTTGTACCAGTACCATACCGTTTGGGTTACTGTAGTTCCGTAGTTAAGGACTATGTAGTATATCATGAAATCTGGAATTGGGATACAGGCTTCCAGCTGTGGAATGGGTAAGTCACAAGAATAAAAAGTATAGAACAAGGAATATAGTCAATGGTATTGTAATAGCATTGTGTGGTGACCGATGTAGGTATGCCAGGGGTGACTATAGTATAAGGTATAGAGAAGTTGAATAACTGTGCACACCTGAAACTTGTGTAACATTGTGTGTCATATACAAAAGTAAAAGAAATAATATGTATTTTTTCTTGTATAAATCTATAAGTTTGTAAGTTTTGATTAGTTTACTTAACAAATACTTATCAGCCAGGTATCATATATAAGAGGTTCTGTTGGATAGGTTCAGATCCTTTTCTTTCTTACTTATCGTGCTTTTAAAAATCCAAAGTACTACGTACATATCCTGGGTAACATGTGATGCTTCTGGTGTGACAGCAGTATTCACTGGGGGAGAAATTCCTGCCTGTAGGATCCCACATCCCCAACCCAGCCGACAGCATGAGGGTGATGGGTGCCTATTTTGACCAACCCGGAAGAAACCATGGATTTCTCACTGTCAAGTGGAAAAAACTTCCTCCCACAATATAATTAGTAATAATTTAATGCTGTGTGTCTAGATATTTCTTAAAAATGGCTCAGTATTCTCTCTCCCTGATTTGCTCTTCAATTTTATTACAAAAAGAATTATACTTTAGCAGAGGAAATAAGAAAAACGCACTAATCACTAGAATTTAGGATATCTAAGAAACCTTTCCTGCCCTCACACTGTTAAAATGGAGCTTTTTTAAAAATAAATTTCGGGCCTTGTGTGCATAAAGTTTGTCTCCTTAGCTAGATTATCCAGCCCCTTCTGCCGGGTCATCCGTTTTGTACCCTTTTGTTATCCCAGTACCTAACATGGTGCCTGCCATGTTCTTCACCCTCATAAATACTGGTTAAATGAATAAAGAAAGAATGAATAAATGAATACATGAAAGTCTCATAAAGAGAACAAAATAATGTATAAGCCTTTCATCTTTTGTGCTTATTATCAATTAGGGGCTTTTTATTATTGAACTACATCACAATCATATAAAAATATATTGTTTTAGTAATGAACATACTCTCATATTTCTTTATGATAGAGTTACCATCTTCAATAAACTGAGAATAGCTTTATGGGGCTCTGGAGGGAGACCTGATTACAAAATATTTGAATTTCAATGCCATCTCTGTCACTAACTTCCTGGGTCAATGCACAAGGCATTTACTAATGAACTGAATTTTTTCAATGCCTGAGTTACTTCCTGAAAGTAGTCATTAGAGATTCTAGTTCAAATTTGTCATATTTCCTCATCTGACTTTATTTTTCGTGTAATATCAGTGGTTAGGCTACTATGTAAGATTAGTTGCTGCTTGCTAAGTTTGTATATGTTCTAAGCAAAATTGCTATTTTCTTGCTAACTTTATATTCAGTTAATATGAAGGTTCCCAAAGCAAAGCATTTCAAGGCAGGGGAAATGAAGAATTTAAATTGTTTTCAGATTTATACATAGGAAGTATTAATACTTCCATCTATAAAAATGGCCAAAGACCTTGCTGCGGAGAATATTACTCTATTTTTATAAAATCAAAGAGTTCGTTTTCTTCCCCCAAAGAAACAATTTGAATAAAATTTGACCCCCTTCCCTTCTTTTTACAATGGAATATGGTCAGATTGAACCCTCCATTAAAAATTCTCTAATATCTTTTTTTGCATTAACATTTTAAAACTCAATTTAAATATTCACAGATCTCATTTTTAATAAACTTAACAAAATCCAGGTAATTTCCTTCAACTTTTTAGATTGAAGGACAGCAGTTGGTGTAGATATAAAAAAGATGTACAGCTATGAGCAAAGCCCCAAATCAATTATATATAAGAAATAACATAACACATGGAAAGAAATTAATCAAAAAGAAGAATTTCTACTATATGATTCTCTGGTCTGCTACCTGCAGGCAACAACCGCAAATGAAAAAAATCAACATTCTTCTGGCAGATAAGAGAAAAATTAATAAAAATGTTTCCTTCCTACTAGATCCCCTGATGCAACTATTGTTAAAAGTGAGTGACTGCAGGAAGAACTTGCTCCTTTAAATACTATTTTTTTTTAGACTACGGAAATAAGGCTTTATTCTTGCTGTTAAGCTCAATTACATGAGTTAGTATAGATTTGCACTGTCCAAAGAGATCCCTCTTCCCTGCCCCTTCTCATTAAATGGCGCTGTGGGATATGCATGAGACAAATGTAATAGGAACTGAGGGAGAAGCATTTTGAGGTGTGCCTATAGGGTAATGATGATTCATAAGGAAGCCTGAGTGTAGCAGCTGAAAACTCTAAGAGAGGAACTACTGAGAGCCATAAAATCTTCCCCAGGTCATATTAGTAAAAAGATGTTAGTACTCTGAAGATAGAAATGTTCCTACTCCCTAACAAGATGGGAAGGGGCACACTTTTGTGGATTTCTGCTTTTTGATTTAGAGTTGAGTTGTTATTTACCATTTCTGATTGAACGGGCAGGCCGTATATGTACAGAATGTATGAAACCTAAAATCTTTCTTAAAATCATCTTATTAGATGTAAAATCTTTCTTACATTTTGTGTTTTATGAAAATCATTCTGAATTTAACAAAGAACTAGGAGGCTAGAATACAGGGTCATTAGGCAATAAGACATCCAATTTAAATATCAGTCCACCATCTCATTTCCATTACATATAGAAAATGTAACGTAATTTTGGGATGGAAATTCTACTTTAACTCCTTTTACCTATCAATTAAAATACAGCATGCCTATATAGAATTTTGACACATTTGTGTATTGCATATTAAATGTAAGCCAGGATTTTTCTATCCCTAGTTTATATTTTCATATTTACCTTTTGAAAGGTAGCATCACGTGTGATAAATGTGGTTCAATTATTATGTAATAATTAAAGCATGGTATATATTATTGCTTTAATTGTCCCATTTAGAGACCCCTATGTTTTATATATATTAGAAGGTTTTGCCTACTTTCTCATTTCTTTGTCTGAGTGTATCTTTTGCATATGACTTCAAAGGAGCATGAGATAGGAGTTGGCAACTTAGGGACAACATCATTTTCATTTTCATTAATTTATAAAGATTTTGAGAAATTTATTCCATTATTCCAGTAGTGTGCATTCTTTGTTCTGTGCTTGAGTAAAATGATATAAAGTTTGTGGTGGAAGTTTTAATATTAATAACACTATCAGATATAAAAATGATCTGAAATGTCATACATTAAGAAGCACCAAAATAAAAAGGTTTGGAAATATTTGTATGTTTTTGGAAGAAATTCACCTAGTAGAATTTCTGAGCACGTTATGATGGATTATTGTAATTATTGGGAATGATAATATTTTAATGTGACTTTCTTCCTACCTGTCAGTTGCAATCAAGGCTGCCCAGTATTCTGAAACAGTCTCGTTTTGCTAGGTGGCTAGTCTTGTGCAGCCTCTAGAATGCTTAGAATATTAATGCATGGAGAGGAGATTGAATGCTTTCTCTAGTTCCATTATGACAATGTGTTTTTCGTGTTTTAATCAGAAGGCATGCAAAACCGAATTGAAATAATTTCTAATAAATTAATGCCAGTGAGTGCTTAAGAGAAAGGACATCTTTTGGGGGATAGTGCATCAAAACCATAGAATTTGGCATTTCTTTCTCCTCTTTGTATTTGGCTATGTATATTAATTTCTGCATAATTTAATTTCTTTCTTGGGTGCTTTATTCTGAAGTGCTTTGAATTTCTATGAATGAAGACAATGTGACATTAAGGTGAGGGTTGGTCTGATTTATAGTAGGCTGCCATAGTAGGAAGTTATTGATTGAGACAACATGTGTTGGAAGACACATATATTTGATTTAATATTTGGTCCTTACCATTTCTTGCATGTTGTCATAGTATTGATTATTTTGATCATTGTTCCTCTGAATTCTTATATATATATATTTTTTTCTTTCTCTTTTTCTTTTTCTTTTTTTTTCCTTCCTGTGTTCTTTGTCGCCTCTTACTCCAGTGGCTGTGGATGACTTTCAGGGATTTCTTTAGCTACCTGAAATTACAGCAATATTTTTCTCATGGATTCATTTATCTGGGGAGTGAGTACTTCTCAAACTGCTTCTTAACCATCCAGTTCTTTATCTTCATTTTATTCCATAATTATGCTACCAGTATATTAGGTGCGACTACTTAATTTTGAACATTCCGTTTGCCTTTACGATGTGCATACCGTGGAAACAACCAGCAAGTGAAAAATTCTCCCACACCTAGGTGCAGCTTCTGTAATACAGCTCTTGGCATGGGCTAAATGAAAGGCTGTACCATGCACTGGACAGCCATCCGTATTGTGAGATGTTGTGAATCTTCCTAGCTTCGGCTTTATCTTTAGAGGGCAAAGGGAGCCGTGGTCCATTCAGATGGCTCCCAAGTACCCAGTTATCTTCCCTTCTGAAAACGGAAGTATTTCCTCGTGCCCACCAGAATCTCCCAGTGATCTCTGATCGTCGAGTATAAAATGTGAAAGGATTCCTACTCATTCTAAGATGCGATTAACAGCCTTGTGGACCTGACACATAGCACGATGGTATTCATGGCTTTAGGATGTATAGCTAATTATTAGCATTTTGAAATGAGTAAATATTTATATTTATACACATTAAGACTATTAATTTTGGCAACTCTGTTTAAATATCTATAAATCAGAGGCAGTGGAAGAGCTGAAATTCAGATTTCCTTACACTTGCCTGCCAAGTGGCCTCAATCAGAAGTAATTTTCTCCATGAGGGCACATGGAGCTCAGTCGTGAACCTTTTCTGAGTAGATATTATTATTTGTGTCAAATTATGTGTGGTGATTTTTCTGAAGTGGACTTCTGTGCCCACTAATCCATACACACGAGTTTCCTTCATTCCCTCCTTCATTGGTGCTATTAATTGTACTTGTGCTTCAAGTGTCTCTTACCCTTTTAAAATGTTAGTTTATGGCCACCGATTATCTGTAAGTTTTTCCTGTTAAACATGCAATATAGAGTAGAGTGAGATCTGATCTTAAACCATAAATAACATGCATTTTAAAAGAAACCTTTTTTTTTTTTTTTTTTTTTGGCCAGAGCCTGATTTGATAGCATGGTGAAAGGAATGCTTAGTAATTTCACATTTTCAAGTATAGCAAATTATATGAATCTGACACTTGCTTTGGGAGAAAATACCAGTTGGCCATTAAATCACCTTCCTGAGGCCTGTTCTAAATATTGGCAATGAGATCTGGTGAATTTTGGACAATGAGCTCAAGAATTTTTCCCTCTTTCATTTGGGCTTTTGTAGTTTGGTTTGGAAAACAAGTGCTTCTTTTCAATTATATGCTTGAAATTGCAAATTGATAGCCAGCATATAAAATAAAAGAGACCCTGGAATATAGAATATTACTCTAGCAGTTAAGATCGTATCATAATCTCTGATAAATAAAATATAAATATATAACCATAACATGGGTACTTGGATAGAGGTTTATTAAGCTCAGATTAGTGCTGTGTGGTTTTGTTTCCTTTCAAATTTTCACATGAACTTTTCCATTTAATTTTTATTAAAACTATTAAGTTTGAATTTCATATACCATAAGAGCCAATTTGTCATTGACTGTTTTAAATAATTATTCAACTATATACTATCCTGAATGGAAATCCTAACAATATTAGCATGTATGTTCCAAATTTAATTTTTTAAGAAAGAAAGCATTTTTATTACTATTGATTTTATTCTTACAATATGCATGAATTATCCTTATAATATAGAGGCTTTTATCATTGAAGAGCATCCGGAGATGAAAAAAAAAAAAGAAATTCCACTAAAATGTATGAATTCTTTAAAATATTTATTTTACAACTAGAGAGTTATTTTTTGTTAGCAAAACTCAGAGTATGTATTCCAGAAAAGGTATATGTTGTCATTTCTGTTATAACTGATGTTAAAGCAGTTTCTTTGCAGACTGATTTAGTATGGATATAAATTATATAAATAAGTAAATATTAGTACTAAAACTATTTTAGTTTTGGTAAAATCTGCAAGATCTTCCTGATTTTTTTGTGGAAGGGATCTAATATTTTGTAATATATATTCTCAGTAATCTTAGAAGAGCAATAAGAGGTTTCTCAATTTTTAAAGATATAATCTTTAAGCATCTATAAATAAATAGGCTAATATGAATTAAACATTTCAGAAGATTTTTGTGTTTATAGATTTATTTATAAATGAATGTGTCTGTAACTACCGAAGAATATTTTGCATACTAGTATGGTATATTAATAAAAGATATTTAAAAATCTTGGGTTTTTGCATCAATTTTTTTTCACCTATTAGATTGCAACCTTATTCTTGTTAACTAACTTCCTGAGCTTTACTTTCCACATCTACAAGATAAAAATAGTATTAATTCTCATACTTACTTCATTGGGTTATTTTAAAGATACCATAAGAAAATGCTTTGAGGGGTGCCTTGGTGGTTCAGTCATTAGGTGTCTGCCTTTGGCTCGGGTCATGATCCCAGGGTCCTGGGATCGAGCCCTGCATCAGGCTCCCTGCTCGGTGGGAGGCCTGCTTCTCCCTCTCCTACTCTCCCTTCTTGTGTTCCCTTTCTGTCAAATAAAATAAATAAAATCTTCAAAAAAAAAAAAAGAAAATGCTTTGAAATCTTACTTGAAACATGAATGAGACAGCCACATATATCTTATTTTGACCAAAATTGTTATTACAATTAAGCAATTAAGTTGTTTAAAAAATATGGAAAATATTTTATTATGCTCATTAGACTTGAATATCAGAAATTCTTGAAATAATCAGAATTATCAGATAAATGTTCTAATGATTATACTATTATGATATAATACATAATATTATTACTATTTATATATTCCTTGCATACTTGCTCCTTGACATAATTGTTTTAAGAGTTAAAAAATTGGACTTTTAAACTTGAAATAATGAATAAAAGATAAAAACTAATATGAGATCCATGACTTTTGAATATAAAAATCATCATTTTTGTGCAAAATCCATGCTGGTTCTTTCTTCTTTTTCTTCTTTTTTTTTCTGTCCACCTTGTGTGTAAGAAAGCACATTACCAGAGTGTTTGGAATTCAGGCATTCTGTTTTCCTTAACATTTGTTGTTTTGAGGTAAAAGAGAAAAAACAAATTGTAAAAAGGACAAAGAAACTCTGGAGAAAGTTTTTTTTTGCTTGGATGTCCCTTAATTTAAATCCATGCAATTAATTTTGTCCGTGAAAATGTGTCATATGAATTCTGCCCTTCAGGAAACTTGCTTTTGGGAAAACACCAGATACACTACTGGGCTGTGTGTACCTATTCCTGTTTGCCCCCACATATATAAAAATTGTGACATGTGCACTATTTTAAATTATTTACGAGATTTCTTCTTTGGCCCTGAAAATTTCCCGGCACATTTCTAAGAAAGGAGAGACCGCCGAAGCCTTTCAAGTAGTTAGCCTGTCTGAGGAGACCGTGGATGTGAGTGACAATTAGTACAAATTACCATAATTGTGTTCTTTGGATAAAATGCCACATTGCTTCTTTTAGGAACAAATGCAGGCTTCTGCTTAGTGAAATGAGTCAGATGCTTTGCTTCTCTGGGGCGGTCAGAGATTCCAACCAGCCATGTGGTACCCCCACGTAGTACACCGTAGACCCCCCTGAACAACTCCAGCCCTCCCTTTCCTTTCAATAAAATAGGTCCATTAATGTAGTGCACCTCACTCTCATTCAGTCTAAGGGAGTTGTATTTTTATTACTGAAAAAGTATCACATAAATACAAATTACATTTTTTCATTAGAAAACTACTTTTCATTTCAGAAAAAATTCAATTAATTATGAATAGGGTTATGCTTTCATCAGGGAGAGAAATATGTAATTTTTCTTCAAGCCTCAAACACATATAATGAAATCTTTTCTTGGAATCCACTCTTAAGATGGATTTTTAAAAGTATAGACTTTATTAAAATCTCAGTTCAATTAAAATGCATTCAATTACTTTAAATCTTTATTAAAATCTCAGGTAAAATTGTACAACGATGTAAAAGAGACTTGTACTCTTTACCAGGCAGTTAATTCTAACAAATGAGCATAAAGTGCACAGTTTTGCTCTTCGGGAGAGAATTTAAAAAAAAAAAGAAGAAGAAGAAGAAGCAGTAGCAGCAGCTTTGGGTTTGGAATTGGGGGTGGGGAAGGTTTGAAGATGGTGGTCGCTTTCTATGTAGCAGGTTCAGGCACTAGTTTCCTTCCACTTCTCCTTAGAGGTCATTGTTTCTTGTGAATATGAAGGTGGCATTATCTTGTGCGTCCCCTTGCTGGTACTGCTTGGCCTATTTATAGAATACATTTTTTTTTTCTCACCATTTTAATCAAAAGACCCCATTAAAGGATTTTATTTCACTGTCTTCTTTGGATGTTTTCGGTACAGTGTCCCTGATTCTTTTTCAAGGGCCGCTAGAAGATGCCATTGAAGAGGAAGAAGAGGAGTGTCCATCAGAGGAAACAGACATCGTCTCAAAAGGGGACTTTCCATTGGAGGAAAGCTTTTCTACAGAATTTGGGCCTGAGAATCTGAGCTGTGAAGAAGTGGAATACTTTTGTAACAAAGGTAATCATTAATGGCTAAATGCTGTCTGTGAGTCCGTTTACTCAGATGATTTTGTAAAGCTAAAAAAAATGCACCGAGAGAGTACAATAAAAGTACGCAAAGTGCTGATAACATAATTCGAGAGTCTGAAAATACCTGCAGAATTTTTTAAACACAAAATGCTATTTTGAGGGCTAAAAGAAGTAATTCCACTTTAGTAAGTCATTTTGTATATTTAAAAATATTTTCATGTTGATTGGCCAATTCTAATACATTTTCTATTTCTCATGTATTCATTTATTCTTTTGCAATTCTTATTAAATGTCAGTTGTTTGCAAGGCACTGAGTATAAGCACTGAATGGGGCAGATAGTCCCAGCCCTGAGCTTCTGGCTCACTCCTTTAAAAAACTGAATGCTTAAGGGGCACCTGCTTGGCTCAGTCAGTAGAACATGTGACTCTTGATCTCAGGGTTGGGAGTTTGAGCCCCATGGTGGGTTTAGAGTTTACTTAATTCAAAACAAATTAAAAAAATAAATAACTGAGTGCTTTAGGTGTTTGACATTGACTTTCAAAACGGAGGATGGTACTTTTTAAGATACTGTCAAGTAAGAATATACACACTACTTTCCCATCCTAGATACTCTTTTAACACATTAACATTATGCTGGAAGAAATACCTGAGACAATGTATCTCAGCTTATTTCCACCCTTGACTTGGAGCCAGGTGCCTTACCAGTAACCGTGTCTTCATTGGGTATGCGTACTCATTTGCTTGCTTTTTTCAAAGGTGCGTTTAAAGTTTCTCATGATTTAAAAAAAAAAATTTCATATTTAATTATCTTGTCTTTGCAAGTGAGATGAGTCTTCTGTTGCCTCCTGCACCAACGCACCGTTTCTTAAGTGTTTGGGTCACTTTGATGGCTTGGAACAGCTCCTTTTACTGATTTTACCATGACTGTGTCCTTTCCTAGAGGGCATGACTGTCGATCTCCGTATGTCTATGTTTGTGTTATGTACCATTTTTTTTTTTGGATGTCCATATTTTTTAGGCAGAGAAATTATGTGAAACAAAGTTTTTTAACATGTGTAAGTTTCTTGATCAGACTTGACACTCTGAAATTAAGAATGATGATATAGCTTCTCAAAAAACCACCAATACCCCATATCTCAGGGGCCACATATACATTTGATGTACGTTGTTAAAAATCCAGCATGGCTTTCTCCTGTTGCTGGTGTGTTAGAAACAAAAGAAGTCAGACACTTCTCATTCCTGTGGTCAGTAGAACCCAAAAAACTGTGGAAATGAAATGGCAGCACTAGTCCCTGGTTGCCCGAAGTTGAGAAAACCTCCTTGACCATTAACTCTTGAAGACCTCGAGGTGACTTTGTAACGTGGCTCTTATCTCCCGCATTGGAGGCTTTCGTTGAAGATGAGAATGGAATGGACTGAGTAGTCCTTCTTTGGTAGTGTTGACTTAAACTTCAGGCCAAATTAATGTTTTCTGTAGTTGTTCTGGGTGCTGGAATCATTTCTGGATTATAATAACCACAGCAATACATGTAAAAGCTGGCCAGAAATGAGGAGTGTTTAAATCTATATTTGAAAAGATTTTGTGTTCCCTCTTTGTCAGGAAGTATATTTTTAAATACATTGTGAGAACCTGCCTTATATTATAGGATTACAGTAAATGGAAGAAACCAAGAGTTAGCATGTATCACGTATTCTTCTTGTTCTTGTGAAAAGAGTTAGTATGTAGACTCAGACATTTTTTAATTTAGTTTAATTAATCCAGAGAAGCAGTAGTGATAGGTATTACTAGATTATTACATTCTGGGGTGACCATGAAGGGCCATGCTTAACAAAAGAATATAGAACTCCAAGTTTTAAGTTAGTAGTATTTTAGGAGAAAATATATATAATTAAATATAACATTAAAATACAAATTAATGTAAAATTATAAATAAATATATAATTAATGTACTACATGTTCTAAAAAATAACTTCCTAATGTTTAGTTTGAAATTAGAAAGTAATGAGAGGTGGAAATAAGAATTTTCATTTTCACATAGGATAAATATAACTGTAACTATTACAAACTGCTGGTGCCTTATTTAATAGGAAAAGAATTTCATTATTTTGCTCTCATAAAATGTGAGACCAGGAGATTTTCACTGAAGTCAGTAGGAACTGGTGGGAAAGAAAGCCAGCTCTTCGACAGATACTGCATCCCCTTGAGGTCATAGTAGGGATTCCTTCCATTTTTCACTTAAGTTGATTAGCTACAATTGGAAGAGAAAATTTTTTCTCTGGAAAATTAGAAACTAATCTTTCTGTAGAAGTTCACATATTAGTCTCAGTGACACACAGTTATGATTTCTTCTTAGTTGCAGGGAAGGACATAGGTTTAGCATTAAAAGAGTGTAAGTATTTAAATGGTTAATGAGGCCACCATCATGGTGAAGGAGTGTATAAGAACTGTTCTCCTGAAGAAAAATATTTTCAGCTTGGACTCACTGATGAAGCATATTTTTTGCACCTATTTTAATGTCATTTACAACAATGTACAAATTGTGTGTGTGTGTGTGTGTGTGTGTATGAGTGTGTGTGTATATATGAGTGTGTGTGTGTGTGTGTGTATATATATGAAAATGAATTAGAGTCTTCAGAAAGTTTCTTCCGCTAAAGATCTAGCCACGATTAAGATCTAGCAAGGACATGGTTTCTTTACTGAGTTCCAGGGATAACACTTTTGAACATCAAATGCTTTCTTTGTATTAAACAAAGATAATGGTTTAAAAACTCAGATCACAAAAAAACATGGTTAAGTGTTCCGAACAAGGTATTCGGATAGTCGGGGGAGGGTACTAAAGCTACACATATAGTTACAGTCTGTCCTCGTTCATATCTTAGGAACTGTGTTATGTATAAAAGTAATCCTATGCATTGTAACTTTCCTTTTTATTCAAAAAAAAGTAAGGAAAACCTCTCTGCTCTTTGTACATCTATGAAGACATAGCTTTTCATAAGGAAATGTTCCTACTTTTGAAATTGAACTGCATATATATAAATATATAGGATATCCTATATATAAGTATATAGGATATTTTCAGTATTTAAAATGATTCTGCTCTTATTGTTGTGGTATTTTCCTCAGTTTCATATGGATATTATCTTTTGTCAAAGGGCAGGCCTTTTTACAAGTCTCGAAGCATTTATTAACATTATTGCTAGTCATTATAAAACATGTGATTAAATATGCCCCAAATCACTCTCATAATGTAATATTCCACAGAAATGTCAAAATGTTGGTCAGAATTTTATGTCAACATTAAATGTGTAAAATTCTTAATCATATGAGTCTAAGTCCTAAATATTCACAATTAAAAGTGGAAAAGATCACCTTTAATAAACCGGTGTTAGAGTTGTAGGCCTAAAGTTGGAACCTGGCAATTCTGTTGAAGTTTCTTATGTCACTTGTTACTTTGTGTTAGTTGCATATTTCACGTCTCTATTTTTCATCTTTCAAATGAATGAAATGAACTCTGTTAAGAGATGCTCTTCTCAAAGTTGCTTGCTATCCTTAGATTTTAGGAATTTCAACAGAATATAAAGCGATACTTACAATTTGCCTCATCCTCTTTTGTGCAGTGAGTTTAGATCACTTGGCTTCTTGCCTTACAGTATCTCTGAGAGGAAGGAAACAAGCAAGAATTATTTCCTTGAATTTACACATGACGAAGACATCAAGGCTGGGTCTGTAAGTGCTACACATTTCCAGCGGCACTGGGTTATATGCCTCAGTGATTTGTTTTCTGCCTTTCTTCTGGCTTATATAGTAAACATGGAAGGACATCAGTGCATGTTTAGAACTAAGTGAACTAATATAAATGGAAACATAATTGGTCTGGAAAGCAACTGGGAGACCGTTCAGTATTGCTGGTAGGTGGGAACTCTTCTATATTACCCATTCTTGGATAAACTCAGAAACAGTAAGTTTCACAGTGGGGGTGACACAGAGCAGTTCTAAAACTGGTCCAGTATTATTAATTATTTGCAGGAAGAGTTCACTCATTGAAATACCCAAGTTTATTAATGACTGAAATTAAATAAACATGTTTTGGGATACATGCCAAGAGAACGTCACAGGATATGGGAACAGGAAGAGAAGTGTCAGGTCAATATCACTGTAGGTTAGGAGAACATACTGTCATTAAAAAAAAGAAAACTCCAAAGAAACTATGTCAGTGAACTTTGAATTATTAATGATTATCTAGAAAAGGTAGTGAGGGTCCCTACAAAGTATTTCCATCATCTCTAAACAAAGACCGAAAAGGAAAATGATGCCATCAAAGTTGATTTTGGAAGAGAAACAAACCTAACTTTGAATCATAGGACCTATGTATGGAGAATGGTCAGAGAAATCACTGGGTGAAGTGCTTAGCCTAGACAGATGAATTAATATTAGATGTCTTCAATCTGGAAGGATTCAGGTTGAGAAAAGGGGGCATAATGGAAATCCATAAAATAAGGTGACTGATACAGTGTAACAATGGACATTCTTACCACATTCAAAAATATTTGACAGAGGTTGTTTGCAGAAATTAAAGGTTATATTCCTATTTTAAAGAGACTTTAAAATAGAAAAATGCATAGCATATTAAAGAAAATCGAATAAAACCTGAGTTACTCAACTTGGATTTAACTCTAGCCCAGGAGTAGGTAATACCAACCCAAAAGCAAACATAAACAGATATTTACTTAGATTGGCAGAAGCTTCCAATTCTGTTCAATAGATAAATTCAATTCAACTCGACCCATATATTAAGCATCTGGTATGTGTCAGACCCTCTTCTCCGTGCTATGGATACAGCAGTAGACAAAAGTCATCTCATTCTCAGGGAGAAAGACAGTTAATAAGAAAACTCATATTGTGTAATATGATGGGTAATGTTGAGCACTATGAAGAAAGGCTAAACAGGTAAGGGTAATAGAATGATTGTGAGAGAGAGAGAGAAAGAGAGAAGGAGAGCGAGAGAGAAAAGGGGAGAGAGAAAGAGAGAAAAAGAGAGAGGGCAGAGAGAGAGAGAGAGATTTTATAAGAGTGATGGAGAAGGTGAACTTTGAGCAGAGACCCAAGGGAAGGGAGTGAGTTCCCAGTACTGGGGTGGAATCTGCCCTCCCTGTGAGGCCAGAGTCTCAGGAAGCCAGAAGAGGACAGCAGAGAGCTGGGGAGTAGGAGAGGTGTAGTCATACTTTTGCCACTTGCTCGAGGAGTCCGTTGGATTCCCACCACCGTGGAAGGCTTCAATGAGCCACAGAGGGGAGTTGAGAAGGAACTGGGAGAGGAGGCATGGTCGTGACATGTTGGCTTATACCTAGAAAAGAAAGGCCTGCAGAAAGTAAAGGGTCAAGTAGGAAATGGAAATAAGCAATTTGGGGAAGCTGTCAGGAGATACAGATAACTCCAATCAGAATCCTCCCTTTAGCCAGGGGCTTGATGAGACTCCATCTGTAGCTCATTAATGTAGTTTCCGGAAGAGCAGTTTGGGTGTTAGAGGATGGGATGAGTCACTTTGCTCCCTTCCACAACACCACATCCTTGTATCAGGAAGAGAAAGCATAGAAGATGTGAATGTCAGCCTTGGTTTTATCATCATGCCTAACTATTTCTGCCAGTGGGTTGCCAGACTCATTGAAATGTCGCTCCCCCACATTCCATTTCTTTCTTTCTCTCAGTTTTTATAGTTTTGTAGTTTCATTTAAAAATTAAGCAATGACTGAGGGAAAAGCCATACTTGTCTTTGGTAACAAACTCAAGCCTAGACTATTGGCATTTATCCCCCTTTTCCATGTTAAGGAAAAGCAACAGAAATATTATCTAGATCCTTCATCCTGAAAAGAAGAAGAAAAGAAAACGCACTTCATGCAAATTTGGTTGTGGGAATAGAAACTGCTTGTTCTTTATTCGCTCCAGTGTCAAACAGATGCACTGTTTTGTTTCCGATTTCCTTTTTCTTTATTTTTTTCAGTTCGGAAAGTCTATTTACTTGTATTTGATAAACCCTTCTCAATCGTGATGCTTTCTTTCCTCCCTTTTGCCTGTAATGACGTGTTTTCATCCCCTCTGAAGCCTGGGCGACCAGAGTCAGAATCTGCAAAAGGCCTACCGTAATCACTTTGAGTGCAATAAAGAAGGCCATCTTTCCAGGCAACTTGGTTCCTTTTTTCTTAACGGGATTAAGAAGCTGAGCTTTTAAAATTCTTGCATATAACATTGACATTTCCAGGGTGTGTTTGGACCAGGGAGTTCAAAGAGAAGGCATGAAAAAGAAAAGCCAATATGACTTTGTTTTTTACCTTGCTGGAGGAACTGTTTGTGCAAATCGCCTATAAGCTTATTGACCTGAATCTTTGACTCCTTGTTTTCTCTGGATTTGGCTGGAGTGGAGACACTGATGGAGGCCTGATAGAGCTGATTGAACAGCCCCCAGCTTTGCTTGGCACAGACCTCCCTTCCCTTCTGCACTACCTCCCCCCCCCTCCACATGACATTATTGTTCCTTGGCAAACTCTGTTTTCCTGGATCCAGTACTTCTTTTTGTTTTTTTTTATATTTATTTTAAAATCCTTACGTTTTTCTTACATAAGTCATCTAACAATGCAAACTGGAAAGGAATTCTTTTTAGAATATCGAAATAGAGGCTGTATTTATTTATAAATAAATTTATATTAAATAGCCCTGTATTTGGGCTTGTTGCAATTTTTATCTCGTGAGATTGGAAGAAAAAAATACCTGTGACATTGTAGTATCACCCTTTTATGGCCATCTTAAAATCCTCCAAACAGTTTTTTTTTTTTTTTTTGGAAAGAGATAGATTTTGTTCTTAAACCACAATTACTGGAAAAAATGAGAGAACATTTGAAGGCAATTTGTTCTTATAGGGACTCAGCATTTTCTTGGTTTTGATGGAACCAGAGGGTGTACAAATTTTGTCCACCACTTACTTATGTTTTATATATGAGGGTCAGATCAAACTTTGGCTGTCTGCCTCATCTCTGATCACAGATACATCATCGCAATAAATTCAACAAAATTAAAATGATTGATTCTACACAATGTTGACATGAATCATGATGGTATCATTTGTATGAATCATGTATGATAATATAGACTACTTTTTTGCATATTATAAACTCAAGTTATTTCTTTGTCTGTAAGCTGACCACCAACAGATCTTCAGTGTGTAGTCTACTAATGATATTTTTGAAATATGTTAAGACTTGATAAAATATTTAATTTCCTAATTCTCTTATTTTTCATGAAATAATTTCATATTATAATAAGATGTATTTCATTCCACTTCTACCTGGACTACCTAAGATGTCAAGAGATATTTGCCTAAGTTTTAGTTATAGTCTTATTTTACATCAGCATCGTCGTTGATAATAAAAATTGAAAATTAATGTAAAATTACGTTTTACCATTTAGAGAAATTGCCTTTTTGGTTTTATGTTTAAGGTTTTTGTAAGTGGAAGAACATTTTTTGAACTGAAAAACTTACTTTAGTTTGTTGTTTTCCCTACAATGTTGAAAATCAAAAGAAGAGTAAAAATTTATTTAATTTTCTGGTACTATATATATGATACATAATATAATAAAAATGATAATATATAATCTATATATGCATCTGGTATTAAAAGACATCTACATTGTTTATTGACTTTTTTTACTTAATCTAGATACTGAATTATCATTAATTTTAGGTGAGTACTATAAGGAAGAACTACTTATTTATAAGTCCTTTTATTGTTACATTTTTGCAGTGGTATTTTGGGTCGAATGAAGAGCCCATGTTTCATGAAGAAAACAGTTTTGATCAAGTTATTGTGTAATTGCGTAAATACTTGCTTTAATTAGAATTTTTTTTCTATTTTATTTTGTTTTTTAAAAAATATATAACAATTTATACAGGTCTACATTAATATTTGCCAATCATTTACATCCACTGACTCTTAATTATTTTTCTATTTAAGGAAAATTTAAATTATGAATATAGCATTAGCATTAGAGAACTCTGGGAAGCCAATTTATTTTAATTATATGGAATTAACGTGGTTGACAACCTTGAATCTGACTGTTCGTCACATTATGATTTTAGATAAATTGTTATCATTTTAGAGAAACTGATCTCTAAGAAGGACCCACGTCTCCTCTACTTTTTATCCTTAAATTTCATAAGTGATTTGAGAAAATTTTCTTTCTTCAGTGCTAACATATTTGAGGTTTAAATCAACTAAGATTTTCAAAGTTCCCAATCTCCTAATATAAAATTCATATTTTCTTGTGAGCATGTAAAATTTCCCACAATGTTTTGATTATCATTTGAGAAGCAACAGGAAGCATGAAAGACTTTACCCCTCCACTGCCTGGTGGGGTAATCTTTATTTCTGGTGGGCCTAAATGTAGAATGTAAAAAAGGAAGTGAAAGCTGGAGTATGATGAATTTAATTATAGTCATAAAGTCAGTCACTTTTTTGTTGTTCTTAAAAGGTCAAGTAAAAATAACTGAATGTGTTAAACCAATGGCGTAGATACTGATAAGGAATGCAGATCGCTCATTTAGCTCCTTTTTTTGTAGTTCATTGAGATTCCAGAGATTGGCATTGAGACTTCGTACCGATTATAATAATTATAATAATGGTAATAACAACTTTCATTTGCGGACGGCTCCTGAAAGTCAGACATCTTGCTGCACGTGTATCATCTCCAATCAACTGCCTGTCGTCTAGGGTAGATGCTGTTTTCACCTGTGACTTTCAGAGGGTCAGGAACTTGGCCAAAGTCACAGAACTACTAAAGGTTAATGCAGAAGTAAAACTCAGGTGGCTATACTTACAGAAACAGAGGATGGGTTTTGTTTCCTGGGGTCTATCAGTATGATTTCTGCAGAAGGAAATGAACACATCTGAAGAAGGCTGGGCATAGAAAGCATAAAACTGACTTTTTTCCAAGCTATTTTTAATTTGGCGTTCTCTAATTAAACACATATCAAGCCTGATGTGTCAGTCAAGAATAAGGGTATATGTTAAGAAAAAGAAATAAAAAAAGCCTCAAGTAGAGGAATTAGAGTTATGCTTAAAATATTTCTAGCTAAAGACTCTGTCAATATAAGCTAGCTTCAGTAAGTGGAGTTGGCATTTTGATATAATGAGAAGGCTATATTGAATGATCTTTAGACTCATTCCACTAACTGGATGATTACATTGCCTGGATTCGGTGGCATGAAATGAGCCACAGTCTCTCACAGCCTATTTCTTGTGAAGCTGTTTTCAGGTAATTCAGATGAGTGAGGACAACCCGAAATGGGTGTACTTGGGCCGAAGTCAGTAATAAATGGCCAAAAAAAAAAAAAAAAAAAAAGTTTACAAATCCAACAGAACTACTTGAATAAGAATTTCAGCCCTGTAGAAATGTTTGCAATGTGAACTCTTTAAAACAGCTTGACCTTAACACAAAATGAGACCCAATAAAAAGCAGAGAAAGGAAGGAAGGAAGAGGGGAAGAGGGCATTGTTTGCAGGGAAAGCTCTGGGCACTGTGGAAACTTTTCACTTTTCTGAAGGAAATGCAGTAGCAGATGGCAAGAGTGGAAGTGAGATAAACATAGGAACTGGAAAAGTAAGCAATACATTCTAACAGGTTCTGTATCAGAGATCTGGAGAAGCAGAAAGATTAGACAAGGAACTGTTCCGAAACCTGACAGTGGCTGTATCTCACCACGTCTTACGTACATCCCAGAGATGGAAAGTGGAATTGCTCAGGCAGTAGACTGTGATTATATTTTTTTCTGACAGTGAGAAGAGAAGGTCTCTTTAAGGATTATTTTTCAAGATAGAGATTTATCAAGGTAGAAATCTACAGATACATAAAACACATTGCCCCCCTACCTATTTAACAATGGGATGTGATGTCATTTCTCTTGTTGCACAGAATTAGCGCAAGACATTCTATTTCTGATTTAGATGACCTTTTTTTTTTTTTTTTTAATGCAAATTGTGGTCCAGACTAGTTAGCCAACACTGACTTGTTTTTGGCCATGGGAGCATTGATACGTGTGAGTGTTTATACATGACCACACAGGTACAGAGGCAAACAGGGGAAGATATAAAGACTGTTCTCATTTCTTAAAGATACAGTCATCTAGGAAGGAAAGGAAAGCAGGTGTAGGTGAGAAAAGGAATAAATATAAGGAGTGGAGAAAACATTACGTTTGGGCTGATAAAGGAAGGAGTATGTTCATTCTCAAGCTTCCTTGTTGTCTTGTGGATCTTTCTAGTAAGGAAGCTCTCCGCCAGCACACATCTGCCTCACCCAGTCCTTGAGCCTCGGGCTCTTACATCCTGCCTCAGTGGCTGAATACTAGAGTGAATACTGAAATATGGGAACTCATAACAAAAAGCCATTCTACAAAGATATAGAGTGATTTGGGGGGGGGGGAGGAAATGGACAAGGAAAATAGCTTATATCCTAAGGAAAACCCAATTGAGAAAAGAAGGATGTTTTCTCTATAATACTGGCGGTTCTGTTGGGGAACTTCTAAGGTAACCCTAAAAATCAGATCATTAAGAAAAGGAATGAATTTTGAAAATCTACAAAAAATGTGAATTTTATCTTTGAACTTAATGTTGCCAAGTCAATATTAGATATATTCATTTACCTTTTTAAGTTTATTTAGCAATTGTTTAGCTATTTTGATATCAAATGGTATATGAACCTTGGACAGTTCGATAGTGTAGCTTCAGAACTCCTCACTTGCATAGACTCCTTGCAAAGCCCTGACCTAACTTTGTTATTATGGCGTAGTATTCTTCTTTTAAAGAGGGCCTCCCAAATTGTATAAGCTTTGGGCTCTACAAAGCCCGAATCAACCCCTGTTAGCACCTTTAGTCAATATGAATGAGTTCTAAGAGAGAGCAGTGATCAAGAATGTTAAGTTTGGTTTCAAATTCCTAATTTTTGGAAAACCTTGAAAAGGATTCCTAAAATGTCTTGGCATTTAGGTATCTGAATTCCAAATCTGTTATCATTATAGGGTAAGTTACCCTGTGCCTGTAGAGACCACAGATACTCATGAAAGTACTGGGTTAAAAATTAACACAGAGAGGGGAAAAATTCTCCCACATTTCTAAAAATCTGGACAGTGCTGTGGACACTATCTATGTTTTTCCTGAGTTATCACCAGCAACCAAGGACCTCTTGCTGCCCCTGAGGGGGGAGGTGGTGTGGGAAGACCTTGTGGTAAAAAGAGTCTCAATGGGTCTTGTGATAACATACTTGGGACTCTGACTCGCAGTAGAAACTAGATATGGATCTGAGTTGAGACGAGGCTAATGTGACCTAGAATACTTTTTTTTTTCCTTTTTTGCTCAGATATGCAAACTTCATCAGGATTAGATTCAGCTGTAAGACTAGGTTCCTAGAAACTGCCTCAAAACTCTCCCACTTACATCCCATTGTCCAGAACTTAGTCTTAGGAGCCGTCCACCTCACTGAAGGGGAGGCTGGCAGATGTGGTCTTTATGATCAGGCGGCCACATGTCCAACCCTACATTCTGTCGCTGTGAAGAGTTTTCGGCTTATGTAAAGGGCATAGATTTTATTTGTCTTTACTTCATTACTCAAAACATTATGCTGTCAGCCCCTTCAAAATGCATGCTTTATCCAGTGTGATAAACATTTATTGAACATGTACTATGTCCGACATTGTGGGGGATGCTGTGGTTAGCATGTAAGTAAACGCGGGGAAGCCCCTGGCTATTCTGGAGTTTACATGATCGTGGGGAGGCAGACATTAATAAAGCAATCACACAAGTGGCCCAGGGTGGTTTAATGTAGTGAGGAAGATGAGAGAAAGTGGCCTAAAGAATGCAATACTTGAGAGGCACCTGAGTGGCTCAGTTGGTTAAGCGACTGCCTTCGGCTCAGGTCGTGATCCTAGAGTCCCAGGATCAAGTCTCGCATTGGGCTCCCTCCTCAGCAGGGAGTCTGCTTCTTCCTCGGGCCTCTCCCCTCTCATACTTGCTCTCTCTCATTCTCTCTCTCTCAAATAAATAAGTAAAATCTTTATACTTGAGCTGCCATCTAACCCTGAATAGGCATCAAGTAGGTGAAAAGAAGTAACAGTGTTTCAGGTAGACGGAACAACGTGTCATTAGCAAGAGCCTGATGAACAGGCAAAGAGGGCAATGGAGACTAGCGTGAGTTGACCCCGGAGCAACAGATGTCAGAGAGATGGCAGTGATCCAAGATGAAGGATAGAAATGATGAGGAGAAGCATAAGAGAGGAAGACAGTTATCTTGAAAGCTGAAGCACTAAATGCAAATCTGAGTATCTCAGAAGCCATTGTGGAGAGAAAATAGGGGGGGTGAGGTGTAATTCTGACTGTCAAGCAGAAGGAAAAATAAGGTTTATCAGGAGAAATAATTGTTATCCTCTATTTTGAGCCCTGAGAATCATTCATCATTAGGGTGTTTGAATTAATGTTGGATAAAGGACATTCAGATGTGGACCGAAGTTGTTAGCTGCTGTCCCAGAATATGTGTTCTCCATTGGGCTTTTGCACTTTGGATGTGTGGCTTGAATAAAGTCTATTTATAATTGGTAAATTATATTATAGTAATGGAACACTGTGGTAATGAGGAGTTACTTATGAATCATAGTCTTAAATGGATTATGAGAGAGGAGAGTCCTCTTCAGGATGAATCATTTTGTTAAAAAGGAAAGAACAAACAATAAGACTGTATGGAAAGCAGTGTTTCAGATATTACCTTCTTAAATTGGCTTGATCTTTCTGTGTGGATTGGGCTGGTTTATTGAAGAGACCATTTCAGAGACTGCGAGATTTGGCTTTACTTTTTGTTGTTGATGACGATGAGTCCCTAAAATGAATGCTGGGTTTGACTCTTGAAGACTCAAGTCAGCAAACCGAAGGAATAGTGGTGTTTTGATAACAGAACCGATCTGTGAAAGATAAATTACAGTTCAGAGTATCCTCACTTACAGATTATCAGGCATTACTTTCTGCTTTGGAGCAAGAAGTGCCTTAATTATATAGAATCCTCCTCTGAATGGAATATAATTGTTTCAGTGAGGATTTTTTGGAGGGGCTTAGGGAGGGAGGTAGGGAGAGGGGAAAAGGATAATAAGAAAAAATACTTAAATATATAAACTTTGAAATACACATTTTAGAAGCATCTTTGTACAGGAGGGTGTTTTTTATGCTCCCGCCCTTGCTTTCCTATTGAAGGTTATTGCCAAAGCAATGATGTAATAGATAGGTTAAGGAAATCACGTGCATTTTTGAAATTAATTGTCCACGGACTCTAACTATCCAGAATATGGCAAAACCCTACATTTTCTTATACACTCGTTGCAAGTTCAAGGAAGACCGGAGTCCGACACCATTACAGCGATCCATGGCATAATGGACCTTTTCTTTTCAGGCAGTTGAAATACTTAGATTTAGTTGTTAGCAAAAAGGGTTAACATTTGCGTAGTTTTATTTTTGTATCTGGTGAAACAGCCATATGTACAATTTGGCAACACAGAGTTAATTTACCAAGACACTTTTGTTTAGTTAATTTGTTACCAAACTGTTGTTTTAAGCCCCACGATATCATGGGGCTATTAGGCAAAGCAAACAAAAACCGAATCTTAAATGTCCTCGCCCTTCAATACGAAGCTGGAGTATTCTGGCTTTGGCTGCTGCAGTCCTTTAACCAAAGCTATCTTGTCTGATGATAAAACCATAAGTGTATGAAGCTCACACATTTTTCATCTCTTTTATGACCTTATCTTTCATGAGCGGCTTCTGTGAAGGTATCCTAACTATAGGAAGCACCTGGAAAACATATGTGATATCTATTCTCTGATAAGCAGTGTGAACAAGAAAGTAGATCTGTCACTTCTGAACTGTTCATTGTTACAAAATACTTTGATGATTTAGCTGATTGCAAAATACATTATAGGGATGACTAACAGCTACAGCAACACTCCTCGTCAAGAAAGTTCAATAGTTATATTGTACAGGATTTCTCTAAGAGGTTAATATTGATAGGGACTACATGGATTAAAGGAGCAGGGTTGAGAAGGGCTGTTTTCTTGTGTGACTGCTCGTAAACACTGCTGCTATTTGTGCTGAAAACGTGGCTTTCTTAGAAAGTGGCAGATCTTTAATTTATACAGGAATGTCTAACAATGAGTGAAAAGATGTTTGTGTTTTCGAAATTATTTTTGCCTACCAAGGAGAGCTGCTGCTTTTACCACCTTGCCAGCAATACCTAATATGGAATTTAAAGATTCTGTTTCATGTGTTCAGAAGACTATATTCTAGTGCATTTCCCCGAGTCATTTGTGCTATGTATTATATTGTTCAATAACACCTTCAATTTCCTCCTATAGGCCTCTCATTGATTCTGAAAACTAGACTAAGGAAAATGGAAGGGCCCACAAAATATGTATGATATCTTTTAAGAGAGCAACAAAAGAGTTTAATCTTGCAATGGAAAACCATTAACTCCATAGCCCTAATTTTAGAAATATTATAGATTTTGTTACCACTTGACATTTATTCTGTTTCATCTTTTTATGAATTGGTCTCTGGATATATATAGTGGTTATCCCATTAAATGTGTTTGTGCTTTGCTAAAAATACACTGAAATTTCTATTTAAAAGTATGTGAATAAAGAATTTAGCAAGTAAATGAATAGATGTCAGATGCATTCCTAGCTCTTTCTTTAATTCTCTCCCCAGCATCCTTTTCTCTCTTCTTTTCCTCTTCCTACCAACAAAGCTTTTGAAGCAATATCTTAACAAACTTGTCATTATTATCTTGGCTATTAATTATTCATGCCATTTTTCATAAGCTACTTAGAGTACTGATTTCAAACATATAATAATCAAAAAATGGAGAGAAGGAAAAAAAAAGCAATGGTCAATAAAGTCATTTCCATTCAAATCAAGAAGCTGGAGCTGGATTAGTATCAAAATAAAGTTCTATTTATAAATATTCCATGGGAATAAATATATTGAAAGGGAAGAAGCAAGTCCAATTATGGCAGGGGGGATAGTGTTTCTTAAAAGTACTTCAGAGATTTCACATTCGATTAAATTATTTCTTAATCATTTCATTTTTCATTAGTAAAAAGATTAAAAATGAATTGGGTAAAAACATTACCATAAAAATGAGAGTTAGTTTCCTGAGATAAACTTAAAAGATGAAGGGTCTGAAAGTTGACAAATGTGACGTATTTTAGTTATTAAATAGAAATAATGTGCTGAAGGCAAATTAATTAGCAAATGTAATGGTACTGTAGTAGGTTATGGTAAAAAGAATGAAACCAAGATCTAATTTTATCACTCGACAGTGAGCAATGGTACTTGATTAAGCATCTGTGTGTAGTTGATTTACCAAGTTCTTTTTTTTTTTTTTTTAAAGATTTTATTTATTTATTTATTAGGAAAGAGAGAGTGAGAGAGAGCAGGTCAGAGTGAGAAGCGGACTCCCCATGGAGCTGGGAGCCCGATGTGGGACTCGATCCCGGGACTCCGGGATCATGACCTGAGCCGAAGGCAGTCGCTCAACCAACTGCGCCACCCAGGGGCCCCGATTTACCAAGTTCTAAGTCAAATAGTATACTTAAGAAAAAAATCATGCCTATAAATATTATATCCTCAAACATTTCATTTTAATATGTAAGCATAATGAAGAAGCAAGGCTTATAATGTGGAGAGGAGTAACAGCTATCGGATCGCATCCAGCTCTCTGTTGCTTGATATTCGGTAGAGTTTCCCTGTGATGCCCTACTAGGTTTGAAGTATGGTCACTGGAGTCAGACTGACTCAGCTTCAGTTCTTGGATCGGCTAGCGATGTGTAGCTATCTTCTCACATATCCGCCTCCTGGCTTACTCTTCTGAAATACCGGGATACAATACAGGCAGAACTGAGGCAATGTTCATAAAGCATTTAGCTAGTGCTGAGTGGTACTCAAGAAATGGTAGACATGTTTAGGTGTAATATAGATTCCAAGCTTGAGGACATGTTCTCTGCTGTATTCATCTTTATGATTTTAGTATGTGGCACATAGTAGATGTTGAGATGAATATAAGTTTAATTTCAACACATTTAGTTTTCTGCACTCAAGTGGATCACTTCCTATGACATTCTTAGGATTTTGGTCGTCTTTTGGCATTTGTTTTTCTTTAAGAAAAGATGATTAAATAATCAATCAAGGGCTCTAAACTGTTCTGTCTTAGATTTATTTTTATTAATGTGATATATACTGCACATTTACCCAGTTTTAAAATAGCTTAAAACAGTTGCAAAATGTAATTTCTTTTGAGCTGTTAATTGTATACAATCAATTATCCTTACAGTGTTTCTTTAACTAAATACTCTACAATATTTATTTTCAGTAGTTCTAATTATATGTGCTGCATAATGAAACAAAAGAGAGCAAATTGTTCCATGAATCAGGATTATCAATACTGAGTATTGCTCCAGATGTTGGTGCAAGTTGAAATTTAAGCTCTACAGTTCCATTTTGGCAGTTAAGTGACATTTAATGAAAGTATTTTATTATATGAAATTACTAGTTCAATCAAGCCTCTAATAGGCTGAATTATATAATATTTTCATTTTGAGTGATTTACCAAATTTCTCTGTGCATCGAGGATCTGCTGAGATTAGTAGTCATCCTGCTATTTTCTTCCAGTAGATAGTAGATGAAGATGATCTTGGGTAAATTTAGCCTAGACTGAATAAAAAAAAGGACTTGATTCATTTAATCATCCTACGGTAGCAGCATTTCTCTAAACTGTTTCTCTTAGCATCTTAAAACTTTGCATGGATTCTGCTTTTGCATCATTGAAATGTCTTTAGTTTCACCACGTTTGCCGTGCAGCAACTTAATTACTGTAATGTTTTATATGGCATTTTTTTGGGGTGATGGCTTTCATTTTTAATCTGAGAAATGGTTTTCAATCATGGAGCCTCAGGGCATTAAATCTACAGAATTCTGGTTTATCTAAGGTCATGTGTCCAAAATTTCAGAAATTTTATTGGGTTCTTCCTCCAGGAAACTTCTGCTGTACCAAGTCTAGGTTAGGTATCATGCCTGTGGGCTCCTGTCACATGTTGGACTGCACCCATCAAAGTATTCGCCACATGCGATTGCTATCTATTGATTTGGCTCTGTATTAGTCTGTAAATTATATTAGAAAAAGAACCATCTTTTTTTTTGTATTCTTAGTGCTCAGCACAGTGCCTGGGACTCAAAAGTTAATTTAATGCATTAATAAAGAATGGTTTATATCATCTCTGTTCAATAAAGATGGGCATTCATAGATTCAGCTGGATTCTTTTAACTTCTAATTTTTGTGATTATGGTGATTATTCTGTAATATAGTCTTCCAAATTATTCTGTAATATAGTCTTCCATATATTTCTCATTATTTTTTCATCTAAATATGTAATTTGCCTAATAAAATATTTCAGAGTAGACTAAACTATAGTCCCCCCAAAATTTGGGGCAAGAATGTCTGCGACATGGGTTAGAGTGTTGTTATGGAATGAGTAAGGGAGAACTCAAAGACCAGATGTCTGACAAAACGTGTTCATAGAAACTCAGTAAATATAAGTTGGTTACTGTATTTGTGCACATGATCATCTCAGCCCCCTACTGCAATACCTTTAATGCTTTTCACTGCCTTCAGTATGAAGAACTCTGGAATTAATTATACTAGCTTCTCCATGGTCAATGTCATTTTATGCTTCTGGTCTCTGAATTTCTGTATCTTAATGTGTTTTCATTTGGAATTTTCATGGACTACTTTGGTTGTAGGTTTTCATCAGTGGTTACTTCTCTTATGCATATTATCTAGCTCCTTATGCACATAAGGAGCCATATCCTCCTTATGCTCCTTATGCTCCTTATGCATATTACCTAGCTCCTCCTAGATTATATGGTCCTTAAAAGAAAGTATGTATCTCCCTGTATCTTTAAAAATATGCATTGTCAATGTTAATGATTGATTAAATTGTGTATAGCATCACATGTTTCCAACAATTTAAATGTAATAGTAGAATTCAGAAAGATTTACTCCTTTGTGTGGCCATCAGAGTGGTATAGTTAGTAATTGAATATAAAACTTAACTTCTCCCAAGTGGTTCTGCCCAGAATTTTACTATCTGAGCCCTTGGGTATATAATTTTTAACAGCATGTCTCATGCTTGCTTCAGTATGTGTTGCTCTGGGATTTTTCAGCAATTTCAGGTGTGTACAGTTCTGTACTCAGCTGGTGGGGGTGGGGCATGGCAGAGGCAAGAAAAGGCATTTTGGAAAGAATACTAGATTGGCAGTTTGGAGACTCAATTTTAATTCCTAACCTTGAATAACAACTGTTTTTGATGAATTTTATGATGCTCCTTCATGCTCTACCATAATCCTACTTCCTTCTTGTTGAGGAAAGGACATCTACCAAAACCTGCTTCCATCGTCACCCTGTGGTGGCTGGGAAGCACTTACTGCTCAAGCATGAGAAGGTTCGGGAAAGGTCCTTTATGCGGATATAAATATGGTAGCTATAAGATCAAACATAAGTTACTGATCCTGTCTGTGGATCCATTTTGTAGTTAGTAAATTTCTCTAATTTGGCTTAGATCATCTCCAGAATCCCCTCCTTTCCTCAAGAATCGTAAGACATGAGAAAAATGCTTGGAAGGAATAGATGCTGTTTAAAATTATATAGGTTGCATTCTCTACTCTTCAGTATTGGGGAGAACATTTGCTTTTACAAGCTCCCCTGCATTATTGTCCTGAGTTAAACCCCCACTCAGAAGTGGAAATGCAATCAAAGGCTTACTAGAGTAGTTGGCTGAGTCTAGTGTGGTTTCTAGTGTCCATGAAGAATGAAGTGTCATAAAGGTCATATTTCCCCAAAATTAGCTCAGGTATCCTGGGGGTACTCAAGAAGGTTAAGGTGCTCTACTGATTATTGCATTAGGTAGCATTGAATCAACTGGCGAGAAAGTTTTCAAGTTTCTCGTATTCTTTGTGTATCAATGAGAATGTTTCATCTTTATATTACTGTGACTTAAATAGCTTCACTTGTTACTTTTCCTTTCTATTACAGGGAAATGAAACCAGAGACTCAGAGTCTAAATAGACACAAAATGGAGAAGTTAATAATGTTATCTTTATTTTTATTGTATTTATTTTTATTACTGCCTCCTATTATAAGCATCTAATACTGATTTTTCTTTTATAGCAGTGATAGGTTTTATTTTAAAAAATAGATTTATATGTTATAAAAAATGAGTCTATTTAATAAAGTTTACTACAAATTATTATATGATTTATAGTTAAATTGGACAGAATTTAACTGGACAGAAACCATGAACATAATGGTATAAGGAGTTTGGGAAGAAATGGAGTGCTTCAGTAAGAGTCCCAGAAGAAAACTGATAACTTGGTCAATGGGTTTTGCCAAAGAGAGTTTGGTGAAGGGACAGCGTACAAGCCATGCATAGAGTTAAGGGAACCAAACCAACAAGGGATGTGAAGCACCAGGGGACTGGAAAGAGTGGGAAGCTGTTAGTCCTTCTGATGTGAAGAGTCACGGGAGGTGAACAGGGATGTGGGAGCATGGGAGAAACAGGCAGAGTGTTAACTGTACAACACAGCCATTGCTCGCAACTGGAGACCGTCAAAGAGAAGGCCATTGAGGAATATGGACTTATCTTCTCTCTTCCTGCCCTCCGATCCTCTGATCTTCTCAGTGCCTCCCATTGATTGAACCCAACCAGGAGTCTGAGAACAAAGCAGCCCCAGTGATGGGGTCCACAGAATCCTGCCTCCATGGGGCGCAAAGTACCAAGTAGAATATAGAGGGAAGAGAGTCAATTGAGGCGGACAGGAGGGGGCAAGTAGAGAATGACCAGCTCATAGGAAGTGTCAGGGTTCTCTGCCAGAGCTAATACCTTATGATTCCAGTTATGCCTGTCTGATACCTGCATGGCATCAGTTCAGTACTTACATATATGCAGGGATACTCTCTAAAGTGTTTAACGACTGGTACAACCTGGGCTCCGAGGAAGGGGCTCACTAGACCGGGGCCTGGACAGGCAAGGTTGGGCTGAGCGGCACTTAGTTAGCTCAGGCTTCACAGTATTTGAGAATGTTAAAAGACAGTAGAGCCTACTTGTCTATGCAGGCTGAGAACCATCCCTCTTTGTGTCTGTCCGAGAAGTGAGCGCAGAACTCTCCCACAGATCTTATAAGATAATTGGTTGAGGTGTCTATGTTGTTCCATGTGACCTGCAAAAAGGAGCACAGATTAAAACTCTTATCTTACTCCTGAGCCTTTGTATCTTTCTTATGGCACTTGGACCTTGTCTTGCACTCTCATTATTTGTGAATTTACTTTCTTAAATGGGTTTTATACTACTTCCAAAAAGGTATTATATTTTTCCATATATATCCTTCTATACCTATTACAGTTCCTTAAACAGGGTAGACACTCAGTATCTATTATTTTATGGAAACAATTTCATTGCTATTCATGGTGATCATCCTGAAAAGAAGAGAGAACTCAACTTTCAAAGATCCTTCAATTCCAGACATAGGAGTATGTTTATTCTTTGTTACCTGCGAGAGCCAATGATCCTCTGTTATGGAAATTATGACAGTGGAGCTGTCACTGGGCTTCTGCATTCTCTCTACTTTTATGCCACTTTTAAAAATGATTCATTTTGTGAAACTATATATAGAAATGAATATATAATTTATGGAGTTTAAAGTTCAAAATTCATCCACATCACACTAATGGCAATTGTAATAATAATAGTTTCCTGAAAACTTTGTAATTTCTAGGTTAAGATTTTAAGAATTCAATGTATTTTTTTTGTATAATCATATAAAGAGTTAAGTACTATTATATATTTGGGCAACTATGTGGAAATTAGTGAACTGAATACTTCAGAGAAAGTCTAGATGGGCAAGCAATTTAATTTAAAAAAATTGGGCATTATTAGATTCAAGGTTTAGTTGCCATGTTTTTGGTATGCATTCTTTTTATTTCTGACATCACATTTTTTTGTAATTTGTGTTCTGATCTCTATTATCATCGATAGTAGGTATGTTATGGAATATGTTTGTGTGTGCCGTGTTGCACAGGTACCATGGATTACTTTCCTATAAAGCAGTTACTTTATCACTTAAAGCGAAGGTACTTATAAATTAAACTTTTAATTTTTAAAATGCAATTGCACTGTTAATATATCTTCTTTGCCATGACTATACTTTTGCTCAAAATGTATTACGTTTTCTTTTCTTATGTGGAAATGAAGGCATGAAACTGTGTGAACTAGCTACATTTAGCAAGAACAAGTATAGCTTTGGGGCCTGGGTGGCTCAGTGGGTTAAGCATCCAACTCCTGATTTCAGCTCAGATCATGAGATCTAGCCCTGCATTGAGCCTGCTGTGGGGTCTGTGCTGGGCGGGTAGCCTGCTTAAGATTCTCTCTCCCTGTCCATCTGCTCTCCGCCTCCCTTATGTTCTCTCTCTTCCTCTCTCAAAAAAAAAAAAGAAAAGAAAAGAAAAGAAAAGAAAAAATAGAAAGAAACAAGTATAGCTTTATAGCTTCTTGCATTGTGAAGACTTGAGTCACTGGCTCATCTTACATACCACATATGCTAATCATTTAACGATGGCCTTTTTATATCCATTTTAAAAATACAACCAAGTTTTAACAAGTTTAAAGCTGGGGGGAAGCTTCAGAATGATCTGAATTCAACCCAACACATAAACATGTCTTACCCTAAGCCTTTAATTGTTTCTGTTTTGCTACATCTTGCCTTTATAAAAATTATTATTTGGAAATATGAGAGCTAAGTTTTTCTGTCTTGTACTGTATAGAGAACAGTATAGTCATTACATACTGATTTTTAATTTTCTTCTTTATATGTGATATTAATAAAAATAAAACTTTTACAGAAGTGTTCTTATTCATAACAGTTAATTTTATTTATTCATTTATTGATGACTAATGCTGATTTTCTTTATTGTAAAGCCATAGTAGATATGAAAATGATAAATCATGGGCATTTTATCTGTATAATGACAACTATATATAGCGAACATATACTTAGACAAATACTAAGGACATCCCTCTACCAGGATCTAAATGTCAAATAGAGAGTTTTAATTACTTTCCCCTCTCTCTGTGTGTTGCTGTTTTCCAGGTGATGATGAAGGAGTCCAGGAAACGGCAGAATCAGATGGGGACACACAGTCAGAAAAGCCAGGCCATCCTGGAGTTGAGACAGATGATTGGGATGGTCCAGGTAGGACAGAAAATTTAAAATTCAACCATCTGTTGCTACTATCAGGAATTCACTTTTTTTCCTTTAAATTTTAATTAGGTGGTAAAACTCTTACAATCTCAGCTCATGTGTGTGTGTGTGTTGGTGTGTATGTATACTGGAATTATGATGGAAGTTTAAATAAATACCATTATTTAAAGAATATTTTTATCTTTTTGTTAAACTATAAAAACCAGTGTTACTTCTGCTTGAAATCTCCATCTTTATTATATAGTCGTCTAAGAATTAGTTCATTCTACTTGCTTTTTTTTTTGAACAGAAATCCTTATGCTATATCTACATTCAAGTTGGGAATGATTTTTAAACTTTTAAACAGGTACAATACTATAAAGAAATACTTTGAATTTAGTCATGTTGTAGATTATAGATTAAATCTCAATTTGTATTTAGAAGTTTAGACAATATCAACAGATACACCTATCTGATTTAGGTTTTGGCAGCATTTTCATTTTTATGAATGAAAATTTTAAATTTTGAGAATCTTGACATTGAACTATTTCAAGAAACACAAAAATTGATCAAAATACTCCTAAACATCAATATAATTTAATGGAAATATGTACAGCTCATAAGAACTCAATCAAAAACACCCTTAATATTTGATGCCAAGTAATTTACAATTGGATGGTATATTTATAAATGGAGACTATTATGTCATAGGGCTTAAAGATATAAGCAAGGTTTTGAAATAGTTTTAGCCATAATTTCTAAAGCAGTAACATTTTTCATTAAGAAAGATCCCTATATTTCAATCACATTTTCACCCTTGCATGACTTTGCAAATTGCTCTCTGCTGTGCGTGAAGAAGAGAGGAACTCCAGTGGTAATTTTCTGAAACCAGCTGCTGGAAAATATAATACAAACAAAAATGAAGATGCAGTATAGCTGATTATTATGATGTCATTTCTAATGTTATTCATGATACACACAAATGTTTGTGTTCTGTATACTATAGCATAATGGTTCTACAAGATTTGGGATCAAAATGTTTTATATTTAAAGTACCATAATATGACCTTTTAAGAGTTTGAAAGAAAATGCAGACTTCTGGCATTTTCACCTTATTGCGTAATGCTTCTGTCTTCTCAATGTAGGGAAGAACTCCTTTGATTAAAAAAAAAAAATCTTTGGAAAACTTTTTTCTTGTAGATTACATTTAATTTAAAAAGGGTGGATGGACTTTATACTGTATTGTTCTTTATTCATGGGACAAAGTATGTATATGCTACTTATAAGAGTTTTTGCATTTAAAATTAGATTAGATGGCTTTTTGGATTTGCCTACTTGCAAAGTGTGAGTTCTGGCCTGCTCTCTCAATAGAGTCAACTTGGAGGGGAAGTTTTCTTCTTTCCTCAGGCCTGGGGGCCCACAATATTCTCTGGGACTTGGGAGTAAGTAAGCAAATTCAGAAGGTGGTAAATTATTAAACACATAGTGCACAATCAATGCCACCTTTTTCAGAAAGCTTTTCCAGAAATAAACTGGCACTATTAGCTTACAGAAAGAGAGACAGACAGAGGAGCAAGGTAGAGAATGATGTGTCATTCACGATGAAATTTTTCACTGTTGAGTTAAATTTATTTTATGTATCTGATTTAATGAAATTTATATTTAGTTGTTATTCTGAAGATGTTTATGGCTCTTTTCTGTGGCATGTGAGAATATGTAAAAACTTTAAAGGAAAAACTTATGTCTAAGCATGTGGGCCTATAAGAAAGTTCTTTTTTTGTATGTTGTAAAATTGATCACAGGTTTTTCCCTACAGATATTTTACAGTAAAAGGGGTTTTTGTGATTTTTGAAACCCCCTGAACTAATGGGGTTGATTTATGACAAAAAAATATCTGTTGGATGTTTATTTATTTATTTATAAAATATATTGGTTTTTTTTTTAAGATTTTATTTATTTATCTGACAGAGAGAGAGAGAGATCACAAGTAGTCAGAGAGGCAGGCAGAGAGAGTGGGGGGGGGGGGAAGCAGACTCCCCGCTGAGCAGAGAGCCCGATGTGGGGCTTGATCCCAGGACCCTGAGATCATGACCTGAGCTGAAGGCAGAGGCTTTAACCCACTGAGCCACCCAGGCGCCCCTGGATGTTTATTTTTTAAAGTAGAAATTTCATTAGTTTCCCTCAGTCAGGACAAAGTTTAGGGGATGTTTTTTCACTTTTGCTATTGCATAGTGATTATATAAATATTTTACCCCAATTTTTATTATTTGCAAAACATTATTGGTACTTTCCAACTGTATCAAGGAGAGAAAATTGTCCAAATTTTAGTGATAGTTTCCCAATATGTTAGAAATTGAGCACTCTATTCTAAGGGTTTAGCTTCAGATTCTGGATTTGCCACTCTGCTGAGTGATTTTTGGCAAATTGTTTACTCTCCCTGTTCCTATATCCTCATTTGTAAAATGTAGAAAATCACATTCACACTTCTTAGGGATTTTGTGGAAATTAAATGAGATCATACATATAAAATTCTACTCATCATTATAATGGGTTTGGAATTGTTGAGCCTTGAAGGAGACCCATTTAAAATTCTCAGCATTTTTTTTAGTTCAGTAATGTATCTGATACAATTTTTTAAAATACGAAGCATGTAGTTTTGAATTTAACCGCAAACGATTGGTTAAGGCATGAGGTTATTAGCCAGGCGTGATTTCAAGTTTCTCCTAATTTTAAAGTCTTCCCACCCAGTCCTGATAGTCACTCTAAGATAGATTGCTTTCTCTAAATAAAAATAGAACAGAATCAAAAGACCAGGAAATTATCTAAAGAATTTGAGGCATAGAGCTGACATCATTTAAGACGGATCAGGATTTATCTTATTTTTAAAGAGTTTGAAAGAGTTTGATTGGAGATGACTCCACAGCCTTTCTTGATGGCTCAATTCAGTAATGAATCAACTCTTGTTTGAAGTGTTCCATTTTTATCAAATGCAAATCCCCCAGTGCCATTTTTTCCCCTTATTTGTCATCCAACTAAAAGGTACATTTAGTAATTGCTCCCACCTTTGTTAAATCTGATGATTAGGCAGAACCTAAATAATCTTTAGAAAAATTATCTTACATTTGCAAACATTTCTATGGTGAAATTTTTTAATGTTTAAATATTTGTGACTCTTACTTAAATATTCTTAAGTTCTTCTGAATCTTTTGCTGTTTGAAGGGAAAGCTAGACCCACACTAAGCTGAGTTCAGGCCATTTTAAAAGTCATTATCTCATTGTTTCAATATTTCACACAACTGTTTCAAGTTTCACTTTTCTTTCTTGTTCTTAAAAAAATCACCGTGCTATTATCTTCCTTGGAATCTAAGTGATAACGTTACTTGGTATCTACTATCTCTTCCTCTGCATTTGCCTGTATTTCATTTCTGTATTTTTTTAAAGTAAATACCCCTTCTTTTCTTTTAGCCCCTCAAAAGCACTTCAGCTTACAAATAGTCCTATAAATTTAATTATTCAATAAATAATTGTGCACTAATAATTGCGGAAAGTGTAGGGAGAAGTCCAAAGGAATAATATAATGCTGTCTACACTCATTTTGATGCCATTTCTCTTCTTTAACTTTTTTTTTTTTCTCTTCTTTAACCTTTTAAAATGATTCATGGATTGTCACTGATGCAATCAATAATTAAGCATGAGAACCTAATGCTCTAAACTACAGAAGAAACTAAACTTTTTTTTTTTTTTAAGACTTTATTTATTTGACAGGGAGAGAGAGATCACAAATAGGCAGAGAGGCAGGCAGAGAGAAAGGGGGAAGCAGGCTCCCCACTGAGGAGAGAGCCCGATGTGGGCCTTGATCCCAGGACCCCGAGATCACAACCCGAGCCAAAGACAGAGGCCTCAACCCATTGAGCCACCCAGGCGCCCTGAAACTGAACAACTTTTTAGAGTCAGATCTGTGTTTGGGTTTGCAGGCTGACATTTACCAGTCTTGTGTTCTCAAGCATATTAAACATCCAGGGCCTCAGTTTGCTTATCTTTAAAATGGGAAGAATAGTAACTACTTTGAAACTTTGTTATGTGGATAAAATTTGAAAGATGGTGTATAGAAAGTATCTGGGCAGATAGCTTGGGAGAGCTTGGGATTTGCTAGATGTTCAGAGCGTTCCCTTACCTTAGAACCTCTCATGCAGTTAGAACGCTGACCTCATTTTGAAAGTAGTGTTTACATCTCTGGCTCTCTCGCTTAAGAAATCTTTAGAACCACAATCCATGGCTGAAGGCTTGAGTGCTGACTTCCATATTTAGGAGTAGAGGGAGATGTAGGGGAGAGAATTCAGATAAATCACTATAAATCCATTCTTCACCTTTATGAAATGAGCACCTTAAAAGTCACATCTTACATCAACTCTAAGAATACCAGCTCTCTAGCTTACATTATTAAAAACATGGTTACTTCTTTTTGCACTTGGAAATAGTGACTAATCTGATTTCTTTGGTTTCATATGGAACATACTTAAGTTTACCATTAGATTGACAGCCACAATAACTGAAATTTCTAAGAGCTTTAGCAAATGAATGTATCAGATTATTCAAATTGTGCAAATAAGTACAAATATCCCCAGGTAATACGTATTAATACAAATACGCACGGATATAAAATTTTGAGCGAGTAGTCACTTAGATTCTTTTTCACGGACTTATCAAGATAAGTGTGCTCTTTCTTTTATTTTGGTATATACATGTTAAGCACGGAGGTGTTTCAATAATAATATGGTAGAAAAATCACACCTTGTATTGCTGATTTGAGGAATTCCTAAAATAAAATTCGGAATTGTTTTTGTATTATGCATTCCAGAACACACGACTTGCTCCTAAATTGTTAAATTGAAATCTGAGTTTCTGTCAGAGGGAAATTAATTTGGGGTGATATAATGGGTGGACAAGACCAATAATATTTCTTCCATTTATATCTTGGCCCTGCCACTTGTGAATTGTGTGACTTAGAGTAAGTTAATGACTCTCTGAGGCCTCAGTTTCTTCATTTGTAAAATGGGGCAAATAATAATCACTACCTCATTCATGAGATTTTCTGGGTAAAACTTGAAGTTTGGAGCTTCATAGTGCTCAATAAATAGCTCTTACTATTAATTTTAGTATCATTTCAGCAGCTGTGCCCTAGGAGCCATGACAATGGCTAACAGATGTTAAGCCCTCCTCTAACATCTGTGTAGTGAATTAACTTTGCAAAATAATTTTGCTATGTAACATCACCATGTCATTATAATAGCAGTACTCTATTCAGCAGGACTTAAAATGTGGTTCAGTTAAAGAAATTTTAATGTCAGTAAATTTTTCAGTAAATGTCTAGCATAAAATCAGATGTGTGTACTTGTTGAATCTGCACTAAAAATCTATCAGTAAGTTGCCTCATTCAGCTGCCGTTCAACATGAAGGATGCAGGCAGATGATGGGGTTGGGTTGGTTCTGCTTTGTGCCTCAAACTGAGAAGATGGGAGTGTTTTGCATAAAGTGGAATGGTAGCTGGAAAACCGCTGGAAGATAAAAGCACACACTAATGATACAGGGTCCCCCCCCCTTTACTAGTCCAAAGAAGGGCTTGGAGATTACAGTTCTGATTTCGTTCCCTTTTTGATTGGGAAAATGTGGTAGATATAAGATCTGGGAAATGCCATTTGAAGTAAATTAACAGAAACCTATGAAACATAGTTAACCATAGATATAGTCTGACAGTAAGAAGAATATTGTGAGAAGCGGAGGAAATCGTAGAATGACTGTGTATTACTCTGACAGTGAATTGGTATTATCTCTGCTATCAGATAATGCAGTTATCATTAATTTTCACATTTGCATTTCAATCTTTGGAAGGAAATGACTCTTGCCGGATGAAGATAAGAGCTCTGTACCACTATAATGAACCATCATTTTATCCCAATGCTTTGTGTCCATATGAAAATGAGGCAGGGAGGGGTGTGTGTGTGTGTGTGTGTGTGCACACGCATGCATGTGTGGGTGCATGTGTGTGTGTGTGTGTGTTTGGGGGTGTCAGAAAAACAGTATAGCAAAGTGTCAAAAATTGCTGCAGACTTTTGAGCCCCTTATGAAACAAGAGGGGGTCAAAATAAATCTTCTGTAATGTAGTTAAGTGGATATCGGATTAAAAGATGAAAGCCGTACTCTTTGTAGAACAGAATGCCATATAAACTCAGTAAAAAAGTTCCTTTTATCTTATTTCTTTACTCCAGTTTTCACTCTCATGTAGAATTAGGGCACACATAAACCCAACCAAAAAAAAAAAAAAAAAGTAGGTTGGAGGCAAAGTACTTACAATTATTGTTAGGAAAGATACATCTTTGAGTTATAAAGTCCTGCATAAAATATATCCTTAATCCAATCGCCTTCAATCCAGCGGTTTTACATTCTCACTCTGCTACTGAAACAGACTAGAAATTGTACATGAAGCATTTGAATGTTGTTGATGTTAGTAGAACAGCAGCCAGTGGGCCTTACACAAATAAAAGGTCTGTGCCCTACATCAAAAGTTTTATTATTAAACATGCTTTTGTATAATATAAGTTAAAACATAAATCTAGTATTGCTGTTTCACAGTTTGCCTACTTTGATTAGCTACTCACCCTCAGTTGTGTTAATAATGGGACTTTTATTCTGTTCTTTCCTGCTGAGCCATAATTCAGCTTAGAATTCTCCTCCACAAAGCACTCCAGGAAGATACTACCAGTCAGTAGGGATTGCCACGTAAGAGAAACTTTTGCTATGCCTTTTATAACCTCCTTCATTGAAACATATGCATTAAATATTTATTTTGGCACAAGGATTTTTAGCATCAGTTGTTTTTCTTGACTCAGAATTTTGCCCTGTAAAAAATACCTAAAAATACGATGGGCTCTCATCTCTGAAAAGTTGAAAGAAAGACAACTAAACCTTGTCATTATTTGTTTTTATTTTGTCTGGGTTGGAAAAAGACTGACTTGGGCTCAGAAGAAGTAAAGACCGATACAGGAACATGCGTTAGAAGTAGTTTAAAAATATGGAAAATAAAAGCAAGTGCATACAGACACATACACTTGCAATAACTGGGCCACAAACTTAGAACTAGATTGCTAGAAGACTATTTGTAAGGGTAGTTTTGATTGATTACACACGATGAAAGAAATTGGTTAGTTAGGCAAACATTTATTAATTCAACTGCATATTGAGTATTAAATATATGCAGTTCTTGGTGCCAGACTTGAGCACATGCAGGAGTAAAAAAGCCAGGTGGTCTCTGCCTGAGAGAGTTTATGCTGTCTCAGAAACTGCAAATTGTAATAATAATGATTTTTCGAGTGCGTACCTCATATATGTTAGCCGTTCTGCAGAAGAAATAGGAATGATACCCTAAACCGCATCATGAGGGGTGCGAGTCAGTAATGACTTATCTGAGGAAAAAATATTTTAAATTTAAATTGATTTGTTTTTATTTTAAGTTTTTATGTTTTAATGTGCAAAGTTTAAAATATACATAAAATAAGAGGGACATGTATGATGAATCTTCACAAATCTATCGCTTCATTTCATCAGTGTCCTTTTATCTATCTATCTATCTATCTATCTATCTATCTATCTATCTTTTAAAACAAAGCACAGAAATCATTCCATTTCACCCTGCTTTGGTATGTCTCTCTAATAAATAGGGACTTTTGTTTAAAATGTAACCACAAAAAATAGCATTATAACACATAAAAAATCACTCTTAATATTATCTGAAACTCAATTTGTCTTCAGATTTTTCCAGTTATCTCAAAAAGTGTCTTTATATTTGGTTTGTTCAAATAGGGATTTGAAGAAGGTCCACGTATTGGTTGATATGATTCTTAAGTCTTTTGAATCTTTCTTCAACTCCTCTCTCCCACTTATTTGTTAGAGAAACCAGTGTATTTATCCTGGGGTATTGTTCACATTCTAAATTAGGTGGATTACATGCTAGCACTGTTGCATAATATGCTCCTGTATCTCCCATATTTCTTTTTTTTTTTAAGAGTCATTATGTATTTGAGAGAGAGTGAGTACAGGAGGAAAGGGGCAGAAGGAGAGGGAGAGTCAGTCCCAAGCCAACTCCATGCTGAGTGCAGAGCCTGATGCAAGGATCAATCTTAGGACCCTGAGATCATGACCTGAGCTGAAACCAGGAGTCAGACGCTCAACCAGCTGCGCCATCCGGGCACCCTTATCCCCCATATTTCTTATAAATTGATAGCTAAATCTAGATCCTTGCCATTCAGATTCAATACATTCAGATTCAATAGGCAATAATATTACCTATACCTTGCTGGGTACTTTCTTTTGGTTCCTATCAGTAGCTACTACATAAAGATGGGATGTCCCACTTGTAGTAATACTACAATGTGCCAAGAGGTTTATGTATGTTCAGCCTGATCCATCCATTATGAAGTTTTCCATTCAACTCTTCACCTAATGATTATTGCTAAGATCCGTGTATCATTAGGGCTTGTACAATTGTGATTTTTGCATTTCATCATCTCTTTTGTATTATTAGCTGATATTACTATCTTCTGAAAAATTTTCCATCATCCGTTATTTAATTACCCCTAAATAACAAAGGAAAGGGAGGATATGTGCTTAATTCTTTTTCATTATTTACATATTTTAGACTAATAAAGAGTAGAAGGAGTGCTATAAGATGAGGCTATTGAAATAAGCAGGGCTCAGTGAGTCAGGGCCTTGTAGTCCACAATACCATTGTTGGATTTAACTTCAAGATCCATGTGAAGATATGTTATACATATAAGCCAAATGCTCATATTTGCATTAAAAATAAACTGCTCTGACTGCTCTATGGAGAATGGATAGAAGAAGGTCAATAAAAAGCAAGAGTCTTATCAAGAGATGAAAGTGGCTTGTAGAGAGTGAGGGATATATTTGAGGGTGTGATTGTAAGTGGCTTGCTCAACTATGAGTATTTGTTGCCTTACACTGAGGTAAGGAAGCCTGAAGGAAAGCATGGTTGGGGGAATGATAAGTTGGATTTTTAATATGTCTAGTTTGCAGTTTTCGCGAGACATCCAAATGGAGTGTTGAGTAGACTGTTGGATATAAAGGCCAGAAGCTTGGAGAGAGGTCTGGTCTAGAGATAGAAACTGGAGAGTCAGCAACGTATGCATGGCAGTGGAATTCACTGGAATAGATGAAATTGCCTGGGGTGGGAATATATATAAGAAGGCTTGGACATGAAGCTTGAAAAACTCCTATATCTCGCTGGAGGATAGGAAAAGAAGTGTCATCAAAGGAGACTGATAAGGAGTAGCCAGCCAAGATGGAGAAAACCAGGAGAATATAATCATTTTTAAGAAGGACCAAGTCACGCCTGGGCTAACTGCTGTTGAAGTCAAATGGAGATTGAAAGACTCTCCTTGAATTTAGCTCCGTGCAGATTATTAGTTTTTTTAACTTAAACTATTTCAGTGAAGCTCTGGTAGCAGAAACCAGACTGTGGTAGGTTGTAGTGGGAGGGAAAGGCGAGCAAATGGAGTCAGCTTTTATAAACAACTATTCTTGAGAGTTCTTGGTAAATAAAGATATAATATTTGGGTTACTATGACACTCTATTTATTGGTAAAGTTATTATCATTTACCTCTTTTTTCTACCTAAGAATTTTTCAAACTTTAGAGTTTAGGAATATGCCTTCAGATAAATTTATATTCCCATATTAACTATTCTGAATCCACTATCCATTAACTTACAGATTATTTTAAAGTTATTTTTTTTTTGCTTGCCATACCTACCATATCTTCAGACTTTACAGTATGCATTTTTGTCATTTCTTTTAAATTTTATCACTTCAACTTTTATCCCCTAATAACTTTGATTTACCAAATAGTTTGGTTTTTTTTTTCTTTGAGGTTTATCACTTTTAATGTAATTTATATGTTAAATTTGATAATATATGATATGTGCAATAAATTTGATACGGGTTGGTTAGAGTTATGCTTTCCATTCTTTCCAGTATCCACACTGATAACAGCCAATATTTCGTTACTTTTACTTTTGTTGTTGTTTTAATCAGGAGCACATTTGGAGCTTGGAAATTATTTCATGTGTCCCTAATGAACTCCTACACTTGCTTCTAAGATTGACACTTGGAGCTTGCAACGTATCACTCATAAATATAACTTGCATAAGCTTGCCAGATCTTGTACTTCTTCCCCTGCACCTTTGTAGACCCAGGACCCATTGAATTAATTAATTCAATTAGTTCAGGCATTTATTGGAGAATAACTGTGTGCCAGACTCTAAAGATAAAAAGATCACTTGGGTTCAGACTACCTTCTGAAAGCTCATAATACACAGCAGAAGACGATAAATGATGAGATAATTAAAACACATTGGTATGGATTCCATTGCAGAGGCATGTACTGTGTGCAGGGGTAGCAAAGAGAAGAAAGTCATCTGCTGCGGAGTGGGAGGGGGGTGGGGAGGTGGCCTGCGGATCAGCTGTCACAGAGGGAGAAGGGAAGGGTTGCTGGTGCTGGTGGTGCTGATGAGTAAAACAGATAATAATAATAATCCCTTCAGGTGATCTTAGGGACAGAGTGATAAACTCACATGGGAGACACTCCAAATTGTTATTCATACATAGAAAGTGCTTAATTTTTTGCAAAATATACTTCCGTACCATGGGCCGTAAGCTTGCTGCCATTTTGCCTGACTAGAAGAGGCCACTTTCCAGTTAGATCTGCCCTACTTTGCCGTTGTTACCTTCGAAGGCATGATCTTTCCTATCAGTCTAAGGAATGGAGGGGCTCTCTCTGAAAGACAATAGAAGCTATAGTATCTTCAAGTCACAGATGGGAATCCAAACTTAGACAAGAAGCTACCTTTTGAAGATCTGTTACATCTATGACTTTTAAAAAAGTGACAGTGAAAGAGTTTGGGAAAAGGTCAGTGAGGAAACCATAAAGAAACCTTATTGCAACTGAGGCCATTGCCTGGGAATATAATAGCAAAGCAAAGCCTCTAGTGGCCCAGCTGATCTTGCCCGTTGTTTGGAAATGGGGTTGACTCTTGGCGGTTCTGGGAGAGTTTTGGAGGGAGGAAGAAAGGAAGGCTCAAGAGGGAGAGCTTCTTGGGCTTCCTGCAAACAGCAGAGTCTTTCTTGGCAGAATTTCTGTGGCCCTTAATTTAGGGATACATAAAAGAAAATTGCAAAGTGCTACATGTTTAAAAAAATACTTTCTTATTGAATACGTTGTCCCATGCAGGAAAGTAATGAAAATAACATATTTGGTGCTAAACATAAGTTTTTATTTGGGTAAATATACAGAGAATCAAAGATCTTTTTTTTTTTTCTTTTTGAGTTTTTATGGCAAAATCGTCCTGAAGGAACTAGAAGCATAACAAGCATTTCAACTGACACCCTGTGTAAAAACAGTGACAGGCCTTCCTGATTGAATGGAATTTTAACAAATCATTTGGATTTCTCCTCCCATTACCTTTTTCATGTTAAATAAAATGCAATTAATTAGCATGAATATTTAAATAATTGAATATAATAAAAGGTAGGTATTTTATTATTTATTAAATACATATTATGTATATGAATATAAATAATAGTATAAAATAATCAAAATTATTACATTTTTGAATGCTGTATTAATAACGCAAATAGGAACAGAACAAATGCATTAGCACATTCTAAGAGGGCTGGAAACATGGCATGTCTTGCAAAATTAAGTAGAATATAAGCCAGACTAGTAATATCAAAGTGACTGAATATCTGAGATTGACAGCACTTATTTTCAGCATTTTTAACAAAAAATGCACTATTCAATTTTATGGTATTTCAATTATATTTTCTATATAAAGGCAACGCAAGAAAGCCAAAAGAAAAGAGGAAAGAAGAAAACATTTCCCATCATCAGAGTATTTGCTCTTTCAGTTTCCTCTACCCGTTTTTTCTTTTAAATTAGATGTTTTCCAAGAAGATTACCGTCTTTTTCAGTCAAGGGCATTTTTCATTACCCTAAAAATTGAATAAAAGGGGGATGTTGGATACATAAACAATAATTATTTTAATGTGACTAATACGGTAGTAGTTAGATAAGGGGATAGATGAAGTAAAATTTTAAAAAAAGTTATGCCTGCCATTTTTAATTCTGTAGCTGGACAGAGTAAGTTTTCTTAAAATTGTTTTCTCATTGTCAAAGAAGTCACTTGAGTGGGCCTTCTTAATTATGTAAATATCAGGCAAATAAGAGCCAGTCTTTCACACTGGGTGTGGGAACCCTTTGTCACTTTGCCAAAAACACATCCCTGTCTTAGAACTCTAACAGTTCTGGAGGGAGGTGTGTGGGAGAGGATGGAGGACGGATTTGCATATGTATTGCTTTCTGTGTGGCAATCAACCAGCCTCCCTTGCTTCCGCCTGGTTTGGGGGGTATATTAGTCTGCTCTGGCTGCCATGACAGATTGCCTGGCTTAAACAATAGCGATTTAGTTTTTTCACAGTTCTGGAGGCCGGAAGTCCAAGATCAAAGTGCCCACAGTGTTGGTTTCTGGTGAGACTTCTCTTCTTGTCTTGTGGATTAGATGGCCATCTCCTCACTATGTCCTCAGGGGCTTTTCCTCTGTGCTTGCATCTTCCCACTGTCTCTTTGTACATGGACATCAGTCTTACTAGATTAGGGCTCCAGCCTGATGGCCTTATTTCACCTTATTACCTCTGTAAAGGCCCTCTCTCTAAATACAGTCATGTTGAGAGTTAGCGCTTCAACCTATAATCTTGGGAGGGAAATATTCAGTCCATAACAGGTTGGATTGGGTGGCCTTATCCAAAGCTGGCTGGCAGGGAAAGGACACCAAGGACAGGTTTCTGGAAAATAAGCAAAGCCAGGACTCAACAGTTAGGGCCTTAGGTTTTAAGAGAAGACTGTTTTTTTTTTTTTTTCACCCTTTGTTCCTAAATCTGGAACCCCTTGTGGGACCAGCTAATGTGTCCTAGGGTCCTGCTCTGGGGAAGAATGGCTCATCTGAAATGTGGGTGTGAATTAAGTGAACCGAACCCTGAACCCCCTCTAAGGGGGACACCATGGCAGGTGGTACAGAGCTGAGCCCGCTTGGCTGTGACCTTGATCAAGAGCAAAGCAGGGGCTCCAGAGGCCTAACTAATCAGCTTGGAATTTTGAAGTGGGTCTGGCTCTTGGGGGTTCCTGGAAAATCAGGGAGGAGGTATAAAGAAAAAAGGTCTCAAGAGGGAGAGGCTTAACTTCCTGCTAATAGCAGTTTTACCACAAGTTGATGATGAGGGTAATACAAGTTCCCATAGAAGAGGAAGGGAGGCACCTGTCTCTGCTTCGGGAGGCTAGTTAAGGCCTCTTTACTTTGTGAGCATAGAGACATCTAACAGATGGAAAAAAAGAGAGGAAAAGACATTCTCACCGTTCCAGGCAGAGTATAAGCTCCTAGGTTTAATACAGAGGGTGAATTGTGGTTTGGGGTGAGACAGGGACTGACATTAGACAGCTATAGGCAGCAGCCTGTGGCAGTAGTTCTGATCAGAGCATAGTAGAGACTTGGGTAAAAGTCCCTGACATTGTTCGTAAGTATTCGTGTTCACTTCGAAAATGGGTTGGAAATGGTGACAGAGGAAGGAGGGTTTCCTCACCCAAACCCCAAGCACAGGAAAGCAGTGATCTGGAAGTGTTGTTGGGGAAGAAGCCAGAAGCAGCTTGACTCCAGATCTCTGCTCTGATCCTTTGCCACACACACACACACACACACACACACACATGCACGCACACACGCACGCACACACGAATGCAGACACGTGTATGCACACATGCATACAAACATACACAGTTCTTTTGAGCGATGTAAAAACAAAAGAGTTCTTGGGGTGGCTGGGACAAAATAAACCTTTATTTTCCTTCTGTAAGGTTAAATAAAATGCTTTATTCATTATGAAAAATGTTTTAACTATTTTGTTATTAAATTTAATAATTATCTTCACATTTTATATGACATTCGAAGATAAATATGAGATTTTAAGCATTCAGCCACATATAATGTACCTTTTTCCCCACAATTTTGATATATTAGTGTGAGTTATAGGAAAGAAATTGTTTGATTTTAAAGAGCAAGTAGATATTTTTGAAGAGCACAAATCATTCATTAGAAATCTTAATTACAATTATGTGACAAGATTAATTTTCTCTAAAATAGGCTTTTCTCTCTGGAAAATGGAAGTGAATTATTTTAAGAACTCACATAACTTAAGGCTAACATTTCATGCTAATAATTAATGATTAATATATAGTAGAATATTTTAGCACATTTTAAAATTAAAAAAGAGGTTAACTCAGCTTTCCAGATCTTACCTTTTTTTTTTTTTTTACTTTTGTAGGTAAACATAGTAAAATGAAAAAAAACAGTTATCAGATATTTTAATAAAGTCGAATGAAGTTGCCATTATATATAACTATTACAGAAATATATGAAATACTTCAACTATGCTTTAAAAGCACATGAAATTAATAATATTTCTGATTCCCTTTGGGCATTTAATATTATTAAATTTATATAATTCAAGACATTTGCTCTATTTGGCTCATTGACATTCATCTTAAGAAATTCTATAACATAAAATTAAAGTACTGATAAAGGTAAAATCAGAAAATAAGATGACCTAAAGCATTTATTTTTCAGAGTATTCTCTTAAAGTAATAAAAATAAAAACTACTGTCCAGAATTAATGTTGAAATCATAAAACTGTGTTCTGGGGAGTATTTGCCTCTTCTGTGAATCTTTTAGCTTTCTCCTTTGCGTTCATATCTCTAACACATGATATTTATTGAGAGTTTACTATGTGCCAGTTACTGTTATAGGAATGAAGAATATAAAAGCAAACATATTCTCATAACTTTCCCTCATGACAACTCTAGGAATATTATTTCTCTCCTGACTAATAAGGAAACTGAGGCACAGGACTATTAGGTATCTCATCCAAGGTCACAAAGCAAACAATCACAAAAGTGAAATTAAGCTACTTGACTTCAGAGAGTTGTGCCCATCACCACATCATTTTCTCTAGTTTTCACACAATGCCTCCTTCTTGATTATGGCACCTGTTGTTTGCTACCATATTTTGATATCCTTTCACCTAACTGTGGGGGCGGGAGGTGTCTTATCTTCTTCCTTTGCTAAAATACAAACAAGGAAAATATCATTTATTTTTCATTAAAACCTTCCATTAGGTTTTATTTATACATAATATTTTTTGTGCGAATTCTAAGGCTTCATTTCTAGTACAAAACTTTTTGGTTACTATGTATAATTTCATCATTTATCTGGCTTTGTCCTGGGGAACACGTAATAATCCTAACAGCCACCATTCACTAGGCATCCTGATTCCACTCACTGTGCTTCATTTTACAGTTGAGGAAACTGAGGCTCAAAAAATTTAGTAATGAGGGGCACCTAGGTGGCTCAGTCGTTAAGCCTCTGCCTTCGGCTCAGGTCATGATCCCAGGGTCCTGGGAGTAGAGCCCTGCGTAGGGCTCCCTACTCAGCGGGAAGCCTGCTTCTCCCTCTCTCACTCCCCCTGCTTGTATTTCCTCTCTTGCTATCTCTTGCTGTCAAATAAATAAAATGTTAAAAAAAACAAAAAACTTAGGTAACTTAGTAGCTGAGAAGTGACTCAGCCAGGATTCCCACTGAGAGTGGCAATCAATAATGCTGACAATACCTCTTTACAGGACACTCCTTTTCTCCCCGGGAAACTACAAGAGTGATTTTTTTTTTATTACCTTCTTTAATTCTCACCACATGCCTGAGAGGTTATTCTTATTTTATAGGTGAAGATGTTAAGACTTAGAGTGGTTAGGTAGTGAACCTAGTCTCCTGTTGCTAGTAAAGGCAAGCCTATAGGGTGGTAGGATAACGGAGACAGAATCTGAGATGAAAAGTGCTTTTGAATTCGGCTTTAAAGGCTTAATAGCTCAGCAAATGTGGACAGATCACCTGCCCCAAATCATCTTATTGCCCCTCAACTTTCTCATCTGTAAAATGGGAGTTCTGTGTACCTACTTCCCAGGGCTTGTGGAGCATTACGTGAATGGAGTGCTGAGAAGAGTGCACAGGGTAGTTACCGTATAATTGATATGAACATGACCTCATATCATCGTTGTCATCATATACTTTTTTTTAAAATTTATTTATTTGACAGAGTGAGATCACAAGTGGGCAGAGAGGCAGGCAGAGAGAGAGGGGGAAGCAGGCTCCCTGCTGAGCAGAGAGCCAAATGTGGGGCCCAACCCCAGGACCCTGAGACCATGACCTGAGCGGAAGGCAGAGGCTTTAACCCATTGAGCCACCCAGGTGCCCCACCATCATATACTTTGTAACCAGGTTTTCTTCTGTCTTAAATATCACTTCAACCTTGTTTCTTTTTCTCCATTAGATTTCCTAGTTTTGAACAGCCAGAGAAATACTAAGTTGTTTTGTATGGATTTTGTTTAGAAAACTGGGGTCTTTCATAGAATTCAACATCCTTCCTTGGACTATATCTTTCAGCCAAACTTGAAGTGCTAAACCATTTTAGGTTTTGAGAAAGTTACTTAGGCTTTTGTCCAGTCTCATTCCATGAAGGACTTGTGACAACTTATAAAAAAATATGAAATATAAAATGATAGAATGAATTATTAAAGTAGAAAAAAGAAAATATGGACTGGAAACCAATAGAGGCAGGAATAATATAATTACATGACCTTGTAATCAGAGAGTTTATAGTAACTGAATCAGAGAGTTTAGGATAGTTGCTGGAAAAGGACCCCAAATCCCCAGTTCTCTCCTGGGCTCTCTTCTCTGTACTATTCTCTAGGTTTTTGGAGGGCCTTATATTTCTTCAAAATTGCCTTCCTATCTCTTTCCTTTTCCCCTTTTCTTCTTGGGACTTAACCTTTGCAGACTTCCTCAGACATTCTTACTGAATTGTTTTCATGAGATCTCTATCCTCAATCGGTTTTTTATCTTTCCATTTTATGGCCCATCCAGAACGGCTCTCCGAAGAGAGCCATTCTCCTCACTCTCTGAAGAAGAAATCAGTGCCAAGTGTTACTAAATCCTTCCTCCCATGTTTTCAAAAAGCATTGGCTTTTTTCTATTGTGTATGCTTTTACAGAAATTCCTTTAAAAAAAATCAAATACATGCTTATCATTATTTTGATATAACCTCCACTGGGCAAATGAATTCCATAGAACTGGGAAAAAATAAAATTTGCCGTGAATGGTGGATGATACTGGTATTCAGTCTTGAGCTCTTAAAAACTAGACCGAATGCAGAAGACATTTTTGCCATTTTCAATTTGTGAGAAAATAATTTCATTAGCAGGGGGAAAAGAGAGAGAGAAAACCATCAGTGGGAATGTTGGAGAATGCAGGCTCCTGAGGAGAACAGCAGAGAAGACAAACTAAGTGTACAGATGCAGATTAGGCCTCAGAAGATGAGGGCGTAAAAGGGATTTAATGGTGGGGTGGATTATAGAAATCCATGTAACAATGTTAAATAATTATAGTTCCAGCTGAGATCAAAGTGGTGCTGATTGAACGCCCTCAAGCTGTTAACACGAAGTGTCTTGAAGGGGAAAAAAAAAACGGAAAAAAAAAAACCTGCCTCAGAGATTGGTCAACCCGGGCAAACAGTATCGGTGATCTATAGAAGTTTGAAATCTTCCAAAGACACCAGTTGTGGGGAAAGAAAGATGGAGGAGGGAGCCAGTAAGAGAATTTCTTCCTCTGGAGCTCAATATTCAAAGGGACTTTTGGTGCTATTTGTAATTTGGTTGAAAAAGCTCAAAAGTACGTGTCCAATTAACCCTTTCTTTTGGAGGATGGAGAAAAGACATTTACTCCACCATATCACAGATATCAGTGGGAAATTCTATAATTGAATTACTTACCATTCTTTATTTTTCTCTTTGAGGAGAATTTTACCTTTATCGCATATACCAGAGTGATATTGACTGTAGGTAAGGTTAACTGAAAAGAAATTTGTTTCTGGGAGATACATTTATCTGCAAAAGGAGCAAAAAATATCTTCACTATCAAGAGGAAAAAAAAAAAGTGAGGCTACATCCATACATGTGGATTTGTTTGATTTTGTAATGTCTCCAAGACATTATAAAATATAGAATAATAAAGCAGTGGGAATTAATTTAAAAATGAGAGAGACAATTAAATTAACCCCAGTCACAGTGTTTTGGGCAAATTTAATGTAGAATGATATGTCTACATCTATATCTATGTATTATATGATGAAAGAAAGAAGAAAGCATTGTTTCTATACCTTATAGATGCATCTTTAATTACTTTTCAAAAAATAAAATTATTTATTATTTTAAGTCACTAAAAATGTAAACCAACAAATATTAAAGCTGTTTATAGAAATTGTAATTCTGTATTTTATACTATCCATTTAAAATATATTTTTGACATCCATAGTTGAACTATGTAGTTGACATAACAAATTCAGTTATATCACTGAAAAGCCAACTAACTATTTACAAATCTTTTTTGTGACGCTGGATATTGTGGCTGGAATTTCACTTGGGGAGGATTAAACTAGATACTTCAGTAAGACACATGGCATTTCTACTGCAATGGCAGTTTTAAGATTTAAGATGTGTGGGATTGAGCTAGCCGCTTCATTATGAATTTTGAAAACCTTTATGTTAGGAGATAAAATATTGATCTAATATTTGATAATAAATATTTATGCATTGCTTAAGAAGTTGATGATGACATCTTAAAGGAAAATTGCTTTTGTGTAGACAAAATCTGAATATATTTTTATTAGAATAATTTAATAAATCTTCTAATTCACATGCATTTGCCTAAACATTCAGGTAAGGGTATTTTGAGAGCGAAGACTTTCTGCTCTATGTCTTCTTTTGTAGGAAATAACCAATATTAATGACAGTGCCTCATTAAATATGTGTGATGAATGGTTTAACTTCATGGCTTTTCTTAGGTGGAGGTTTTATGACATTACATTTAATTTTTAATATTTTAATATGAATGCATTTTCTTTGCCAAACTAATTTCTATTTTTATGGGAGTACAGATGTGTTAGCTGTAACATCTTTTCTCATCTGTGGAAAACATCATTTCTCATCTGTAAAACATTATTTTAAAATCATATTCATGAGGTAGTGGAGAAAATGATAAGAAATTATAGGATTAAACCCTTTTAATGAATACATATTGAATATTCTCAAAACTGTTTAAAACAACAATAAAAATATAAATTAAGACAATTTCTACAAGCTATCAGCTAATTATTAGTCAACTTTATAGTTTCCCACACATTTTTATGTAGGATGTCAGTAATGTTCTAAAGCTGGTCTTATATATATTTAACCACTGAGTAATTGGGTTACTTTATTTCTGTATCTCTTCATTGTGCCTTTCTATTTACATGTTCAAAAAACCCTTTTTCTCATTATTATTTTCATCGGCTTTTCTATACCACAGAAGGTTTATAAAACACAGAAGGAATTCATCATCTGCCCAGGTCACCCACACTGAAATGTCATTACTTTAGATTGTAACTCTAATTTTGTGTTGTTTAAAGTGGTATCATTTTGCCCCACATGTAATTACATACTTGAGAGTAAATGCCAAGTGAAATTATTTTTTAAATTGCCTTATATTCTTATTTTGAGAGCTTTTTTTTTGTTGTTATTCTCCAAGACAGGAGACCACATGGCTATTGATGAGTTCAACATCACACAAAAATTCTGAAATTACAATTCTGGAAAAAGAAAAGCCTAGGATGTTTATTCATACAAAACTGGGTTCAAACCCTGGCTTGATGTTCCATTACTTATTTGTTGAATGGCTTTGGGAATATTCTTACTAGCTCTGAATTTTAGTTTCCTCATGGAAATGGCGCCTACCTCATAGATGTACTGCAAGCATCAAACAGAATCGGGTGAAACCCTGTGTTTCTTCCCAACCATGATGCAAACGGGGGGAGATGGGGGCTTCAATAGGGACGGTCCAGCACCTTTACCATTAAAGATAGATGATAGCAAAGTGTGGGCAAAGAACTCTGACCTTCAACCCAATGATCCTAAATATAGTCCTCATCCTTCAACTCTTTAACCAATGTGAAAAATAAGAATCTTGGAAGGAGAGTGATTTTCACTAAGCCACTTCATGTCTCTGATCCTCATTTTTCTCACTAGCAAATGGGAATAATGATACCTATTATAATCAAAGCCTGGCTTAAATAGAAGGAAGCACGATTTGTATATGCTTGGCACATAGAAGTACTCAATTATTGAATTATGTCGTTCTCTTTATCAGTATCCCAGTCAAAGACTACTGGATCTCACTGGCTTTTAAATAATGTTCAGCCCAGTGGGTTAGTAAATATTTACTGACTTTCTGTATATATGATGGGAATTCCTACTGAGTAGTATGGGCAACAAAGCAGAAGCCACCCGAGCCCCATGGATCTTGCTGCACTACACTGTGAATTGCCTACAATCTATTTAATCACCGTCAAATATATCAAGGCAGTTTTGAAACGGTGTTGATTTTAATAGTTGCAAAAGTCATACACCTAATCTCTGAAGGACCATATGGTTTCCTGAAAGGAAAAGGTAATTTGGCCATCTTCCCAATATCAGTGTTATAAATTTTTCTCACTTTATTTTACTACTCTCAGTACCTTCTTAAGGCAGCATCTCTGTCTTCCCCATCACCACTTCTGTCTTCACCATCACTCCTCCCCCTCATCTCCTTGCTCTTTGATGGACTCTCTCATCACCCCCCACAGCTTTAGCTCTTTGTTCAACAAACCAGACTTATTCCTCTAGTGACCAGGCCTCCTGCTTACTCCACTCTCTTTACCTCTTAGCCAGGCACTTTTTCCTCCACTGTCACTTGCTAATCTCATGTTTCCCTTAGGACTCTTGCCAGTGTTAGTCAACATCCACCTGCCATTTTCTGGTTTTCCTTCCACAGGACCTCCATTATCCCTTTATTGTACTTGGGATGACATCGCCTGGCTATGACTTCACGGCTACCTGCCTGAGGGATCATGTCCTCCTATACTTGTGCCAACCTTGTACACAGCTGCACTTTATTCTTCTCCATTACCCAGAATCATTGCCACATACTCAGAAATTTCCTGCTCTGTCTATAACCACCCCTGCATTTCCTGGCAGCCCCACTGTGGAGCCCGCCGAACTCCTGGCTTTAATTTTCAGTGTCACTCAGTCTTGACTTTGGAACCTACCATTTCAACATTATGCAGAGTCCTTCGTGCCTTCAGTGGCTTAACCTCCGTGGATCTGGCTTATCGTTGCCTCACTCTGAGGGTGAGGAATAGGCAAAGGTCTCTATTTCTTCTACTTATAGCACCAGGAAAAAAAATAGTTGACATGGATAAAGTGAGCATTTATTATGTGTGAGGCACTGTGCCAGACATTTAATAAGCAACATTTCAGGATTCCTCTTAACATCTAAGGACCCAAGAAAGTCTTATAACTTCATTGGCATCATTTCAAATTTAAATGATTCCTGATGATCATATTTATTTTCAGATAACCTTATGTGTAAATCCCTGCAGCGGTTGTTCTAAAACTCACTGACCTTAGAACCATTAATTCTTTCTCCTTTCCTCTCAGCTGCTCTGCCAAATACAGAAAGCACTTATTATTATTATTATTATTATTATTATTATTATTATTATTATTTTTAATGTGAGGGATTCCTTTGTGAAGACCTTTCAAAATTAAAAACTCTCATTCATCCCCTGGAATGGATGGGGGAGTGATGTAGAGGGAACCTCCGCAGGGCGTGTAAATCTGGAAACACTGGAGCTCAACAGTGTTATAACTACTCTCATCACAGAGCCATGTCACCAGAAATTCTTTCCTATTGTCTTTCCCAGTTATATAATACGTTCTTGCTAACTTCAAGGCGAATCCGCTTGAATATTGCTTTTAATTTTCTCGGTATGATCTCCGATGTTTCAGAGTGCTTACTCTTAAATTAATTGCAGTTTGTGGTTAAAAGAAAACAGCCTCACAATTACCTGAGGTATTTTCTGTAATGAGCTTTTCCTGTTTCCTATCTCCTTCCTCTTTCTCATCCTTCGCCTTTCTCTCAATTCCTTGCCCCCATTTTTATCACTGAGTTTCCCGTTTTCCTCCTCTCTAAAATTTCTGCCTAGCTTATTGCTTTTCCACCTGCCCATAGCTCTCCAGCTCGCGGATTCGTGCCTGCATCCACACAGTCATCAGATATTTACTCAGCACGTGTAATGCGGAGGGTTCTGAAGTCACACTGCCTGACTTCAAGTATTGGCATTCTTACCTCCATTCTTACCTCCAAGCTCTGAGACCTTGAACAATCTCCTTAATTTCCAGTTACCTCATTTTCCTCATCTGTAAAACAGCAATAATAATAAATTGTATCAAGAATAAGTGAGGAGGCACCTGGGTGGCTCAGTTGGTGAAGGATCCAACTCTTGGTTTCTGCTCCGGTTATGATCTCAGGGTCCTGAGATTGAGCCCCGCCTTGGGACTCTGCGCTCAGCAGGGAGTCTGCCTGTGATTCTCTCCCTCTGGCCCTCCCCCTGCTCATACACATTTTCTCTTTCTCTAAAATAATTACATAAATCTTAAAAAAAAATAAGAGAGAACAGCTAAAGATTGTTGTGAATGTACTACATCCTAGTGAGTTATAAACATTTTACCTGTGTTAACTCATTTAGTTTCATAAAACACTGGGATATAGGGACCATTATTAATCTCAAATTTTATTTATGGGTTTATATATCTTCATAACTTGCCCCAAATCACAAAGCCACCTAGCTCCTCTAAGGGTTAATTGAGCTCATTCATGTCAAGTGCTTAGCAAAGTGCCTGGGAGAGAACAAATGCTCAAAGATAGTTAGCTATTATAATTATTGTTGTCATTATAAATATTCTCATTTTACTACCCAGTAAGTATTAATGAGTATTAGCTATTGTTGTTATAATGATGACTAAGGCACCATGCAGTGTCCTGTGTGCAAATATATGTCAAATATAATGGCTATACTCAAGAAGTTTGCCATACACTAAATAACTTTGAAACTCTTTTTTTTTCTTTCTCTTTTTCCCTTGTTTCTTCTCCTTCTTTATTTTCCTCCTCCTCCTCTTCCTCTTTCTTTTTTCTTTCTCCATATTCCCTAAAATAGAAGCTTGTTTGTGGAGAACCTGTTCTTAAGTTCTGCACTATTCGCCATTTATTTCTTGGGGTTCAGTTCTGACAAGAGCTGAAAAGGTACTGAATAACTCTGTCAATACCATTGCTAAATTCTAATGTACCTGCATAGTCTCTTTATCATAAAAATAATTTAGACTAAATTGCCAGAATTTGACCTTCTCACAGAATCATCTGGGTTATTACCCAAGACCCCAGTTTTCTAGGCCAGTGTTTCACAAAATGTGGTCAGTGGACTACTTGAGCACCACCTCAGATAAACTGAATCATAAAATCCATAAAATTTTTATGGACAGTGATCTTTGAGAACTTGCATGGGCACCTGCGAAATAAATTGGAGGCCAATGAGCTTTAACAGCCTTATATTTCATTTAATAAAACCTATGAGAAAACAAGTAGATCTTAGTACCCCAATATGCCTGCAAAGAATCAGAACAATATTTGTTGTATAGTTTTACACATAAACGGAGTTGTCCCTCTCTTATTATTTGCTTGGAACAACCAAGTTAAAACATAAAAGTGACTAGGGAATCTGAAATAACTAAGTTACCAATCCATTGCTCTGTCCAAGTCAATATTCCTACTGGTTTATTTAGTAAACATTATTTTTAACTGATATCACAGAACGCATGTCTTGGAATTGTTAGGGATTAGAGTTAATACAACTTAATCTCTATAACTGGAGACCAATTTAAATATAAAAACAACAACAACAACAATAACCCTGACATCAGACTTCTAAACACTTCTTGTATTTTGTATCCGTTTGCTTTCACTCACTAGGAATATGCCCATTGTCTCCTACCCTAGACTGACCTATCTTACAAGATCTAATTCAGCATCTTCAATGATCTTTCTCTCTCCTGGGGGGGTGGTCCCTGTGGCAACAGTAGTTCATACAGTTTATTTAGTAATGAATCGAATACCATTTTGTGGCATTTTATCTCATATTTTTTTTAAAGATTTTTATTTATTTATTTGACAGAGAGAGAGAGAGATCACAAGTAGGCAGAGAGGCAGGCAGAGAGAGAGAGAGAGATCACAAGTAGGCAGAGAGGCAGGCAGAGAGAGAGAGAGGGGGGAAGCAGGCTCCCTGCCGAGCAGAGAGCCCGATGTGGGGCTCGATCCCAGGACCCTGAGATCATGACCTGAGCTGAAGGCCGAGGCTTTAACCCACTGAGCCACCCAGGTGCCCCAAACCTCATTCCCTGACCGGGAAACGAATTTATCTCATATTCTTATAAACCGATGTTTACAATCTTTTTAAAAACATTTTATGTGTTTGTATCTTATCTCCCTAACGAGCTGACCACCTCTTTATATCCCCAGTGAGCTGAGTGGAGCGTCTCAAACACAATAGATGCTCAGTGAATACTTAGTGTTTTGAGGTATATTCAGTTTTAGTAGTTAAGGAGGAAGGAAAAGAGTCAGCTGTGCCATAGATTACTTAAAGAAAGCTAAAGACAAGGTTTAAGACCACAGAGTTAGGATTGCTCCGTTAATAATCTTTTATATTTAGCAGGAACCCCTATAGGGTAAGAGAGTTAAAGCAATGCATTTCTCTCACCCTTCCAATGCCTTTAGAAATATAGGCACTCAGAAAAATCACTTGGTATTAATACATTTATTACCTATATATACAACATACATGTATGTATATGCATATATATATGCACACAAACATACATATATACACACACAGAGACACATATTCACACCTGTGCAATTATACCAGCTTTTAATAGTGGGGAGAGAATCTAATTGACTTTATTCTTTGGTATTGCAGCTTAGATTGGAAGAGTTCCAAGGCACTTACGGGGCCCTGCTGCCTTAAACAGGCTACCCTGCCATATGGCAGTTTTACTGTGGTGGTTTAGTTATAATTGATTTATATTAGATTATGATGATATACTTGGTAGTCCATTAGCAAAGTGACGGAGCTGGGTGCGCTCCTGTATAAGAGACTACTGGATGTGCTCCTGTCTAAAATCCAAAGTTTTGCTTTCCAGTTTTCAGTTTCAGTCTCTTTGGTTCTGTGTTTTCGTATCTAAAACTTTTTATGCCCGGGGAAATGTTATACAATAGACATGTATCCTGAATCACTTTGCTTTAAGGTTGGCAGAGGGTGATGCCGACAGCCTTTGCTCTTTGGTCCAGCATTCAGCAATAGCTACTCCTCCATGACTTGCGTTGACAAGCATCAGGAAGCATGTAAATCCACCACAAATTAAGTAACTTAATGTCAACCAGCAGTTTAAAATCGTATCAACATCTTAAACTGAGATGCTGATGGGAAGCAAGTTTAGAAGATTTGTGATTTGCCTCCTTTTCTCATTTTCCCTTTTCCTATCTCTTCATGTCATTGGTAAGTAAAAAAAAAAAGAAAGAAAAAAAAAGACCAAGAAACAATCAGCCTAAAACTACCCCTAAATATTAAAAAAATAAGAAGAACTTTTTGTAAAACATACATAGTTTATCTTCTTCTAATCTCATTTTTAGTAAATCATTATTAGCTTTTAGCTAATACACAATTACATAACGATTTGTAAATCTAATAGGTGAATATTTAAAATCAGGTGATTAAAACAATCTTATGATTAGCTGAGTGTAGAAATGGTCATATGGGAGAATGTGGCTTTAAAGATGCCCATCCTGGGTGAATACCCCTTTTCTCAATTCAATCAGAGCAGCTTCAAATTCTTCTTTTATTTCATCTCAGCTTCCTGGGCCCATTGCCCTCTGGGGAACCCACTCCTGAACCTGTGTGGTTCCCAGAGCACCTCATTCTGTGATTCAGTAGTCTGTACCCATTCAGTCAAAATAAAAGAACGTCCATATAAGCAAATAAAATGTGGATTTAATACAAAGTTCCTGATTTATTGAAAAACATTGGCTAAAAGTACTTCATTTCTTTTACTGCTGCAATAAAGCGATTTTACAGTTAGTAACATATAACTTCCAGGAGTGACAAATTTGGTACTTAAAAAATATTTAGGTTAAAAAAAAACCTGTCACTTCTACTAAGTCATTTTTAGAGCATAATCATTTTAATTCTCCCCTCTCTCTAATTTTATAACCAGGAGACAACCTTTCCAAGGAAAATCCCTAACCTCTTGTAAAGAACCTTTCTGCTTCTTATTGTTACGATCCTCACCCAATGATTAGTGAAGTTATGATTGACCTGGAAATTAAGAAACACTTGGGTGCTTCTTCTTGGTACCCTGTGCACACAAATAAACACCATCAATTTTAAACAGCTTGAGTGTACAAGTTTAACATAAAACCTTTGATTGTTAGCAGAGATTAAGTTTTTGAACTGCTCCGTGATTGTGATTTGCTGAGGAAATATGAAGTGTCCAGTCGTAATGCTCCAGCCAAAGAAAATTTGAGAGTGCCAAAAGATTTAAGCCGAGGAAGAAACTGGCCTAGATTTAAGATAATTCTGGATATGCATGGTTAAAAATTTTGTGAAACTGAAAGGTATTATTAAGAGTGTGTCTGGAAGTCATTAGTGAGTGGTTTTTCGCACAAGTAAGTGGTGAAAAAAAAATTCTTCAGCCACGGTTAACTTTTAACAGCCGAGTTTTTACCGGTTTGCATATTGATTTGGAGAAATGTCTGTTATCTTGCAAGGCAGCTTTCACTTTTTGTATTTAATTTTGGAATTTGTTTTTAAAATTCTGGAGCTTCAACACTGAACCTTGAAAAGACAAATTAAGAAAGAGGCGCTCAAAATGAGGTATCTAGCATAAATACATATGGAACCTTATAAAACAGTGGATAGCCAGGCCTTGGTTTTTTCTTTTTAAAGATTTTATTTATTTATTTGATGGAGAGAGAGAGAGAGACAAAGCACAAGCCAGAGAAGCATCAGGCAGAGGGAGAGGGAGAAGCAGGCTCCCCACTGAGCAGGGAGCCCTATGTGGGGCTCGATTCCAGGACCCCGGGATCATGACCTGAGCCCAAGGCAGATGCTTAACTGACTGAGCCACCCAGGTACCACTCCACCTCTGCTTTTTCTTTCTTTCTCTCTTTCTTTCTTTTTTCTTTCTTTCTTTCTCTTTCTTTTCTTTTCTTTCCTTCCTTCCTTCCTTCCTTCCTTCCTTCCTTCCTTCCTTCCTTCCTTCCTTCCTTTTCTTTCCTTTCTTTTTTTTTGCCAGACCTTTAGAGTCAGAATTCCATGGAATGACTTTGAAGATCTGGGTATTTCTTAAAACCTCTATACAAGATTTTGATGTGTGCCTAAGAATCAGAAACATTTGTCAACTATATTCTGGATAATGCCATGCACATTATTTTGAAGGACAAATGTAACTTTTAGTTGCTCCTAAAGTGGTTCTCCTCAGAGCTATTTAATCGCCTCCCCATATTCTCCACCCTCCTCATAGTACTCACTGTCCTTCAAGTTCGCTTTCCGAGGGTTTTCTCTCTTTTCCTGAGGGGAAGCCCTGTGGTGTGGGCACTTTGTTTACCTTACTTCCAGTGTTATTAGTGGTGGTGAGCCTAGGGTTTGACACATAATAGGCAACGCATCAGTTTTTTAGTTAAGGAATGCAGACTTAACATTGCTTCTTTGTGTTTAAAATGTGTCTTTTAAAATTAGCATGCTCAAATAGTGATTCAGCTGAAGAGTGGGGCAGGGAAGGGGTATGGAGAGTTGGGGACACAGGAAGATGGTCATTGTAAGCACTCCAGCTTTCACATGTGAGTCCCCTCCCGGCACAAGACATCTCAGCTGTCAGCCCTGTGACCTTCCATAAGTCAGTTCAGAACTGAAGACTGCTACTACGTGCAGACTCTCCATTCTGTCTGTAATTGTTTTCACAGCCATGAAATTACACTTTTTACTCTACATGGAAAAATTGGAGATTTTTATTTTTAATAAAAACAATGAAGTGACAGTGATAAAAGTATTCTATATGATATATATTCAGCGGGTAGTGGAATTTGGATACATTTTTCAAGAATGTGGGAAATCGGTTAAGTTGCATTTAATATTGAACTATAGTAAAATAATTTCAGTCAGCTGATTTCTTTCTGATGCCCATCATATAGGCAGGAAATTAAAGGCTGTCTGCCATAAGATTACCAAATTAAATAGTGTTTTGTGAGTGGAAGAAATAAAATGCTTTTATAGGGCAGTACATGGTGATTTTGTAAAACTTTCACCTATGACGTGGTTTTTAGTGGTGATCTCAAAAAGCATATCGTAGCAATGATTATGGGCATTTACAATGGCTCCCTCATTGTACCAATGTGGAAACTTAGATCCAAAAAACTTAACGTGACTTTCTCAAGGTTATATGTAACCTAGTTAGGGCAGATCTGAGGCTAGAAACTGGGTCTCTAATATACTTTAAAGTCTTTCCATCAAAACACTGCTCTTGAATTTTCTGTGTCTGGGTCATTCAAGATTAAAGGTTAGAGTCATCACTTCTTTCCTTAAGCACAATACACTTACCTCAATAATAAGAGTTGTTTAATTTTGGCTCCAGAGGAAATGAATTCTTTCAATAATAAGAACAAGGAACTCGGATCCAAATTTGCAGAGCAACAATGAGTCATTTGACATACGTCTAATACATTGTTTTTCTAATTAGACATCTTCCATTTAAATGCTGTTAAACATGGGAATTGAAGTCAGCACATCACTGACTTCAAGTGTCAGCCCTCAGCCTTATACTTCTAGCATTGTGGTGTTGAATAATTGCTTAACTTCTCTAGTGTAATGTTTCATTTACAACATAAAATGTCACTTAAAACTGACTTGAAGATTGAATGATAATGTCTGTTCAAATGTCTATGTCAACCATATGTTAAAATACTATACAGATGTTGTTTTAAAAATCCAAGTTTCTACTAATCTAGCTTAATGTGTAAGAGTGGAATGTGTCAAAAGGACTTACTGTCCTTTACTGTCCTCAAGAGACAGTGGTAACACTCTATTCACACCTGTGAGCAAAGCATAGCTTCAACGATGTATCTCCTAATGGTCCTGATTCTGTGATGGAGAAGGGCTTTCCTGGAGCTCAACTGAAGCATGCTGCTGAGAAGGTAGAAGAAACCCAAGAGATGAAAGTACTCTTTTTCATTTTTCTGGTTGGTCTTCACAATACTGCCAAATATGTCCTAGAAGTATATGAATTCAGTCAAATCGATCCTAGAAAAATGTAAAGATCTTTTTGACTGAAAGTTGACTTTCCCATTATGGTGTTGTTCTCAGGAGCCGTAAAATCTTAAATTTTGTGTCATCTTCTTGGCTGACACGATGATGTTGAAATCTCTTGGTGCTTCCTCATACTCTGAGGTTAGTTTTACCTTGACTTAATTTTAGGATACTCAGATGGAAGTTAACATTTAGATTGATATGTGGAAGCTAGTATCATTGTGAGGGAACCTACAAAGGCTATGAACCAGTGTTCCATTTTATTTTATTTACTTCTGTCTTTTAAAACTGGGGAAAACAGAAAATGATTTTTAAAGGGGTGTTATTTGAATTTTCTGTAATAGGTCTTGCTTTTTTGAGACTATAAAATTTCGGGGAACAGGTATGTTTTAAAAAATGTAAATGTTACTCTCTTCTGGATCCTGGCGCTCTGCCTAATACCTAGAAGATAATGGCCAAAAATGTGTTCTTTCTACTAAATCTTTCAAATACTGTGGCAATTTTTGTAGTCATTAGTTCTAAGATAGATACAACTTAGTGCAATCCTGTATGGCCAGGGAAATATTTAATGCTAGCATTCTTGAAGCACAGTGCCTTAGAACCCATCATCATAAACAAGGAGGAATTTGTCGGAAGCACTTGTTGCATTTCTCTTTTTGCAGTTCATTGGCGCCATTGTTACTGGGAATAAAAGAACGCTTGACACTTCTGGAAGTAAAAGCCTTTAGATGTTTATTTGTCTGAGAGGATCTACAGCATTGCTTTTCTGTAACCTAGTGATACATAGTGAAACATGTTTACAAAAACTCTGACGCCTCGCTTGGTGGGCTTTTTTTGGAATGACAGCTAGCACTTTGCCCGTCCTAGAATGTAAAACCCAACCAATTTTTCTTTAGAGCAGATACCCTCATTGTTTTAGTGTCATTCTGTTTCAAAGCTGCATAAATCAAAGCACTGCCATGTTGGTGAGTCTCTTGAACTCCCCATTGAGCATTAAATAGTGTGGTAGGTAACCACAAGCTGTAAGCTTAGTTTTTATCATGATAGTCTTTTGCGAGTGGGTGATTATGGTAGCACGTTTTTTTCTTGTCAGAGGCTTTCTCATAGAAAGCTGCTGAGAGCTTCATTTGACAAATGAAAATTTTAAATTCTGTTTCATGGTTTGCAGGGTAGCGGGGAGCTCCCATGTATCTTCTCCCCTGCTCTCCGAATCCCATGGTGTTTGAAAGAAAAGAGCACTATTTATCCAGAGAGCAGTGATACCTTATCTAATTTGCCACTTCTTTCTTCCTTTCAAAATCATTTCATCTTCCCGAGCCTGCATTCAAGCACGTATCTTCCACTTATACGGCAGTTCGATTGCACACGCAGCACCTACTAATCTAACTCTATCTAAACCATCTTGGGGACTGGACCAGTATCACTGTAGATTCCGGGTGCTTGTGTTACCACAGAGAAAGTAAACTACATGGGATTCCAGTTCTGTTCTTTCTTTTTATTTCAATCCTTACTACCCACTAGAGTTTTATTTTCCTCTATGACCAACAAGTATTCATTGAACTCCTACAATGGGTATGTACTAGATATTCTAGCACTAGACTAGAAGATGAAAATAATTTAGAAAAAAAAACATATTCTGGGGGAAAAATGCATATTTTGCAAAAGTTTTGAAAAGGATCCTTTCAGGGAGAAAAAGTATTTTCATATGTAATAACTGCACACATTTAATGAATGATGACACTATGGGATTCCAGTCTTCGAAAATTCAGTTCAGAAATGCATGAAACAAAGGTCAGAGTAAAAGTCCTCTGGGAGAATATATTATATCTAATATTCAGTGTAAGAAGAATGTTTTTAAAAACTTGGGCTGTGCAGTTTCCTTCAGTTTTCACCATTGGTTTTGCTATACTTGTCTGTTAGGCCTGCCATAAGAAAACACCACACAATGAGTGGCTCAAGTTAATCTCTCACAGTACTGCAGGCTGGAAATCTGAGAGGAGAGTGCCCCATGATTGAGTTCTGGGGAAGGCTGTCTTCTGGCTTGCAGACGATCACATTCCCGTGGTCTGCTCATATGGCCTCTCCTCAGAATGAGTGAGTACAGTGAGAGCAAGCTCTGATTTCTCTCCCTTTTCAAAGGACACTGATTTTAACAGATAGAACCCTACCCTTATGAACTCATTGAACCTTAATAACTTCCATACAGCTACTATCTCCAAATACTGTCACACCAGGAGTTAATACTTCACCATATGAATTTTAGAGTGACACAGTTCAGCCTGTGGCAGCCATTGCTGGATCTGTCCAGAAAATGGTATCCATGTAGTAAGATTGTGTCCTAAGTAGGTAAGAAGCATCTAGTTGTTGCTCAAATAAGAATCACATTTCATGGATTTGTCACATTTTCTCTTGTTTCACTAAATTTTTGCCTTAGGTACTTTGAGGTGATGCTATTAAGTGCATACAAGTCAATTTTTATTTCCTAGTGAAATATTACTTCAATAATCAATTCATTACTCTCCTTATCCTTAAAAATGTTTTTTTTGCCATAACTGTTTACTCCAATATAGTGTTTTTCCTGTAGAATTTCTCTATTCCTTAATCTTTTTTAAAAAATAAAATTTGTTTTTTGAGCAGCTTAGCAATTATAATAACATTGTTATAAACATCTGCTAGAGATTGAAAGTTTGCTACCCACATCCCATTCAGTTCTTGAGATAGTAACACCAAGGTGGTGGTATTAGGAGGTAGGGCCTTTAGGTGGTGAGTAGGTGATGCAGACAGAGCTTTCATGATTGGGATTGGTGCCTTTATACAAGAGACCTCAGAGAACTAGTCCATTCCTTCTGCACAAAGTTACAGTGAGGTGCCTTTATACAAGAGACCTCAGAGAACTAGTCCATTCCTTCTGCTGCACAAAGTTACAGTGAGAAGACAGCAATCAACCAGGAAGTGGGCCCTACACCAGACACCAAATTGGCTGGTACCTTGATCGTAGACTTCTCAGCTTCCCAAACCATAAGAAATAAGTGCTTGTTGTTCTAAAGGCACCTTGTTGATAATATTTTTGTTATAGCAGCCTGAATGAACTAAGACAACATCCAGGTGCAGGTTTCTGTGTAGACATAAATTTTCAACTCCTTTGGGTAAACACCAAGGAGTGTGATTCCCGGATTGTATGATAAGGTTATGTTGAATTTTATAGGAAACTGCCAAACTGCCTTCCAAAATGGCTGTGCCATATTGTTTTCCCAAAGCAAGGAATGAGAGTTCCTGTTGCCAGCATTTGATGTCAGTGTTCCAGATTTGCGCCATTCTAAAAGGTGTATAGAGAGGTATCTCATGGTTTTAATTTGCATTTCTCCAATGACATACGATGTGGAACATCTTTTCATGTGTTTATCTGCCATCTGTATATGTTCTTTGATAAGGCCTCTGTTAAGGACTTTGGTCCACTTTTTAATCAGGTGGTTTCTTTTCTTATTGGTGAATTTGAAGAGTTGTTTCTGTATTTTGGAAAGCTCCCATTATCAGGTATATCTTTTGCAAACATTTTCTCCCAGCCTGTGGCTTCTCTTTTCATTTTCTTGACATCTTCTGCAGAGCAGAAACTTTTAATTGTAATGATTCATTTGCCTTTAAATTTTCCTATTTTAGATATTCCTCATGAATGTAGCATACAAGGAGATTTAAGAAAAATAAATTCAGATTCTGTATTAACTGGATATTTCTTCTGTTTCCATGTGTTTTGAGTGTAGGCCTACTTCTCTTTATTTCTACCTTATAATTTTGTATGTTACAGATCATTTGATTCTTTTATGTATTCTTTTCACACACTTATTATTTTGGTCAGCTTCTTAAAAATTCCTTTTTTCCCCTCTTTTACTAACTTGGGAGATAAGTATTTTTTGTTTCTATTTCTTTAGTGGTTTCTTTTAAATGCTTATCTTGATACTTCACACAATAAAGTCTGTCATTAACATCCATATCCTTCTTCCAAATAATGCAAGTACTTTAGAACTCTTTAATCTCCAGGACACTCTCTTGTTTTACATGACCTCGTTTTTGTGTGTGTATGTTTTAGAAAATTTACTATTATTGTTTTATATATGAAATATTTATTGAAGCGTATTCTGCTTATTTACTTCTGTTCTTTACTCATTATTAGTTTTTGAATAGTACACCTTTACTTTCTTGAGAGAAATTATTAGTTCCCTTTGTAATATTCTCTAAGTAGTAAATCCTCAGCCCCCTCAAGCCAAAAGAAATCTTTATTTGAACTTCACTATTGAGTAATAAACTGGCTATATTAAAATTTATGTTGACAGGTAATTTCTCACAGAATTTGAAGATATTGTTTTCTGGCTTCTTTTCTTGCTATTGGAGAGATTAATTGTTACATTAATTGTCATTGCTTTGTAGGTTATCTATCTTTTTTCTTTGGTTACTTCTATTATATTTATTTATTTATTTATTTATTTAAGATATTATTTATTTATCTGAGAGAGAGAGAGAGTATGAGAGAGGAGAGGTCAGAGGGAGAAGTAGGCTCCCTGCCAAACAGGGAGCCCGATATGGGACTTAATCCCGGGACTCCAGGATTGTGACCTGAGCCGAAGGCAGTTGCTTAACCAGCTGAGCCACCCAGGCGCCCCAAAGATTTTCTTTTTTTCTGATAGCACAAGCAGGCAGAATAGCAGGCAGGGGGAGAAGGAGAAGCAGGCTCCCTGCCGAGCAAGGAACCTGACAACAGGACTCGATCCCAGCACCCTGGGATCATGACCTGAGCCAAAGGCAATTGCTTAACCAACTGAACCATCCAGGTGCCCTCTTTGGTTACTTCTAAATCTTCTTTTTGACTTTGATGTTCTTCAGTTTCACATGACCTGTCTAAATGTCATTAGACAGGTGTCTAAATGTCTAAATTTTTTCTTCTATAATATGTTTTACAAATATGATGATTCACTTCATTTAGTAGTTCAGGAAAAATTTTAGCTATTATGTCTAGATTTATTTTTCTCTATTCTCTCTATCCTGTTTTCTTGCAACTTGTTAGAGATAAGAACCCTTTATTTTGCCATCTATGTATTTTAATAATTTTATTTTTTACTAGTTTTCCTTTCTGTAGCCCAGTCAGTGGTTTAATTTACCTCTCAGGTTTTAATTTAAATTTATTCATTTCTAGAAATATAATTTTTTTCAAATATGACTGTTGTTTTAATGGTGATTTCTTTTAACAATAGAGCTTTTGATTACTTCTTTGACACCATTATATTAAATATACTTTTAAAAAGGGAGGGCATGTGATGTGAGCACTGGGTGTTATACTCAACTAATGAATCAGTGAACACTACATCAAAAGCTAATGATGTACTACTATATGTTGGCTAATTGAATTTAAATAAAAAACAAACAAACTTATTTTTGGCATTTATCCACTACTCTTTAACCAATTTTCTCAGCTGTGAAAGGAGATAATTGTGTCCAATCGTTGAGTTACTGTGGGCATTAAATGAATGAATACATGAAATGTCTTTAGAATAGACAAAGATTGGGCGCCTGGGTGGCTCAGTTGGTTGGGCGACTGCCTTCGGCTTGGGTCATGGTCCCGGAGTCCCGGGATCGAGTCCCATATCGGACTCCCGGCTCTGCGGGAAGTCTGCTTCTCCCACTGACCTTATCTCCTCTCATTCTCAGTCTCTCTCTCTCTAATAAATAAATAAAAAACCTTAAAAAAAAAAAAAAGAATAGACAAAGATTAATTCCTCAATAAATATTGACTATTAGTATTATCATCACCAGAAATTGTTGGGCGCTAAATCCTCTCTTATTGTTGGCCTGATGAATCTGTGTCTTTATCTCTGCATTTTCTAATTTTGGATTATGGCTTATCTTAGAGGACTTCATCTGTGGAAATCCTTGGTGGGTTTGGGAACACATCTTTCCAGAACAGGTTTTATATTTGCTTTTGTTAGCCACCCTAGGGATACTACCAGCCTGGACTATTTTGGGTCCCAACTTATCAGAAGTAGTTGGGGTTCCCAGAGGTAAGATAGTATAAACTCTATCCCTCCACCCTGATGAAGACATACTGATGGACCAATGCTGACAGAGTCTCAGGAATCTATGTATTTTGCTACCTGAAGTCCAGGTCAAGATAAACACACTTCCCCAGCAACTTATGCTTAACCCCAATATATGGTTAAGTTTAGTCCATAAGGGTCTGGTTTCATGAAATGGCTTCAGTTCCGGGTGCCCTCATCATGTGGGCCTAAGCACTAATTGTTAGCTGCGTGTGGTCACGAATGCCCCGGGTAATAGACACAGAGCCCAACAACCTACCTGGGGCCGTGGTGGCTTCAGTACAGAGGGGGCTGCTTTATTTTTTGAGAAAGCGAGTGAACAGCTGCACGTTTTAGAAAAGTCACTATTACAGCCACCTTGTGATGGAGAGTAGACCGAGATGTCATAAAGTAGAAGACTAAAGCAATAATCCGGTAAAAAATGACGAAACCTTGAAATAAGTCAGAAGCAGAAGCTGAGGCGATGGGGGAGCAAGTGTGAGAGAAGCCTTAGGACTTTGTTCACGATTTTGAGAGCATGGACAACAGATAAGAATATCGAGTAAGGAAGTATGGAATACCGACTGAAAAGTACTGGGTAGGACTCTGATGTTTAAGGAAGGATCAGGATAAGAGGATCTGGCCAAGGAGACTGAGGAGGGACGGTGAGAATGACAGGAGGAAAAGCGAGAGGGGAAGTGATTTAAGCTTCTTTTCATAAAAATTTAAGGCATTACTGTTGAATTATGACTTACGCTGACCATCGATTTGACTAAATGTGGCCTGATTTAGATACTGGAGCAAGTTCAATAACACAGAGATCCATCACCTGAGCTTGGGATGATTCACTCGAAAAGCTGGCCGGGAATGAGAAAATGGGAGGCATCTTTTTAAAGGCTTTTCAGAAATGGATCTTTCTGATTGTCATTTTTCCTTCTGCCTGACTCATAATCCTACTTTCAGAATTGAGAAGGCGATAATCTCCTAAGAAGTCACTTGAACCGTAGGGAAGGGGCTCTACTACTCAGTAAGCACCTTACTGATGTCTAGTCCTAATATTTTAGTGTTTGCTACTTGAGATATGGTGTGTAACTTTTCTGAATATATGTGTTTTAAATGACTGATCTTTGAACTTATGAAATGTTCTGAAAGGAAATTACCTTATTTGTGTGTGTGTGTGTGTGTGTGTGTGTTAACTAATCTGACTAATTAAGTAGTCTTGACTTCTTTTTTTCTTCTGGAACTTGAGAGAGTAGAAATGTTTTTGTTCTTGGAAAATCATTTCTGGTAACTGTTCTCAATAGCTGTTCTTCTAAGACATTTGGTTATATTTTGAGAAGTAGAGAAATGTCTGACTTAGTCTGTTGGGGCCGCTGTCACAAAAACCACAGACCAGGTGGCTTATAAACAATAGAAATTTATTGCTCACCGTTCTGGGGACTGGAAGTCCAAGACCAGGGAGGCGGCATGGTTCCATGAGGGCCCTCTTCTGGGTCACAGACTTTTTGTATCTTCACATGGTGGTAGGGGCTGGGGAGCACTCTGGGATCTCTTTTATAAGAGCACTAATCCCATCATGAGGACCCCATGACCTAACCACCTCCTAGAGGCCCTACTTATGAACGCCGTTACCTCTGGCGGTTCGGGCATCAATATATGAATTGTGAGGAGACAAAACTTTCAAGCGATAGCAAGGAAAGAATTTTAACTTTTAAACTCAAGTTAGGATCCTTTGCTAGCAACTCCAAGCTGCACAGGAAAAAGCATTCATTTATTGAAATGTGCATCCTATAAGGCATAATTCTTTGAACTGAATTAAGTGGATGCCCAGCAATGTAGAAAAATTGGAGACTCAGGCTACTGACACGAAGACCAAGCTCACAAGAGACCGATGTAGACAAGATGCCAGTTCATTTATTTGCAATGTCTGTGAGAGGGACCAAAGATTCATGTTAGACTTCTCATTCTTTTTTCTCTCTGTTCACAAGCTGAGTGGGAAGCCCCTTTATCGGAAGAGTGTAGCAAGATTGTGATCCAACCCGGGGGTTGAGTTATATAATGCTAATATTTAGTTGTGCTAACTTTTGAGAGTCTTTGTCTGTATTCATAATTAGTATATATGTGTAAGTCTGATGAAATACTCATGATGGCTTGTCAGGTACCTCTCCTCTTGTTTATTGTGTGTGTAGGTGCATGGGTGGGTGTGGGTGTGGATGTGGTTTTCCCATAGCTGATTAACTTACTTTCTAATGGATTTTTAAATTTATAGGTAATGTGTTATATTGTACATTTAAATGTTCATTTGTACATTGTCTTAGACCCTGGAATGCCAGTTCCATGATTCTCTAGATGAAGGATTAGGAAACGTTTTCTGTGAAAGGCTAAGTAATAAATATAAACTGCCATCATTGTGCAATACCAGCTATAGTTCATTTGTAAACAAAATTTTATTTATAAAAGCAGATAGTGGGTTGGATTATACTTTGTCCTAGGATAGCGTCTGACACATGAGAAGAGTTAAAAAATACACATACACACAATATCTGGAATAAATGAATCACAATATTGTCACTGTTACCATCATCGTCATTATCATCATTGATTATTTGTTCAGGGATTATTAAGTATCTGACACTGTGCTAAGTGATCCATGTGCATTTTCCCATTTAATTTATTTGTCAGTCCTACGAAGTCCTGCAAATGAACAAAATCCCAAAATAGCATGGCTTATATAAGAAAGAATATTATCTTTTTGTATGTATATGGAGTTTAGCGTAAGTAATTGATCCAGTTTGTTGACAGCTATAGTATTATAAGGCATCCCAGTTCATTCTATTTTGTTTTCTACCATCTTTATCCATGTATTTCCTCTTAAGGGCAAAATGACTGCTCATACCCAGTCATCACATGTGATTCCAGCCTTTGGAAAGAAAAAAAGGGTGAAGTGTCATTCTCCTTTTCTCTTTCTAGAGACCTTCTGAATTTGCACATGCCTTTTGTGCTTCATCTTCTTTGCCAAAACTTACTTTCCATAGCCACACTTCCCTGCAGAAGAGGGTGGATATTGTTGTGTTTATTTTAGGCAACCATGTGTCCAATTTTAAAATCCAAGATACTAATATTAGGAAGATGGGTTGGGACAGATAATAGGAGTTAACTGATAGTTTCTGCCACAGATGGAACATCATTATTTCTATTTTTTGGAGAAGGAAACATACGCATAAGGAGGTTCCATAACTTGCCCAAGGTAAAGAATTAGAGGAGCACAGATTCTGGGTGAACAAGCCAGCTCTCTGGAAACTTTAAGAGTCTTCATGTGTTAGAAGCCGTTCTTTCTCTTAAGGCAGACTTGACCTTTTCTGGCCCCTTATGGGTTGTTGTTTTAAACTTTACTTTCCATTGGAAACTTCATTTCCTTTCAAGTGTTTTAATATCACTTTAGTGTTACCTTGACTGCCTATAATATGCATAAGTTATCTGAATTGAAACATTTGTTTTTTTTTTTTTTTTTGAAACATTTGGTTTTGATGTAATTTACCCCCTGAGGTATAGCATGATGGTAAATTTCTAAAGGACACTTTACAAGAAGACTATAGTGAAGAGGAGACAGGTGGATGGTACCCAAATCCTGATCATGGTGCCTTGCAGCCACAGTGCCAACTGTGTCATAACATGTTCGTATTTGCAGTAAATCATTTTGCAAAAATGTTTTGATGAATATTCTCTAATTAGAAGAAATGTACCGATAATGGGGTCATAAGATGATACAGCCACAATTAATAATGGTAAGAAAATTGTGTATTTTGAGAGTTGCCTCTCCGTTCTTACCTAAAATTCTCAGAAATTCAAATTGCCCTTTCAGATTTTTATACTTCGGTTTTCAGCATAAACCGAGAACCTAAAGACTTTCAAGAGGAGACTATTAACCATTATCTCATCTGGTTGTTGTGTAGCTCTTAAAAGTAGAATATTCAAGGAAATGACCTCTTAGCTAGTTCAAAACTTTGTTACATTTCTTTTTTTTTTTCCCCTCCAGTTTGGATTTATTTTTACTTTTACTGAAATGGTGTTATCATTTATATATCAATTTCTGGCAGAAGCTTAAAATTTTTTATTAAAAATGCTCTATGGATTTATTTCCACATAAATGGCAATAGAGGGCCCCTAAAAATCTGTCGTACCGAGTAATAATCCCTTTTGTTGTTCGAGTACCTGTCAGAGCTAGGCTCTCCTTGCCTGAAACTTCAGAGCTCTAACCATGCTTACATGCATTTTGCACATATGTATACCTTGTAACCAATAACAATTTAAACAAGTGGTATGGAGCTAATTTCTGAAAAGAGAATCCAGTTTTGTTGTAACATATCATTCTGATATTTCTAAATTAAAGAGCAATTTCAAAGCAGCAATGTTTTCTTACCCATGTTGGATCCTAGGGACTGACTACAGAGTCAGGTCCTTGGACATGTATGATTAAATAGTATTCACTAAAGTAAATGAAATGAAAAAGAAAATTTCTTGTCTGGTGTTAAGATGATGTATACATCATCTTATGTATACAGAATACTTACCTTTCTTAAGATTCTTTACTAAAAAGACATATAATATATAAGTGACTAAAAATTAGGATTTAAAAATATTTCTTTTATATTTATGCAAAATCTTAGTATTGTAATAAAGTGATATATCAAAGAGGTCATTTATTTATATCAAGTATGTATAAACCCTAAGATGCCTGTTCTTGTTACAATGCACATGCCTCATGTTTTTAGAAATATTTATTTTTTTTATTGCTCTGTCATCAACCAGATTTATGCTCTTTTATATTTGGTTGGCGTGTATGTTTAATTGGAGGTTGCCTGCATGTTGAAATTCTAGGGACCATTTTCACCAAAGCCCTGTTTCATTCTGATTAAGCCGCATTGTATTTTATTCTTGCTCAAGGAGTACCCTGCCCTCAGTCCTGTTTCCCTTCACCTCTTGGTCAAAGAATGGCATCATTTCATAGTGAGAAGAGTACATTAAAAAGCACAATAATAATAATAATAATAAATGTTAATCAAAAAACTGCATGTGTCTTTCTGATTGTGCCAGTGTTGTGGTATTCAATTATGCAATTTTCATTGGCATATTAATCATCTTTTCAACAAACAAGCCAGCGTTAATTAAAGCAAACCATGGATAAAGACATGTTGCCGGATCATCATTCCGTTTATCACAGTGCACAGGCTGGCCGTTAAGTAAATTCCGGACTGTGAGATGAATTTCAATGTTGGCTTCATCTTTTTTGTTGTTGTTGTTGTTGGGAGTTTGAATGCAACTCATCTAACAATAATAACAACAAACTTCAGACTTCACAAGAGAAAGATGAATTTGTTTGTAATGAATGGCAAAGAAAGAAAGAATAGCTGCCTGCTTCATACGTGGCATTAGGTTATTTACAACCAAATAATTCTTGAAGATTTTCCATTTTTTCCTTTAACTCCAAGTACCAGAAGGACACGGCTGCATAGCCAGTTTGTTTCCTTACGTCTACCTTACAAAAAAATATTCTCTGGTAGAGAGTGAGTTCATGTTTGTAGTTTATGTGTGGAAATCAGTATTTTTGTAAAAAGAATATATCATGATGGGTAACATTTAAACATATTGAATTTAAATCCTTGAATTTTAGTTAAAATAAAATATTTGTTGGAAATACAACAGAAGCCATCACACTTTCTGTATTCCGTGCTCAGCTGCAGTGTTCTTCAACTCTTGTTATTTTAGACTTGTTCTCAATCTCCCTTTATAATTATTATAGTAGATCCAGTCTTTCAAAGCCTACACATACCAACAACAATCATCATGGAAGGGATAAATCAATTTAACAAATTGTTTTGCAACAAAGAAAACCAAATGTGTTTGCTATTTTATTATATACTTGTAAGCTCCACGTCAGACAATAATTTTAATTAATCTTAAGACACTAGTCCCCACAAATGCATCCATTACTTGTGCTTTTTAAAAATGATAAAATTTCCGCATGCTAATTAGCTACATGTCAACTGCATATGTGTTTCTCCAACCTTAAGTCTTTTGACACCTCGTACGAAATTCCATTACAAGTCATTGCTGCCCTAATCCCAGATTACATCTAATGATATGAAAACTAGTATTAATCTTTCTAAAATATGGGAAACTGGAAAAATATTATATTATACAAAATAGTATTTACATATTTATTTATTTCACTTTTTAATTATATGTATATATATGAAAATTAGGTGTGAGGAGAAATGATCAACAGAATACTGGTAAAATACAACAAAAGTAAGAAATATTTCACTACAATCAGAGTAGTGAAATATTGTGAGATTTTATTATTTGCTTATGGCTTTGTTCAGCTCATGGCAGTAATTGTATTTTTTAAATAGAGTTGTTGAGTGGTAAATGTAACAGTTCAAATAAAATTCCTGGCATATGATAAACCCTCATTAAATGATACTGATTAGTAATGATTGTAATTAGATGAGAAACTTCTGTTCTGAAATTAATGTAAATAAATATAAGTGAGAATTTTTATAGATTTTATAATTTTCAAATAAAACCTATATTTGTGACACTGTACAGTAAAATATAATATACAAATACAGAGCAATAATGCCCTACATTTGCAACTGTTGGAGATGCTCAGTGGATTTGCTTCCTAATTTTATGTGGTACTTTGTGCATTTTTTAATTGACTCAGTTTTCTTAGACTCTGAGTTGACTTAAGACCTTAATCATTTCCTTTTTAGGGAGGCAACATTTATAAAGAAATGATATGGTAGGAGTTAAAGGTGTTTAAATATATCTTGCTTTGAAAATGCTGTAAATCTAATTATTTTCTCTTAATGACTTCCATTGCAAAGTAAAAGTTAGTTCTTACAGAATATAGGTTGATCCTAAGATTTCTAGTTAGTAGTTTGGCCTCACATGAGGCTCTGAGCTTCTTTCCTTGTCCACATCCCCAAATTGAAGGTAGCAGCTGCTTTGTGTACAAAGAAAACCCTATAATTCTTGGAGGTGCTGATCTGTGCTAGAAATTCTGGCAGTGGGATATAGAAGGGATCAGAATTTTTGGAAAAGTAAGTGCTTATAAGTGACAATTATTTCCAGATTAAACCCTAGAAAAAGATGATGAAGTCCCTGTTCTTTCACTTGTTCTGCCTAGAGATTTGGACAATCTTCTCACCTCATGCCACAGCGGCATACACTGTGAGCCTTGTGAGAAGTACTTCTTTTGCTCCATTCATGACATCACCTGATGATGTCATGCCAAGGTTGTGACAGACACATACAAATTGTAGATGTGCTTATCCTAACTTTGCACCTTGGCCTCAGTTCCTCTTGGCGGTGTTAGCTGCTATGACCCAAAATGATATTCCAAACCATCACCTTTTACTGTAAGCCCTTAACAATATTTTCTCCAATAGACAGTCAGTTAATGTGTCCTCTGATTTATATATTACGTTGCTTCTAACTATAGCCCTTCGCCTCTCTTTTTCTTTATACCCTCTTTATAGAGGGTTCTTTATAGCAGCCCTTCTAGAAATTATCCTCCTATTTTTTTTTTTTTTGCTGTATTTTCTCCTGTTTATCCACATGATACGATAACAAACTTCTCAAATATATGAATTATCTTGCCTGCTAAATCCAGGAGCCCCTTATTCCTTAATTGATCTAACCTTCAAAACAACTAGTTGTTCTAGTCGTCCTTCTCTTTCTCATTCACTTGCGACTCCTTAATGTTGGTGTTCCATAAGATTCTCCTCTCAACCCCAGCTGTTACTTAGCCTATGCATTCTCTGATCTCACCCATTTCTAGGGCATCACTAGGACAGTAACTTCCAAATCTGGATCTCTAACCCAGATCCCACTTCTAGGCTGCTCCTGAAAAAATAACCCCCAATTCATCTCAGACTCAACATATCTAAAACTGAGTTTTGCAATTTCCCTTCCAAATCAGTTTTGCACTACACTTTCCAGCGAGAACCACCACCGTTACCAAAGCTTAAAAAATATGGTGCCATCCTTGAGTCCTGGACATCCGCCTTCCACTAGTAATCCCCATTCAAATTCTGCAGAAGTTTCTCTCTCTCTCTCTCTCTCTCTCTCCTCCCCTCTCTCTTCTCTTGACTCTATCTCTCTCCCCATTTTGCATTCATAAGGCTTTGAATTTATTATGTGGGACTATTGCTCTGTCCCCTACTTCAAGACTTTCCACCCTCTGCCTAGAATGTCCTCTTATTCCTTCTATCTCTGTGGCCCTTGACACTGCCCCTCGATGTGGTTTTGAGGGGGTTTTGTGGTTTTGAAAATGGGTTTTCAAAATGTGGTCCCTGGGTTAGCAGCAACAGCATCACCTGGAAATTTGTTAGAAGTGCGAATTCTTGAGATCTACTGAATCAAAATGCCTGAGGGTGAGACCACACCATCTAGGCTTTTAACAAACCCTCCAGGGAATCCAGATGCATGTCAACATTTGAGAGCCATTGGCCTTGGCCTTGGCTAGGAGTTAGCAAACTTTCTGCTTAGATTCATACAGTAAATATTTTAGGCTTTGAGAGCCAGGAGGCAAAATAAAAAAAATATTATGTGGGTACTTAAAATGAGCGGGGGAAAGTCCACAACAGTTTTATTGATGATACTCAAATTTTATTTATGGATACAGAAATCTGAATTTCTTGATATCCAAGTATCATGCAATATTTTCCTTTTTAAAACCATTTAAGTATATAAAAACCATTCTTAGCTCAAGGCTGTATCCCTTGAGGGCAGTAACTACAGCTTATTAAATTATATATTGTCAGCAGAAAATATTCTGCCTGGTTCAGTAGCCATTTGCTCCATGGATAAAGGGAAGAAAAAATACATTGGAGGGCAAAACATGCCATGTTTTCGTGAATCCTCCACTAATTTATTTGATACGTTTCCTAATTTTAAACTATTTCCTTTTGTTTGTAGGAATTCATTTATTAACTGGTTTTTGTTGGCTTATAAATAGCCATGCAATTGAAATTCATTTTGTTCATTTCATTTCTTCTCCGCCTTTTAAGAACACCTCTGTTTCCGCTTATTCTTTGGGCTGCACCAGCTGCAAGAGAGGCAGTTTTTAGGCGAGGTGTTTTCAGTTACCATTTCATGGTTTGTTGCTGAGGAAGAAGAGGAAATGGATCCTGAGTCTCTCTCACACATGGGGTTTTTACTTCAGGTTGTTCTCACTCCTGAGAAACTTCTGCCACCAGTTCTGATATTCTGTTGAATCTTTTAGTCACAGCTCATCTGTTTTGATCACACTGCTATGTTTGTTGAACTTTTTATTTTTGAGATAATTTTAGGCTAAAAGTGGCAAGAACAGAATGGAGAGTTCCTGTACACACGTTACCAGCTTTCTCTAATGTTACCCTCTCACATAACCATATTAGGATTCTCAACAGCAAGAAATTAACATTGATACAGTGCTACTGACTAACATAATGGGCTTTATTGATATTTCACGATTTTTTCCCAACTGATGCACTTCTCCTGTTCCAAGATCTGCAACTTAGTTCTGCACTGCATGTGTATTTCATAGCCCCGTACTCCCATCTGTGGTAGTTCCTCAGTCTTTCCTTGTCGCTCATGACACTTTGCAGAGTGGTGTTCAGTTATCTTGCAGAGTGACTCTCAGTTGGGACTTGTCTAATGTTTTCTCATGATTAGATTGAGGTGATGCATTTTTGGCAAGAATACCAGGAAAATGAAATGGCGCCTTTCTCAGTGTTTTGTATCGGGCGGCACGCAATGTTGATATTTCTTATTATTGGTCATGCTGACCCGGATCCCTTGACTAAGGTGATAGGTGCAGGCCAAGTGTTGCATTTAAGGTGATCCCACATCATCTGAAATGCCTCTTAGAGCATTTTGATCTCAAACCCTGAATAACATAATCTATAATAAGGCATGATGTCAACAGTTAGCAAAGGGATTTTTTGGATAAAATAAAGTAAAAAAAAAGGCTAAATAAGAATTTGGTATCATTCAGCTATTGTTTCAGACATGGGGTAGTGAAAAAATGGGTATATACTGCCGACATTGTCAACGCATAGCATGGTCTGAGTTAGAGGACCTTCCTCTCCGTACTTTGTTCACATTGAAGAAAATAAAAAGTGTGAAGCCCAAATTACTCTTTTTACTTCAGAATTGTGCCTGAAGGAAGGGAGGAAGAAGATTATAAAAGCAGAAGCTTAGTCACCGATAGGGCAGTCCCTGAGAAAGAGTTTTGCTGGAGTGGATCATGGCTAGGAAATTGAGGGCAAATCCTGAGTCTCCATTTCACTATTATATATTAGAATACTGAAAGAATAACAAAGATACTTTTGATTTGGAGGTAAACTAAATAATAATAATTAAAACTGTTCTTTATATGTTTACATGTATATAATACGTATGTAGAAGAATGCGTGTGTATAGAATAAACTTGATCATGAAGTTGGTATCATTTAGAGTTTTCCATAGACATTTCACTCTATTTTCTTTTTATTAGTTTCATTACATGTTTATTGACCACCTACTGTGTTGCCAATGTGGTGCCAGGTTCTCACATTTCCTCTTAGAAAGGCAGAAAACAATTCCTGGAGAAGAATTAAGAACATCTTATACCATAATATACTTTGCACAATTTCCAATTTAACAATTAGTATTTTGTTGTTTATTTACAAAATAAACTGTCTTTTCTCAAAATAGCTGTGTTTTCTCTAAGCGTCTGCCTTCGCTTTTTAATGTACCAGACATCTGTTCTTAATACACTTAAATCCCCGGAAAAAGGAGTAAGTTAGCAGCAGGGAGATGTGGAGAGAGGAGCATATGTAAAGGTAGGATGTTAAGAGGAAGCATGGTATTTGTGGGAGCCTATATGCAATGGATGGGAGGATGCACAATGAAATTGGCAGAGTGGACAGGGGAATGAGTAAGAAGTGCCTTGCATGCTATGCACACAAATTTAAACTTGATGCAAAAGTGATGGGGATGGGAAGCCATTGAGGCCAGCCTTCTAATAGCTTTTCTTTTATTCAAGATTATATTTATTTGTTTATTTGAGAGCAAGAGAAAGAGAGAGAGCAGGGGAAGGGACAGAGGGAGAAGCAGACTCCCCACTGAATGGGGAGCCTGACATGGGGCTCGGGGCTTGACCCGGGACTTCAGGATCATGACCTGAGCCCAAAGCAGACGCTTAACCTACTGAGCCATCCAGGCGCCCGCAGCCCATTAATATCTAATTAACTCATACGGAGGCTAGTGAATTTTATGAAGAGTACAACCCAGTTTCTTGAATCTTGCAGGAACTGGCCCTGCAGGTCAGTGTAATAAGTTTGGCAGCGTGAATTAGAAGGTATAGGAAAAGAGATGCCTCTTCATATCTGAGTACATAGCACATAGTCAACTCCAGGAGAAATGTAAACTCGGCATAGTTTGCTTTGGTTTACCCTGTCTCCTCTGCCCTTCTCGCCTCTCCCTGCTCCTGTTCTCCACCCTTAGCCCTTCTCTTCTCCTGCCCCCAACACCTCACTGGTACACAGATACCACCTACTTTCTTTTCTGTCATAATTGAGAGAATGCAACTTTCAGGCAGATCCCAGAAAGAAAACATTGAAAAGGTGGAATGACTGACTGATAATCACACTCTGGGACTTTGTTCACTTTTATAAAGAGAATGTTTGCAAACCAAAGTGAACTCATAGTTGGAGGAATTTCAGGCAGTAATTGCCATAAGTTGGAATAAAATATATCTGAAAATGAGAAAGGAAATGCTAAGAATTTCATAGAAGGGCAAGATTCCAAGATCAGATTCCCTAGCTGTCTGTTTTCCACTTTCCATTTTTCTTCATTCTTCTTCCTCTTTTTCATATCCCACAGATAATCTAAAAGCTTAAACTTTATTCTGTAATATTCATTTTTTAACCCCTCCCACCACATATCGATTGCTGTATTTCCAGCCAAAATTAATAGGCTCAGAAGGGATCCAGGTGTTTTCACAAATGGCAGTTGTAAGAACAGAGAGAAGGAATGTTTTGTGGGGGACCAGGTGAAGTTGGGGGTAAGTCTGCAGTAGGGGGTAATTAGAAATGTAGTGTTTGCAAAAAAAATGTGTTTGCAGTTACAAGGTTAGAGCCAAGCCTTCTTCAGTCATCGTGAAGCAGTTCTCACATGGAAATTTTTATACATTGGGTAAAAAACACAGTTGTTTGCCATTCCAAGTCACCAAATAATCGTGGATATATTTTGTTTTGTACTTGGTTAAATGACTATTGTCTACATAATAAATTTATTTATCCAAGACTCTTCAATTGCAAATTTCAATTTTCATGAGCTATTTTCTGTACATTATTGAATTAATATTCAAAACTTTTGTTACAGTATGAGCTTATAATTGTGATAATTTAATAATTTCTCCCTTATGGCACCCTTTATGATCCAATAAGTTGCATATTATTTAGCCTGCAGAATAGCATGCTATGTATCAGCATCAGAAGAATATGTCTTCAGAAATTATTGATAGAATACTTTTTTTAAACACAAGATAAGGAAGTATCCTGCTCAAATTTAAGAATAAACACAGATTGGTTGAATGTCAGTATAAACCAAACACTTTAGAAATATTTCTAAATAAAGTGAGTGTATGGCATTTTTATATTTACAACTAAATGAGGTGTAATTTCTGGCCTGAATCCACCTTGTATATATTTTATAATTTTTTTCCAAGAACAACATTTCTGATGGGTGAAGAATTTTGATAACTATTAAAATGAACGACTATATTGATTTTTTGGGGGGGGGAATATAACGAAAAGAAAGAGATGAGTTTTGGTTTTAGGAAGTGAATAATATATCGATTATTGGCTAAATACATTGTAATATAAACCTAAATTTAATTTTATAGTATTTTAGAAAGTTTAATCACAAACACATTCTGTCTAAACATAAACCTATGGTTGCTTTTTAATAATTTCCATCTTACAAATTTCATTAAAGTATTTGCATCAATAAAAGAATACTTACTAATGGTTTAGTTAAAGACTCATTAGAATGGTAACTTAAAGAATCTTGATACAAATAAAAACTTAGGATGAAAATAGAGATTGGTAATATTTTTTAAAAGTATTAAGGCTGATAAAATTGAAAAAATAAAGATTAAAAATTTACTCAAAATCTGTAAGCATCTGTTTACTTCTAGAATTGTTTCCAGAAAAAAAGTTAACAGAAATTTAAGAGAAAGTGATTAATTAATACAATGATCAAATCTGAATTTGTAAAGACAATTGTCACTGTACCAGTTTCCAACCCTTAGAGTTTTCCTATTTCCTTCCAACCTTGGAGCAACCTTCTAGCAAGGGCAATTATTTCATTGTGTAATTCAAACTATGAATTTGCTTTTCCCTAAGCATTGATAATTGAGCTGTAAATTTTCAGCAATAAGACAATCTATATAAGCTTTGTAAAAAAATAATAGCTTCTTTTATTAAATGATTATCTAATCTAAATAATGTTCCCTGTAAGGAGTGGGTAAATGCATACGTAATAGGGGCGCCTGGGTAGCTCAGTGGCTTAAAGCCTCTGCCTTCAGGTCAGGTCATGATCTCAGGGTCCTGGGATAAAGCCCCACATCGAGCTCTCTGCTTAGCAGGGAGTCTGCTTCCCCCTCTCTCTCTGCCTGCCTCTCTGCCTACTTGTGATCTCTCTCTCTCTGTCAAAATAAATAAAGATCTTAAAAAAAAAAGAAAAGATACATTTAAAAAAACATACATAATATTGGGGCAAGACTTAAAGAAATTGAACCATGTAGTACAGTATTATACTTAAAACTTGGTTCATAACTAAATATTAGTAATCATTTACATATATCCTGCTCAAGGCCATCTTTTCTATCTCCCTGAAGAATGTCAGAGTTTACTTATATATATTTCCTGTGGGTTCTGCTTATTTTCTGAGACTTTTTAGATATTTTGAGACTTGGAGCTTCATATTTTTTTTTTGCTATGAAAAATTTTGGATTGCTTTAACTCTTCTAACTGTTTTTAAGTGTAATTTATTTCCTATACTCTATTCTCTTATTTTACTGGTATAAAGTGCTGTTTTACTTAGCCATGGGAATGAACAAGGTGTACTCTGCATCTAATTTGACATAGATTGAGACTAATCTGAACTTTGCTGCCAGTTCTATTGACTTTCAGTGCATCCCTTCTAGAAAAGAATCATCATCTTGTTATTTTTATACTTGCTATTTATTGACTTTAATCCTAGCCACCATCTTCCTCTTTATATCATAACTTTATTAGCAATAGACTTAGTTAACTTCTGTTTATAATTTTGCATTTTATCTGTATAAACTATATTGCTAAAGGCCTTTCTCCTATATCCTTTTGAAATTTTCAAACATGTTAAATTAGTAAAATTAAGAATGCTAATTAAATTAATTTAATTTGAATTAATTAATATAATTTAAATTCAAAAGAACACTAATATATTCTCTTGTTTTCTGGTTAATCACCTAATCTGGTTAATTATTTTTGCCATTATGCATCAAAGTTTACTATATATAAAATAAATACGCATTTTTACTTATATTAAGAACGGAAAGGATGACATGAAATAGAAGTTTAGGTGAAAATAGATATTGATAGTAAATGTACAACAAATTAAATGTGCAATATTAAAGTAAGATGGCTCGTATCAGGGAAGAATGATGACTTAGAAAATCTTTTTAAGGATAAGCTTTCTTTGAGTAATACCAGGATTACTCAGGAAGAGTTCAGTTGATAATATGGTTGAGTTAATTTACCCATTTCGAAAGCATGGGAAGTGAGATTAGATTAGAAGAGAAAATAAATTGTAAATAAAGAGGCAGAATTAAAATGTAGGAATTGAAGATATATTCTAAGGATATTGAAAGTTTGAAACTGACATCTTATTAATTCCTATACAGGGAAACATTAAAAGGGCAGGGAAAAAAAACCCTCATTTATGGAAAAAGTAGTGACCATCCTTAAAAAAGAAAACAAGATAAAAACGACGATTCTGGTAATTATAGACCAGTCAGCTTAACTTTGATACCAAGACAGATACTACAGCAAATCATCAAACAATCAATTTACAATCATCTAGAAGAGCAAAGTTAGTGGGTAGCAACCAACATGGTTTTGTGAAGAGCAAATTGTGCCAGGCCAATTTAATTTCCTTCTATGATAGAGTGACAGGCCATGTAGATAAGGGCAAAGTAATAGATGTAATCTATCCAGACTTCAGTAACGCTTTTGATTCCTCTCCACATGACATTCTCATCAACAACCACAGAAGATACGGTCTAGACCATACTTTGGTTAGTTGAGTGCACGGTTGTCTGTGGATTCATGCTCCCACGATTGATTATCAGTTACTAGTCCTCATCCACAGGGTCCCTCTGGTTTGGCATATGAGCAGGTTGGTATTAATAAGACCAGTTACGTTTCTTTTGATAAAGATGGAATTGGGCTAGCATAGAGGCACATTAAGCCAAACCCCTTGTATACCGAAAGGAGAGAGCCCAACTTTAGCCGTGTCTTGTATCTTATGGGCACATCTCAGAGTTGACGGTCCAGGGAATGAAGAACAGGTGAACACAGTGATTGGTTTTACTCATTATTCTTCAATCATAACTATTGTTCTAAGATGTGTAAGTGGTAATAGGTAACTGGTAGTATCCCGACAGGCTCCCTGGGAATAAATTATCTTCTTGAACTCCATAGAAAGGATCTTTAAAGAGAGTAACTTGAAGAGAGTAAAAGAAATCTTTTATATTAAACAGGAAAAAATGTGGATATATAATGACCCAGAAAGAACTGTATGAAGCACCTTTATCCTGACCTAGATCATAGATTTGAGAACATTTAGTTTACAGATCATATGATGGTAAGCAATAAAAAAAATTAATAACTTTGTAGATAAGAAAAAAATTTCCAAACAATTTTGATACTTTGGGAAAATAGTCTATGGAAAAAACAAGATAAAGGTCATGGGAATGAAACAGATAAAAGATAGGAAAAAGACTGGCCTGGCCCTTCACATTGGGAACAAGCTCCAAAATATCAGTGAGTGATACTTGGATATCTGTGAGCTGGGTCATGTGATAGTATTATTAATGAATTAACAAGACAGTGCCCTGAAAGCTAAACATTCTCAGGTTTTATTTGTAGAAGTATCAAAAACGAATATTTATTAGCACACATTTCCACTGAATAGTGACAAGTACTCCTTAAGGAAAGTATTATTTATCTGTATTTTGTAATTCCTCATTGAAAACTGAGTAAAAAAGGTATGTAGCAGAGGAGGGAAACATATTTTTATCAGAACTCACATTAATAATGACCTAGAGAACGACGGCTTTTACGCGATTCAGTGGTTGACCTGATTCCTTCGTTCACAGCAGATGAATTCTGAGGTTTACTAGTCCCTACAGTTTCTGCTGGATATTTATCCAGTTTTGTGGCACCATTTGGACCCTGTGATTTTGTGAATAGCATTCCTCTGCTGATAGTTGATTACAGCTGCCCTTATTTAAAAAAAAAAAAAAAAAAAGTTTGTATTCTGTGGATTCTCAAGAAATAACCAGCAGGGCTTTCTTAGAGATAACTCCCCTAGGATTAAATCCAAGGGAGTGGTTCTTAAACATTTTTCTTCCCCAACTCCCTGAGAGTTCCTGCCAAGAGCACTGCCCATTTCATCCCTCTTAATTGCATACAGGAAGACAGAAGAGGATATTATCATCTCGCCTTTATTTAGTCTAGGGGAACACAAGATTGCTCAGTGAATATGGTCAACTGAGAGTCAGTTGATAAGCAGTGGCAAGAGCAGAGGAGAAATGGAAGAAGTTTGGAGACAGCCAGAGACTGCCCTTACTATTAACAAGTAGGAAAAACTTTGGCTCCATTTCCCGCACATAATTTGGAATTTCCTAGTGATGTGTAGAAAAATCACATTTCCGAAATTTAAGAAACTCTTCAAAGAGAAATCACAGAAGTGATGGCATTACAACTTCAAGAGCCTTCCTAAATGGGATGTCGTTAGCCACAATAGTCCCATAGTGCTTTTTACTTTGACTCATGTGATAGGTTTCCAGTTCCTGACCCCAGTTAAAAAGATTATCAGTTAAACAGATGTTGATGTAACATGTAGAAATAAGAGATGTTGTCACAGTGCAAAGTCAGTCACTACCCTAGGATCAGTGTATGGATTTAACACATGAGCTGGTATATGGCAACCTCAATCTAACACCATATTATAATGATTTCTAATGAGAACTAGATCTTTCTAGTGCTTACATTAACATGCATTGTTGAGTCCTTATTTTTATTCAATTTATTTGGGTTCCTAGGGAAGAGGAAATTTAAGAGAAAACAATTTATAGTATCTAATTGTATTTCCTATAAATCAATGTCAGAATAGTATTTCCTTATGGTGAATTAATGTAGAATTTCAAAAGGGAAAGAAGTATGAATAAATGTTACCAATAATTGCTTTGAAATAAACATCTGTGACTGTGTAAGAATATTGGTCTAATTTGCATGTATAAAGGGGCGGTAGACAGCGTGGTACATGGGAAAGTGCACCGACTTGGAATCACACAGATCTGGGTGTGAATCCTGATTCTTCATCATTGCTTAAGCTTTCTGAGCCTTATGTTTTTTTGGGTGCAAAATGAAAGTAATAGCATCTATTCTGCAAGGTTGGCAGCTGTGAGAATTAAAAGACATAGTATGTTGGAAAAAAAGCAAAACTCTCCTTAAAGCCCACACAGGGTAGGTCTGCTATAAATGGTTCCATAGTTACTTTGTTACTATGAAAAGTACCAGCAACAGAACTTTTGAAGAACTACAGCTTTCAGTCAAATCAATTTGAGTCTATAGAAATATAGACAACTAGCACGTAACTGGAATGTTTAAGCCACTTAGTTTGTTTTCTGTTTATTTACCATATAGATATATATAAATTCAAAATAATAGTTGTTGTAGAAGATCTTTACCTCATGGAGGAAACTGATCCCAAACACAGCAAATGCATATTAAATGGTGTCTAAAACACAATTTTTTTTCCTGATGACATTCTAGTGAAGTCAGTAAAATCATAGTATAGTATTTGACTTTTGCTGTTTTTAGAATTAATCAAATGCTACTTTGTTTCACTAATTAACCATGGAAGTAAGAAAGATTCTAGAGTTCTGTGACACCTCAAGTGTAGTAATAACTTGAGTAGTAATAACTACTCCTTGAAGAAAATTGATAATGGCTAAAGTAATGATTAATCAGTGGTAATCAATGAGATATATATAGCCAATTTATACACAAAAGGCAATTAAATGTCATACCATAAATCTATTTTATGTCCATCGTATAAAGAAATTTTAAAGTTTCAAATTCCAATAATAGTAGACTATGACATAAAACATATGAAGAATGTTTTACCCTGTGTTTGACAGAAATATTTTATAGAAGAAGAACATATTGTAACTCTTTCTTTAACTGGATGATAGTTTTTAAAACAGGAATAAATCCATATCCAAATCATACACAGTGAGGAAGCAAAAAAAAAAAAAGTGCCTTCCCCAAAGTCAAGTGTAAAGAAGCACTGTAAATATCATGAATAAATGTCACTTCCTCACAGTATTAATAAATGGGGAAATAAAGCATGTCTCTTATCTTTTTTGGCATAATTTAAGATAGTTTATTATTTTGGAGCAGCAAGCAGTGAGCACTTGTTAGATATCATCATTTGGTCACAGATTTGTAAATATATCAATTCTGTGCTGAGAGAAAGATTATCCTCAACCTACTCTACTGAAAATAATTACAGACATATTCATAACTGTTTTGAACAAGCGACTTTCATCAGGTTTTCATCTGTATTCACACACCCAGAGTTTACTATTAGGGGTTATTTTCTAAGTGTTTTATAACATTTAACCCTAAATTTTCTCCATTATGAGGTAAAATCTTAATTCAGAGTCTATTAAAAAAACTAATTATGGTATTTAAAAAGAGAACACTTTTTATTTTAAACTTTTTCTTTTGCAGCTCTTGAACCTCTCTCCAAGATACATTACATTGGGAATATCCTGTTCTATTGTCTATTGCTGTCAAGAATAGAAACTTGATTGAGAAATATCTTTAAATAAAATTGCGTGCATTGCATATTATCACTTAGAAGTCATTTTAAATAATTCATAATAGGTATTAAAAAATTTTAAAAAAACAAATACAATAGACTTGAAGTAGATCCCTTGAAGGGGTATAATAAGAGATGACTTTGGAAAGGTAGAGAGAAATGAAAGCAGAGGGATCCATGTAAGTCAGACCAAGACCCAAGCTTAAAATTCATTCCCCCAAACATTTTGCTATTAGTATTAATAAGATGATTTTATACTTTTAACTGAAGAAATTCTGAATAGGGTTACCCAAAAGAAACTTATATCTATTTGCATTAATATATATAACATATCCATATCTTAAAATGTATCATATGTGTTTCTGAAATGCTGCGGACCACATGAATCATTGCGTACAAGTGATCTTGGTCTGGGAGTGAGTTCCTATGTCTATCATCAAACCACTTGAGAACTTCCTCATGAGTCCTTTAATCCAAAAATGAGAAAATTAGTTAAGCAATTATCACATATTAGGAAGGAGCTTGGAGTTTGGCTATAAATTTACACTTTGTATTTAACCAACCCAATAATTTGGGGCAAGTCATTTAATCCAGTTGAACCATAATTTGTTTATCATAATTTTGTGGTAATGATGCCTATCTCACAGTATTGAATGTAAAATTGAAATGGCAAAATATAAGTGACAGCACACTGTAAATTGTAAAGGGCAATACAAATATACTATGATATTAAGCACAATAAAATAGCTTCATTGGAGGAGCGCCTGGGTGGCTTAGTGGGTTAAAATCTCTGCCTTCGGCTCAGGTCATGATCTCAGGGTCCTGGGATCGAGCCCCCCATCGGGGTCTCTGCTCAGCAGAGAGCCTGCTTTGCTTCCCCCTCTCTCTCTGCTTGCCTCTCTGCTTACTTGTGATCTCTCTCTCTCTTTCAAATAAATAAATAAATTTTTTTAAAAAAAAAATAGCTTCATTGGAATACAGAGTAAAAAAGAAAAGAAAAAAAAAAAAAGGAATACAGGGTAAAATAAGTAATGCCCCAAAGAATTATACTCAATTTCATTCTCGATGATGGCCCAACTGATAATGGGAAAGTCTTATTTGGTTCTAGGGGAAAAGTTGACTGTTGTTTGAAAGGAGAAAACAGTAACCCCACCCACTCCCTCCCATGGCCACTACTTGATCTAATCATAAAACCGTATTAGGACGCATTCTTGAAGGGAAGTGAAACTTATGAGTAGGTTAGATAGATTGCAGTCTCTTCGTGGTGGTGGATAATTAAGAATTTGAAACAAGGTATAAATAAAATTTATTGGAGAAGAAAAAACTTCATTGTCAAGGAAGGAAAGGTCGGGGGTAGGGGGCAGGGGATGGGGGGAGGGGGGCTGGTTTCCAGGCTGCCAAGGAATGGAAAGGTCTTCACTGAGAAGCTGCAGATTTTCCAGATGCTTCCAAGAAAATCTGACACCTACCTCATATTATAGTTTAACCATTAATCGTGAAGCATTTTGAGAGAGAGTCCAATTTCTCTTGGAGAATACCTCACTGTTTATGGCAGCAAAATCCCATCTGATAACAATGAGAGGTCCTTTTGGCAGCCCCTAGAGCACCAGTCCAACCAGTAATACACAGTTTCCTGGCTGTGTCACTAATTCCTGTTGGAAACTTATCAGCTTCTGTCTCTAGCAGCAGAATCCTGACTGATAAGAGAAGAGGCTCATCTGTGGGTAGCCGACCCCCACCCCTACCCTACCAGTTTATCGGTTTCTGACCAGTTCATAAATCAGTCTCTGGGATTTTTTTTTTTTTGGTTTGTTTTTATCAAAATGTATTTCTCTTATTTTAACAGTTAATACTTTAATAGGAGAACTTAACCAGGGACATTAGGAAGTTAGTTAGAGACATCTTGCAGGCGCCTCCTCCCTTGTCAGTGACAAGGTAAGGTAATCCTATACACAGGCTGCTATTGTGAGCTGGGAAACCGGCCTCCTTCGCTGCCAGAGACCAGATGCACCTCTCTCTATCCTAATCTGTAAACGACTTAAAGGAGCCTTATCTCGGGGCTCTTCGGCTTCATTTCATGCTTGATTTACTTTAATTTGTCTGATAGGGCACAAGGATTTGGAGACGGCCCATCTTTCTGCAGAAAACGTTCAGATTTTTTTTTTCCCTTGGCATTGTTGTGCTGGGATTTGGGATTTTTTTTTTTTTTTGAAAAAAATTTTTTTAAATGTGGAAGAAATCTTGCTCCAGTGCAGCAAGCTGCTTGAGTGTGTTTAGATTTAAGCTATCCCAGCAGAAAATAGTTTGTGAAGTGGTGTGATTGTGTGATGGGGCCCATTTACATTGAAATCACATTATTCGATATATCAGGATTCCTGAAGGGAGCGGTGCAGTAGAGCGCTGGGCCCACAAGATACTTTGAAAGGCCTATATATAGCAGCAACAATTGATAGGAGATTTTACAGGAGACTTTATAAATATGTAAATAGGCGTTATCTGATTGGGTTCTGTGGCTACACATCTGTACCTCAAAGGAAGCAGAGCTGTGAGAACTACCAGGAAAACAGGAGTTTGCATTCTAAGTGAGTCTGAGAAATAGAAATGTTTCCTGGGTTGACAGCAGGTCAGGGTGGAGCCACTTTGCATACCTTGGAGGAGAAGCTTCTATGCCTGGAAAGGGATCCCTTCCTTCTCCCAGAAAGGGAGACTTGCCCCTCACCGAGTTTTCATTTGTTTTATAACAGTGCTCAGATCAGTAGCTGTTGACCTTTCACCCTTCTTGTTATCTCTTTAAATTGTTCAAGGGATATGGTGCCAGGGGGAATTGCTCTTACGTTTTTTGCATTTTAAAAAATGTACTTGCAGTGACCCAAGGGAAGGAAAATAAAGTCTTTGGTACATTGATCCCTTGATTAGTTATTTCCTAAATGAAAATGGAAATACTATTAAAGCAGTAATAATGTTCCATCTTAATAGTTGAGGAGTCAATAAATGGCTCCCATGTGCTTCATTAAGGATCTTAATGAAGCCATTTTTGATGGCTGAACTTTACATTATCCTTTTTTCTCTTCTTCTTTTTTTTTTTTTTTAAGCTGGGAATCATTTAAGGAAGGGAAGTAGTAGGTATAAAGTGGTCTACAGAGTTTCTTAATATGGTTGCTGCTGCTAAAATAAAGTTAATGGTGATTTGTGGGGGGGACAAATTCTTATGCAAAAGACAGAACAGGAGGATTTACTTTTCATGGAGGACTTTTTCTTTTTGAGTAGACGTGTTTAATCAGTAAGACGTTCATACAGTTAGCAGACCCATTCCTGGGCTAGTCTGTGTTCTCGTACTCTCTAGTCATCCGATACAGAGTATGTTTATGTTACAGTGATCGGACAGGCCTCTAACGTGTCCCAAAGCAATAGCTGAGATTACCCAGTCTCGGTTGAACTTCTACAGCTTTCTCCACCACTTAATACTGTGCTGTTGTTACCCTGTATGTAATCTTATCCCTCTCTTTCCTTTGCCCGATAGGGAGCTGTGACTGCAGCCTTCTGTGTCTAAACAGGTGGCCTTGGAGATGTTGAGGAGACAAGTCACCTCACTTCCCTCTGTGAGGTCTAGGTATAAAATAGTTTTGAACAATGTGCTTTTAAAAATAAGGCAAAAACATCTTTATTGTTGGGGAGCACTACTTGGGCCTGGATTAGTGAGTGCATTTAGGCATATCACAACAGAGGGCTGTACTTTTTTTTTTTCATTTCCAGCGTATTTGCTTCACTTTGGTATCTTATCTTGTAGATGATTCACTGTAATAAAATGATGGCAAACACTATTTAGTCAGGAAATAAAGTGATTGATTACATTTAAAAGTATACAGAAGATACTTGATCTCTCTGCTCCTGATCTCCCTCCATCCCCACTCCCCAGTGTCCTCTCTCTCCAGGTGCAGTGATAAGCTCTAAGGTGTTTGGAATTACTCATTGAATTTTTGTGGAGAGGCTGCAAAACAACCCCGTCGAGAATGTATTGATTATTCGAGTTAACAATCATTTAAAGCACCCCTTCCACCCCTTGGGTGGCTCAGTTGGTTAAGCATCTGCCTTTGGCTCAGGTCATGATCTCAGGGTCCTGGGATCCAGCCCCACATGGGGCTCTCACCCTAGCCAGAGCCTCTTCTCCCTCTCTCTCTGCCCCTCCTCCCTGCTCCTGTTCTTTTTCTTACTCAAGTAAATAAATAACATCTTTTAAATAGGTAGATAGATCTATAGATCTATAGATAGATAGATAGATAGATAAATAGAGCACCCCTTTCAGGCACCAGAGCGGGCGGGGGGGGGGGCGTGTAGGGGGCTGGGTTTACCCCCTGAAGCCTCACAAATGCCCATCCCTTCATGCTTCACAAGCAGGTCTCTAGGGACGGAATATCTAGAAGGTCTCAAAATATGTTCACTGCCTGAGAAATTTTACTTTTATCTTAGGGATTCGCATACTGGCTTCAGAATGCTTGGATGTCTGCAGTCAGTCTATCGGTGGTCACCGGCCATCTAAGATGTCTGGGATGCAAATAGCACAAGACCCCTTGATTCCAGCCTACCTGCAGCCCTCAGAAATGCTCAGTCCCTGGGCCAGCTGCTACATCTGCTCACAGAGCAAGCAGGGTCTTGAGCACTGGTGGGTTCTGGCCGAGTTGGCGTGGAGGGAGCATCTGTTGGAGCTGCTCTCCACCTCTCCACTGACAGCCCCTCATCCTTCAGCGGCTTCCACTCCATTGGTTCTCACTCTGCCAGACGTGCAACTTCCCATCTTTCCTTTGCTTTTTCAGTTATCAACAAATCTCTTCCCAGGAAGATTCTAGTAAGCCTGCCCACACTAGGACGTAAATAACTGATGAAGGCTTTTCAGGCCTATTTGCCTTTTTTCAGGCCTGTTTGCCTTTTAACAGGTAGCAAAAGGAAATGACAATTTATTTTATTTTTTTTTTAAGATTTTGTTTATGTATTTGACGGAGAGCGCACAAGCAGGGAGAGACATAGGCAGAGGGAGAGGGAGAGAGAGATGCAAACTTCCTGCTGAGCAGGGAGCCTGATCCCAGGACCTTGGGATCATGACCTAAGCTGAAGGCAGATGCTTAACCAACTGGGCTGCCCAGGAGCCCCGGAAATGGCAATTTTAGAAAAAAATAGTGTCTATAGCAGGGAAGTGGGCAAGTATTTCTCAGGTCTCTACCTAGGTGGTGGTGATGGCCAGAGCCAATCCAATGGTGGCAATGATTGTCAGGAACCTCTGCTTTATTTTGACTCTAAGGCATTTTCTTAAGTGGGCAGACTTATTCTCTTTTGATGCCTTCTGAATTCTTCATTCTGTTGATCTGATCTCAACTTTTTTTGGAATTGTCGTGGACAGATGATTTCAATGAGTAAGAGTTTGATACAAAAGCTCAAATAATCCAATATAAGCTAATAATTTATTTTTGAGGAAGAAATTTTAAGGTCACAAAGTTATATCCCAAACCATTAGTAACTGCTGCTGCCTACTATTCATTACAAGAATCACTTGGTCAGTGTAGACCAAACCAGTAATCCAAAATAAGCAAGCCAGTTGTGGTGGTACTCAAGAATGAACTGTGTATGCAAAGACCATAAATGTATATTCTTGAAATGATCTTAAGATATTGGGAGTCCTCTATTAGACTAATATGGGCTAATAGTGTGGGATGTTTGAAAAATAATAACAATTACATATATAATATTTAAAAATCAAAGGTGTTGTAATTAGATGGTCATGAGTTCAAATTTCATCTTTGACCTTTGTAAACTGATCTTGGGTCTCAATTTCCTCTTCTATAAAATAGGAATACTAATAAGTACCCAACTTATTTTAGGAACAAATGCAATATTGTTTTATAAAACATTAGGTACCATGCCTGACACATGGAAAACAGTCTATGAATAATGGATTTAGTAGTGATAATGAAAAAAAAATCAGTTTTTGCATTTTAGATCACTAGGTATTCATTTCTACATAAAATCAATAGCCAATCATGTGTTATAAATTTCTCCTTTACTCTGGCTTTTAAGTGGTCTTTGACAAATGGTGGGACTCTAGAGGTTTTATTTATGTTAAAGGGTGGATATGTTTCAAAAAGAATTGCAGAAAGAAAAATACGCCTTTAAATTTTTCAATGATTTAATGCACGATTAACTTTATAAATATCAGAGGAGTATATTGTTTGTTTTTCTGTGAATTAATTGGCCAAATAGCCATATCTTTGATGTAAGGTGCCAAAAGAGGAAAGTGTTATTTATTCTAAAATGGCAGTAGGTTGCTCTTACCATAAGAATTTTAATAGGGAAAACAGTATTTGGAGATTTTTATATCAGCCCCACATATCATATGCCAAAAGTACATATATATATATGTGTGTGTGTGTGTGTGTGTGTGTGTGTGTGTGTTTATACATGTTCTAAGATTTTTTTTTTACTTTTTAAATATAGAAATAGCTTCAGTTTCCCTGTTAAATCATGGCTTACAAATCTCTACAAGGTTACTATTGTCCTAGTTTGCTTAAAGTGTTAGCTTTATATGATCAATGATTTTATTTTAAAGTCTATTTTCACCATGCGTGAGTTTCAGCAGGCTCGTTAGCTTTCGGTGTTTTCTGCTGCGGAACGGAGGCTAACATGCAAAATTGCTGGTAAATAAGAAAGAGGCCCTTCTGGCAATAGACAGAAGCATCTGAGTCAGATTTGCTAAATTACATTTTTCTTCAGATTGGATATAATTTTCTATCTTAGATATTTCTCAAGGCCCTTTATGAATTCCAGCTTCTGTCTTTTCTTATATTTATGGTTTCACTAAAATCCTCAGGTAGCGAAATACCTGCCCTCATGAATCATTTGCAGATAATAGTGGTTCAGACACTCTCTGTCCAAATTGATAATGGGTATCTGATCCAAAGCGATGCCTATTTTTTAAGGTCTATATAAGGAGTTCATGGGGGAAAAATCCCTTTCTCTCTGATCTCATGTTTATTATCACATTAAATAGTTAGTGCCCTAAATGTAGAAAAGTAGAATAAGGCAAACTAGTTATCTAACTCTGTTGTTTGAGTCTCCAAATTACTTTGTAAAATGTACATCTCTTCCAGACAGAATCCTTGTACACTTCGTGCTATTAGCGGTTATGAATAATCGAGATTATGTGTACATTCTTCCTTGTGTCTGCATCCTTCTCCAAGTATTTGAATTAGTATTTATGAAATTGTATCATTTAAAAGTTATATTTTCACTTATGAAGGATTTAACTAATGCTTTACAAAAATGTATTGAATTTATTTATAATATTTAGTATAGTTTTAAGTGAGCTAATATTCCATTTCAGTAAGGTGTAAATTGACTTATTTGAATTATTTTCCAAAAGTAGAAGAAATTAATTCCTTCCAGATAGTAATGTTCCTTTAATCACTAACTCTCAGTCTACTGTGTGCCTAAAACCTTGGGAACCTTGTGAGAAATGTAGATTTCCGGATCATACCCACAAGGATTTGGAACAAGTAGGTCTGGAGTGAGGATTTTAGGTAGATGGATAGGGAGTTGAAAGCCAGATGGTTGTGATGCAGATAGCACGTAGAGAAACACTGTGGTCTCAAAGACACCATTGACTTTGCGACAGAGATTGTAAGCTGATGAATTACGCTTTCCGATTTACGCCTGTAGCCTGCGCATACCTGGTATGCATCCCATCTGCAGCCCCACTGGGTGGACGCCCCAAGTTTACTGTGACTGTACAGACAGCAGGAATTCCTGACAATCTCAAGTGTCCTCTGACTCCACTGGTTGCTGTGGGAAGCCACGCTGCGCACAAGACGTTGCTTTTTCCTTGCCACACCCCGTGTTGTCCCTTTAGGCTAAAGCAGCTCTATGTTCCCCCTCTTCTGAGCTGCAGCCCAACTCTGGCCTCCCGGGGAAGGGCTCTCCTGACCTTAAGGGTCTTCATCTTTGGGACTCTCCTCCTGGGTGTGTCCTTCTCTACAAGGCTCGTCACAATTGCAGTTTTTGTCTGTTGTGTGCATGTTTGATGATTGCGCCTTTCTCACTGGACTCAGAGCTCAGTAAGGCACATGCTATGACTCGCTTTTTGTTTGTTTCTGGTTGTAACTGTGAAGCTTCATGGGGGGCCTGCACATAGTAGGCTCCTAGCCAGTATTTATATAAGTAAATACATTGAGGTTAACTCTTCATCTCACTCTCTGTTAAAGATACGTAAATATGGTAAGGTTGTGTGTTAAGTTACTGATGTATTGGTGTGAATGAATGTTTGAAAGACCCAGGGTAGTGTTAACATCCCCAGGAACTCGGGAAACTGGGGACTCCCACAGAATAAGCACAGAGAGGACAGATATGCACTGGGCAGTGTCCCTTGAACTGAGGAAAAGGTTTCAAAACTGTTGAACTCTTGGTGCCCAATATACTTAAATATTTATTCATTTTAAACAGGAAGATATCCTGTTAAGGTAAAAAGGTTTTTGTTTGTTTGTTTGTTTGTTTGTTTAAGGTAAAAATTTTTAATAATTCAGTTTTTCTTCATGCATATCTTGATGATGGTATTGGAAATGCTTGACACTGATGCCTCTTATTACCTTCTCTTCAGGAGGACAAGGGTGAAATATAAGTAGGAGGAATAAGTGTTTATTTTGTGCTGTGGACACAATTTCCCATTTGGTCTACACAGCTGTCTTATAAGTAGCAAGAAAGAAGATCAAAAACCACTCGAGACCATACAATAGGGGCGCCTGGGTGCCTCAGTGGGTTAACCGTCTGCCTTCGGCTCAGCTCATGATCTCAGGGTCTGGGATCAAGCCCCGCATCAGGCACTCTGCTCAGCAGGGAGCCTGCTTCCCCCTCTCTCTCTGCCTGCCTCTCTGCCTACTTGTGATTTCTCTCTCTGTCAAATAAATAAATAAAATCTTTAAAAAAAATCATATGATATTTTTAAGTCAATATTTTATTTTGTTTTAGATTCCTAAGCTAAGATCCTCAGCCTCTACCCTTACACTCCTGTATTATTTAGAAAATCTTTTGTAATAAACAGCAAAGCCTAATATAAATTATATAGAGAAAAGATTGGTTCACACAACCGAGAGTGCCAAAGAATCTTGATGCCTTCAGAATTATAGGCTCTGGTTCTTTGTCAGTCTCCTGGTCCTGCCCTACTTTGGGTTTCAGCTTCTTTCTTAGGTTAGTTTTCCTCATGATAGCACTGCAGAGCCCAGAGCTATCAAGCTCCCCTGTCTAGGCATTGTTTACAAAGGTCTTGCTGTTGACTCTGATTACTCTGGCTTGAATTACATGTCTACTTCTTGAACTGATCATTGTGGAGGAGAGACTGGAATGAATAGTCTTAGTCATGTCCCATGTGTTACCCCTCTTAAGACAGAAGAGAATCAGTTTTTCTTAAACCACACAGAAATTATGGGGAAAAGAGGAAGTGATGGGTCCTGGATTTACTCATGTATTTACTGTATTTACTGATGTATTTACTGATCCCTTGTATTTACTGATCTCTTGAAAAGTGCTCAATGAGCAGGAATGTAAGCAATGGTGTAAGATAAACATATTACAAGACTATTAATATTTGGAAATGATTTTTTTTATCTGGATATACTTTCAGATAACCTTAAACAATAGTTTAAAAAAAACCTTTATTTTTGATATTCAAGAAGTTTGGCCTGTTATCATTGAGATTGAGCAACATTTAGAGAAAATATATTTCTGATGGCTTAGGCTGTCCTCAAGGTGGCCATATATTTCTACATATAATGATAAAGTGGATATTTTATACCACATGGAATAGTGCTGTTAGAGTAATTGTTTCTCTTTCCTCTCCTTTGACGATAATGTTTGCCGCTCTGTATGTCTAATACAGTTAGTATATACCATTGATAGAAATAATAGTAAACATTTGTTGAAAGTTCACTGTGTATTCAGCAGTATCTCCAAGTGTTATCTATAATCCTTACCACAGTCCCATGAAATAAATGCAATTAATTCCATTTTCCAGGAAAAGAAACTGAGGTCTCACAATTAGTAGACAGTGATGTAGGAATGTTAACACATGCCTTCACCTTCTAAAGCTCTTGCTCTAACCTCTGGGTTACTCTCAGTCCAGGGTCATGCAAATAAAGAGAATCCTCAACTCACTGAATAATGTTATTTGTTGACGTTTTTCCTGTTGGTTTTTAAAACAACTTTTTTAGCGCCATACCCCACATTTAAGGAATTTGCTTCAGAACAAAGAATATGGAGTAGAATCACATCATGTGAAGCACGTTTTGATATTCGCACTAATCCAAGTAAGGCTTACAAAACTAGATTAGATCACCATTGTCAAGGATAACAATTTTTGAGCCTTAAGAAACAAAAGGTTGTGATTGAGACCATTAGTTTCAGTGAATGAATTCTTTGCCAAGAGGGGTCCTGATTCAGGGGTGTTAACTATAATTGGGATGCACTTTGTTATTCTGAAAAGTAATTCTCCTTGACAACCTGACGGTGTAAGCAAAAAACACAGTCCTTCTTTATAACCTCGATCATTGTTTATCGCTCTTTTGGAATTAGCCAATATTTACTCTATTACCATAACATGGCTAATAGCAAAATAATTGATGAGATATTTTTCCCTGAAAAATTTGGGACCGAGTTGATTTCGTCTCAGTTAATTCAGTCGGAGGCACTCTGAACATTGATACCATCTCTGCTGTCTCTTAGACACCTCTTTTGGAACCATCCAAGGATTTGGAAAAATAAATGTCGTCTTTGAAGAGGGGCAGACCACAATTGTAACTGATATATTCATCTATTTGTCACCCTTTCCATCTGTGTTTACAAGCCATGCCTACACACCTGTGACTCATCAGCATGTTCGTGCAGGAGCCTCTGCTGCGATTTCCTTGTGCTTGCTGGATCTATTAACATAGATACAATTATACTTCATCTTTTTAGCTCAGATGGATAGCAGCTCCTCTTTCATGGTACAGTTTATTTATTCAAATTAAAGTTTAATTTCACTTGTAGATTTGATAAAACGCTTACTGTCTGTTGATTTAGTCTTCTCAAATGTCCAAACACTTTTATAGTTTTACACATCTCTCATGCATGAAAAATTGAGAATGTGTGTGTTGATTTGCTGGAAATGAGTCATGCACTGAAATCATGCAGATTCCTTTGTGTTGTTACAACCACATAAGTGCTATAAGCAGAAAAGAAAAATAGGTGGAGTTGGCCTAAAAGGAGGTGTTTTCAGGGGCAATAAGCTCTTTGAAATGCAGTTGTTAGGAAGGAAAAGCCTAGTTGAACACTGCATACGTTTAAAAAAATATGTGCTACACTAGCAAGGCGAGGGAGCGTTCCCCAAACCACTCTGGATTTCTCCCTTTTGGAACATGAAGAATGCCAGCTTGTTTTGCGATTGAAATTGATCACAATTTTAATATGTAGCTGATGACAACTATGCAGACATTTAAAAACATTAAGGAATGGTAGTGAACGGACGACAAAGTATTTTGCTATTTGTTAGTGAAGGGCAACTTCGTTTTAGGATTTGGGGACCAGAATAATAAATAGAGCTAACATACATGTGCTTACTATGTACCACACACCATTCTACAAAGCAAATATAAACAGGAAATGTGAATAAATTATTTAATCATCTCAACAACCTCCCGAGGTAGGTACAGTTATCAGTTCTATTCTAGAAATGGAGAAATGGATGCCCAATAAGGTTCAGTAACCTGTCCAACATCGAAGAGCTAGTAGGTGGCCAGTGTGAGAGTCAGATCCATTTCTAGGACCCATGTGCTTAAGCTGTTAGGCCCATGATGTATAATTGGTGTGATGAGTAGGCAAAGTATACAAGGCATTTTGTCATAAGTGTTAGGGTCCGTGATCAAAGGAACGAGACTGATACAAAGCGAAGGTCAAGCAGAGCTTTATTTCGTGCGAAGCATTGAGAATCATACTGGCCGGTCAGGGTCATCTCTATGCAGAGAGCGACCCCGCCTAGTCTTACAGGCTATCTTTTATAGGGCAAAACTGCAAACCGACTGTGAGCTCATCCTTATTGGTCAGAAGCAGTGGGGTCAGGGGGGGTTACATATGCATTGTTTACTGATTGGACGTCTCCACCTGACCTGACTTCAGGAACAGTGGGGTTAAAGGAGGTGGCATATGTGTCCTTTACTGATTGGACATCCCCACCTGGCCTGACTCGACCTTGTTCTTCTGGGGGACTGTCATCAGGAGCCAACAGAGCACATTCCATGGGTGTCCTGGACTTATCTTTCTAAGTAAGTTCCTCCAAGCTGACTTTGTTCCCTTAAGGCAAGGTCAGCTTGTGTTCACAACAAAATGGCTGCGTAGACAAGATGGAATCACTTAGGCTAAGCAGGTCCTAACAATAAGGTTGTTGTGGAAGTCAGGTTATGTATGTAAAATTGTTAGCTCAATACCTGGAAAAAGGGAAAAATGAGAAACTCCTTAGAGCATCTTCCCAAATATTTTTATTTTGAAAAGTGTAGGGACTTTTGAACTGACTCTGTCTTCGTTCTGATCTCTACATATTTGTTTGCCTCTAGTGTGAGTTTCATAACACAGATTGGAGATCCATAGTTAATAAATTAGGGAATGCATTGATATTACACAGATATTTTTGAGTTAATGAAATTGGATTTGGAGCTTACGTACAGAATGAAAGTAAGTTTTCCCATACATAGCTTAGGGACACCTGATTGTGTGGTTTGAGCTCCTCATTGATTTGCTTCTCAGAGATAGTCTTAAATGTGTTGACCTTACTATTGATGGCTTCCGTTTTATTTCCTTTTATGTGTTCTTTAGGATTTGTTCAGGAATGTTTCGGTGTTTTTATACCTTCTGATTAACCTGTTATTCGCAATGACTATTAGATATGTATACCTGTAAAACATATTTGTTATGAGAATTCCTGCAGGAAAAATAAATTTGTGCTAGCCTAAAATTTTCTAGTTTCTAACTCTCCCTTTCTAATTAAAACAACTGTTTTTATAACATAAATTCTTTGATAAGGTGCATTTTTCAGAACACAAATAATCTGTTATTGTAGAAGAGACTATTCCAAAGGGAAATAAAATAATTATTAAATTGCTGAAGAAGGATACAAGAGATAGATAAATGTAAGTGTTAAATTCATACAAGGTAACAAGGCATAAATCAAGAGAAACATTTCAAAGCAAAATAAAGACTGGTTACTCTTTTAATACCAAGAAGAAAGAAGGGTAGAAAAATTTGTCTAAACAGAGAAGGCATTTAAGTTGATAAGAGAATGTAATGTATGAAGGGATCTCAAGAGCATTTAACATCATAGTTGGATATCAGCTTTTCTAGTACTATGCGCGTGCTCTAACACGTAGGTCAATTACTTATTAATATCAATGAGATATGAAGGTGCAGTGTGGGAAAAATAGAACAAAATTACCATTTTGTTGCAGAAAGTCAGTGACAAGCTTTGTAACGTTATTTAAGAGAAAAATATATAACTTAATTCAACCTAATTAAGTCACACATTGTGAGGATACACACACACGCGCACAAACAAGTATCTGTATGTATATGTGACATAGTCTCCTCTCGCAGCATTAATGGAGTTAGGAAAGTAGACATGTACATGGCAGCAGATGGCTCCATGTAATTAGTACTGTGTAGAGGAATAAATGGATAGAGGTTATTTATGGGTAGGAAGGATATGGGAAAGCCATTTTGGAATAGGTGGCATTTGAGGTGGACTTATAAGTATGGATAATTGATAGGAAGATATTTTATTATATGCAGGGAGTGTTCAAGTCTATATACCAACTTGGGAAAAGATAAATGGACAATTTCAGAGTGTGGGAGATATATGGGGGCAACTAGAGCTGTAAAGTGTTGAGATAAGCTAATAATAGAGCTATGCAAGACATTGCTGGAGACTCTGAATGCCAACCTGACTAGTTGGGAAAATTATTGTGTTAAAATGATCACAAACCATTTACATACGTGTTAAAAATTTGATGTTGCTAACAAGATTGGGATTCATACCTGCCCACAACCCCTCCTGTCTCGAATCCCGTAAGATGTCAGAAGATGTATGTACACACACACACACACACACACACACACACACACACACACACATAGTTTGGAAGATAGGAAAGACGGCCATCAGTAAACCCTGAAACTTTGAGCAATTTCTAGAAAATAGAAAGTAAATAGAGAAAAGCAAAAAACAACAAAAAATACAGCTCCAGATTCTTCAAGAAAAAACAACTGTCAAAAATAAGAGCATTTCAGTGAAATTCCTAACTCAGAAAAAAAGGAGGGAGGAGGGTAATGAGTGAATCACACAGGATGTAATTAATGACTAAGAAATTATATAGATATAAAATAAACTGCATTTAAGTCATTGAATTGATAGAAAATTGTAAAATACTATATGGAAATAAAAAAAATGCAAGGATGACCACTAGAAGAATAGTTATAAAATGTGTAACTTTCAAATAACAAGAAGAGGAACTTGCCTCCTACAGATAGAAATACCTATTATATAAGCATAATAATTAAATCACTATTATATGATATTAATGTAATAAAGACAAATGAAAGAGCAGTACAGATCCATCTAGAAATTGATTCATGCATATACGAGTAGTTTGTGTGTGATAAATGCATATGAAAACAGTGGACTAGAATGAGCTATTTAATAAATGTCATTTGGTCAATTGGCTTGCTATTTAGAAATAAATAAAATAATACATGAGCTCAAATGGTTAACAGCATTGGCCATTGGTGAGAGCCTTGAAGTAAGGGAAGCTTGAAAAGGAAATTATACTTTTCAAAAATATATATTTTGAATGATTTTATATGACTTGTCAGGCATTGCTTACATAAAAATTTAAGAGGAAAAATAAGAAACCGTTTGTGAGCAGTACCTTTTGACTTGTCACACATGGCCAAACTAAATGTTCACTATTTCATACCAGGGACATAATACATCCTTGAAAATCAGAATAAAAATATTGCTTTTTAAATCAGCAGAGTTCAAGTCTATATATTCTTATGTTGAGAAACAGTATTGGAAGTATATTTATGTGTAGAGTTCATATATTGTTATGTCATGTTGAAGTCATAATTTTCATCTTCTCTTATTGGCTCTGCACATTTGGAAGTGGAAACTTTTTGCATAAAGTGGGACTCAGTCCCACTGCAAAGCATGTCCCCTTTGTCCTCAGCTTGTACAGTCTTCCCATGCAACCCGGAGGCCGCCACGCATTAGGTACCTAGTCAATATTACGAGTAGAAATATAGCATGGTGGCCTGATGGAATCAAATACTAGGTCTAGCTCTACTTTGGCCCTTCCTCTGACTTTGAGCAAATTACTTAACCTCAGTTATTTTTTTTTTAAATGTATGAAATGGAGATAAAATCACCTATCTTATAGGACATCTTTTTGAGATGGCGAAAGAAAAATAGTACAGTACTTTGTACATATGAAATGTCAAGAAATATTTGGTACTATTCCTGGAAAAGGATTATCCAGTAAATGTCTCAAGTATGGACCAGGAAGGTTATGACTCTTCTATGTCCAAACCGTGTGAGATTTTACCGTTACACCGCCGTCCCCCAGAGAAGTTGAGCTTTGCCATTGCTTGGCCTCTATTGGGAGATGGAGAGAGGTAGACCCAGGGTACAGAATGGCAGGCTATTTCCAAACCACCTGCTTGGGTTCCACATCATCCTGGCATTCTTGCAGCCACATGGCTTCTCTTGTTCTTGTGTCCCCTTGTCACCATTGCTAGGATCGACAGCATGCAGCGGCCTCACCTGGCATGATACTAAGGTTATGCCTTTTCAGAGCTTGAGAATTACAGCATCCAGAGCTTTGAAGTAAATCCTCTGAAAGAGTAATTTCTTCTCTGCTCTATTGCATCAGACAATTACTGCACCTCCCTACTTCCCCCCCGGTGATGACCGTGACTATGCTGGCAATATTCTCCGCAGACACTGACCCCCGAGGAGCCGTGGTACTAAACTAACATAGGAATTTAGGTGATTTATTATAGAGGGAGATAATTAACTAATTGACTGTTTGACTAGTTAGCAATTATTTGTGTGTGCGTGCTGCGTGTATATAGTCTTGACATCAGCCCAGAGTATTAGCGTGCGAGCCCCCTCTGCGCAAAAGCAACCAGAACAATATAGGGGCAGCACCATGGCTGGCAAGAGCATGGGCCCTGAGCAGCAGCGCACGTTCCAGATCTCAGTGATTGTTCCTTGAGTAAGACTCTTAACTCTGTTTTTGTCACTGCATTAATTTAAAGCTGCACCTACCTAGAGTTCCTGTGAGTGTCAACTAAAATAGTGATGTAGAAATACTCTTCGCTTCTAAACACCTGTATATTAAGTATCGACTCCATTGAGATCCCAGATGTATAAGAAAATGCTTAGGGGGTGCCTGGGTGGCTGAGTGGGTTAAAGCCTCTGCCTTTGGCTCGGATCATGATCTCAGGGTCCTGGGATCGAGCCCCGCATCGGGCTCTCTGCTCAGCAGGGAGCCTGCTCCTCTCTCTCTGCCTGCCTCTCTGCCTACTTGTGATCTCTCCCTCTCTCTGCCAAATAAATAAATAAATAAATAATCTGTAAAAAAAATGCTTAGAGTGTATCATTGAGGGACATTAGGGAGACTTAACTGTGTCGATGCTGGAAAGTTCCCTAAAATGGATCAGACACGGAACAAAATGTGACCTTTTCCTGATAGATTAAGGCCATCGTAATGGCACATACTGATGACATTCAATTCTGTAAGAGCCGAAGGATTTGGAACCCTCACCCTAACCCCAGTGCCCAAAGTTGTTGCTCAGAATTATTGGCAGTTAATGAAGAAATCAGTAAAAGATATTTAAACTGTACTTAGAACTCTGTCCCGTCCTATTTCACCTTATCTAATTTGTCATGGCTTTGACAGTCATAAACACATTCTTGTGCATGACAGACACACACACACACACACACACACACACACACACACACTTTGACTATTCAATTTTAGAGCAGTAATTTGAGCAAGGCAGACCCTTTCTTGACGCTGTGAGTAAAGTCAGGAAAAGAGTCTGTAAAGCCCTTGGTGTCAAACAGGATTTTCTCTCCACATCAGTTTTAGATGCTATCTGTGATCAAAGAGACATATGCTGTTCGAGGGCTTCCTCTGTACTTCAGAACTGGCTGTGACCCGGAGGGTGCACGAGTGCCCTTATGTGGTTGCCTAGAAACTTTGGCCACACAAGTGTCAACTTTCTTTCATGGCTCTAAGGGAGAAGGAGCCTCGCAGAGAGCTCTCGACTTTGTAGAGGGGGAAGAAAAAGTCCTTGTGTGTTTTAAAACAAGTGTCTCACCAGGAGATAATGGTCGAGCTGTGGGTTATAAATGATGCATTTTGTTCTTTCCGTCTTGCTGATGGCACGAGGGAAAAAAAAAAGTTCATCTCTCGCTTATCAAAATACTGTGACATTTCTTCTTCCACAGGAAAATTTTCAATCACAACCTTCTGCAGCAACCGACACCAAATTGAACAATTGTAAAACTCGACGGTGTCTCATTAAAACCCGGTTTTGACCTCTGTTCTTTTATGTACGTCGCTCAAGCTAAACGACACACACGGACCCTGACAAAAATTTGCTACTAGTTCCCGACTTGAGTTTTTTTAGGAGCAGATCGCATACTTAGGATCAGAGAATCTTTGGTTCTTGTTCTGTTAATAGTATTTTGTGTTGCCATCAGCACAGTTGCTCCTAAATGATGAGTTTTATTAGGTCTAGAAGCTTTGAAGAAGACACACTTTACAAAGTTTCCTTGAAAGTTGGTGTGTTTTGAAAGATATTTAGAAATAAGATAAAGGGAGGGGGCCTTTCTGTGCCAATCACCTGACGCATCTGTCCTGAATATTAATTTTTAGTGAGGATTGTATGTCCGTTTAGGTTTAGATGATTATTTCACAGTAGAGATTTTTTCCTTTCCACGCCACATGTTCGATGTGGAAAAACAGGAGTGGTGACTTGGTCAATGTCAGATCAATAGGAATAAGGATTGTGTAACTCAATTTTCAAATATAGAGTAGTAGGTGGCTAGGTGATGGGATTCCCATGTCCTTACTGAGATTAAATTGATTTTGTAATCTTTATGAAAATAGGCATAGCATATAGAATTTAATATCTCTCAGTTGCTAGAGATGTATTATAGAAGACATATGTCACAGCTATTTAAAGGATAGACTAGTGTGGCAAAGTGCCCAGACAAAGGACTTTGAAGAAAGCTGTCTTAACAATAATGTGAGCCTATGACCACAGAGGTTTACTTATCGATAAAATAATACTTAAAATTATCTAAAATTATCAAGGCCCACATTTTGAAGGACTGTAAATTCATTAACGTAATTTTGATGTACGGACATATTTTTATCAGGTTGCTTAGCCTGAGAAGTGCTCAAGAAATGTTTGGGAAACCGATTCCCACATGGGTGTAAACCACACCTACAGACACATAAACTCCATTCTTTGCTGCTATCGAATATTTCCTGATAAATTAATTATTTACATAAAATTGAGATTGTTTTTCTAATTTCAGGCTTTCTTAATACAGTTAACTGAAATTGACATTTTTCCTTTTTGTAGGGATAAATTCTTTCTCTTAAAGGCTCTTCTCTCGTCTCTTGCTCTTTAAAACATTCACGATTAATGTACTAACCTAATTGATCAGCAACTTATAGCTAATGCTACTGAAACTTGGCATACATGTTAAAACCGTAAAAACCAAGAAAAAGTGGAAGACATAAAATGAAAACTTGGATTCATTCATATACTGCCTGTTATTTTCTACTATGAAGGAAATACACGAAAAATGTTTTACACAGTTCCAAATGTAATATGAATAGAAGACACTGCTCAATGTACTTGATTTTCATGTTTTAAGAGGTTTTTTTTCCTACTAAATCCAGGAACCATGTGGCTACCCTCTTCTATTTTTTTTTTTTATAATTGAGGTTTAATAGTGAGTTTTCCTAAAAGCAGCGAGGACCGTGATCAATAGTGTGATAAGCTAAAGTGGAGAAAATCAGTACCAAAGTAGCAATGAGTTTGCTAAAACATCCAATTTGCTTGTGGAAAATGAAATATGTCTTTAAGTTTGATTTTTCTTTAAAAGATTGTATTTGTTTATTTGAGAGAGAGAGAGAGAGAACATGGGTGGGAGGGGGAGGGCAGAGGGAAGGGGAGAAGCAGACTTCCCGCTCAGCAGGGAGCCCAGGAGCCCAATGCTCAATCCCGGGACACACATCATGAGCTGAGCCTAAGGCAGATGCTTAACCGACTGAGCCACCCAGGTGCCCCTAAAGTTTTAAATAATGATAGAAACAAATGTCGTAACACATATATTCTGAATTCCACAGAATTATGATTAAGATCAAATTGTTTCATTTTTATACAGTCCCGGTTGAGGTACAGAGAGGGGAAATGTTTGTAAATTCATTAGTGAACATCTATTTTCATTCCCTCTTGCTCTCTCCTTGTAATGTGGACTCCTTGCTGTCCTTTACATGTTACATTGCCTCCATAAAGCTGTGAGACCTTGCCCTGAGTTATTTACTCTGTCTGTACCTCAGTTTTCTCATCTTTAAGCCATGATAGCGGCGCCTGCATGGCTGAGTCAGTTAAGCATCTGACTCTTGATTTCGGCTCAGGTCATGGTCTCAGGGTTGTGAGATCAAGCCCCGCATGGGGCTCCACACCCTATGGGAAGCCTGCTTAAGATTCTCTCTGCCTCTCCCCACCGCAAATCAATCAATCAATCAGTGATAGCAACATGTATTTCATAGGGTTGTTGTCTGGATCAGAGGAGCAAATATTTGTAAATTGCAAGGTACAGTGCCTGGGGCATAGAAAGTGGTATGATTATTTGTTAAATGAATAAAGGTAGCATTGCTCTCTCTGAGCGTACTTCCGACTTCAGAAGGCTCGCAAAGAGTGTTTGTAGGGACAAGGAATGATTCAGCTTGTGTAGTCACTTGGTATTTTCTCCTTGTTCAGTCTGAGAACTATCGAGGGTTTTACTTAAAACTTCAAAAGTGCCTCTGTTTTCACAAGAACTATGTGGCAATTGGTTGGGGGTACGGGGCTGTCACCCTTTAGTCAAAGTCAGGAATATAAATTTCAAAAACATACAAGGAGCTAGAGAGCAAAATTTTGTTTTTGCACTTAAAGACTGGAAGCTAAAGGGTCTGCGCGGTGTGAAAAAACTGGCAGCTTTGAACGGGGTAGAGATTTTTTGTTTTTCATCTCTATGATGGAACTTATCCATTAGCACTGAGCCTCAATGATTGAGTCTTATTAAAGGGGGGCAAGCTAAGCCAGCTGCTTCCTTTAATGCCCCCTATTACCTTTTTTTTTTTTTTTAAGGTTTTATCCATTTACTTGACAGAGAGAGAGATCACAAGTAGGCAGAGAGGCAGGCAGAGAGCAAGGGGGAAGCAGGCTCCCCGCCGAGCAGAGAGCCCCACACGGGGCCGATCCCAGGACCCTGAGATCACGACCCGAGCCAAAGGCAGAGGCTTTAACCCACTGAGCCACCCAGGTGCCCACCCCATTTACTTTTAAGGTGTTACAAGCCTGTAAGAGGAGCTTTTACAGAACTCGAGCTGGCTCTTGGATTTGTGTTGAACTTTAAGATCCGGCCCAAGTGTTCCAGCATCACCATCCCTGGGGAGCTCGTGTTAGAAGTATAGTCTCAAGGGTCCCTGGGTGGCTCAGTCAGTTAAGCATCTGCCTTCAGCTCAGGTCATGATCTCAGGGTCCTGGGATTGAAACCCACGTGTGGCTCCCTGCTCAGTGGGGGGCCCGTTTCTCCCTCTCCCTCTGCCGCTCCCACTGCTTGTGCTGTCAAACAAATAAACAAAATCTTAAAGGAAAAAAAAAGAAAGAAATATAGTCTCAGAACCCCAACACCATCTGAGACAGAATCCACATTTTAAAAAGATACCGCTTGAATTTAATCATGAACAATGTGTAGTAGCTCATATACAAATTAGAATTATGTCTTTGTAGAATTTTAGAGCTTTAGAGGATCTGAAAAATCAGTGAATTCAACTTCTTTATTTTTTAGTGCCATGGCTTTAGGAAATAGTTCAGGACCTGCTATGTGCCAGGTTTTTAAACTCTGTGTTGTATCTACAAAGATAGATAGGGTATATTCCTTTCTCTAGAGGTCTCTTCACGGGGGGAGTGTAATGTAAAGGCAATGTAGAGACTGCTTTTCTAGAAATAAATGCAGAGAGCTGTGGAGAAAACCCTTTATCCTAGATGGGAGAATGAAGGAAGCCTTCCCACGCACAGTTATATTAAGTGTGAATCTTGAAGGATGAGTGAATGTTTCTTTAGATCTGAATTAAACATTAATCTAACAGATAGGGCTATGAAGGAAACTTACAATTAGAACCTCAAAAAATAATTGCCACAGACTGGGTGGCTTAAACAAAAAAATATTTTCTTGAAATCCTGGAAGCTAGAAGTCCAAAGTCAAGGTGTTGGCAGGGTTGATTTCTTTTGAGTCCTCTCTCCTTGGCTTGTAGATGGCCATCTTCTGGTGTCATCACATGGTTTTTCCTCTGTGTGTGTTTCTGTCATAAACTCCTCTTCTTATAGAAGTCAGATTGGGGGCGCCTGGGTGGCTCAGTCAGTTAAACGTTGGTCTTCAGCTCAGGTCATGATCTCAGGGTCCTAGGATCGAGTCCTGCATCAGGCTCCGTTCTCAATGGTGAGTCTGCTTCTCCCCGTCCCCCTGTGATCTCTCTCACTTGTACTCTTTCTCAACTAAATAAAAATCTTAAGATAACTAAATAAAGTCAGATTAGGAATCATCCACATGACTTGGTTTTATCTTACTTACCTTAAAGGTCCTATCTCTCAATACGGTTACATTCTGAGATCATTAAAGTTAGGATTTCAACACTGGAATTTTGAGGGGAACACAGTTCAGCTCTTAACACTGAGGGAATTTTGAACATAAGTTTTCCATCAAATTTTACCATAAATTACTTTATTTATATGATTATTACCATTGCTATATGTTCCCAGTATGAAATCTAATTACTGGGTTTAAAGTTAATAACCAGTATATCAAGTAACACTGCAATTTTGCTCGACATGAATGCCTCCTGGACACTCACAAATTCACCATCAACTGCAGGGTTCTCTTTTAGGACACAACATCCGACTTTTTTTTTTTAATTCCTTGAAGTCACCACTCAGGCAGGGCCAAGTGGGCATATCCACTCAGAAAGAAACAGTTCACCAAATAAAATGAAACTAGAACAGGAAGAAGAATTCAGTTTATGGAGAAAACCTGCCATCGTGGTTTTTAGTTCAGATACCTATGAATTTATTTGGATAAAAAATTTACAAAAGATAAGATTCATGGCCAGAAGTGTGTCTATCAGATTCTTAAATATGATTAAAAGTCAGGCTGTCATGTTAGCAAATGTCTCCTAATTCACAGAATGGTTGCAGTCTTTGGCACTTACTATAAAAGGAGGTATGCCAATACTTCTTAGCCCCTGGAGAGAGACTTTCTATAATTTTGTAAAAATTATTAAAACCAGCAACACCAGACTCTCCAGAATCTTTACCAAAGTCTCATTATCCTTGGTGGATGTGTCTCATGACACTCTGATGTTTTGCCATAAACTTCTGTTTGGAATCTTTGCTATAATGTATGTAGTACTTTGGCCACCACTGTGTTAGCTTGGAATCCCATAACAAAGTAATAACAAAAATTTATTTTCTCACAGTTCTGGATGCGGGAAGTCTGAGATCAGGGTACAGAATGGTTGGGTTCTGGTGAAGGCTTTCTTCCTGGTTTACACTCAGAGAGCCCTACTCTTTCTTCCTCACCTCATAAGGACACCAATCTTATCAGATTAGGACCTGCCCTTACAACCTCATTTAACCTTAATTACCTCCTAAAGATCCTGTCTGCAGATACAGTCATGGTGTGGGGTAAGGCTTCAGCATTTGAATTTCGGGGGAATACAATTCAGTCCACAGCAACTAGTAAGCATTTATTGAGATACTGATGGTGTACTAGGTACCTGAGCTTTACAGTACGTAAGATACAAATCTGGGCATCAGGCAAACTTACCATGTTGGACCAATGTTCAAATCTGATGGTATCTTAACACGTCATATGAAATTGTATTTAAATTCATTCATTGTTGTTCAGTATATTTAAGGAAGTTTTGATACTTGGCTCAAATTCATTCTTTATTTTTTAAATAACCATCTTGAAGAATTCAGCTCTTAGAGTGGTAGAGGTCCGAATTATGGAGATCTTATACAAGCTGCTTCTGGGTTCCAGCAATAGGAGTGACTGAGAGAGTAGCATTAAGGTCGGTCAATGGTGTTGACTGAACTGGGTCCCACTTTATCATGTACCTAATTCCCCTCCTGTATTAATTTCCTAGGGTTGTCATAACAAAGTACCACAAACTAAGGGGTTAAATACAATAGAAGTTTATTTTCTCACAGGCCAGTGGTCTGAAATCAAGATGGCAGCAAGGCTGTGCTCCCTCAGGAGTCTATAAGGGAGTTCTTGTTTGCCTCTTCCTGGCTTCTGCCGCTCTGCTGGTAATCCATGGCTTTCCTTGGCTTACAGATGCATCACCCCAGTCTTGCCTTCATGGTCACGTGATGTTCTCTCTGTGTGCCTCTGCTGCCTGGCCATCACCTTCTAAGAACCCCAGGCATATAGGATTAGGGGCACAGAATACTCCTCACCTTAGTTCATGGACCCTTATTCAAATTAGGTGTAATTTTGAGGTATGGGGCATTAGGATTTCAATGTACTTTTTTTTTTTTTTTTTTGAGGGGAAGGGTACAATTCAACCGCTACCACCTCTGAAAGAGAAAATATTTTGAGAATCATTTTTGAAGACAGAAAATCTTTTGACAAAAATATGCCAACTGTAATCACTACCCATTTTCCAGACTTGCTAAAGATGTCTAAATAAAAGTGCTTAAGGTATTAGAGTTTCCATAAAAATAAAATTCCAAAGAGCTTTTCTGCTACTATTGTGGGTCAGTCAAAAAGTCCAAATAAGTTACTGTTTCTAAGGATAGTTTTAAAATCAAATTGTCATCCAATGGAATGTAATGGGGATGAAAAAATTGTCTACAGAGAAAATACCTTGTTTTATGTATTCATGTAATTTCATAAATCATATGCATTATTTTTTTAAAGACTTTATTTGCCAGAGAGAGAGAGAGATCACAAGTAGGCAGAGAAGCGGGCAGAGAGAGAAAGGGGGAAGCAGGCTCCCTGCTGAGCAGAGAGCCCGACGCAGGGCTCAATCCCAGGACCCTGAGATCATGACCTGAGCTGAAGGCAGAGGCTTTAACCCGCTGAGCCACCCAGGCGCCCAATCATATGAATTCTAAAAAAGCCAAATTTTCAACTATTCCTATATATCCTTATCACAAATTCAGGATTGAATGACTTTTTAAAAACGTTTGCTTGGGGTGCTTGGATGGCTCAGTGGATTAAAGCCTGCTTCTCCCTCTCCCTCTGCCTCTCTCTCTCTCTCAGAAGCCTGCTTCTCCCTCTCCCTCTGCCTCTCTCTCTCTCTCTCTCTCTGTCTTTTATGAATAAATAAAAAAGTTAAAAAATTCTTAAAATTAAAAAAATAAAACGTTTGCTTTTGCCACAAAGTAGTAATATTGCAGGTCAGATGTGAACCTGACAAATTCGTGTGCTATTGATTTTTTAATTTTACTGCTCTAGAGTCAAAAGACATGATTCCTAATTCTTCTAAAGAAGAATCACTCTTTACATGTTTTACAAAGCTAATGGCAATGTTAAGATTTATCTCAACGTGGTACTACTTTTCTTGAAAGTATTGAAAAGAATGCTTACCCACAACCTAATTCTCTTGCTCAGCTTTCTTGTGGAATAAAAAAGATACAACATTGACAAATTCCTGTTGACTTGCACGTAGTGACTGTGCATTTTACATTTCTATTACATAATCGTGCTCACTGAATGATGTAATTGGGGGCACAGCGTACCTACTCTGATGGGTAATTCTAACTCATTACGGCAGGTTTACGGGAGCTACGGGAGGAAAAAAAACAGAGTAAGAGTGATCTTCAGTGGCATTAAGTAGTTGTGGCAGTGAGAGACATAGGATGTAGCTAAAATCCCAATATTGGAGGATTTGTATGTGTGTTGGGAGGGAGAGGAAGGTCTACATCGCTACATTGGTATTCAGAACCATGCCTTTTTTATCATAAATTCTTGTAATGCTCCAGAAGATTGAAGAATATGTAGAATTAACAAATCTGATTCATGTGTAGGAGGGATAAATGCACTTTGAATATATTTCTTGACATTTATATAGCACAAACATAACCAGGTAAAGAGCTGCCAATGAAATGCAGGTAAGCTGAAATTGCTTTGCCTCAGTACCCCTGGAGTAAAGAAGATCGTAAATGTTTGTGCTATTTGTCTTGCCCATCTTGTAACTCTCAGAAACATAGCTTAATCAGACTTGTTAAAAAAAGGACAGGTTTAAGGGAAGATGTTTCTAGATTTTGGTGAGCACTGTGACAGTGTTAACAGGAATCCCTCCAGGTGGTCAAGATGAACTTCCAAATTTGTAAGAGTTGACCAGAGAGATAAAACACCAACTTTCCTCTTTACCTGCTCATGGATGAGAAGTATGGGACTTCTTAGGCCATCTTAAGGAAAAATTAAAAGACATCTTATGTATCCAGAAGGGTTCTGTATAAAGAAAACATTTAACATGTTCCTGGAGAGTTTGCAAGCTGGGTTATCACAGTTACCATTACAATTTGTCTCATAGGACCAGTGGAACAGAGAAATCTGTCTTATTTATGCTGTAGACCCACCCCCAGTATTACTCCCTAAACTCCCTAAACTCGTTTCCCCTCCCTTCTGTTCTAGTCCCCTCCCTGCCTTCTTTCCTTTTTTCCTTTCTTTCTCACCCACCTTTCCAACCAGAAGGCAAGCTTTGTAAAAGGAGGGAAGTTTTTTTCTGCCGGAATAGCATGAGGATAAATAGGACTCAATTAGCCAAAGAGAGAAGGGTATTCAGGCAGAAGAGACAGTGTGTGCATGTTTCCTAGTACATATGAGAAGCTTGATGAAGATTGGTGTGACTGAAACACAGAGAACAGGAGGACAGGGAACAATCTGCCTACTTAAGAGATGTTAAAGATTCTCCCTTTGTCCTAAGAGCAATGGAAAGACATTAAATTTTTGGAGCAAGAGGTACTAACCCAAGAAGATGATGCTACTTACAAGTTGAAAATGATTGCCTTTGCCATAGTGTGGCGCACGGTCAGGAATATGCCTTTTTCTAAATAACCAAAGGAAGATGTGTCTATAGCAACAGCAAGTTTTCAGAGATTAGTAACATTGAGATCATAAGATGGCATTCTCCTAATACGTGGCATATCTCCTAAGACACGGCATTTGGCTCTTGCAATTTTCCACACAATGTTCAAATAAGGTCTTGAGTCAAATATATGAAGGCGTATCATCAGGGAATAAATAGACTGGAAATTCCAAGTGACTTTGCCATTGGCCTCCTTCCCATTAAATAAATAACTACTTTACATTATGATCCAGATTTCCATAGAAGCTTCATAATTCATAAAGTAAAGACAGTCTGTTTCCCAAGTAACCTTTGTGTTTCTGTGTAGCATACGTACATAACTAGAGTTGTGGGGTTTTTTATTAATGCACGCTACTGAGGCCCTCCTGATTAATGCACATCTCTTATGAGCTATTGATTCAAAAATTAGTCCTAAGCCTGAATAAGTAGAGTGACAACCACTGTTAAACCCAGATATGATTGCATACCAGTGGAGAAGACTGTGGTAGAAATGTTTCGAAAACTTGCCCCTACATTACATGTAATAAACAGCATTTCAACATGTACTCCATCACAAAAATAGAGTATTTTGTTTGCTTTGGAAACAAACTGAACATTATATTACAGTCTACAGTTTGGATTCTTTGGATAATAATCCTTTGCTTTGATTTTTCTGGGCTGCTTTTCAGCATTTCAAAGAAATTGTGAAGTCTGTCTCAGGCCTAAAAGGACTGTAAGGTTCTCTGAAAATTATAGTGTCTATATTCACCTGATTATTTTAGCCTCCCGGCTTACTTCAGACATTCAGCCCTGGAGGGAGAGTTTAGCTCTGTCTGCTTTCTGATTAAAGTCATTCTTAAGCATGTTACATGGGATGTTGGAAATATATGTTCATGGACTTCAGTATTCACAAATGACCATGCTGTGACATTATTTTTAACTGTGTTACGGTTGTTTGTTTTCAAAATTAGGAATTTGATTTTACTTTCTCTATTTTTCATTATTTTTATAGAGTGTGGTTGTGCAGAGTTTCATGAAAATTTTAATTAAGGCTGAGAACTTGTCTGCACAGGTAATAGGTCTTGACAGAGACTTCTGAATTCTAGAGAGTTATGGAATATTTTGAAGTTTTAATGAGCCATAGATTTGGCTAGAACAAAGGTGCATTTGAAATCACATGATAGTTTAAACAAAAATTTTACACAGTAATAGACCTTGAATAAATTATGTATTAGTTAGCCCTAAGTTCTTAAGGAATAAAATGTAATTCAACTTCTGAAGACACCAGGTCATATTGGGAATATTGCTATTTTAATTTTACTGTTTAATAATGAATGTGGTCTGTTTTAATATTTATGTTAACTTTTTTCAGACTACCAATTCCTTTGGTCTCAAAGTATTATTATTGATAGAATATTTCTGATTATCTCAAAGGGAGAAGAGAGTTGTTCATAAGTAAGTCTCTGCCAAGTTCCTTTTCTCTCTCCTGTCTCTCTTCTATTTTTCATAGTTTGTGTGGAATCTTATCCTTTTTTTTTAAATGCCATACTCCTCAAGTTGAAGGTCAGGGAGCCTTTTCTAATGTTCAGTAAAGAAAACATATTTCTGTTAAGAACTACTTTTATTTGCACCAAGATAATGGGGGCTCTGTCCATGTTACAAACAATGAAAATTCCTCTAGATGGTTCAAAAGACATATTTATGAACACGGGACACATTGTTGGCTTCAAGTGCTGTTTTCAGTTGTGAATGCTGAATAAGATAGCCAGAAGATCACATACCTTTAGCATGATTAGTGCTAGGGAGACTCGTATTAAAACATGGGGGCAGTCAGGGAAGAATGGGTGTCAGAAAAGAAGAATGATAGGACCAAGGCTCTCTTTTGGAACCTGTGGGAGAGCTTTGGCACGCATCCAGTAAAATGGGCTATCAAATCAAAAGACTGCTCCAGTTAAAACATCTTCTCTTGAACTGTAATGTATCAGTTGTGAATACTTCTCGTTACCTTGTGATTTTTATATTTCATGGATTGAAATGTGGGTTACTGCCGTATGTTCTTGAAATCATAGGACTAGAAATGATTTTCAGAGTTCTTGCAATTACTCGTCCTCCTGCTAAACTAGATTTCAAAATCATGGCCCAACAGTTGTTCTCTTGGAGTCAAAGGATATTCAAGGCAATAAAATCTGCCACAGTCTCTTTGTTAAGATGATAAAATAGTAAATAATTTTATTTAATTTCTATTTATTTAGTTATTTATATCATTGAAATCTTACTGTGGTTGATAGAATGATATTGGAGATAATTCAGGGTTGGTTTTTTTTTTTTTCCTAGTTCTACCAATTCTTTCTTTGTTTAGGTCCAAACTACTAAATCAGATTACAGAGGCATTTAATCTTTGTTAGTAACTTCAACTCTAAAATGAGGAATAGATTATTGATCTCCCAAGTAGAAAATGAAAGTCAAGATAGCTTCATTAAAATCTTATAATCTGTCTGGTAGAGGTTCTTTGTTGACCGTAAATATTTGCAAATGAATAAGGTAGCCCATGCTAATCTAAAAACTAGGCATATGTTATATTCTTAATGGTCTTGAGAATTATATTGAATACACATCCCTCAGTAAGGGGGGCTGTGTTGTGGTACAATCTGTGGGCATTGATATGAAATCCTGACTGTGCCTATGACAAATTACTTATAAGCTTTTGCTTCTTCATATGTAAAATGGGCATGCTAATACTCACCACATAGGATTAATTTGAGGATAAAAGGAACTATATCCCTAAGATACCTAAAATAAAACCCTCGATAAATCATCTCTTCCTGTCTCCCTCACTTCAATGGAAGGAAAAATATTCTTGTTCCAGAATGACATATTGCATTTATTTGGGCTGGAAGATGTTATGTTTAAGGCACTGTTGAAGTGCTATTATTAGATCTTTGGAAGTATCTTCTATCCTTTAGGGTAGAGACCTTTTCACTTTTCAACAGTTTAATATATTTTATATATAATAGATATTTTATATATTTTTTATTATATTTGAAACTATATTTCAGCTGATAGATGATGTTTATCCTCCAGAGGCCAGGAAATACTGAAGACTGTCACTGACAAAAAAAGTTCAGAATTTCATCTGTGACTGTTCATTACTGTTACAAGCTTTTTGGACTTCTAAGGTTATCGTTATGTTTTAATCTATTTAAAAATATAGCTTCATTTTGAATTAAAGCAATCAAATGGTTCCTATTTTCTTCTGCCTCTTGCACCCTTTGTGTATAAGTCAACTTCAGGAATATTTTCCTGTCCCAAAGAGGTAGTGTGTGTGCCTGAGTAGATCAGTAGTATTATGATCTCACTGCCAATATCTGTGGCTCACAAAATGTCTGTATTCTGTTCAATAGCGATAGATAAATGATACTTTTTCGAGGCACTGTGAATGGCAATACCTCACGGTGTACATACTTCAGTTGATTTTATGAAAAGCCTGAAGGAGGGATGGTGATACATGAAATTGCTAAATATAGACCCATTGGAGAATTATCAGTGAAATAGACTATTCTTCCATGGGACCACCAGGAGCATGCACATAGGAAGTTTCGTTTATAGTAAACATAGGAGTGCCTTTCTAGACGTTTTCTCCTATAGACTTTTAGTACATTGCACATTTGGAACCACAGTTTCATCGTAGTGGCCACACATGGTGGAAAAGAGTAGGGGCTTGCCTGAGATGTATTTATTGTCTATGGGACAATTTTTATGTATAGTCATGACCATGATAGATAGTAAACGAACCCATAAAACTGACCTTCAGCAATTTACATGCACCTTTGTGAGCTGGCAGAAAGAGCCTTGGATTTATTATACACTTCTTTTTATTGCAAAGTTATAATTATATTGGTGTAGGAGATAGTCACAGAACCCTAAACACAAAGTTGTCAGGCATCAGCCAGGCAAATCAAGGGGTATTTTTGTATCATTTTACAAATGTTAAATCCCTTAAGTGTATCTTTCTTGATCATCCAATTATTTAGTTTATTATTCATTCATATTTTTCCCACCTGCACTACCAATTTGGGCTTTATGTAATATTTAATAGCAGAATATTTTGCAGATCTTATTTTAATATTATCAGAAATGTTATTAGTTAAGTCTAGTTTTCCTCAGTATGTTGTTATTCTATTTTATTATTTTTATTTTATTCTATTTTATTTTATTTTAGCTTAGTTTAGTTTAGTTTCAGAGGGGTGGGGAGAGAGAGAGAGAATGGTCTCCAGGCTCCCAGCACAACCCCCAGGCAGGGCTCCATCTCACAACCCTGAGATCATGACCTGAGCCGAAACCAAGGGTCAGAGACTTAACTGACTGAGCCACCCTGTGCCCCTCAGTATTATTTTAAATTTTACTTTGGATTGAGCTATCCAGATTATTTGCTTTTTTCTCTCTCACTCTTGCTTTCTCAGATTGTCTCTTTCTCTGTCTGTCTCTCGGTCTCTATGCTCCCTTATTTTGTTTCAAGTTGAAAAACTATTTTGAAGTGTTAAGATATTTTTTATATAAAAATTTTCAGAATAATTTTTAACCAGAGATTTGGGGAAGGCCAAAATACATTCAGAGGGATTTTTTTAGGGGAGGGGGTTGGAAGGATATTTAGCATGTGGAGTTCATGTTTACAAGTCCTTTAGTGCAGGCTCTGCTCCTTGAGCAAGGTTTTGTGAACATGGTCAAATGACATAGTCTCACAAAGCCTTGGCTTTTTCATCCACTAAATAGAAATAATAAGCTTCATATGGTTTTTCTAACAGGTAAATGAGATAATACAAGAAAGGCAAGTAACTTAGTACATGGTGCATAGTAGGCACTACAAAGTGTTACTATATGTGATAAATTCATAATAGTAACATTTGTTTTATAATCAATAAAGTGTATGAAGATTACTGAAAGCTAGTTAAATGAAACATACTTTATTAAATGTATATTAGGAGACTTAATCCTCTCCTCAAAATTTAGCTTGGAGACCCTGCTTTAAAATACTTGTTTCAGGGGCGCCTAGAGGGGTCAGCTGATTAAGCATCAGACTCTTGATTTCAGCCCAGGTCACGATCTCAGGGTTATGAGATCAAGCCCCATTTTGGGTTCCATGCTGAGCATAGAGACTGATTAAGATCCTCTTTCTCTCCCCCCCCATCCCTATTCCCCCACACTTAGGAAAAATACTTGTTCCATTGAAAAGAAGCTGTAACATACATTTTTTTTTAAGATTTATTTATTTGTCAGAGAGAGAGAGAGAAAGAGAGAGAGCACAAACAGGCAGAGTGGCAGGCAGAGGCAGAGGGAGAAGCAGGCTCCCCGCTGAGCAAGGAGCCCGATGTGGGACTCGATCCCAGGACCCTGAGATCATGACCTGAGCTGAAGGCAGCAGCTTAACCAACTGAGCCACCCAGGTGTCCCTGTAACATATATTTTAATGTTTACATGAAATAAGTGATTACTACATGTCAAGGAATTCTTTTCAGCAGACCTCAATCCCATCCCTTTTGTCGATCTTTTATATGACACTTCCTAGCACCACAAAGAAGAAATAAGAACATATGGCTCAAACTGGGAGATTGGCAGCAAGGTCCCACATTCAGAAAATTGCAGCTGAAAGTTTTTTTTCCCCTATACTTCCATTTTATCAAGTTATTTAACTTGAAAAAATGTGAATACGCAATTTGTTTTTTTACATTATGCATCATTTTTTTCTCGATGCCACTGCATGACTTTGAAACAGTTTTCTGTGGTTTACTGTTTTGGTAGTCGTATGACTGCAGACTGACCTATAAGTTCACACTTCTCTTCTTTAGCGTTAAAACATGGACCCATGTCTCAAAGTAAGGCATCTGGTACTTATTTGTTAACCAATGGAGGGGGCTCACAAATATTCTATATTCTATTCTCCAGAGCCTATTTTCTGTTCTCCAGAGCCTGTACAAAGTTCTAATATTATTCTTGACTTAATATTCTTTTTGAAGTGTGTGCTTTATGTTAGGCCTTATCACGCATATAATAGTAATTATTATGGGAATGCCATATGATAAGCATTATTTCTCTCATTTTTATAAATAAGGATTTGGAGTTTCAGTCTAACTAACTATGCTGTCCCACAGTTGTTAAGTAGCAAAGCTGGAATTCGAGCCTATGTCCATCTGACTTCAAATCCACCATGCTGTGCCTGTACTTTTAAGTGAAATATCATGAATATCCTGGATCAAAGAAGAATCTCTATATTGCAAGAAACACTTGACTTATTGAACAGAGTTTCAGATGAACATACCCATTTAAATGCATTTACATCTTGCTTAAAGGCAGTACCTTCCAAGGAAACTGAAAATAAGCAATTAGATTTAATTTACTTGTAGGTGTACACCTAAGGCCATACCTACACCAGCCAAATAAATGGAGATTTTAGTATCTTTCACCAGGGAGCAGTAATATCTGTGTTGCCATTTTACAAAATGTATAATCGTACAATATATTTCCATTTAAAACAGTATAGAAGATTAAATCCACTCTGGAGTGTACTTCTCACATTTCACTATTTTATTGCGGTATTGTAATGACTTTATCTGCCTTGGTATAGCATCTGAGTCTCAAAAAGGAACAGATGAGAGCATGGACACCAAAGGCCATTTAAATTACCTACATTTGGAAGAAATTGCTAATATTTTATAAATGTATAAAATTATTTTTCCAAAAACAGGTATTTGAAGATTAATAATGAACACTGTTGATAAGTCTTTCTCTATTTTAGGAAACTAGGAATTAGTACTAATATTTCAAAACTAGTACTTCGAAAAAATTGTCAAAAATTACTTTTTTCAGGGGCGCCTGGGTGACTAAGTGGGTTAAAGCCTCTGCCTTCGGCTCAGGTCATGGTCTCAGGGTCCTGGAATCGAGCCCCGCACGGGCTTTCTGCTCAGCAGGGAGCCTGCTTCCCCCTCTCTCTCTGCCTGCCTCTCTGCCTACTTGTGATCTCTCTCTCTCTGCCAAATAAATAAATAAAATCTTTTAAAAAATTACTTTTTTCAGGGGTGCCTGGGTGGCTCAGTCGGATAAGCATCTGCCTTCGGTTCAGGTCATGATCTCAGGGTCCTGGGATCAAGTCCCGTGTCTGGTGGTGTGCTCCTGGGGGAGTCTGCTTCTCCCTCTCCCTCTGACATCTCTCTCTCTTTTGCTCTCTCTCAAATAAATAAATAAATCTTTTTAAAAATTACTTTTTTTAGACTCAGCAGGAATAAAACCCAATTCCGAAGAGGAAATACTTTATTACTTATGCAATAAACAATTCTTATATGACAGATAATTATTTTCTGACAGCTACTGTAACTAATTTTTATTTACTGATGGTGAATTACAAATATTATAGTTGAAGTTCTACAAATAAGCAATAAATATTGAAAAGAGAAGTGTCATATTGTTTGTTCTCAGTTCTTTAATTAATGAGATGCATGTTTGGATATTCAAGATAATTTCTCCCCTACAATTTTATAAAACTTGAGATAGATTTTATATATACTTCAGTTGTTGATTATTCTTTCTGTAGTGGGATGGGTTAACTCTGGTTGGCTTTGTTTTTGATAATCATAAATTAGTAGTTTAAGGGCTCATGAGATTATAAATCCATATTTTCAACTGAAATTTTTTCAGATAATTATAAATTCACATGTAACTGTAAGAAATAACTCAGGTCTCTTGTACACTTTTCCTAATGGTAGCAATTGCATAACTATAGTGTAATATCACAACCAAGATATTGACATTGATTCAACTCTTATATCTTATTCTGACTTCTCCATTTTCACTCATACTTGCCTGTTGAGTGTATGTGTGTGTGTATGTATGTGTGTGTGCGTGTGTGTATTGAATCTATAATTTTTTTGAGATCTAGCAGTGTTCTCAGGAAGTCAGAGAGTTCATTAGACTGTTTCTACTGTCCAGAAAGGTGTTTACTGGCTAGGGATCTCTTGAAATGCATATTTAAAGCCAATAAGAGATCTTGGTGATATTAGTAGACTATTTATTTAGTTTGATTTGCACTTCCATGATTAGAAGTTAGATAAGAACCTCCTGGATTAAAAAACTTGAAGAATTTACCTCCATTTCCTTTCAAGACACAGTTCTCTCAGTCTGTCTCCCCATGGATTAAAAGGATATACTGTTACACAGGATGGAATCATAAATTCAGCCGCCAAGAGGAACTTTATTGCATGACTCTCCCTGACTCAGTTTAGCTTATATAAACTCATCAATCTTTTCTTTTTTAGCACTTCTTTATTCATATATTTGGAAGATATTAAACCTATTAACACTGAAAGAAAGAATCTTTGTTTTTGAATTTAAGTGATGTATATCCTTCATGTATTAGTTTAATATTCCTCTTATTCTCTCTAGTTGAAGTCACTCTATATACTTTTTTTTTTAACATATAATATATTATTTGCCCCAGGGTGCATGTCTGTGAATCATCAGTCTTACACATTTCACAGCACTCACCATAGCACATCCCCTCCCCAATGTCCATAACCCAGCTACCCTATCCCTATCCCCCAACCCGCAGCAACCCTCAGTTTGTTTCGTGAGTTTAGGAGTCTCTTATGGTTTGTTTCCTTCCTGATCCCATCTTGTTTCATTTTCCCCCCACCCCCCCGACCCCCACCCTGCTTCTCACATTCTTCGTATCAGAGAGCTCATGTGATAATTGTTTTCCTCTGATTGACTTATTTTGCTTAGCATAATATTCTATATACTTTTGAAAAGAATATCTTCACACTCCCTATTCCTTTCCTCTCTCCCTCTCCCCCTTCCATATCTTTCCTTCCTTCCTTCCTTCCTTCCTTCCTTCCTTCCTTCCTTCCTTCCTTCCTTCCTTCCTTCCCTCCCTCCTTCCTCTGTGTATTCACATAATATTTATGAAATCCTCACTTTATTCAAAGCATAGTACTAGGTCTGAGGAACATAGTTGGTTAAACATAATACCTTATTTTCTGAAACATGTAACTTGATAATAGTCAACCAGACATTATTATGGATATTAGTCAAGCATAGACATGTACACACTCACTTACTGCAAGTACTCTCATGGATGTCAGTGGCAAAAAAAGAAAGGGGAATGTGAACTATTCTAATTGGAAGTGATTGGTTATCAAAAGATGTTTTGGAGGACTACCTCTTCATGTCCATTTGGTGCTCTACACAATGTTTCCATATGAGTTAAAAACCAGAAGCCCTTAGTTTTCTCAAATACTAAAATTCTGAAGTAAAATACCATGTTCCAATATAAATTTCTCAGTTATAGGAGTAGGAAAACCTCAGTGGTTTGAATTAGTTAGGGGATGGTGAGTCCTAGCACGGGTATTAGAATGAATATATATATATATATATATATATATATATATATATATATATATATAAAATGAAGATCTATCATTTTTATTGCATACAGTAGAATCTATTTATGACTAACAATATTCTAAGTGAGGTCAAGTGGGGATCACCATGATTTGTAATTGGAGTCTTCTTTCACCCTGCCCTAATGATGCTGGCCCCTTCTTTTCTTGTAATTGCATTGTGTGTATGTAAATTAATTTCTCTTAAGTGCTTTAGAGTTTATTCTATGAAGTAGTCTCATTTCAAATATTGTTTATATTATTCTCTTGCTTCAAGCTCCTATTTCAGATTTTAGCTTTGGTTCTGCCAGCTTGATCGTCATTCCATATAATGAAGCTGAAACTAAAAACTTTCTACTCTAATTCTGTGTTCTGGAAAAAAGGAGGTGTAATGGCTCATATGGTTGTGATTAAGTATAAAGGTGGAAGTAAGTGTTTGCTTTATTGTAGACACAAGTTGGGCTTGGAGTACTGATTTAATAATCTTCAGTTGAGCAAAATTATTTAAGGAAGGTGATCCCCAGAATGCACAATGATTATAAGTAATGCTCATTGCATGTTTGCTCTAGCAAATAAATAAAAAAATGATTTGGTTAGGACTACGTGCCATATGTTTATCCCACAGCTTTCTTATGGAATCGTAATCTTTCCTAATGTACATGGGTTAATAATAAATACTGGTAAATACAGTCATTGTGTACAAACCTTGATTTGTTCATACTTTGTTGGCTTTGAAAATTCAATAGAATAATTAATACCGTACTTAAAAATACTGTTCTTTACCTGAAGACATGCTTTATTTTTTATTTTTATTTTTTAAAAAATACCTTATTTATTTATTTGCCAGAGAGAGAGATCACAAGTAGGCAGAGAGGCAGGCAGAGAGAGAGGGAGAAGCAGGCTCCCTGCTGAGCAGAGAGCCCGATGCGGGGCTCGATCCCAGGACCCTGAGACCATGACCTGAGCCGAAGGCAGAGGCTTTAACCCACTGACCACCCAGGCACCCCAAGACATGCTTTATTTAGGTTTAACATCCTTGGCTTAAGGAGCTCAAATTGTTGAACAAAATGGCCAAAAACAATGATCATAGTAATAGTAATAATAATAAATCTGCATTTTCATGGTATTCTGGCTAAGGAACAATCTTTTATTTTAATAAAGAGAGATATGTAAGTGTAAAGGATTATAGTAAGGAACATCTTTGAAGAAATATTGGAGGGAGTATCTGTTTATGTTTGGAATACTGCCATTTTTACCATCAAGAAATTAGTATTGTCCATGACTTTAATTTAACTCTCCATTATACATTTAATCATTATTATCCAATATAGCAGTGTTAGAGCTTTCTGTTTGTTCCTAGTATCTGTCTCTCATGTATTGGATGATTGTAGCTATTCTTTAATCCTGATCAACTTTTCTTTCCTTTATTGTGACTTATTTGCATCAATTTGAGTCAGAGTATTCTCTTGTGTTAAAAAGAAAAGGAAGTAATATTTATATCCACATTAAATAACAAACAAACAAAAAAAAGAAGAGTGTTCTAAAAAAAAATAATAAAAGATTATGGGGACTCTGGTTGACTCAGTTGGTGAAGTGTCTGACTTTGGCTCAAGTCATGATCTCAGGGTCTTGGGATCGAACCCCACATCAGGCTCCCCATGCAGGGGAGAGTCTGCTTTCCCTTTTCCTCTGCCCCATCCCCTGCTCATGAGTGTACTCTTTATCTCTCACTCATAAATAAAATCTTAAATAAAAGATTATGACAAATTAATGAAGACACTTTTACTTTCATTTAAGTGGTTTATGATGGGCATCAAATTATTTCCCAGCTGCTTCTCTTAAATTTGTTGTGAAAAGAGAGACCAGTAGGTAGACGACTCAGTATAATGTCTGGAACAAAGTAAGCACTCAATAAATGTTATAGATTTTATCTTGGTTATTCTATAATTAAGAATGTTTGAAGAGAGAAATGATAAGATCTAATGATGGACAGTAACATAACTATTTTTTCTATTGCTTTATAAATATGGTTCTTTTTTACTAATGTATAAGCGTGTTCCTTATTTTCTCCTTTTTGGAATTCTATGTCAAGATAATGTCATTGGAACAGTTAATCTTGGTTATCTAGAAGTGGAATGAGTGACTCACCTTTGATGTTAACCTTCACAGCTACATACCTTTGCCTGGCTTAGCTTTGAAGTTTAGAAGAAATACCAGCGTGGGGTTACTATGGGCTGAAGCTCTCCATGATCTATGTAGGTGGAATCAGCTCTGGGAGCTGCTCCTGTCATCTTTTGGATTCAGTATGATATTTTATGCCTCCATTTTTTTATCTGGAATTAAAGTGGTTCTGGGTAAAAGCTAGTGCTAGTTTGGGTAATTATGATTATCAAGCACGTCTATATATTGAATACAAGTAGTTATTACTTACATGCTTCATTTGCCTTCTCAGTTATAAAATACTAAGGTAAAGTGTATAATATTTATTGGATACTTACTATGTGCTAGATATTATATTGAGCCTTCTACATATATGTCTCATGTTCACTACAAACACAGGAGGAACAATTAGGAAATCCAGTTGATGCCCAGGGGAAGTACCACCAAGTCAGTGGATACTCAGAGAATATAAACTAGTTCTCGAGATAGTCAATAAACTTTTTTCTCATACGATTTGCAGTATTGAATCCTGAAAGTATATAATCCCCACTCTTAATGATTTATGAAATCATTGTAAAAATTTGTTAAGTCTAACTTAATGATGTACCATTGGTCATCTCCTTATTATCTATATATGCAATTATTTTCTAATATGCTCAAGAAAGTATCGTCACTTCCTTTTTTGATGTGATTTATTACATAAGAAAATAAAAAATTGTGGGACCCTCAAGCATTTGGTGGGGGAGAAAAAATATTATAAATTATTATTATAAATTGAAAGTAATATGTTTCAATTTATGTTCTTACATTATTTTGACTCTAGATAAAACCTGTGCATAATTATTTCCAAAGTGTGATATCTGTTGTATTTTCACTCTATTTCAAATAACCAATATTTAAGATGAACAATATAAAGAAATCAAAATAGGTGTACAGAATGCTATTTACTACTTGTGGTTTTAAGTTAATGAAGCTAGAAGGAAAATCAGTCATAACTTACTGATCGGATAGCTTAGTGTCAGTTAATTTTGCATTTTTACCCATCTTTCTTTTAAAAACAAAAAGCCTTTTTTGAAGAATGTCATCAATTGACCTGTTTACACATATTTGACAGATATACATCATTCCAAACATACTTGCTAGCTACTAACATTTGTTTACAAAAGCTGATGGTATTTGTAGGCAACATTTATTCATTTACATAGTTTTACAGATATCCTTTAAATTTAATGCCTTTTTAACTATGTGCGTATCCTGATACATAGTCATCAAATAATAATAATGATGTAAAAAGTCTAGAAATGTTTTTAAAGGAAGAACAGTTGACTTCTTGCCTCATATATGTAGCTTAGATAATTGTGGTCTCTTCTGGGTGCCTGACTCTGGTACCGAGTATCACCCCATCAGTTCTGAATGTGCTCATCTGTTAGAGAATAAGCAACTACACTTAGCTTGTCATAGGAACAAGCGATGAAAGGGTCCCCTTTATTGCCAAGCATTGTAAATTGAGAGGACATGATAAAGATACTTATAGATGAGCTCATCTCCCTGATTTTTAGTGCTTGAGGTGATGACTTCTAGTAAGGCTATTATTGTTATTCGATTCCAGGAGTTGGTGAAAAAAGAGTATAGAAAATTTTTAAGAAAAGGCTAATATTATTTAAGATGCAGGCAGCTTAATAAGATCTTTCCCAACAGTTTTTAGAAATACTATATTTTCATACCAAAACCAGATAAAGACACCACTAAAAAAGAGAACTACAGGCTAAAATCCCTGGTGAACATGCATGCAGAAATCCTCAACAAGATACTAACAAACTGAATCCAGGAGTACGTTAAAAAAATCATTCACCACAGTCAAAGGGGATTTATTCCTGGGTTGCAAGAGTGGTTCAATATTTGTAAATCAATCAATGTGATATATCATGTCAATAAGAGAAAGGATAAAAACCATATGATCATTAGAATAGATGCAAAAAAAGTATTTGACCAAGTACAACATCTATGCATAATAAAAACCCTCAACAAAGTAGGTTAAGAGGAACATACCTCAACATGGTAAAGGCCATATATGAAAAACCCACAGGTAACATCATCCTTGATGGGGAAAAACTGAGAACTTTTCCCCTAAGGTCAGGAACAAGACAATGATGTCCACTCTCACCACTTTCATTCAGTATACCACTGGAAGTCCTAGTCATAGCAATCAGACAACAAAAAAATATAAAAGGCACTCAGATCAGTAAGGAAGAAGTAAAATTTCCACTATTTACAGATGACATGATACCATATCTAGAAAAACCAGAAGACTCTACTAAAAAACTGTTAGAACTGATAAACGAATTCAGTTAATTCGCAGGATACAAAATCAAAGTACATAAAATTGTTGCATTTCTGTAATGAAGCAGCAGAAAGAGAAACTAAGAAAACAATCCCATTTACAGTTGCACCCAAAATAATAAGATACCTAGGAATAATCCTAACTAAAGAAATGAAAGACCTATACTCTGAAAACGATAAAATAGTGATGAAAGGAATTGAAGATGACACAAAGAAATGGAAAGACATTCCATGCTCACGCTATGCTACCCAAAACAATCTGTACATATAATGCAATGCCTATCAAAATACCAACAGCATTTTTCATGGAACTAAAACAAACGATCCCAAAATTTGTATTGAACCAAAAAAGACTCTGAATAGACAAAGAAATCTTGAAAAAGAAAAGCAAAACTGGGTGCAGCACAATTCTGGACTTCAAATTATATTACAAAGCTGTAGTCGTCAGAATGATATAGTATTGGCACAAAAATAAACACATAGATCAATGGAACAGACTAGAAAACCCTGAAATAGACCCACAATGATATGATCAATTAATCTTCAACAAAGCAGGAAAGACTATCCAATGGGAAAAAGACAATCTCTTTAACAAATTATGTTGGGGAAACTAGACAGCGACATGTAAAAGAAAGAAACTGGACTGCTTTCTTACACCATACACAAAAACAAATTCAAGAGAGATTAAAGACCTAAATGTGAGGCCTGAAACCATAAAAATCCTAGAAGAGAACACAGGCAGTGACTCCTTTAACACCAACCATAGCAACTTTTTTCTAGATCTGTCTCCTGAGGCAAGGGAAACAAAAGTAAAAATAAACATTGGGACTACAACAAAATAAAATCTTCTGCACAGCAAAGGAAACAATCAACAAAATTAAAAGGCAACCTATGGAATGGGAGGAGATATTTGCAAATGACATATCTGATAAAGGGTTAGTTTCCAAATTATTTAAAGAGCTTATACGACTCAACACCCAAAAAACAAATAATCCAAATTAAAAAATGGGCAAAAGACATGAACAGACATTTCTTCAAAGAGGACATGCAGATGGCCAAGAGACTCATGGAATGATACTCATCACCACTTACCATCACAGAAATGCAAATCAAAACTTCCATGAGATATCGCCTCACACCTGTCAGAATGGCTAAAAATAACAACACAAGAAACAACAGGTGTTGGCAAGGATGTGGAAAAAGGAACCCTCATGCACTGTTGGTGAGAATGCAAAATTGTGCAACCACTCTGGAAAAAAGTATGGTGGTTCCTCAAAAAGCCAAAAATAGAACTACTTTATGACCCAGCAATTGCACTAGTGGGTATTTACCCAAAGAATATAGAAAATTGACTCAGAGGCATATATGTATCCCTATGTTTATAGCATCATTATTTACAATAGATAAGATATAGAAGCAACCCAAGTATCAATAGATTGATGAATGGATAAAGAAGATGTGATATGTGTGTATATATTGGGGAATATTATTCAGCCACAGAAAAGAATGAAATCTTGCCTTTTCCAATGACATAGATGGAGCTAGAGTACATAATGCTAAGTGAAAAAAGTCAGAAAAAGACAAATACTGTATGATTTCACTGGTATGTGGAATTTAAAAACAAACAAAGGGAAAAGAAAAGGGTAAGAGAGAAAAACAAATCATAAAACAGACTTAACTGTAGTAACAAACTGATGGTTGCCAGAGGGGAGGTGGGAGGGATGGGTGAAATAGGTGATACGGATTAAGGAGAGCCCTTGTTGTGATGAGCACCAGGTGTTGTATGGAAGATTTGAATCACCATATTGTACATCTGAAATTAACAAAGCACTATGTTTTTTAAAAAAAGAAACAGTAAAAGAAAAACAAATACTATTTTATCTAAAAGTAATGTATTTACCATATTGAACAGAAATTGTTACCATCAGCTATAATTTCCATGTTCTTAAAACTGTTATTTACAACAAATTCCAGTCATTTGTTTCTTCCAACCGGGATTAATTTTATCTCAAGGCAATTCTTTCTAGTTCATTGACCCTCTGCCTTACAAACAATTTTATTTGTAAATAATGATGTGTTTAAATGTTTATGCTAACATTGTGTTCATTATGAAAGAGATTATTTCTGATCTATTAAAGGAAAGAGGTGGCTTACACTGTCTTTTGTCAGCTTTCCCTCCTCTGAGATGCCATTCCTGATTTCTCTTGAGTTGTCTCCTTGGGAGTCTTTATTTCTTGCTGGTCAAATTTTATCTCTTGCCATACCAAAAACTTCCTAAGTCGAGTCATAATTATCTCACCGCCATTAGAACAAGTCACATAAGGAGAAGATCCACATTAGATTCATGTTTGTATTTCCAGTATCCAGTGTTGTGCCCGGCATTATGTGTTCAACAAATAATTTGACATGAGTCTATACTTCTTTAAATGAAGTTTTGTTGAGTGCCATTTTACAGATACAGATAGTCCTGAAAGTAATTCTGCCTGCGAATTTTTATATATATATTTTTAAAGATCTTATTTATTTATTTGGCAGAGAGATAGAGAGCACAAGTAGGCAGAGTGGTAGGAAGAGGCAGGGGGAGAAGTAGGCTCTCCGTTGAGCAGGAGCCCGGTACAGGGCTCGATCCCAGGACCCTGGGATCAAGACCTGAGCCAAAGACAGACATCTAACGGCTGAGCCACCCAGGTGCCCCGTGCCTACAAAATTTTAATACCTGGTGCACTGTTATAGCTCTACTGGGTCATGTCTCACATGAATATATGCAAGACTTTCTACGAAGGATCCCTCCCCAAAAATGATGTTTTCAGAGGCAATTGCTTCTACGTGGAGGAAAGGATCAATCCTTAGATCTGTGCCAGAAGCTCTGAATCTCTGGAAACTACACTCATGAGTAATACTACCTGCCAGCCTGCTTAGCTGCTTTCCTTCCTCCTTTGCTCTCTTTCTTCCTTCCTCCTTCTCTCCTTCCCTTTCTTCCTCCTTCAAGATTGGGCACTTTTGTATCTCATACTCATGTTGGAAAGGAGCAGATCCAAGGAAAGTGAAGGAAAAAGAGAGGAACTGAAGAGGAATAACATAGATGTATCACAATAGAAAGCGCATAGACCTGCTTAGCCCACTGAGTGTTAAATATGGGATATAGAAATATTTTACAAGCTGGTGAACGTGAGGGCACCAGAGATTCTAGTTTGGAATCACTATGACAATTACACATCAGAAAGTTTTCTTTAGAGAAAATGCTCTCAATCGAATGAAAAGGTAGGGAGTTGTTTTGGAATGTTCACAATGTCTTTTATACCTGTATTATTAGGAAGGAAAGCTTATGTCATTTCTTCCCTTAGTATCGATGTGATATATTTAATCTGATTTTCAAGTTTTTATTTTATTTACTTCATATCTATTTTCTCTGAAGAATGATCATCAGGGACAGAGGGAAAGTGGGAAATTCCACTGTTTTAAAACCGTGTACCTTAGATTTCTTCTCTCTGAAATTTTTGGGACAGAAATGTAAAAGTTTCTTGTGAACTCTGATAATCAAACAATAATTTTGCCACTCTGCCCTGTAATGCTTGCTCAATGTTTTGTTTGTTTAATCTTTTCTACCACCTTGCCTCCTTCAAAATGTGCCCTGCGGCCCTATCCTTCAGGCACTCACATTCTGCTTTCCAAATTGACTGGCAGCTAATCTTATAAATGAAGCCATTCTAATGGTTGCTGATATGATACCAGGGCTGGAGGTCAGTCCTTCCACTGAGTTAAGTTGTTAAAATTTTTTAAAAGAGGCAGTCTGATAAACAAATGAGCGTGAGAACACCAGCAAAACAGGGTTGGAGTCCTTGTTTCACTACTAATTTTGTGATTTAAGTAAGTTCTTTTAATTTTAAGCCCCAGCCCAATAAATAGGATAATAAAATTTTACCTACTCTATTTATTTCTCAGGGAACTGACTCTTACAGTAGTATTATAAAGTGAAAACATTCTATGTACAACATTGAATGATTTAAAGACCTCCTTAGAAACAATGATTTAACCCAAAACAGTGAAAATATATATAGTTTCTGCAACTCTACCAGGTACAAAGCTTTGTGGGGTCTGTAGGAAGTACCACTTAGAGAGAGATAATAAATGCATACAGATCACTCTTATAAGAAAGACAATGATGAAAAATATTAGAGTTAAAAATCAAATACTGTAGGAGTTCAAAGGCAGCCATCACCTCTGAACTTCCGGTAAGAAGAATATGTCTGAATCAGGGAGGTGTTCATTTAGGAGGTAACAGATAGACTTCCAAAAAATGATAGGATTTTTTTTAAAGAGTTTATTCATTTAGGAGGTAACAGATAGACTTCCAAAAAAAATGGTGGGGGCTTTTTGGGTTTTTTTTAAGGAGTTTATTTATGAAAAAGAGAGAGAGAGTGAGCACAAGCAGGAAGAGGGACAGAGGCAGAGGGAGAAGCAGGTTCCCCTTGAGTAGGGAGCCCGATGCAGGACTCGAACCCAGGACCCTGAGATAATGACCTGAGCTGAAGGCAGATGCTTAACTGACTGAGCCACCCAGGTACCCCCCAAAATGGTAAGGTTTAGGCATAACACTAATGACTGTCATTTAGAGCAATATACCACACAGCAAAGGCCTTTGAAATACAAAAGACTGACCATGACTGAACCCAAAAAACAGAGTGTCAAGGAGGCTGCTTTTGGCAAAATGACTTTTGTCAATTATGTGTAACTTAAGAATGTGTACAACTGTAAAGGTACACAAGCAATAATAAAAGGCTTCAGAATCACAAGTAAATGACAGCAGCTTGCTTAATGTTTAGGAAATATATTTTTGGAAGTGTTTTCTGAAATTAATAATATTTTCGGCAATATGATTTCAGAGTTTATTTTTTTAAGATTTTATTTATTTATTTGACAGAGAGAGAGAGGGAGAGATCACAATCAGGCAGAGAGACAGGCAGAGAGAGGGGGAAGCAGGCTTCCTGCTGAGCAGAGAGCCTGATGTGGGGCTCGATCCCAGGACCCTGAGATCATGACCTGAGCTGAAGGCAGAGGCTTTAACCCACTGAGCCACCCAGGTACCCTGATTTCAGAGTTTAGAAATAAAAACTCTGTGCCTGCATCATAGCCTGCATATAAATTTTTATTTAGGTAAAGGCATTTTCAAACCAAATAAGTATATGCATGTATCATATTTATTGAAGAATGCTATATAGTAAGAGAATTAAATGACTGATACACTTTGGTACTGCACAGGACTTGTTCCCCCAGATCCCCCAAATTCCCCCACATCAAGATTTCATAAAACATTTTGATATTATATGTGGTGAATTGGCGATCATCTTAGGTATGAACTCAAGTATCAAGTATCTATATTCAGTGGCTACATGTTAAATTTTTAGTCCCTTTATTGTTTTATATCCCACTCTGTTTTTTGAAATTCTTTTAAAAAGTGGTACTTGTACTTGTTTGCTGGATAAAAAATTTAAAATCCACAGTGGAATATCACTTTTAGACCGGTCTTCTGCACATTTCTATTCTTGGCTGAGGGTACTTCAAAAGTCACCTCCCCACTCCAAATATAGACCTTTCCTTCCATGTAAAACTCATCCTAATCACAATCAGTCCTTAGGAATGTTTATCTGTTAAAGCTTGTCAGTATATTTTCACCTCCATCTACACCATTTCACAATGAAAAAAAAAAAGGGCTCTATCTGGATTAATATGGTTATTGAGCAAACCAGTGGTGTTTAAACAACAGCAATGACTTTTGAGAAGTTCCATTGCCGGGGCACCTGGGTGGCTCAGTGGGTTAAGGCCTGTGCCTTCGGCTCAGGTCGTGGTCTCGGGGTCCTGGGGCCGGGCCCCGCATCGGGCTCTCTGCTCAGCGGAGAGCCTGCTTCCCCCTCTCTCTCTGCCTGCCTCTCTGCCTGCTTGTGATTTCTTGCTCTCTCTCTCTCTCTCTCTCTCTCTCTCTCTGTCAAATAAATAAATAAAATCTTTAAAAAAAAAAAAGTTCCATTGCCTGCCAACTGTCTTTTTCTAGATTCATAAACGTAACCTTTGAGAAAGCATACAATTTTAATATACAGAAGTCGACATGGCCTAAAATTTAGAACTGCAGACATCAGTAAGGCCCACTGATGGTCTATAGCAAATATTCTTTAAAAGCTATTTCTGACTTCTTTTAAGTCAAACTGCATCCGTGGTTGATTTGTGCCCAGAGTTTTTCCTTGAGAGTTTTTCCTCCTGGAGAAAACAGGCCTTCTCTGTCTCACCAGGGCCCTACAGACTTTGCCCTTTCTATGCGCCTCCTGTTCATCAACTAACTTTTGGATGTTGCTTCTCCACTGCTGTTTTCTGTGTCTGCTAACCCAGACCTCTCCCAGCCATGATGTTTCCTCCCTCGCCATCCCTTCCAAAGCACATTCTCCCTCTGTGTCTCAAGATTGGAATCAGGAAGTGGTATTGGGTCAGCCTGTGACAAGGAGTGGTGTCTGGAAGGTCAGGGAGGGTTTCTGGCAGCGAAGAAGCCCACCGTGCCAGGTTTCTTGAGCAAGAGTGGTGACTCCCTCCTCCCACCTCCCGGCAGCTGAAAAGAGTCCAGAAACTGCAGCTTCTCCTTCCAGTGACACTTCCAAACATCTGCAAGAGCTAGTAATTTTCCAGGTGAATATTTTCAGACACCTGGGATGAGCTGATTTTTTGTTTCTGTAAATAGACCATAGAGCAAAGGGCAAAATATGGCAATTCCTCCCTCCCCCCGCTTCCCCCGTCTTGAGCTTGGTCTCCGCCTACAAAACTTAATTTTAGATGTGAATATGCAGGCGAAGGCTTTCTAGTTTTATTTCACATCATGGTTTTGTTTTTAAAAACATCTTGAATTTTCTACTTTATTACCAATGATCTTACTACCTACGACCACATTTTATCTCTTTTATATCTCTCTCTTGAAGATGATAATTTATAGGTTTCGGTAGGCCTTATGGTAGAAAGAGTATCCAAATCTATCACGGCCTCGGAATGAATTCTCGAAGCCAGCCAGAATCAGAAAGTAAAAGATGCCTGAGTTTGTATTACATGCTGATCTATGGTAGCATAGGCATGTAAATTTGCTTCTTAATGCTGTACGCATTGATTTCTATGACGTTTTAGAAACTGTAGCCGAGGGGTATGTTTTTATTCTTGAAAAATGCAGTGATTTAACTAGGTTTTAGACAATTCCAGTGTCTTGTTTTGGAGTTTGGAGTCACTGAGTGCATGAAAAGAGAATGTTTCTATTTTGCCACTACCATTATGTTATCTTTTCCAGTGCAATTACAAGCTAATTCAGGGCTCTTTGTGTTAGACTAATAGCTTCTGATTCGCTGCCGTCACCCAGTACCTCTTCATGCACTTTTCATAACATCTGCAGTGCCCCCAGCACTCACCTAGGGTGAGCGTTTTTCTCTAAGTAGAGACTCATCTTCGGCAAATCATTAATGGAACATCAAAAAGATCCCATCTGTTAGAGTTACATATGGCTAAGATCAGAATTATCAAATATCTCATTTTTTTCTTTATTCTTTTTTTTCCTTTTTCTCCCTTTCTTATCCACACAATAAATGTAGTTGTCAGCGGGATAAGTTCATGCGCCGGATAAGGTCACAATTTCATTTAGTGACAACTTCCCACAGTACGAACTTACAAGGTTCGATTTATTAAAGAGTCAGAAAGGATAAGATCACTCCATGGCCAGCCTGATTTATCAGGGTTTGACTGGAGTACTTGAATAGGGAATGTCGTATTTCAAGTTTATGTTCAAAACTGTAGTTTAGTGTGTGTTATGACTGTATGACTCAAAAATCAAGAAGGAAAATTAGAAAAGACATCCCTATAAGGCGATGTGGAGCCGCTTACCAAGAACTGTCATTCCGTGTGCCAAACCGTGCTTTGAGATGGCTCAATGTAGCACAATACAAATGACACTATTTGTCTTAAAATGCAGATGAAACATGCTGTTATTAATGCCTGAGGAAACACACATACAGTGGCGAAACTGTGGTTTGGCTGTGGAGATAATCAGCAGCGAAATGATCATCTAGCCTCTTCTGTATCCGGCGGGCAGCTGTCAAATGGTTAAACCATAAAATAGCAAGAGCTCGGCCATACTTCAGCCACCTTGGCTGACTTTGAAAATGTTTTGAGATTTTTAGAATCTTGGAGCGCTTTTTGAACTCAGCATGACTTCGGGGCTGTCCATGTTTGATACCATGATGTATAATGTTTTCCAACCATGGAGAAAATATAAACACGGCTTCTGACGCTATAGCCTTCTGTTGTAGTAAGGCCTGATAAACATTATGAGCTAATTCATGTGGTCTGCTTTAAAATTTGGTTATATATTTAAAACCAAGTTCAAACCAATCCAAATTTTATTTTCAGCAAATGAAATAGGATCTTCTGTCATCTCATTTATAGGCAACCATGCCCGTCTACGAAATCCGAGCCTGGAGTTAAGGGATGTCCTGTAAATACCATATACATTTATGTCATCAATTTAATACTGAATTCGGTTGAAGCAGGATGGCTGATAACCACGCTAAAAGGCCCACATCTTGTCTGTTTGCCTTTGGTATACGACCGTTTTCGTATAATTTGCTTTCTAAAAAGGCATCAAAAGGACCCTATGTAAAAGAAACAAAACAATGGCTTGATTGTACCTTCAGTAAAATAAGATTTGAGGGTATCTCTCTTGACTTTAAGTATTTCTTTCCACCAGCGAATTTCTTTTATTTGCACAAAAAAAATTGGCTTGATATCTTAAAAGCTGCAGTATGTTTGGTAGTGATTTTGGACTTAGGGCTTTTTTTTTTTTTTTTTTAAGTGAGGCTATCATAAGTCTTTGAGTAATCACAGACTTTTAAAAGTATGCATTATCAAGAAGATAAGAGAAACAGCCCTCAGCACTAACAATATTATCTTTTACCAAAATTGATTAGTCCATCCTATGTGTCTCAAATATTTTGTGTGAACTTACCCAGCATGTTAAAGAAAAAAAAAAAAGGCTTCTTTTTTGAGGAATAGCTGCAAAAATATGAACTAGCTGAGAGGAAAAATCTTTATTTTTCAGCCTGTTCCATATTTCACAGATGAGGTAACATAAGTGAATGTAGTAAAATGCTGAGCAAATGAAATATATGGTTGTTGTACTACAAAGAGAAGACAGATATGAAGGCAACTTTTTTGGTCCTTAAACCAACTTTAACTGTACTAAAATTAAGTCTATGAACTTAAGAGAATCTTCATCCATGTTCAGTTCGTATTTTGCCGTTACCACGTCACAAATTATATTGGTTACCAGAGGATACATAGAAATTAAAAACTCTACCTGTAGTTCAAGATGCTCATATTCCTCTTGAGGTGAGAAGGGTTATCAGAGGGAAAGCACTAGGGAGTCATTGACTGCAAAATTGTGTAGCGTTGGATTTTAAATGCGTTGTTCTGGAAGGCAGAACAGGAGACACTGTGGAGCCGTGTTGGGGTTGAGATTCAGGCATAGATGCTCAGGTTGCGATGGTGAACAGGGAGCTACTGAAGGGAGTCATACCAGCCAGTGACCATGGAGTTTTAGTAAGTGTATCCTGACAGGGATTTGGAATCTGAATTGGAGCTGTAGAGTGAATTGAGGCTGGTCCGTAATCTATATCTGAGTTGATGAACCCTGGGGAATGCTGCTAAGAAAGGTGAATCCAGAAAATATTTGAAAGAGAGATAAGCCAAGATGTGGGGAGTATTTTGGATGGAGGTGTTAAGAGGGGATGTGACCACAGACACTGGTGAAGGGTCAGATGGGATAATGGAAGTATGTGGACGTGCTCTTCGAATGCTTTTGGTGTCTTTTTGGGGACGGAGTAAATATTTATTAGGCACTTTGCGTGTGTTATGTGAATGAATCCTCCCAGCAGTCATATGAAGAGGATATTGTAATTCCTTTTTTGTATGCAGAAACTGAAGCCCAAGGGGTTAAGGATCACAGGGCTTGCGTTCATGAGCACTTGGCTTGTTCAGTTGACGTTACTCTTCCCATTCAGTTTTGAACTCATTCCCGTCTGTGGTTTGGCCTCCAAACTCCTTTCACTCCAGATACCCATGATTTCCATCTCATCAAAAGGGATCTTTCTGGTTCTTTTCTCACTTTCATGAATTTTCAGATTACTTGATTCATCTCTCCTCCTTTACATTCTCAATCAATCCATTGCCTGCTATATACAGTTTCTTTTCTATTCTCTTGCACTTTTCCTAAGTTTCTTTTTTTCTTTTTAAAAGATTTATATATTTATTTGAGAGAGAGAGTGTGAGAGTGAGAGAGAGAGAGCTGAGAAAGGGGAAGGAGAGAATATCCAAGCAGATTCCCACTGAGCATGGAGCCGGGCTCAGTCCCAATACCCATGAAATCAGGACCTGAGCTGAAACCAAGAGTCAGATGCTAAACTGCCTGAACCACCCAGGTGCCCCACTTCTCCTAATTTTCTCAGCCTGCTCCTCTCTCACTCTGCCTTTTGAAGATCCTTGGAGCTCTGTTCTAGGTCTTCTTACTTTATTGTGATATACTCCGTCCCAGATGAACAATCTTACAGCTTTTGTTACATATGCAAGCTAGTTTTAATTAATGAATAAAATAACCAAAATTTATCACTCTAGTTAAGACCTTGCTTCTGAATCCCAGGCTTGTACCTCCCCACCTCTTGCCTTCCTTACAGCAACTTTTTTTTTTTTTTAAAGATTTTATTTATGTATTCACGAGAGACAGAGAGAGAGAGGCAGAGGGAGAAGCAGGCTTCCCGTGGAGCAGGGAGCCCTATGCCGGACTCAATCCCGGGACCCTGGGATCATGACCTGAGCCAAAGGCAATGCTCAACCGACTGAGCCACCCAGGCCCCCGACTTACAGCCACTTTGACCTCAGTATTTCTGAACTATAACTCCTCATCTTATCCTTAAAATATTTTTTTTTTTGCATGTGTTCTTTATCTCAAAAGGTACATGACCATTGGCCCATTTGCTTAAGCCAGATAGCTGAATATTATTGTTGGATTTTCCTTTCCCTAACTCCTAAAATCTAAATAATCATTAGGTTCTATGATGTCTACTTCCCAAGCCTTATGGATTATGTTTCCTGAAATTTGTCCAAGGTCCTGGCTTGTTTTGTTTGTGGCTTTATGCTTGGGCATAACCCACTGCCTGATATATGGTAGATACCAAATAAATATTAGTAGAATAAAAGAATACATAAACTAAATGTATGGAGGCAAAAAAGAATGAATAAACAGATTAAGAATTGGAGATTTGGCTTCCTGATTTTGGAATATCTGATCTTTTCAAGTTAAACATCCATTTTCATGATAAACTGTTGGACATGGGTCTTTGACCTACAACCCCAGTGATCTTTTACCCCTCATGATATATCTGGGGAAAGAAAAATCATGGTGTCATGGACACCTTACCAAGTAGCAAGTGAGTGCAAAGCCCTCTTTACCAAGGACAAAGCAAAGACTCAGAAAAGATAATTTTTCTATTCAAGGCCATTTAGCTGGTTATCGATAGAGTTGACCAACGTTAATCTTGCTTTTAGTGGAATAACATTTCCTCTGTTTCATGACACTTACTAATCTTTGAAAAAATTTAAATATTATATTGTTAAGCAACAGCTAAGTTAAATTAAATATAACTTCCATTTATACAATGTCTTATTTCTCTATGACTAACCTGTGCAGCCTTGGCAGTGTGTAAATGCTAATTATGTGCACTGCGCTTGCAGTTTTCTTTAACACTGTTGTGAATAAATGAGTATTTTTATTTAAATACCTCAGCAACAGAATGGATTCCCCCAAACCTCAGAATAACTTCCTTATAAGCAAGAAGGGAGACTGGGATTTGCCTGTTTGCCTAATAAAGTTGAAAAGATTGTCTTGTTAGCTTGAACAGTTATTGGGACCTTATGTCATGGTCATGTTTAAGAGCTCATAAAAGTAGTTTTGGTTTGCTTAAAATTTTAATACATAGTCACAGACACCGCAAGAACTTTGGTGATATTTAGGTATCAGTTTACGATCTGCCCTAAGTTTGTAGTTCTTAATCCACTAAAAGAAAGAGCTACTTGTAAATCCACAGGTATAGATAAGAAGTCCCTGTTTGACTCAGTCTGAACCCTTTTCAAATGAAAAATGTCAGTGGCAGAAAGAGAGGACGAATTACTTTTTTAAAAGGTTTTCAAAGATCCTCTGATTTCTGTGGTATCATTAAAATGTTACATGACTTTTTTTTGGTGGGTAAAAACAAGCAAATTATTCGGGCATCATTTTTACATAGAAAAGAATATTCTTAACTAGTGTTTAGCAGAGGAATTGAAATGTATTTTATCTTTAAATGACAAATTGTAAAGAAATTGCTTAAAATTTAAGTAAGTACGGTTGAAAAATTGAAAGAACTACCAGGAATTAAACAGTTTCTTTTCAAATAGAAAAAAGATCTTAAGAATTTAAATAAGTACCTTATCACATATGAATATGAGTGTATACATTGAGGGACATTTTCCACTGAGTCCTTCTTGACATCATAGTAGATTGCTAGCTATCCTCTGTCTTAGAGAATTTTGTGAATAAGGCCTCTGATTCCAGTGCATTAATCAAAAAGATTGTACAGGATGAAAAACATTTTCAGGGGAATATCTTAGAAATGGGTTTGTTATTCCACCTACAGAAAACAAATTATTTTTTCCATATTCCCTGGACTCTGGATTTGATACTTAAGCATTAATATATTATTTTTTGCAAGTATTCTATTTATGAAGCTACATTTCAGAAGCTCAGACTTATAGAATCTCTTTTGGGTCCATTTTCCTAATTACTGATCATATTTAGCTACCAGTATATCAGAATGGAAGGAAAAGGAGGGGGATGTGTGCATCTGTCTTAAAGCATTTAATGAGTTCTTCCATTTTTTGTGTATTTGACAAGTGGGAGAGATGGGGGTATGAGAAGAAGGGAGAATGGAGGTGTTGTCCTTGAATTGACATTGTTTACAGTGAACCTGGGATTGTTATTTCCATTGTATCTTCATTGTCCCAATACAGATAAATTTATATTTTCATAATGGGCATAATGGAACCAGGACACAGTATTTAACTGACTATGATTTACATACTTTGATTGGGAGATTTCAGGATGAGCAGTAATAAAAACATGAAAAGTAATATCTGGTATTTTTAACTGGTGTTAAATGGAGGAGACACAAATGTAAAGAAATGAAGGAAATACCTAACTGAATTCAGGCTGATGGCATTGCTTGTAAAAACATCAAGATGAAATCTACATATTTAAGTTAAAGACTTGAAAAGAAATTAAGGCCAGAGTAAGGCAAAAATTTTATAATATATTACTTACCATGACTTATATATCACTGAGAAAATGTAATTACTGAATACATTGTGTTTTATTTAGAACTTTTCTCAGCTATCTGTTGTATGTGGGTTTCCAGGTGTACTTATTAATCCATTCCTTCCCATTTTCATGTCTACTCTTGAGCAAGATGAGAAGAAATATTAATAAAAAAACAATAAATTATATTATTAAGATTAACATTTTGAAATACAAAGTTTTTGCTATGATAATATGGTATGCTAATACTATCAGAACATAAATATCATAGATTTAATTATTTACAGGGAAAGACTCCAATTCTTGATTAAGATTTTGTTGGTTTGTTTATCCCAAACAGTTTTTAGGCTGATGGTTCTTCTTTGACATTTCGAAGCCTTCACTTATTTATTTTTTATTAATTCATTTATTTCTTAAATAAATTTCTTGGGGCGCCTGGGTAGCTTAGTGGGTTAAAGCCTCTGCCTTTGGCTCAGGTCATGATCTCAGGATCCTGGGATCGAGCCCCTCATTGGGCTCTCTGCTCAGCAGGGAGCCTGCTTCCCCGTCTCTCTCTGCCTACTTGTTATCTCTCTCTCTGTCAAATAAATAAAATCTTAAAAAAAATTTAAATAAGTAAATAAATTTCTTAAGTGATCATTTTATGAATTCCTACTTTATGCCAGTGCTTATACTGTCTTTACTTCCTATTTTCCTTTAATGATCCTAATGTAATAATGTGGAAGGAATGAAAGGAAAAAGACCATCCAAAACTGGCTGTTTTATAAGGTTTTTTGGTCCAAACTCTTTTGATAACATAGAATCCACATCAAGTACCAATTATAAAAAGGTAATGAATTTGATTAAACATTTTTTTTTATTTGGGAAAATGTACATCTCTACTTTTTGTACGTGTATTTTATCCCTTGAAACTAGTAGTAATTTTAGAAAATTACCAACTGTTCTCAAAAGCTCACCAGATGTTGTTCACCATGAGTCCTGAATAACTATAATAAAGTTCTTGCATAAAGTATATATCTTTAATTATAATTTTTAATTACATTGGTGATCAAATATAAAATTTTAACTCCGTGCCATTGTCCTCGTGTTTTTTGCCTACCTGTTTTGACATTAGAGCAGTGCTTTTGAGATGTTATTATTTTGGGTTCTTCAGGACTTACCGAATAGAATTGACTTCTGTAGATGAAGCGTAGAAAGAAGTTGGACTAAATTCTGAATACAATCCTAAGGACAAGTTTTCTTTTCCTCTCAGGATAGCAAGATCAGTTGTTTTTCAGACAAGCATAATTAATTATCTTAATATGAATCCTGAGAATATTGCGTGTGTAAAGCAAACACACACAAAAAAAGTGGCTGTGGGAAAGGCACACGTGAAAGTACTCCAAACACCTCTTGTTTTCATTGTCTGCAGGAGAGCTGGAGGTATTTCAGAAGGACGGAGAACGGAAAATCCAGAGTCGGCAGCAACTTCCTGTGGGAACAACCTGGGGACCATTTGCTGGGAAGATGGACCTGAATAATAATTCCTTGGTACGTGGATGTTCTGGGATGGTCGACTCAGTATTTTGTCCTAGCTCGGAAATTATCTCTGCTTGCTTCCCAGGGAAAGCACTAAAAATAACTTTCTTCTTTTTTGTGAACCACAAAACTTGGATATTTTTCAAGTGGTTTGTCTCTGACAGTAATACACGCAGAAGTTAGAAGGAAACAGGTTAATCATACTAAATGGTTGTTTAGTAAGGTAATTTATAAGGTTGTTTCTTTTATCTGCTTAGCCAGACTAATACTACTCACACTTAATAATATATACAAATGCTTTTATTTTTAAGATGACACAAATTAATTGTCATACATTACAGGTTTACATGAGGAACAAGAAATAAACAACCTTGTTATTCCTTGGTAATATTGTTTGTACCTTTAAGAGCAAAGATGAATGATTAACATAATAATTTTTGTTAGCATCTTTGGAAACTCTGTAAAATCTTCCTCTAGGTAAGCTTATATGGATAATTGATGAATTCAGTGTTTTAAGAAGTAGTGGAAAGATGGGATGTATGGATATATTTAAACTTCATTTCTTATTTATGTATTTTAGTTTTCTCCTGCTGCTGTAGCAAATTACCTACCACAAACTCCGTGGCTTTAAAACAACACAAATGTATCATCTTGCTTTTCTCCAGGTTTGAAGTCTGAAATGAATCTCACCTGGCTAAAATTCACTATCTGCAGGACTGAGTTCCTCTCTGGAGTCTCTAGGGGTGAATCTGTTTCCTTTACTTTTCCAGCTTTTCAGGGCGGCACACGTCTCTTGGCTCATGGCCCCCTACCATCTTCAAAGCCAGCAATGGCTGATTCATCAGATCCACATTCTGACTCTGAGTCTTCTGTCTCCCTCTCTCACATTTAAGAACACCTGTGATTATAGTGGGTAATCTAGGCTAAGAGTCCTATTTTAGGGTCAGCTGATTAGTGATTTTAATTTCATCTGCTTCCTTAATTCCCTTTTGCTGTGTAAGGTAACGTCAAGTTCCAGGGATTAGGATATTAGGATTTCTCCTATTTAAGTGATCATACAAGTGATAAAACTTGGGGAGAAAAATGTTTTATATTTTCCACAAATATATATATGAAATGAAAGATCCACAAATTATATATATATGAAACGAAAGTCTTTCTCTCTAAATACCACTTATATGGGAAGATCTCATGCCTGCTAAATGACTCGGTCTACACTGTAGGGCCATAAAAACTCCCAGAGGGTTTGGACAGATGTACTGAACTCAGCAACATTGCGTTCCTTCTTCAACTTGTTACATGAAAGAAATTCTTCAAGTTTATTCCACGAAAGAAACTGGTGTGTGCGGATCTCTGCTTATTCAGTGCCCTGTGGATGAGACAGAGGTTATTGGTTCCACTAAAAGTAATGACTGTAATAAATAGGACCTATTTGTGTCACTAAACTTCTAAACAACATGGGAGATTCCAGGTGTGATTTTTACTTCCTAAATCCACCCATTTGTCCATAAAAAGATGAAGTAGGAGATTTCATATGTATTTAAGAACCAAACAGGTTGATAGTCCAAGCTAAATATTTAATAATCAGGGCAATTTAGTTCTTAGTGGTCTAGTGCACCTACCTTCAAAAAAAGCTTTGGATGTGGCCCCACAAAACTGCAGGCCTTGGTTGGTTGGGTTGTATTAATTAGACTGTTCTACTGACTCCTTTGAGAGAACAATATTTACCACACATAGTTCTCAAGCAAAAGGCAACAGGAAGATTGTCTACACACCAAAGTTTGCAAATTCTATGCTAAACCCATTTTATTTGGAGGTTTCTATTGTTTCTCTAGCTTTATTAAAAAGTGTTTTAGGCAATCAGATACTTATTTATCACCACATATCAGTCACCAACATAAACTTTCTCTGATATTTCTTCAAAAGTGTACTACCACTAAAGTAAGGGAAATGTTTTCCCTTCTACCTCACCAAGATAATGTCTATATGAAAATTCAATTTTTGATTAATCTTTGTATAATTCTCTCTCTATATGTTTATATATGTAGGGTGGTACTTCTATATATTTTTAGCATATGCTAAATTGTGATGGGTGGAAAATAAACCTATTTGCGAAAAGTGAATTTTTCAATGAAATAATTTTCTATTTTTAGACAGATTTTTAAAATACTCTTGTACTAATCTAAGGCTATTTTGTGCCATATTTAATATTTTTAAAGAATTCAGTTTATAGATACAAAGTTTTCAGAATTTTTGATATTGGAAGACCAAATACTCTTCAAAGTATCAAAAACCAATAGTAGGTAATAGATTTTTAAAAGAAAATAACTTAATACTCTAGTTTTCTTCTTTTGCCTTAGGGTTTACATATTTGATTCATGTGATTCTCTTATACTGTAGTATCTTTCTCTATTTAAAAACATAGTTGCTTTGCCAAAATACACTTCAAAGTATTTTTCTGTTGTAATAACATTCTTTTCCAGAAATTACTTTTGTCTTGGTACTACCCTGGTACTACTGGTACTACCGTGGTACTACCATTGATACTACCATTCCTGCTATAGAACTGTGCATCATCATTCTTTCCTATGCACTGTAGAAAGAATTCAAGATGGGTTCATCCATCTGATCCTCAAAACAAATCTGCAAATTTGGGTCTATTTAAAATTGTGTTTTATAGATAAGAAAATAAAGTCTCAGGCCTTTTGATTCCAGATTTGGCACTTTTAAGCACCATGCCACCCTGTCTTCTTCAAGAGCATCTGTAACGGGATTGGAACATGATAAAATCGTTCAGGATTTCTTCACTTAAATTCTCAATTTACAAAAATCTCTGGAGAAAATGTGAAATGATTAGAGGTGTGCTCTTTTTTTTCTTACTTTAGGCAATATATCTGTTATGGTACTTCACGGACTGTTTGGTGCAGTTACGAGTTACTTCAAAGGCTCCCACAATTTCATTACCTCTATAATCTGGATAGGACTTCAACATGTATTTTATATCACGAAGATGAATTTTTCCCTATCATAAAATATATAGCCTCCTAACCCTTCTTTACCCAACCTTGACTCAAAGTTTGGAATTAGCAGACTCCTAAAGTGCTTATTCGCCAGCCATCGTAATGTAACTCTGCTCAGACTCATGGTGTTGGCTCGGGCGATTCAGTACACTAATTAATCCAACACAGTAATTAATTGAGTCACCATGCCAGATGTCAAATCCTTTTTATATCATTCAAGTTCCCATCTTGAAGTGCATTAGCAATATGCCACCTTCTGTAGGAAGCCTTTGCAACCCAGGCATTTGGATGTATGTAGAACATTTTGAGAATGTAAGCTACAGAGAAACCCCAAACAAATTTATTTGACAAAAAGTTATTCTTGGAATTATATAACCCACCAAACATAGAAATAAGTAATCTTTTGCCACACCCCCATGTGGCTGCCCTTATTGAGTCATTAAAACAACATGTAGTTAATATGGTCATTGGAGCAGATGTGGGTCAGAGGAAGAGATAGGAGAGAGGGAAAGAGGAGACTTATTATAAGGAATTGGCTAATGTAATTATGGAAACTGGCCGGTCAAAAATCTTCTGTGTGCACCAGCAGGCTGGACACCAAGAAGAGACAATAGTGCACTTCTAGTCCAAAGACTGGTAGGTAGAGACCTAGCAGAACCAGTGGTGCCGATGAAGTTTGTTGCTTGGAGAGGCCAGGGTTTTTGTGCTTTTCAAACCTTCAGCTGGTTAGAGGAGACCCACCCCTATTACAGAGGGCAGCCTGCTTCACCCAGAGTTCACTGATTCACATGCAAATCTCTGGGCACCTGGGTGCCTCAGTTGTTAAGTGGCTGTCTTTGGCTCAGGTCATGAACCCAGGGTCCTGGGATTGAGTCCCACACAGGGCTCCCTGCCCAGCGGGAAGCATGCTTCTCCCTCTGCCACTCTCCCTGCTTGTGTTCCCTCTCTTGCTGTCTCGCTCTCTCTGACAAATAAATAAATAAAATCTTAAAAAAAAAAGTTAGTCTCATCCAAAATACCCTCCAAGTTGACACATTAAATTAAGGATCACAGGCTCCAAATGTCTATGATACATTGTAAGTTTCAGTTTTTTCAGATATAATTGTATACCCCTGAATGGACTGTTAGTGAGTGAGGCTAGCCTTCTCTCCAGCATCCCACCTCTGCACCAAGGAATAACTTACATTAAATGGTATCATACATAAACTTCATGTTTTTAAAAGTCCTATAGTTTTATTCATTGAAAAAAATCAAAGGACTACTAACAAGGAGGACAATTTAAAAATCACTTGAAATTGTGATCACTATTTGTCTTGGAGGTGTTTTAGAATGTCTGTCCTTATATATCGTGCCTCTGAAGTTTTCCCATTTTCTTCTAAGGACAAAGGTCTTTGTTACATGCTAAATCTCTGCTATACTAGCACATGACGAGTGCGTAATAAGTATCAAACCACAGTGACTGTTTGGAAGATTGGATGTCTAGAATTTAAGTGACATTTGTCTTCTCTTGCTTTTGAATATATCGACTGTCAGTAACTAACTAGTCTTATATAGCTAACTGCTGGAATTATACAACATGCATACTTAATTAAATAGAACAGAAATAAAATCCCACATACTGCATAACAGTAAACTCATCACAACCTGTTAAATTTAACAAATGAAATCTGATGGAGAAGTCTCATTTTATTGATGCTGTTCAATCAGGATAGATCGTTTTATTTTCCCATATGGCATTTGTGACATTGAATTCTCCAAATGGGAAATACACATATAAAGACTGCTATAGACAAATATCGTTGACTTAATAATGAAATAATGCAGGCATTAAATTGTACCCTAAACTTTTGAAGATAGTTACCATCATATAAATGTAGTTGACAGGTGCCAGGGTGGCTCAGTCATTAAGCATCTGCCTTCAGCTCAGGTCATGAACCCAGGGTCCTGGGATGGAGCCCAGCATCTGGCTCCCTGCTCAGCGGAAGCCTGCTTCCCCCTCCCCCACTCCCCCTGCTTGTGTTCCCTCTCTTGCAATCTCTCTGTCAAATAAATAAACAAAATATTTATTTATTTAAATAAATAAAATCTTTTAAAAATGTGGTTGAGGAAAGAATCAGAGGTTCCTGTTTCATATCATAGGAAAATATCAGGATTATTAGGTGTCTCAGTCTCTCCCTTCCGGGTCTAACTCTTTCAGTACCAATTTCTGATCTCATTAATTGCCAGTCTTCCAACTTCATGGCCTACATACCATGTAGCAAATACACCCCTACCCATAAGTCTCTAGCATTCATCTGTATAGTCAAGGGCTGCTTAGTGGAAGGATTGTGACTTTGTAGTCGAGGACTTTTTTTCCCAACCTTAGGAGCAAACTCGCCACAAGCCAGGCAAGTTGGAAGTGCTGGAGAACTAATTTTTTCTGAACCAATGCTCAACCAATGAGGGACAGAAGTTGGTGGATAAATACCCCCACTTCCTTGCCTCTCTGTTCTGAGATGTGTTCTCCACCATCTCTTAAGAGTTTGCCAGTGCAACTGAGATTCATTTGGCTTTATAATGCATTCTTTATGGCCTGCCTTCTCTCTCCTTCTCTCCTTTACTTCTCCATTCCTCTACTGAAATTTTGTGGGATCATCTCCCCGGTGGACGACTTACACTTAAATCGATCTCATGGTAAGTTCTGGGGAAACTTAACAAAACAACCTCTAAAATATAATAATGAAGTAAATTTGAAAGTAATCAAAATTATTATTGAGATTCTAGAGAGCATAGATTTCTTTTAAAATTTCTATTATTCAGTTTTAGACTTCTGCCCCTGACACATAATAGATATTCAATAAATGCTCTTTTAAAGAATAATCTAAATAGTGGACTTTCCTTACCATGAGCATTCTCATGGACCCTACCCATAGGCTCCCATCTTACTGTCACAATGATATAATTTATAATTTTGCTGAGGCATGATTTTTTGGTTGGATCTTATGTTTCTTTTCATTGATGTTGCTGTTAGGAAAAATCTCTTTCTTTTTAATACACATTCTAATCTAGGCTCGGGACTACCATACTTTCCTACTTCTCATATCTCTCTGGGTCTGGGCTCTTTTGAATTTAACCATGCATGTTTCCCAAAACAGTCTGGCCTTTCTTCTCTTCTCCCTCCGTTCCCAGTGCCCCAGGGAGCTTATCCACTTGCAAAGCTTTAGCTACTAATTTACAAATGACATTAAATTAAAAAGTCTCTAACCTTGGCTTTTTACCCTTTCTTTAATAGCACATTTCAACTGTTTTGTAAGCCTTTCCCACTGACTTGCTCCAACAAGATAGTCACAAGGAGATTTTAGTACTGTTTCCACAGATTGCTTCTCTGTTCTTTTCCCTGACTTCCAACTTTTAGTCACCTTTGATCCTAAGTCTCTGTCTGCATCTCTTTTCCTATTTCTGCAAGAAGTTCATCCTGTAAGTTATTCTGGATTTTGTCTCCATTTCTACCTCTCCTTCTCTCACATCTCAATTGTCCATTTATACATGTAGTAACACACGCGCGAGTGCACACACACCCCTCTTCTCTATTGCCTGGTACTACCCTTGCTTTTCTCTTCATCTTCCAGGATTCTCATCTTCACTTCCAGAAACCAAGGACCATAACTCCTGCTTCCTTCATGTCCGCTCTCTTCTTTCTGTTTCTGCTATCACTGCTTCAGTCGAAACCTCCATCTTTTCTTCCCTGATTATCACAGTATTCTCCTGTTCTTTTTGCCTGCCTTCTTGTCTACTTTTCCTTTTACCCAAATCACAATATGTCCCAAAAACAAAAGTGGTGTCATTTCTTGTGTTTAAAATCATCCTAAAGGTCACAAGAGAACCCAGCCTTCTTGGCAAAGCCAAAGAGGACCTTCGTGATACTCCCCTCCTCAGCTCTGACTCCTTTTCCTCTCTCAGTGTGGAGTTTCAGTCAACATCAACTACCTGTAGAGCTCTGAATGTACTTTCTTCTCGCATCTCCGTGCATTTGGCCGTGTTGTTTCATTGCCCTAGGAAGCTCTGTGCTCCCCCTGCTGCTCCTCTGTATCATCACACTGACTCCAGTTCTTGCTTAAAGACGTGGCTGAAGTAGACCTTTCTTAGAGTCTGGAATAGATATGGGCTTCTCAGTATTTCCATGACGCTCTAGGTCCACTAGGATAAGAGCATTTACCACATAATTGTGTCTGTTTACTTGTCTGTCTCCCCTGCAGACTATGTGTCTTTTATCTTTGCATCCGTTCTATCTAGAGCAATGTCTGGCTGAGAGCACAGACCCAATGAATAACCTTCAAAGAATTAGTAAATCAGTTCTTTCCTTTCATTTCTCTCTAGTATCAGTGAATGATGCACATCTCTTTGTTCAAGATCCTTTCATTATCCCCACCTCTTCCTACAGGTTTCTTTTGTTCTCTCAGGGGTCTTACTTGATCTGCCCAACTTAGCAATACAATTATTATAGTTAACATCATCTTGTGTCTGTTGTTTGTTTCTATATTTATGTTTATTCTTAATCTCAGTTGAGTGTAAGACACAGTAGGGCAGGATAACCATATTTCTTCAGTTTTTACCCAATAAGGACATAGGCTCATGACGGTTTCTTGATTAATATTGACTAGTTTCAGTGTAAGATTTGTAACCCCTGAAGTGGTTAGGGAGGATGCAGTGTTGAGCCCTTTGAGGCAATTACGATTTGTTTACAGCGGAATCAGTTTTAGATCCCTCACTATGACATGGGTGAAGGCCAAGAAGGTGTTCTGCTCTACCATGCTTTCTGTGAAGTCTCATCCAGGATCTCTCTTTCCAGTGACAAACCATCTGGGAAATTCCATCTGTCTCTGCTTGGAAACTGAGGTGGCAGTCGCCCACTGTGAGCAATTTTCTATTAACTTCTTGGATAAGATCAGTCAGATTTATACTGAATTGATGGGAACCGTAAGAGCAGGGTTGTTCCAAGAGAAGACAAATGTACTGATTCCTCTAATTGGGCTTAAGCCAGTTTCATTCACGGATGCCCTTAGGTTCTAGTAGTGCAAGGACTTATAACCTTTTTAATTGTACCCTCTTCCTCTTGGGAAGCATTGGTGAAATTCATTATTGATGGAGATTGTAGATTTGTCCCTTAGGGAGGCCAAGATCCTGGCTTCTCTTGTACTCTATCTGTTTTGTGGAGAATTAATGGAAACTGAGTGGAAGCTGCTCCAAGAAGACATGAGACCAGACAGTTAATGCAGCAGAGCCTTGGAAAGTGACATATCGGTCTGGTTTTTAGAATTAGAGTAGGTTTCTTACTTGTTTGTTTGTTATTTGTTTGTGAGAGAGGAGAGAGGTTGGTATGGAATCTTACGTTGCTAAGGCATCCTATAGAGTGTGAGTCAGAAAGGAAGAAACCAAACACCAAAGAATTATCTCACAATTCAGATCTGTAGAGGCAAACCAGACAAGTCATTTATATATGAATCTGAAGGGACTGATTGCATTACAATGTAGGCATAGCGAGGATGTTGGCAGTGGATGGAATTATATTGTAATATGGGAAAATAACGTTGGAATGAAAATACAGATTGTGGCTTTCCTGATAATTTGTACCTGCCTCCCAAAGACACCTTTTTTGTGTAGCTAGTCTCTCCATGAATCTCAATCTCTCTTTGATGTATTGTTTCTTCTGAGTCTTTCCAGGTTCTCTATGTTTGGACTTGCATGTGAAAGGTGGGAACACAAAGACAATTCCTTGTCATTCCTTGTTATATGTAGACAGTTTATTTATACTTTACTCACCTATGCCTGAAATTTAAACACATTTTTGCCTTTGAATTATGATACATGGCTAAACCTGCCTATCCTTAAGCCAAATTTAAATTTTAAAAAAGTGTCCTTTTCTTCATGTAAGATTATTCATTGTTCTCTTTCTCCTGAACTTTTATTGAAGATGATCTTTTCAAGGAATCATTAAAATGACTCCATGTTATGCTATTGATTTAGTCAATATCTGGAAGAGTAGCTATTCATATGAGCATATGGCCAAAGTTGTTCTACTAAGAGTATGTGTATAAATCTGAAGAGACTAATGATTAGCCCTACCTTTCTCAGAGAGTATAGGCATTGAAGACAAAAAGTCTGGCTATTGGTTTATAGCTCCAGATACTTTTTGTGGAGTTGTCCTGTTGTAGATCTTTTTCACACGTCGTCGTGGTCCCTCAGGGGAGGGACATAGAGTCTCTACTCCCCCAGGGGAGTCTATCGGATTCTTGAGTGATGAGGGAGTGTTTTGTAAAATGTAACTCCATTGTTTTCATAACACAAATTTTAGAGTATAAAGCTTGGAAAACATTTTGGCTGGAGGAGAAGTCAAGATGAGAAAGCGCTGTGAGGAGTAGTTTGAAAGGTGATCAAAATTGTCTGTTATTTGCTGATTTATCTGGCATGGCTTTTTCAGTCTTTCTCTTGTGTTTTGTTTTTTTTGAAGAGTCACCATTCCATAAGTCTTTTTAAAACAATTGGATTGTCATTGTGCCATGATTGGCATGGGCATGTAATAAATATTGTTCTAATGATAGAAGGATTTAGCAGTGATCTCAGCTAGGCATGATAATGAATACATTCAGTAACTGAAATGATAACTGTGAAAAATAGGCAATTTTGTATTTCTTCTGTTTCATCTTAAAAATCAATGTAACTTAGGGATAACTCTTGAAACATAAAGTATTAGGTTCTGTTTTTAAGCTATGAATAGGTGTTCCCAGGACACTGTTAATCGAATATAATTTAACAATACCTCTCAGTTGGCACTGAAACTCTTTAGTATCATATGAGGTTTTCCTGGTATAGGAAAGTCTGGGAATATGACCTTGTCTAAGCCACTCTTACAAGTCTCTATGTTGATACTGTATGATGGTCCACAGGCAAGAATTTTTGCATGTCTTTCTAATAAGAGAAAAATAAATATTTTTTTCAGAGCTTTTGGAAACTTCTTAAATTATTTGAGAAACTCTCTTTTGGAATTAACATGTCTTTGTTAATTTATATATAGAATTTAAAATAATTATTTTTCATTTGATCTTATATCACTTTTCTCATAATGTCCTTTGGCCTAGTTTGGCAAAACCATGCCTTCCTGATTTTAGTAATTTGTATGTCTTTTATGCCATTTTATATGTGTTATACCTCTCTCTATTATACAGGTCAGGCTTTCAGAGCCAAGCACAGGGCTCTGTGTGTATGCTTCGTGGTTTTTCTCGTACTCTCTATTCTTAGTTTCTGAGAGTCAGAAATGTGAGCACAGCTTATCTAAATGTCTCTGGTCCAGTGTCTCTCACAAGGCTGCCATCACCACGAGAGTCAGGGGTGTGGTATCATCTAACTCTCAACGATAGGGAGATCTGTTTGCAAGCTCACTAGCATGGCGGTTAACTTTTTAGTTCTTTGCCTCGTGGATCTCTCCAGAGAGCAACTCAAGTCACGGCAGCTGGCTTCTATTTGAACAAGTGAATGAGGGAGCGAGAGAAGGAGCTCAAGATGGAAGCCACAGTCTTTTTATAGCCTGATCTTGGAAGTAGGATTCCATTACCTTTGTGGAATTCCATTTATTAGAATTCAGTCGCTAGTCTGGCCCACACCAAAGAGAAGAGAACTGCACAAGGGGTTGAAACCAAAGGCTGGCTCATCGAAGCCATCTCAGAGTCTGTTTACCTCTGAAGGAAACCTGCATAAATAGTTACCCAACCTCTGGATAAAAAAAGACTTTCAATAAGAGCAACGGGAGAAGTCACAAAAGAAAGTCAAATTAATGTGAATAGAAAAAATTCAATCATACATTATAAAGCACCATCACCAAAATCAAAGATTAACTAATTAATAAAAGACAGTTGTGAAAATGAGATCTATTTTATTCTTACTTTTGAGGCTAAATAAGTTTTTCCACATGGAAGGTGGTTAGTATTCTCTTGATTAATTTATTTAGAAATTGTGAGGATAGAGAAAGATGAATTAAGGTATATGAAGTGTGAGTTATACAAAATATAGTGGGAATTAGGAACCAGAAGCAGGTTGATTGCTGAGTGCCCCTTTTCTCTTTTAGTAATTTTGAGAAACATACACTACCACATTGTAAAGATCAGAAATGGGGGAAAAAGTATGGAAAAGAGCCCATGATGTGGTCAGAGTAGGCTGATTCTACTCCCAACTGTTATTACCCAAAGTGGATATGCTATCTTGGGTAATCACAAATGCTCTCAGTTTCCTCATTTATAAAATGGATGTTATTATACCAGCTCAACATCATAGAGCTGTTGTAAAATTATATAAAATTATATGCATTTAGTCAGAAAAAAATATACAGATTGTTACATAGACCTACATTACTTTTTATTATGCCCATGAATAGAAAATAGATTACCCATTCCTTTAAACACCACCTCCTTCCCCTGAGCAGTGCATCTAGCCTTTTCTCTTCTGTCCCCTCTCTGAACAGATCTGAAAAGCACTTTGGCTGTCATTGTACACATACATCTTCATGCACATGTGCACACGTGTATTTATACACATACAGACACACATATTTATTGATTAGCTAACATGAGTCTAATGAAAACTCATAGTCTAGAGAAGTACAAGGTATATACTTAGAGTATTTATCATCTAACTTAGGGTATTTATCATCTAAGTACAATCACCAGAGAAGCAGAGCAAATATATATATATATATGTATAGAGAGGAAGAGAAAAAAAGGTTAAGTGGTCAAACTGCATTTTGAATTATCCTGGCTTCTTTGTGTTTTCTTTTCATAAGGAGTTATTCTTCAGGAGGCATTTCTCAGGTGTGTGATTGGGGATTTCAGACAATTGGAAAAGTAATTTACCCTGTCTGATTCACCCTGTCTGATTGAGTTAGGTTTGTATTTTAAAAACGTTAACTCAGTTCTTTAAGTATTTATGGCATTCTAGAATTGAGTAGAGAATGGAGTGAATAAGGCATTCGTAACACAGGCAGTGACACGCCATGAAATGTGAAGAAATGGGGACAGAGTTCGGAAGAGCAAAGGCATTTCCCATGCCTTAAGTATTAGATTTTATTAAGAAGTCAAACAAACACATTTGTTTCTCATTATCTTGTGTGTGAGCATTCTCCCGTGGACAGGAGCAGCAAGAGTCCCTTGGAGTGCAGATGCTAATCTCCATATGGCGTTACCACCTTGCGTCTTAGAGTCGCTGCTCCTCCCGCATGTGGAGTCTATTAGTCCACGCGAGGGGCCCCGGTGATGTCCACATGCGCATCTGAGATAAGCGTGGGGTGCCACGCACATGTTGAATGATGTAGCTACAAGGAAAAAAAAAAGACAGTATTTTCCTTCATTAAGGAACTTCAGTGGTGGTGAAAAAGTTCTATTCTTTTATCTGAATATTGTCAGCAAGAAACACAAGCAGTTTTATAATCGTTGCCTTCCTTCAAAACTTTCTGGGCATGACAGCTCTTCAAAGGAAGCAGACGCGGGCAGGAGTGTTCCCGATTTCACTGATCCTCCAGGAGAAGGAGGCGGCGCGCGGGGGATGGGGGGAGCACATGATGGGAGTCCAACAGTGGTCGGCTCCATTGCTTCATTAATCAGGTGGAGGCACTCTGAAAAATGTTTCTCTTTGGTTGCAGCCATCTATTTTTTGGTGTTAATCTGCGCCCCGTGGCAGGGTTTTGTGAAAGGAAACAATGAACAGTTGTATCGCCCCCCTCCCCCAATTGTTGTAGCCCCTGTCAGAAGGCTCCGAGGATGATGCAGGTCTGTATCGGCCTGATAAGGAAAAGAGGATTCCAAATGGCTTTGGAGAGCATCTGTGGGAGTAGAGTATGCCGTTTTGGACTAGACGAGCTGTGGAATACAGCAGAGGCCCTTAATGGGATCCTAAGGGTTCAGTGCCAGACCTTCTGCTGCTTCTTGAAGATTTTCTAAGGAAACACTGTGGTGGTGAAATTCTGACTGTCAGAGGGGCTGAGGTTCAAGATGCTGTTTTAAGTTGCTTGCTCTGTAATCTGTGATTAGTCAATCCAGGTCAAAAAGACAAAAACATTTTTTTTAAAAAAGAAAGAAAAAACTCCCCTCAAGAAACCTCCCAGAGTATATATGGAGGTCACTTTTAATCTGCTGACAATGAGTTTCCATGCCGTTGTCATCGTGAGCTCTGTGCAAATGGCCAATGCATTTTATATACTGTAAGTTTCTATTTTATGGCTAGATGAAATGTGAAACGATCTTGTATAATTCTGATTCCATTTTGGCAGGCCTTTGGATCCACATATGGTTCAGTTAAGCTGTTTTGGAGCCTAAGGTACCTTTGTTATTTATTGGGATTTTTTTGTAAAGGCGATAAATGTGCTATTTTTGCTGTGGATTTAAAAAAAAAATCCACATTAAATGTTCCCCCCCCCCCCAAAAAATTCATACAGTTTAAAGAATTCTAGTGAGCTTTAGGAACTGATCTACAGTTCCCAGGAGAGCTAAAATAAAATCATTCTGACCCAGGGAAAAAAACAACTAAAAGACAGCTGATGCTCCAGCAAAATAGAACCAATATTTTATAGTATACCACAAAAAGAAAATAAAAACAGAGTGCAGTTAGTGAATGGGGGCTGCAAAGTTGGCATCCTATAAACAGGCTGTTATCTTTAAGTTTCTTTCGGCTCATGGCTTCTGCTGGTTTGTGCTTTCATTCATTCCTCTGTTACTCTGGCATGTGGTAAATAAGCATACAGGCATCAAGAGTCAAAAACAAAGTGGTTGTCAGAGGGCTGAGTGATAGGCAGTGACCTCACATACCATGGAGAGTGCCCTACTCAGTCAGGAACTTAGTTGCCTAGAGGTGAAGTGTGCCCCTCCACTGAGGTCTAACTGATAGGGGGCGACTCCCACTTCAACTTTAATCTCCTTGTTTTGGTGAGTTTAACTCAGACTCTTAACTTTTGTTTAAAAGAATGTCTGCATGTGAAGATAAACCAGAAGGAAAGTGACATATTTACCAGTGTCATTTCAAAGCACAACTTTTTCTTCCTCAAAAAGCTCTGGAAGGAGACATCTATGTGGATAATAATACTCAGACTTCACCTCCATGATGAGCAATCAGATTTTTTTATATGGTGCTTTATTTTTATTTGAAGTTAATCATTAGATAAACTTGCTAGAAGGGGTATATTCTAAACTTCTGGTCGCTGGATACATAAGGGATGCGATAAAAGAGAGGAGATGGACCCATTTTAATTTGTCAGACTAACTAGCCAAACTGTGTGCCTTCCAAGTTGTATGTGTGTGTGTTTTAATCTTTCTTACCAACAAATGAGAGGGTAGTAGAATATTATTTCATAACTATTTTCGTGGTCTTTCCCTGTTGTTACTTACAAGCAATTGAATGACTAATATCTATTTTTCAGATACATCGTGCTAGACATCTTTAAGGAAAACTTGACTCAATATTGCCTGTACTATACAGCAGGAACTCTGCTAAGAAGCAGGGACACAAAAATCTGCATTCTTCTCAAACAGAATTACTTCTTGGATGAGTACTTAAATAAACTGAATTCTAGCCAGAGCCTGTACATATTGCTTTGAACAAACATAAAGCACAAAAGGCCATATTTATAGGCACCCAAGCACATACACACACATATACAGAGTCTCACACACACAATAAATGTTCGATTTTTAAGCCAACAAATAAGATTAATATTTTAATTTTATCTTGTTTATACTCTTAACTTTCCTAAGTAAAAGAATCTCATGAAGTAAACTACCCCTATGTTGTTGAATGAGTTACACAAAATTATTCAGTATTTTTCTTGTCGTAGATTAGGCAACATTATAAATATGGATAATGTTTGTGTAATTTCTTTATTGCTCATGATTGCAATATTTTATTTTATGGCAAAACACACAATTGCCAAATCACCATAGTATATTTTAAGTAATAGGTAACTTGGAACAAGTGTAGAGCATTTAGGTGTATAAATCTGTGGATGAAAAAGATGTTTATGGGGCGCCCGGGTGGCTCAGTGGGTTAAAGCCTCTGCCTTCGGCTCGGGTCATGATCTCAGGGTCCTGGGATCAAGCCCCACATTGGGCTCTCTGCTTGGCAGGGAATCTGCTTCCCCTCTCTCTCTCTCTGCCTGCCTCTCTGCTTACTTGTAATCTCTCTCTCTCTCTCAGTCAAATTTAAATAAATAAAATCTTATTTAAAAAAAGATGTTTATAATTCTTGAACAAGTGGAGCATTACAGTGAGACCCAATTGGGTTAGTGGCCAATATGGGAAGAGAAGAAAAAGAAAATAGGAGAAATGAAAAAATATGCAAGCGGTAAAACTCAAAATTCTCTCGAATTATTTGATTTTCTGTCAGTTTTCATTTCTCCTTATTCTCTCTTCTCCATGAGCCTGAATTATTGAGAATTGTCTATAACCCTCATTGTAATAGTATAAAAATATTTTGTGATTATTAAAGACTTAAATAATTTAATTGGGATGAAAACTGAATCTTTAATTTTTAGTATTTATCTCTAGGCTTAAGAAATAAAGGGGTTTGGGAGTAATGGTATTATTGTAAGGTATTGTTAATATTTGCTGTGGACCATATATACCACTCACATTGTAGGGGACACAAGGGTAGTCACTCTTTTGATTGTTATTTGTATACCTCTATAGCCACTGAAGGCTTGAGAAGAGAAGCAAGTCATCTCTGTCTAGTTGGTTTGACAGCATCCAAAGGAATAGAGTGCCTACTCTTTTAGCAACATCTCCTTGATAGGTCTTTAATTATCTTTTGCTAGTGCATATGCAGTTACCTTAACATTGCAAGGAAGGGAAATCAGTAGAAACAAGAAGTGCAGTACATTTGAGTTGATCAATTACTACAAACTTTCACTCACCTTATTTTACTGTATTCCTTTACCCTGGTTGCTCCTGAAATTATTGTAACGTGAGCTGAATGGCTTTTTACCATCAACGAATACAAAATATTCATAATGTATATAGCGCTTAAAAGTTTCTCAGTAACTTGCTTCTATTTTGTGGATGTAACTCCTCTCAAAATCACATGATCCATGTGATCCATGTTGACTAATTGTGAAATAATAGAATTATTTTTTTAAACTAGTGAAACTAACGTAAAAATATTAGATTCTATCAGCACTTCACGTGGATATTAATATTACAGAGAAGTGCTTTTATCATTGGGATATATGGAAATAAAGCAGATTCCACTGTGAAATGACTGAATGCTCGCTGAAGTTGCTTAAGTTGGAGCTTGAGTTACTTTATAATGCTTTAAGAATGCTGTATATTGAATGCAATTGATATATACTAGAAAACTGATACAAGAGAGGTAACTTCAGAACTCCACAGGCATTAATTACATTTTTATAGTTTCCATTGATATTTATAATGCTCTTTATGCCATTAAAAAAATGATCCTAAATCAGGATGAAGTTTGTTATTATTCTGTATGCCCTTATTTATGAAATGGTAGGTGAGCCTTCTTTAGAATATTTTCTATTAACCATGCACTCAGTGAAATATAATGACTTCTGAAATAGCTAAAGAAGTGTTTTTTTTTAAGTGACAGTGTAATTAAAGATGTTGCAGATTTAAAGAAAAAGATGTTTAACACCAGTATTTCTGTCAAATTCTCGAAATAAACTGCATTGCATTTTTAATACAGCAATGCTTCCAGGTGAAATTCTATCCATTCTCGTACAAAGAGATCATCTTGTTTTTGAGCATTTAGCATCCAACATGGCTGTTCTTAATTTGTCATTGAGATTAGAATATGGAAAATTGGGTTAGAAAGTAACAACTAGCCTTAAGCTTTTTTAAAATGAAGAATTTATTTGAGTCAGTCCAGATCTCCAAATTCTCCCTCTAATTCTTTGCTCCTTCTTTAAAGAGAGACAGCACCACTGTTTTGTCTTTGGTTCCTGTGTCAGGGAGTTGAGAGGTGAGAGCGGTGGGATTGCATTTTCAGGATGCCACATGTGCACTCTTTGATCTGGGGTACTGCATGCCTCAGGGAGTAAGTCCGATCTTGATTTCTTTAGTCAATCATCCACTATCAGGTACCACTGCCCTGATTAGCAGGCTGAAGAAAAAGAGCATATTGTGGGTATATGTTACAAAGATGAAAAATAGTAATGAGCCTGTTGGCAACAGAGTCAGTGCCTAGTTTCACGATGTGGCCTTTGCTTTCTCTTCGCATAAATCCCCTTAGTGCGTGAAGGAAAAAAACCAGTATTTCTGTATGTTTTTCAACAAACTGATGATTTTTTTTCCCAGATAGTAGTTTCCTGTCTTTGTTTAATCAGTTGCTGTAAAATGGAAGCTGGGAAGAGAATTAGCAGGATGCATCATGGTAGTTGCTAAGCGAGATTCAAATATAGCTGTGCCTGCTTAACATTCCTGCCATTCTGTGAACCCAGCCAATGGCTAACTCTTGCGAAGTGTTCCAAGTCTGGAAAACTAGCACCACACCTGTGCTTTTGCTATCTCTTCATCTTGTGTTACATAGATGTGCAGTGGTTCTCTGGATCTAGAGAGCCTCAGTGCGCATCCATTACCCATCAGGGATGCCCCTCCCCCCAAATTAGGGTCTGAAAATTTTCTGAATTGTCTCTCATATATCCTCTTTTCTTTGGTCAAAATAAAGGAGAGAATATCTCCAATCATGTGAGGGTATATGCTGATGACAACTAATGTCTTTGGTCTCTTTAGACCATGTGTTTGTCCATGTGTATCATGTATTATGTTGTTGAGGTGGAAATAGAGGCTCTAAGAAGAAGACTAAACAGAGGATAGATATCCTTTGTATCTAAGGCTTTGCCAAATCTCACAATCCATTTCAAAATTAAATTTATCTACTGAAAAAATTAATTTTTGTGAGCATACTTTATGTAGAAAAATGCAAGTATAGATACACTTGTATCATAAATACTTATGGTATGCTCATGTCCAATTGAAGTTATTTACTATTGTATTTGACCTTGATGATGGGACCAGTTTGATAAGGTTAAGGTCAATGACTGCATTATTTTTAGACAAGATACAAAGTGTAGAATGTTCTGTTTTGCTTTACTGTGTTAACAACTAGTAGCGTTTAGAGTTCTTTAGGCCCTGCTGATTTAAGCGATGCATTCATCCTGGGTGATTATCCAAAAGATTTCAGCACCTGTAATTAATCATCCGTTTGAGAAAAGAAACACAAAGATATAGTTTGGCTTTTCCCCTCCCAGAAAAGTCTAGACAGAGTGTGAATAAGAAAAGTAACAGTGCTAGTAGTAATCATAATTATGCTTTCAATATATATGAAAAAAATCACTGAAACAATCTTTTGATCATATTTACTAATTAATACCCTTATATTGTTTGCTTAACTTTAAATAAGAAAAGGACTTATTATCTCCATTTTGTAAGGGAGAGGAGGTAGTGACCTCTTCAGAGTTTAAAAGTAAGTTTTTAGCAAAATCATTTGTGTTCTCTTAATTATTTGGACTAATGATCACTAGTATTCTTTTCATGCAAATATTTATTTAACTCAATGTAATAAGCAGAAAAATCTTAGTAAGTATCAATGGATTTATACAACAGACCTTCCCAAAGATAAAAATCATCTACTAGATGCCATTATATCTGGTAAGTTGTCATTAATTAGTTAAAAAACAAAACAAAACTATCCTGATTCCTTTTGAGCTTGCATGTGCTTCTTTCCTTCTTTGAAAAGTAAACAATGGAGTGTTAGTCATGAGTTTTTGTGTCCGGGGCATAGAGGCTAAAGAATGAATGAATCAGTGCAGTACAAAGATCTTATATTTGGAAGCTGAAACAGCTACTTTTGAACAATTTCTGCATTTAGACGCCTTACATGGTGTCGGAAGAATATACTAAATCTGGGCCAAGGACTGAAGGAATATAAACAAATCTTTCCTATTTCTTGTGATGGAGACTAATTTATTAGATGTCTGGTAGGCTGCAAAGAGCAAATACATTTAACCTCATTCAGTAGCTAGAACTAACCTGTTTACAAATACTCTAATTAGATCAAGACATAGAAATAACTAGAGTGGATGTAGTCAGCAGAAAAAAACAAATAAATGCACCTGCATCCATGATAAACTGGCATTTTTTCCTCCTGACATGTTCTTGGTACTGAAATCATTCTACACTTTCCTGTTCACTTAGAATCTAGTATTTTAAACTTTGAGAAATGACTTCGAGAACACCTAGGACCTCAAACTATGATTCTCAACAGCCTTGTTTTATCTCACTCAAATTTGTTTAGACCTAGTGAGGCCTGCTCTTTCCTGTCCCAGGATCTATTAATGATAATTACTTAGAATACTATCCCCATTCTGTGATACCATCACATTATTGTGAGGTAGATTGTGATCTTATCCCTTCCTATTCTGTTTAACTCTGACACTCCTTCTATTATAGTGGGGCCTTGATAAGATCATGCCTGTTAGGATCAGACATTAGTTGGAATCAATATTTGAAAATGTGCCTGGTTTTGCTTAATAGTAAAGTTAGTGTTAGCATCAAAGTGAGATCATTTGTTGGATGAGATTGTATAACTTCATCTTGTCAAGGGTTCTTTCTAGTACTTTATACTCAAAAGCACAGAATGAGATCTTGGGGAAACCATAATCTTACTGACCAATCCAGCAGGATACAGTAGCTTTTAGGTAGGTATCCTACCCTAATGAGAACAAATGATATTTTAAAACTGATTCAGATCAGAAAAAAGACTGGGAAAGAACGTGAGACTATCTTCGTAACTCTTCATTAATGAAACACAGTTCGTTGGGTGGTTCTCAACCGGGGGCAGTTTTGTTCTTAAGGGACATTTGGTAGTGCCCAGAAACATTTTTGGTTGTCACAGCCTGAGGGTAGGGGGCAGAGGAGGGAGAAGGAGAGCGTTGCTACCACGATGGAGTTGGTCAAGGCCAGAATTATTGCTAAACCTGCTGCGAAGTACCGGCTAGCTTCCCACAAGGGAGAATAATCTGGATCGAGATGTCATAGTGCCAAGGTTGAGAAACAATGTACACTGAATATATCAAAACGAGCTGTTTGGCAGCAACAGCTTTCAGGTTTTAATATGACTGCCTCTCTGCCTGGGAGAAGCAAAAGCTGCAGCCCTCTCTGTCCCTCCTTCTCCTGGCTAGCAACATCTGGGAGATTTTGTCACTCAGGAATTCTTCTAGGCACACACAGTCGGAAATCTAGGTGGTTTCCTTCAAATTTGTGCTGAATGGAACTTTATTTATTTGAATGGAACTTTCGGTAGACAAGGTAAAGTGAGAAATCAGCCATTAATTCTTACAAGATATTATATTCTCCATTTGGAACTTATTCATAATTTTTGACATGAATGAAATGGGAAATGGAATATCCATATTTATCCCTCCCCCAAACTTGTCTTACTTCATGAGATTTGCTTACTCTTTGGTTATATATTTAGTTATATATATGATTTGGTTATTTATTGATTGTATATTATATATTATATGGTTACCTACCCATGTATGAGCAAACAACAGTGAATATTTATCTTTATAATATTTGGGAGATGGTTGTTGCCCAGTAAATGTTGAAAAAAGGAAATACATTGTTTTTTAAAAAATAGTCTTTTAATACTTGCTGGGAAAAATAGGCAACAGGGTTACATTATGTTTCTGAGGAATAAATGAGAGGATGTCTTTCTTGGGTTCATGCATTTTATGATTACTGAAGCCTATGCAACAGGGTTTTGTGACTAAACTCTTTCATCTGCCAAGACAGTTAAGGGATTTTTTTCCCCCTTACTCTTGTATTGTTGTGAGTCCTAAAAGCTCCCCCCCTCCACTGAATACTCAGATGGGAGCTGTGGAAAGAGGGCAGGAGGTGCCCATGGCAGGGGTACTGTGGAAGATCACACTTCTTTTGATGAAAGGTGACTTCCTAGCGGGTTGGAGAAAAAACATATGGACTGGAAGTGCTGGTTTGGAGAAAAGGCGCTGAAGTAAATCAGAGGGGAGTGTTCTACTGAGGTGGACTTGAGGGCTTACTTCTCTGAACCCACACAACCTAGCAATTCGTCGCTCATTTTCCACCCATTTTAGCAGAGACAGCATGGAGTAGCCCTCTGCAGACTACTGTATTCATAAGCCTTATAAGACAAGATTCTTTGTGAGACCTAAAAAGTTTCTAAGAAGTTGGCGGGTTAAGCCAGTTTTCTTTCTGCTTGATTTCTAAAATTCCTCGTGACGTAAAATATATTTTTATCATATCCCTGCCCCCCCCTTTTTTGTTTAGTGTTCCATGTTTTTTTTTAAAGAGTCCAAATTCTATTTCAGCTTTTTTTTTTTTTTTTTGGCATCTGGAAAAAATGATTTTGCAAATGAGAAATATTACTTTTAAACATTGAGAAATTCTCAATTATAGTACTGTTTGGGATATATTCTGAATAGAAATAACAAGGACGGGGTACTCGAAATGTTTTTAAGGTTACTTTTGGAACTACAGTTATTCTCTCATAATTTTTCGCTTTGTTTTTTTTCTAAATTGTTTGGAAATATGCCTCTGTATCATCAACAGAGTGTATTTTACAATGTGTATCCTAACAACAAGAAAAAAAAAACTAAAGTCAAGTCCTTCTTCCTGGTAAGTCCTGATCCGAACATGCTGAGAAAAAAGCCAATACGGTGGTGAGTACTGTGGGTAGATTGTTTTCTCCTCTGGTGTCAAACACATAGAGTAGCCTGGTTTATACAGAGTTAAGTAAACTAAAGACAACACATTGCTCCCAACCCTCTATCTCCTTGGGGTTCACCCACAATCATTTCTTCTTGTAGAGTAAGATAAGTTTTCATGTGTTTGTGCTTGATGGATTAACAACAGAAAATTAAGGAATTTTACAAAAATTCCAACTTGGCAAATAGTAGCAACCCTTATCATGCAGAGGCCTGATAAAGCCCTCTGATAAAGCACCAGGGAAACTAGTCTGGACAATGTCTTAAAAAATGCAAGGTATCTGACAGCGTCTGCATCTCACCACGAGAATTGGTGATCAGTTAAATGCAAGCACCATATTAGAGAGCAGAACTGTCGTTCCTAAGTCTGTGTTTCTGTCTTTAAAGGTAGGATATTGGTTATGATAAAGGGCAGGTGTAGGGCTGTAAACACTGCATAATGGGGGCCATGCTCCTTCTCCTAACCAATTTTGACTGCAAACAAATGACTGTTTGGGGGAAGGAAAAGTATGATGGAATAAATAATACCACTCATAACTTGGGACAGGGAAGCATTGGGACCTAATCCAGACAAGGCCATGCTTCACACTGTAGTCCTTACAAATTATCAGCTATTTAATAGTTGTTACCATGCTATCTAATCTGCATAAAAAAGTTTTTAAGAGACTTTAGTGTTCCTATTTTTTTTGCTGGGCGGGGTTGGGGATTTCCATAGTACACATACGATGACCAGAATACAATGTTTCTTAAAGAAGAAAGCACAAAACATCCTGGAGAATAGTGGGATACCAACTTTTATTGAAGTCCATGGTTTCAGTTGTCTGTCCGTTCCCCCCCCCCTTCCCGTGCCCCCTTTTATTTGTATCCGTACTCAGGGCTTTCTGGCTTCCTCTTTAAAGATCTAGATCCCAAATTCACTTCAACCTTGACTTATTGTTTGTTTTGAATATATAACTGTTTGGTCTGAGTCAAATCATATATGTACTCTGAATAGGAACGGATGCATAGAAAGTAACTGTGTATGTATTTTATTCCATGCATCTACTCATGCATTTAACAGACATTGATTATTAGTAAGGAGGTACTAGGCATGGTCCTAGGCTCTGAAGATGTTTCAGTATACTTGAAATAGACATTGATCTTGTTATCCTGGAGATTATATGTTAGTGAGAAATGTGGACAAATAAGTGGCAACTACTGTATAGGAGGTAATTAGTGATGATATTGTATGTGCTGAAGAAGGCAAGACATTATGTTAGAAGAATATCTAATGTATATTTGGAAACTAAAAAATAGAAGTGGTATATAAGGGGAGGCCTATAGACTGAATAGGAATAAATTAGTTGAAGAGTATTTGGGAGTTGGAAGGGGTTTGGCTGTGTGTGTGTGTGTGTGTGTGTGTGTGTGTGTGTGTTGGGGTGGCAGAAGTAGAGCATAATGCACAAAGGCCTACAGGCAAAAGAGAACACAGCCAACTTCAAGAACCACTAACGAGATAACTCTTTAGTCAGTTGAAAAATATTTTGGTGACATACTAAATCATCAGCCTAGTACACTTCAAACTCTACCCCGGATTATTTCCATGAAATTTTTTATTTTGTTTTGACTATCCAAGGATACTTCAAAATGTTATCAAAGGAGATTAGCACTAGAAATAATCCTCTCCCCACTTTTTTTTCCTCCCACTTCCCAGGTTTCGGAGAATATATGGAACTAAGCCATTGTGCATTGGATCATTAGAGGCATCTCTGGAAGTTTCTGGGATATCTTTATTACAACTGATTCAACATCAAAGCATATTTGAAATACTTTGACCTTTTTATGTGAAGTGTTTTTCAGGCCCTTCTTTTCTTTTTCTTCTTTCTTTTTTTGAGCAGAGAAAGAAAATATCCTTGCCCTCAGAGAGTTTACAATCTAATTAAAGGCTTAACCAGATAGATAGTTATTTTGAGAATTGTGTACAGAGGTGAAAGCTTAACATTCTTAGAGATGAATGGCACATTCATAGAATAAAAGTGATGTTGGTACCTCACAACACTAAAAGGATTGCTTTAGTCATAAGTAGAAGAACTACCCTTTATTTCAAACTTGGAACTGTGGGCCTTTTACTATATTAAACTCAACATAAAAATAGTCAAAATGCCTTTTAAGTAAGAATACATGTCAAATGCCTTTTCTTTCTTGTGATAAAAACGAAGAAAAAAATGACATAGAGTAAAAATACTGACTGTCCTTACTTTGTGAAAGTACTAGCAGGTACAGTATAATCTGGAAAGAAATTGTTCACAGGTCTCTTTTGAGGTTACCATATGGAGCATAAATAACACACAAAAATAACAATGAGAACTGTTGTACAGTGTTATAAATTATAAATCAGGAAGAATAGATTTGTAGTATAGATTAAGAGAATTTTTTAACCTTGGCACTATTGGAATTTGGGGGCCGATAATTCTTTGGTGGAGAGCTGTCTTGTACACTGTAGGATGTTTGGCAGAATCCTGGTCTTTGCTCGATGCCAGGAGCATGCCCCTTGGTTTGACCCTGAAAAATTTCTTGAGGCATTGCCAAATGTCCCCTGGGTGGGGGTACAAAATTATCCCCATTTGAGACTAGGGGAATAGAATATTTTAAGAGATCAGCAGTATGGATTATGATGATATAAGACCACCATGGAAAAGATTGAGAAAATCTACATACTGTGTTTTGTTTTGTTTTTAGCTCTAATCATTGGTTTTTATTTGTTTTACTGACCACTAGGCTATTACATTTGGTGAGAATATATACATTTGGAGGAAACTGAAGTCTAGGTTGAATTTGGAAAATAAACCTATTTTATAACCTATATAAGTAAGAGAAGAATTGGATTAGAATGCATTTGATAATATTTGATCTAAGGATTATTCTGCTTACCTACATAGGGCAGAGACATGAATTCTGTCATAATAACCAACAGTTTCTGGTGTGGTAAAATCCGGGACTGCTTTGGAATACTCCCTTTGTATGGAAAAGAGAGGATTCCTATGGCAAATTTAGGGAAAGTAGATTGGAAGATAAAAATGTGTTTTTCTTCCTTCAGTAATCTTTCCCACCGTAATTTTGGAAGCAAGTTTTACATTAAAAAAAAAAACCACTCATGTCAACCTAAGAGACAGCGTTTTGATTTCCCTTCTCCCCTCCTCTGAGTTGAAAGCACTTCATTCCACAAGACTCTCCAGGTCCACCCTTTGGGGCCTGGTGTGACTTCAGTTTAAGGCTGCTGAAGGAGCACCAGAGGTTGGGTTGGACTTCAATCTCAGTGGAAATGATCATGCTGGAATCAAACTTTCAATCTTTTCTAAATTTCTTTTTTATTGGCAGCCTGAATGGCCTACTTTATTCTTTTGCGGTAGGGCCTTCCATTAGACATTTGTTTTGTTGACATGTGAATGCTCTTTTGTCAAAGATTAACCACACTGCCTCCTCACAGGCAGGATGCCATTTAAGATAGTCCTTTACTAAATTCTTAGAGTAAGGATGTATGTCAGGCCAGTCAGGGGGCAAGTTTAGGTGACAGCTGATGATGGGTAGGCTTGGGGGCTCTCTCCTCATTGACCTGTTGAGAACATGGCCATAGGCGGAATTCGGGAGAAACGCCTGATCCAGAGTGCACACAGTTGAATGGGATTTAAGGATTCCTAATCCCATTTATATTTTAAAACCTTTAGTAGCTCAAAACGGGTTACAAAGCAGCTAGCCTGACCAGTCACCTGAAAGGTGAAAGCTCCATGAAAGGGCTTATGCAAACCTAGTAGGTTTTGGATGTGAACTCCATGGACCGCCTCTAGTCCTATGATTCAATCCCACTTGAACTTTATAGTCCATATTTATATAAGGGTTTTTCATGCCATTGAGTTATAACAGAATGTCATCGGGTCAGGTTCTGAAGGACAGAAACGGTGTGGGGAAAATGACAGTTCCAAGTTTCGTCACGTCATCCAGACTTTGTGAAATACATATAGCAAGAGTTTTCTTAACCCTCAACAAAGAGACTATCTTGGCGATATACCTACCAGCCATATGGTGGTGTTTTATACATAATCAGAAAAAATAACTTTTGCAAACAATTTTAGCTACTTTGCCAGCAAAGCTCGCAAAAACCTAAAATTAAGAAAAGCTAGGGATTTGTTTAATATAGAAATTTGAACTTATTACAGGCAGAATGTTTGAGATGTTTGTGATATATTTAGATTAATAGTACTTTTTGCTGCTAAATCCCCTGTTGGCCTCCTATCTCTTACTGCTAGCTTAGTTTTGTGTCTTCACCTCGCAAGCATATTACCAAGTAATTCTTCCTTTTCTTCCTTTTTTTACTCTGCCATTCATATTCTTCCTGTCCTTGGCACTTTCCCTTTAACTCATCTTCCAATTCATTTTGTTTACAACTCTGCTATCTTCCTCTTTCCTTTTCAAATTAGCTGCCAACTACCACTCTGCTGCTGACTTTTATTATTTTGCCTTGGTTTTCTTTTGAGCTAGCCCAATACTTCATGTCCTTTTGCCGTATGCTCAATACTCCTAGCACTATTAGGGAGGGCGTATCTTTTGTCTCTGAAACGCTGCATTTTAATTCGGTGACATCATGGTGATGTGCCTGAGAAACCCCCTTTATTATGTCCCACCCATATCAAGTTATTTTCCTTCCTTCTGTTGCATATAGGCGACTCTGTGCAGGATAATAAGGATCATATCCATGACCGCAGTGTCTAAGTGTCTGATAGCGTACGACCTGTGTCCATACTACAATTGTATTACTTATTTTAAATACCTCCGCTTTGAGCCACACGTCTGCTAAAAGTGCTTTATGTATTTCCTTATGAGGCTTGGTTCAGTTCAAGTCATGAGAAATGCTTCTGGGGACCATAGATACAGCCAAAGGTGTTCTTGAGTTAGAAAGTAAGTTTGAAGGGAGATCTTTGTATCCAAAACTTTTAGAGTTCTGTATAGGGGATGCGGACAGCTTTTACACTTGGCACAGTACCTTGAAGAAATTCAGGTAACAGTACAAGAAAAAAGCATGTGTATATGTATACACACGTGCGCGTGCACGCACACACACACACACACACACCAAGTCAGGGGAAGTGTGGCTAGCTCTTTACCAACACCCACTCAATCATTGCACAAGACATATGGTGCACTTTAGGAATAAGCATATCAGACTTGAAAGAGTATAGTTCTGCCATAGTATTAGTAGTTTGGAACTTATCCAGGAAAATAAAAATAGGAGGGATTAGAGGGATAATGCAAGGTTATTAGAAGTATTTATCAGTTATGGGTAAGATAAGTTAGTGGGGTAACAACCACCCCCGTTCTCTTAAAATAGCTTCAGTTTTCAGACTTAACTCCCTACGAAAGCTCGGAGCCTTAGCTGAATGTTCTCAGATAAAGAAAAAGGTAAATATAGGTTATGAATTAATGGGCTGATCCTGATGTTTTCTTCTCTGTGAAGGCCCACAACCTGGGTTATAAACAATAAACTCTACATATTCATGAGATTAAATTTTTGGAACTTCTCAGAACCTCATGGAGTTCTCCTTGAATTAATTATTTGAAAAATAACAAGAAAGAGACAATTAGAAAAACCAAGTCACCCCTAAATGTTAATAAATGATTTTGCTTCAGAAGCAGTTGGATTACTTCAGTATTTTTATTCATGGTAGTGTTTTTTTTAAGTCACAAAATTTGTTTATTAAATGTAGGGTTATTAATAGGTCTTTAAAAATCTAACACTTCTTACTCTTACAACTGTGGAACTAACAAAGATAGTACTCTAAGTATAGCTTTTAATTAACACTTGGGAAAACATTAGTATCTTGAGTCTAATGCAATTTTAAACTTCTATGCAAGAAAAATAAAATAAATGCTAAAATGTCACATCATAAAGATTTTATTTCAAGGCTTTTGATTTTGATATGGTTTGATAAGCTATAGAAATTGGAATACCTTAATCAGTCTGAAAATATGCAGGATAAATGCAGTCATATTCATGTTGCTGAGTAGAAATGCAATTTATAAAGCTGTATGTAGAATACCCAGTATTCTACAGTATCTTTTATAAGAACATAAGTATTAGTATTAAGTCCTCCAACACCTGTATCAGCATGACATCAGGCCCCTCTCAATTTTCAAAATTAATAACAGGAAAATGGCAAATTTCGCATCGTGAGTCCCCAGGAGTAAAATACAGTGCCAGCATTAAAAGGTGAAAATAGAACAGAAAAATAAAACACCAGATAAAGCAGAGTTGCCTTGTGTGTTAACTGTGTAAAAGAAAAATTTGATAAACATTTTTATTCTGTTCTCAAAACACAAGCAGCTTAGCCTTAAAATTTCATCAGATCACTATTAGGCTTACAAGGCATTACCAAACCTTCTGAAAAAAACAGTTAAATTCCATTTCAAAGCACTGCAGTGAGCACAGGAAACCTGCAACAAGCCTTTAGTATCATTTGGATAAGAAATAAGGGAGACTCAAAGCAAAAATATCAAAAGGTCAAGAGGATTCTTTACTCTCAGTAATTGCCTTGAAGGCTTTTTTCCTTCTCCTTTTTTTCCCCCCTTGATACATTGTTTTTAAAGGGTTGTCTGAGATGTGAAAATATAATGATGCAATCATAATAAGAATTCAGAAATCATCTGGGAAGGTGAAAGGACTTTCCTATTTCTCGTTTGGCTTCCGAAGGGTAGCCAGATCAGCAGGCCATCCTTGAAAGGGCAAAGTCTTCCACATTTTGGTACAATTTCATTTGATTTGAAATGCATTTTTCCAGTTTAAAAATGTTAACTATCTCACAGTGCAATTGAAACTTGCCTTGTGTCAAAAACAGGAAATTCTAAGGAGAAATAGACTGTGGATACATGTCAGATGTTTCTCTTCTTTTTTTTTCTCACTTTCTTTTTTAGGCACACAAAACCCATATGCACACACATATATTAATATATATAATATATGCAGATATTGATGGAATTCTGTGAGTTGAAAGAGGAGGAAGATGTCTTGAAGGATCCATATCTCTCCCAGCAGATTTGTGCTATTATCACTGAAATGTGGCCTTCAGTCTTGAAACAGTTAAAAGAGTTCTACGGCCACAAAAGAAGAGATGTCTTCAGAATTATCTCCCGCCTCACATTTGCTCTTAGGCAAGCAGTTTAAAAAAGCCCAGTGATTGAGCCAGTGATCCAATTTGAAATGCAGAAATGATTAGAGCTGCTTGCCTCATTTCATATCGAAATTCTCTGATTTATGACAGGGCTGCAGCCAAGATCTATCTCCAAAGGGAATTAGTGTGCAAGTTTGCATATTTTTGTTATTTAGGTTTCTGATAGCAGCTGCTAGCTAGAAATACGGAACTGGGAGGTGGTGGGGCAAGGATTTTCAGCCACTGGAGCAAAAGAAAGATAAGAGCTTTCTGTTGAGGACATCGAGACCCCTTGACCAGCATATATCTGTGTTACATATGCTTCTTATATGTGTGTATATTTAAGAACTTGTTAATGGTGTAGATGTGAGTGTATATGGATACATAAATTATGAGGTTCAGGGAGCCCAGGAATGTATTGGAATGGTTAATTCTAGTAATGGAGCAAAGAATTACCAAAATTCCGTCTCCATGTTTTAACTAGTGGAATTTTAATGAGGCATAATACTTCAATCATGCAACTGACCTGTGGGGCAGAGTATAGAACATATAATGAAACAGAAATAGAATTCTGAAAAAAAAATTATTACCTTATCTGGAATTTACATGAAGTGTTAACAGGAAATTATGCAGCAGTTATAAATGAAAAATATGGGATTTAATGTACTTATTAATAAAGATTTGTTACATACATGATACCAGTGTCCCAAATCTGCTGTCCGCAGCTGTCCCCAATTTCTAATGTTTCTGTCCTCAGATGCCTCATTTAGAGTCATCTTATTACCATGCAAGCTAATGCCAGTTTCTCTTCAGTGAGTATTCCATTCCAAGAAAAAAAAAAGGAAATATCTTTGTGCACAAGTCAAGGTGTGCAGACTTGCAGACTTTCTATCAGTTACATTAAAATATTACACACACACACACACACACACACACACACACCCGTACATACGGCTTCCTTAGGTTAGACCCACGCTTTCCTTAAATTTGTAGATCTTAATCATTGTTGACAAAAAAATCATGATTTGTCAAGTAAAAAATTCCCTTGAAAGAAAGATGTGTGGCTGTCAGTCTACATTAGTCCTGCAAGGAGCAAAGAAATCATCGTGGGAAAGTTTATTACCTTCGCTGCTCTCTGGCTCCATATGGAGTCATTATGGCCTCGAGTCTTAGAGCTGCTCCTCGGCTGACCTTCCTATAATGCAGCTGGGCTTCTAGGTATTAAAACCGCTCTCATATTTCACTGGCTATTCTCCAGAGGACCCAGGGTTATTGTAGTAAAAACTTTAAATTTTGATTATCTTGTTCGTTGACAAAGAATGCAGTAAGATCTTTAAAGACATCTTAAAATGCCTGAGTTATTCCTTTTAAATCAACTCATCTCTTCGGTTATAGGGCTCTTTGACTTCTCCTTATCTTGCCTAATTCAGGACAGAACCCTCCATGTGGCTGATGTCTCTTGATATTTAGGAAGAATATTGTGTCAATATTGCAAAAAATTATTTTCTAGAAGATTCTTCCCCCCAAAAGGCCTGTCAATAAATTTTAGCTTCATTAGACCTTTTAAAACAGAATGAAGCCTTCTTTAGTACTGTAGCATTTTATAATGACTTTCTAAACATTTTAAGACTATTTTGAGTATTTGTTATTGTAGATCATTCAGTTCTAAATGGCAAAAGCTCACAGTTCTAACTTAGAGTGAGTCATTTTATTCATAACCTGAATATCAATGTTACTGTTTGTATACAGTGCCAGGGACTAGCTTGGTGTTTGGTTGTTTTGTATTTCTGTTAACTCTGTGAAGGTGATCTAGTTCTTCCATTTTACAGAGGACGAAACTGAGGTTTCAGTTACTCCTCCAAAAGCACTCACTTAATAAGGGTAAATCCTGGATTTGAACTTACGTCAGACTTAAAAGTTCTTTTTTAATGTTTGCATACCACCCTACAGTTACTTTCTAATGGCCCTCATGAGCATTTGCATTTATCATGATTCACTCTAAGTCTTTCATTGATTCAACACATACTTGTTGAATCCTTACCATGAGCCCATCACTGTGCAAGGGACTGGGAATAAACAAATGATTTAGATTTAGCCTCTCCCCTGAAGGAACTCAGTCTAATGAGAGAACCAACTCTGTAGAAATATGGCTATAATATAGTAAGATGATTTCTGATAGAGGCATATATGAATTTTTTTTTCTTTTTTCAAAGAAAATAAGCAAGAGAGAAAAAAGAAAAGAACAATAGAAACAACTTCTGGCTAACTTAGGCAGAAACAGAATTTATAGGGAAGATATGTGAGTTTCACAGAATCACTAGGAAGTCAGACAACTAGGTTTAGAAAAGGGCAGGAATCAAGGCAGTCTGAGGATGGCAGAGGTCTGGGAATAGGAACCGTTATACAGTCTTCTCATGGCACTTTTCAGAGGCAAGAATGAGCTGCAACAAGTTTTGGTGTTTTTTTCTCTCTTTGTTTAATATGTAGGTCCAGGAGAGGTGTGCCCGGTCAGTCTAGCGTGGGCCACATCTCTGCCACTTGGCTAGGGAAGGAAGGGCCCCTAGATTACTACCCCAGTATGTGTGTCCAAAGGAGGAATTACCCAAGAAGACACAGAGAACTCTTATCAAGTGGAGCTGGCCCAGATGGTGGCCAGCCATAAAACAGAAATTATCTAAGTATGAAAATGAAACATTTAATTGTCTCCAGTGCCCAAGGAAGGGTGACTTTCACAAAAAATTTTGGAGGATTAATTTACTCAGCAGATAATGTAAATAATGTAAGGATGTAAATTCCAGGGAAAAGCAAAAGCATAGACAGAGGCATGAAGGCATGAAACAAGTAAGTGTTTGGGCTTAATAATGAGTAAAAAGAAGGATTAGTGACCAGAGAATGGGAAACTTTCCATGCCAAGTCAAGGAATCTGGATTTCATTTTCTATTCATTTGGTGGTGGACCAGAGAACATTAAATATGGTGAAATTTTTTTCCAGCATTTTTAAATCCATGTCACAGCTAAGCCCATCTCTTTTATTATCTTTAGCCATTAGATGAGCACATAACTTCTTCTTACATCTCTTGTAACCTGTGTATTCTTCAGGATTAAATCTCAAAAGAGAATTGTATGATGCTTGCTAATATACTATAATTGGTTTCCAATATCATCCAGAATCTATGTGTACTTTCAAACAACCTGAGAGAAGCAGAATAAGCAGAATTAGCTGATGTCTTACTTTTGTCTGAAAGAAAAACAAACAATGACCAGTTGTGTAATAAAATTGACTAAAATGTGTGAAGCATTGCAGTATTTAGTAGACAGTAATTCTGGGTACTCATTAAACACTTACAGCAAGTAGTGGTATCCATATCAGAATGGAAGAGCAGGTCATAAATTGGATGAGTAAAAACATGTTTAGATTCTCTGATAGGTACATGCCTTGTCTAGGCAGATTAAAAGAAGTAGAAGTAAATGAAGAGAAATCACCAAGAAGAGAGAAAACAAAGCAGATGATAAAAGTCAGAGAAAGAGTAAGGGGTTTTATTAATTCTCTTTTTCTTTCATTCTGCATTTTCCAAAAAAAAAAGAAAAGAAAGGAGAGAGAGAGAAGAATGGAAAACCAAATAATTCCATTTATAATGAATAGCACCATCCCAGTCATAAAGAGCTTTGCACTCTCCCTAACTATTCTAGTACACTGTACCTAGAGAAAGAGCATGTTCTTTTCTTGTGAAGACCTTTACCAGTTTAGCATCAACCCTAAAGCTTCTGGAAGTTTCTTCGTCTGATTTGGGATCCAGAGCTGCTTCTGCATAGCAGTGGTGAGAAAAGAGCCCGTGATAGTTAAATCATGTCTTTTCTATAAGAATCTAACTATCCTATAGGTATCATATAAAGTAACTCATGCCAGAAGGGAAGATCTCAGTGTATCAGATCTTGATCTGTGTTTTTGTGGGTGTGATTATAAGATTCATAAGTAGATAAAGCCCTTGGGGGGAGAGAAATCCTGGCACTCTTTATCTCTAAAACCTCAACCAAGCAAGGCAGTGTCTGCGGTGATTTTCACTTATGACACCCAGGAAAGGGACAGACATACTATACTCACTCCATTGCTTTTTGTTTCTTTACTCCAGAACTGTAGCTAACGCTGTTGTTCTTTGGGAAGCAGAATTCAGATTGTACACTTAAATACCTATTTCAGCTTCACATATTTGCAATTTCATTCCAGATACCTCTTTGGCATAATAGCTGTGTCCTTACCATTACCAGGCGTATGTGAAAGCTGTCTCCTGCTATCAGTGGCAAAAGGGGCATTATTAACAGGTGCAGAATTTTTGGCTTAAGTTGAATGTTAGGGCCGTGGTATTCCTGGGCTCTGTTTAACATCTCTGAAAATCAAAAAGAAACCTTTGGATCGGCACGAACTGATGGTCAGGTTTACAAACGCTGTCTTGTTTTCTGTCTAATCATCTTGGAAATTGATATAATTTGGGTGACAGTAATAGCAAATGGTGACATGTTTCTACTTATTTAAAACTGGATGTGGAGATGATGTGTTTCAGTTATTTTTCGTATATAAGGTTTTATGTATGTGTGCTCCTGACAAAAAGAACAGACTTAAACATTTCACCTTTGGTTTTCTCAGAAACTTACCATTCATACCCTCATTAATGCTCGATGAAAGTACAGCTGTTTATTAAGGACAATGGTAGAAGGGTACACATTTTTTGTTTTCTTTCTCTTGAAGTGTGTCATTTCCAATCTCTTTCTTGTTTTCCTCCTCTTTAATGCAGATAAGTATTCTAATAATGATGATGGTGGTATCAACCCATCTTAATTTAATAATAAAAGGACAGCATAATAATATATTTGAGTTATCCTTATCCTACGTTAGTGAGAAAAATCTCCATATACTACAGCATGTTTTAAATGGTCTTCTATTTAATTTTTTCCCATGAATAGTGTCTTTCATTGGGGAATGATAGTGAATCAAATTCCTAATAGTACTGCTGCACTATAACTACATTATATAAGACTATTAATGAGGATAAATATTAAATTTGAATAGATATTGTAGTTGTGAGACATCAAATGAGAACTCCAAAGGATTAATTTCTACAGAGGATCATTATTTAAGTTCTTTCCAGCCCTGTTGTTCTGCTGCATAAAACTTAACTTTCGTACCTCTCTGGGCTGTTACTACATCTGTTGTTCTTGGGGGGAAGAAAAGTCTTTTTTTTTCTTCTTCTTCTTCTTTTTGGTCAGAAATGGCTGTGTTATTCTGCAGTGTTGGCCCAGAATGCCTTGCAGGGAGTAAGCTGTGTTTTCATGTTCTGACTAATTAATTCCCATGAGATCTGCTCCTTACATCCAAACTCGCTCGCTCGGAGTCCAGCAGTGGGAAGTACTGCCTTTGGGAAGGTCACTTGACAAAGCTGTACTACCCATACATGATGATCATCATGTAAATAAAAAAGAGGGTGAATGATAAGAGAGTTGAAATCCAGGGAAGTTTTATAAGAGAGGACATTGATCTGAATTATCAGTGTTATTTTTGTAAAAGGCTTTTGATCTGTCACAATGAGCAAATTTTCAATTCGCCAAGTCATAATTGTAGTCTTTTAGCTTTGCTTCATCAAGTTGCTTGAATGTGATGAAATTTTATGGACCAGCTAGAACTTTTGGGAAAACTGTCAATTCTTCCCTTCATCTCCCTTCATAAATAAAATCACTCAGTATCCATTCACAAAGTTATCGTCCCTCACCTTATAGCTTCTCCTATTAAAGGAGTTTTATTTCCCAAATGCTGATTTTCTCCATTTGCCTCCTTGTTCCTACGTCTGCCTTATTAAAAGAATTGGTTTTAATTTCTTGGGACTGACCAAGAAAGATAATGAAGTCCTTTCAAAAACTCTTTATGTGTGAAACCCTGAAGAAAACCCTAGAGCCTTCTTACTTCTAGCAACCAATTACTATGTACAAAAAACTTTCCCCAATTATGAAGTCCACTAATGCGTCCTGCACAGACTCAATTTCACAAACCTTGTTGCAGCGGCAGCGTTCACATAATTAACAGGAAGACATTGCATGTGGCCAGACCTTTTGCTAATTGATTAAATGAGTCTATTCCTAAATCAGATTCTAATCACACCGACAGAGTGCTATGGATCATCACATCTCTAACAGAATCTGCAGAAATCTAAAATGTGCATCTACCAAAAAAAAAAAAAAAGGAAAATACTCAACAGAGAACTGTTTCAAAATTGAACCACACACACAATAAAAAATAAAATAAAAAAAAGACCACATTGCTCTCTTGAAATGCCACTCTCTCCAGCTGGCTTTCGTTAGTATTCCCATTTCTATTTGATCCCTGTCCTTTTGCGATTCATTATCCACACCTAAATGATACAAACCATGTTCTACTTAGGTCCTGACTTCATGATTATTTTAGTTAACAAGTGCCGGATAGTTTGCCTGCAGTTTCCTAGTAAAACACAGAACCTCCCATCTGCTTATCAGTTTCTTTTTTTTTTTCTTTTCTTTTCTTTTTTTCTTTTTCCTTCTTTCTGCTTTCTTCCTTTCTTCTTCTTCTTCTTCTTTTTTTTTTTCCTTAAAGAAGGCCATGGTGTTCCCTAAGGGTTGTGAGAGAAGTTCATCCCATTGAACTGGTCAGCAAGATATCATTAGCTCGTTGTGTACATGAAATCCAGGGGTTAGAGCACCGAGCGTCACAAGCCAGTTTCTTTACCTCCTTGAGCTGATCAGAGGATCAGAGTATCAAGGAAGGATTAGCACTGACTTGGGATTTGTGTGATTGGTTAATTTATTGCGGCAATGGCAGGCCTTTCATCTATGGCAACATTTAATCAGCACAGCCATGGAGGCTATTACCGGTTAGCTCCTTTCTCAAGTCAGCCAGGGCTGTACCATCAGCCCTATCACAACTCCCCTGAAATTTCCAAATTATCTGGAACAGGCTTTAGCCTCACAGTAATAAAAATTAGAAGAGATTCCCGATAGCACGGGTGGAAAAGGCTTTCACTTGCACAGGGCAAATTATAAATAGTATGAACGTGCACTTTAAAAAAAAAAATTCTCCACCTCTTAAGAGATGTGCAGGACTTATCACCCCTGCTCTGATCCAAATCCTCATGGTTGAAAATTTATATTAGATTTTATCAGAGAGGCCTAAGTCTAGAAAAATCAATGAAGGTTATCTTTTATGTTGCAGGAACTTGTGGAAATATTGATTTTCATTTTATAGTGAATTTGGAGCATGAGTTGGTAATCACTGCTGAGCCGACCACAATGTTTGCCTACTGTATCTTTTACTGAGTTTTGCTCAAGTATTTAAGATAGTATATTCCTGTTGATTTTAGTCTATAGTGTGCAGACAGATGTTCCCAAAACAGAAAGTTGTACTGGATCATAAAATATACACTCCAAAGCTTTGGTATTTATGATCATGAGTTTAGTATTTGGAGCCTATAGTTTGTCTATTAATGGTGGATTTGGGGATAAAATGTAACTCTGAAATTATTGTAAAATATTTCTTCTTGGCTTCCTTCAAGTTTACAGATGAGGAGAAGATTTTTTTTTAAATAAAAAAACAAACAAAAAAACCTGCACACATACAAAAAGAGATGATTTGAAGTACCAAGTTTCTACTAAAAAGAGAAAAAGAGAGATTTCATTTTTTTCAGCGAATTAATGTGTCTTGATAATGACAGATATTGGCCAAAATGTTCCCCCTGCTGTATTTTTCATGTGTCTTTATTCATTCCCTTGAATTTACTACTTTATTTTTATTTCACCCTTCCTTCTTTTATTTAGCTTAAAATGCTTTATAGTAGCTATAAGCTAAATAGCTTTGGGGAACAACTGCTCCTTTTTGATGTGTTTAAAATAGTAAATCATCTTCATACCTCATTTGCTGCTATTTTTGTAGACTAAGAGTATGATGTCTGTGTTATCATGGTTTATTTGTAACGTCTATCTAAGGTCTTTATGATGATAATTGTAATTGAAGAAGAGAAACTTGCTTATAAGTAATCATCCTACGATAGCGTCACGAATGTTTATTGGTGACTGAGTCCTTCAGACTTTAGCATGACTGTCTCAGCATTCTGTCAGATTTTCTGAGAAAATAATGCTTTCTGCTATTCACTGTGGATATTTTAAAATGAAAATAAATTCAGACATTCTTATACTTTATTTTGTGCTAAGTACTAGATCGTCATTCAGTATCAGCTTTATTTCTCTCCTCTCAGTCCAGAGGAGTTCAGTGAACTCCCCTGGGTTCCACGGGTGAGCTGTCTTCCTCCTCCTGCTCGCTTGCGGCCGTTCCCCTGAACTTACGCTTGGCAGCCGGCAAAGAATCATTTCTCTCAATCACCACCTAAAGCCATGCTCTATACTGCAAAGCTCTGGGGAATAGCCAGCAGTCTTTTTATTCCTCAGAACCTACCCAAAAGACATCTAAGCCAAGGAATTAACAAGATAACATACGAAAACGCTGAGCCCAGTAGCTGGCACGTGGTAGGGCCCACAGATGGCAGCTACTAGTTCCATTATTGCTTGAGAAAGTCTATGAGGATTCTCTAGAGATTTCATCACCTGTTCCCTGGGCTTGTCCCCTAATTAACTGGATTTGGACATGTCTATTCATGGCCAACCTTAGGTGTAATGGGGACAAAATTGTTGATTTTCTAACTCCCTCTGCCCTGTCCTCCATGTTCTTTTTTTTTCTCCCATGCTCTTATGCCTTTACTTTTCCTTACTCGTCAGTTCTAAACTAGAGCAAATATGTCTGAAAGTAAAGATAGTGGCATAATCCATGTTTGGAGATAGCCCTCTTGCCCTGTCTTGTGTCCTCAATATGCTTCTTCTCCATCAGAAAAAGAATATCGAGACAGGTGGGCACAGAGAATGCTGAGGCTTTGTAGAAAGTCACACTGTGGGTGATGGTGCCTGGATTGTAGACCTGGGTTTCTCTCTTTTATACGAGCCTTGTTGAAGGAAACGAGAATGTGTTAAGGACGCTTGGCTGGAAGCAATGGGAAGGCAATTGAACCAGCTTTAAAAAAAGGAAAAAAAATTATTATCAGAATTGTGAAATGCCTTATGGAAACCAAGGGGAGGAATTCACTGGGCTTCAAAATTTCTTAGTACCAAAGATTCCCAAAAGCCATTAGGATACCTTTGGTTATGGGTTCTGATTTCTCCTACTTAGCTCCATTTTCCTGCCTTTCACTTCCAGCTGCTCCTTCACTGGGGAGAACCCTCCACATCTCATAGCTCGTGGTTGCACCCACCAGTGATAAATGCCTTTGACTCATTCAGTTCTATCACTGAAAACACTATAGAAGGGACTTACTGACCTGGGACAGGAAAATTGTCCATCCCTGGACCAGGGCTACCAGGTAAAGGAGAAAGAATTTTTAGAAAGGTAGAGATTCTGGGCAATTTCCCATTGTGTCTGCTATGACTGGAGACCATATAGACTGCCTTCCAAATCTGAAGACCTTTCATGTAGCAAAATGATTGATTTTACTCTGTGGAAGCAAATTATAGGAAGTTAGATTTTGAGCAGTATAAATATGGGATGTGTTTCTTTATAAATTAGTGAGTTTATCTCTTTGCCTGGTTACTAGAAATATTCAACTTTGAGGAGATACACTCTAATAGTATTAGTTGCTACTACTTATATTTCCTACCTGATGTATTCTAGAGGAGAAACCTGCATTAATTTGAACCTGGCCCAGGTAAATCTCAAATTCTAAAATTTAGTTTCATCAGGCCTGTGGTCTGATAAAGGTTTATAACTATCTCATGTTTTTAGTAAATCAGCACATAAAATGCTTCATGTGTATGATGTATATGTGTGCATTGTACATAAATAAATTTGTGTGTATATGTTATGCATTTGTCTGCTTGTGACAAATTTGACTTTCTTCTGCTAATTTTGGCCACAAATTTGACATTCATATGCACTAGCACTGAATATTTTACATGGTATAGTTTAGGCTAAATTCCGATAAGGTATTATTTGATCAGTGACCCATGCAAACCACAGAAGTTTAGAAGCATTCATGGCTTTTTCCATCATTGTTGTCATTGTATGTGTAAAGCTCACAGATTAGATACCTTTGAAATCCAGTCCCATTTTACATGATCTCCATCCCAGTCGAGGAACTTATTCCAGGCAGCTTACGGATAAATTATTTTCAGTAAGTTTTATTTTATAAATAAATAACAAACTAAACTTTGTTTGATGGACTTACATGTGTACTGTGATACACAGAGAATTTTACTATGATATATTTCATGATTTTTGCATAGTAGAGTAGTATGCATCCCCGCTCCATATGGTAGCTCTTTGCTGCCAAAAATTTTGTGGTGTTAGGTAGTTGCAAAGGGATTCCATACCAAAAGGTGCTTCATCTTTGGTTATCTCAGATAAAATAAGACTTGGCACGGAGCATGTCACAGCAGTCATAGCAGTGGTGTACAAATCTAGAAGTACGCAAATTCTTGCTTATAGCATATAGGAATGCTCAATTGTTTTGTCACTGAGTTACTATGATATATGATAGCATAAATCTTTATAACATACCAATTGATTTAGTCTGGAGACAGAATAAAAACTTATATCAAGGCTATTAATGTACAATGACAAATGGTTCTGCCAAATTAACAATACAGAGTAACTGTGGTACGGACAAGTATCTTTGTGAATGAATATATGTTTTTTCCCCCAAAGCGTGACTGTTAATTGTTAGATGTTTTCTTCCTCTAGCAGATGAGCGTGGCTCCAGTTGTGAATGATTAGTCTTACCAAAATTGTCATGCTGCATGGTTTTGCAGTAGCTCTCATCTCTATATTTAAATATCCATACACTCTTTGAAAATATGGAAATCATGATCTTTTGTATTAGTGCCGGTATGAGCCCTAGTGGTATCATTCATTAGCAGTGTGATTGTCATAAAGTTAACTGACCTTTTTCAACTTCAGTTTCCTCATCTGTTCAAAAAAAGAAAAGTGAAAGGTGAAGTCCAGTTCTTATCTCGCTTGGCTGTAAAGACTTAGGTGATTCTTGTTTGACTTAGCCTATTATGCCTGAAATTCTTTTGTAGCTTGGTTTCAATGACAGGGTGTTCTGTTTTTTTCACCTCACAGGATGTACTTTCTCAGTCCTGTTGGCTGACAAATTACCCTCTAAATGTTGGTACGCACCAGGACTCAATGTTGAGGTTCTACTCTTTCTGTAGATGATTTCACACCTCGAGACTCTGACTGCCAGAAATAAACTAATGATTGCTAAATTTAAATCTCAGTCCCAACCTCTCCTCTGAGTTCCAAACTCCTGTTTCTAACTACCTACCTGACATTTCTGTGTCACAATAAAAATGTAGGGATCAGAACTCCAAACCATAAACCCTATAAAATCGTTCTCTGGGTCTTTTGATAAATGACACCATTTATTTGGACAAATGCCTCCACTGTTGACCCAGCTGTTAAGACCCCAAACCTAGGATTTATCCTTGATTCCTCTCTTCTCTTCACTGACTTTATAACCAGCAAGCCAGTGAAGTTCACCTTCAAAATCTGATCACCTTCCACTGTCTCCAGAGTGAGCATCCTGATTGAGGCCGCCATCAGCTTTCACCAGGGTCCTAGCAGCCCCCGAACTCATTTCCTTCCATTCATTTGTGTCCCCTACAGACTGTTCTTCACATGACAGTCAAAGAATGCTATTTTCACATGTTAGTCACAACATGGTATTCCCGAAACCAGCCACACTTGAAGTAAAATCTGAACGCTTTAGCATGGCTGCCAAAGGCCAGCCCATCTCCTTCTGCCTGTTTGCCTTGCTGACTGCACTATGGCCATATTGGCCTCCTTGCTTTTATCAAATATGCTGGATATTCCAACCTTAATGTCTGCATTTGTTATTTCCTCTGCCTTGGACATTTCCCTTCTAGATCTTCACATGACTCAGTGACATACCCCGATGCTCTCTCTGTAGCAGGGCCTTGTCTAGACTATTTAACAAACAAAACAAAGCAAACAAGCAAAACCCTTTCACTGCCTCTCTGTTTTATTTTAAGAGAGAGAGCTTGCATGCAAATGGGTAGGAAAGGGCAGAGGGAGAGAGAGAATCTTAAGCAGACTCCACACTCAATCGGGAACCTGACTTGGGGCTCAACCTCATGACCCTGAAATCATGACCTGAACTGAAGTCAAGAGTTGAACAGACATTTAACCAATGGAGCCATCCAGGCACCCCTCTCATTGTCTTTTTTTTAAATCTCTGCTTTACCTAAAATTACATTTATTTACTATTGATGTGCTTATTCTTTTTTGTCCCTAACAAAGGAGTGAATTCCAGGAGAAGAGATCTCTCTTACATTTCACTATTTCACCAGCACCTAGAAACACACCCAATAAATATTTGTGGAACATATGAGTGAATGAGATGACATTTTGAAAAGATTTTATTTTTATACTTTTAAGCTTTTTTATTTTAAATAATCTCTACAACCTGATGTGGGGCTCAAACTCACAACCGTGAGATCAAACTCCTCTGACTGAGCCAGCTAGGCACCCCTAAAAAGATGTTAGCTTAGTGCTTGGAAGTTCAAGAAGTGTTTGTTTTCAGGCTGCCTGGGTGGCTCAGTCAGTTAAGCCTCTGCCTTCAGCTCAGGTCATGATCTCAGGGTCCTGGGATCGAGTCCCATGTCGGGCTCCCTGCTCAGCTGAGAGTGCGCTTCCTCTCCCTGCGCCTCCCCACCCCAATCGTTCTCGCTCTCTCTAAATAAAATAAAATCTTAAAAAAAAAGAAGTATTCATTTTCATTCCCTTTCTCATTCCTGAGTGAATTACTTTGAAACGATTCCTACATAAAGCTCTAGCTTGCATAATCATTTTGCTTAAAACATTAACAATGTTCAGAATCTCCATGTAGGTTTTCAAGACACTAATGCCATTGAAAGGCAGCTGAAATAGTAAAAAAGTTTGACCCAGGTTCCAATCCTGCCTTCACTCTAATTTCAGTTATTGACCGTAGAGAAGTCGATACATTTCTGAACCCCAATTTTATCACCAAAAAATGTGACTAGTAATTACCTTAAAAGGTCTTTCCTGTAAAGAGAAAATAATACATTTGTTTACCTTATGTAATATTTGAAATAGAGTAGGTACTTGATAAATGTGACTCGTATCTGGAGATAGTAATTCCTTCCAAGTTAATGTTCCCAGCAAATTAAATTAGCAACTGATCTATTGTTTCATCTATACCATTAATATAATTGATAAATAATCCCAGACAGAGGACTGACAGTTGTAGATCTAAATGCTGGTGTTGAGCCATAAGCAACTATTCTTTGAAAATCCCTTGTAATTAGTTTCTGTGTTGATTTGGAGAAAGTGTATTTTAGCATCTATTAGGGCTTTTCCAGTATTTCATGTGAAATAATTGTTTAATCTAAAGAGAACAAAGATTTGTCATATCAGCCTGATTGGTTTCTCATTCTTGTAGGAGAAAATGGGGTGAGAAAATTATATTGATTTGTTGAGACTTGTCCAGTGTAACACTACACTTATCTTTAACGCTCTCCCTCTTCAAAAAAAAAAGAATGAATTTGGCATAACTCACTTAAGTATTCTTCAGGCATTTTTCTTGACTCCCCAGCACAGTTTAGAGTCAAGGTTATGTGTCGCATGTGAGCTTTTTCTTGGTCCTCTTGCATCTCCTGTTGCTCTGAATTGTGATCTTTGGGGTCTGCAACACAGTTTGATATTGTCTCAAATTGCCTTTTGTGTCAGCGACTTGGCCCTTTGATTTTAAACACTAAGCATTTCCCTAAGTACTATTTCATTGGTTCTTTCTCCCATTAAGTGACTTCTTTTTCCTCTTGAATGTTTTTTATATTCTAAGTGAATAAACCACAGGCAACAAAAAATAAACAAAAAGTAGTTGGTGTGTGTGTGTTCAGAGATAAAGCAAATATTTATCAGCTTTTTCCATGTCTGCTTTTAAATATTGTCTCTCCACCTCCCAAAGAAGGCATAATATTTTAATATATTGATTTCCATTTCTACTTTCTAGTCTTGATTATGTGTTTTCTCCATTCTTCTTGTGTATATATATATTTTTTGAATTTTAGATATTTTAATTGAGTTGGTATAATATGTTGAGGAAGAGCTCAGGCCCTGGAGTCAAAAGCTTGGTTTTAAATCTGGACTCTGTCACCATGGAGCTTGTGGTTCTGGGCCACTTACTTTACCTTTCTCTGTGCTCCATTTGACTGATCTTGTGAGTGGGATATTACTATGTCATACATACGTATTTTGTGAATTTTTAAAGTGATCGTGTCCATAAAGTAGAAAGCACAAATGCTGGCATAGAGTAAGCACTCAAGAAACACTAACCATTAATGTCATTAGGTTAATAATAAATTATTACTGGCTGTATTTTCTGTCTCCTTGTGGAAAATTATACGTCATCTTTTGGTAACATTCCCATTTTGGGTTACTATTACCAAATTACAGAATGTGATAGCTTGAAGAAACCTATGCCAGCCCGTATTTTCCAAATAACAAAACTGAAGCTTTGAGAAGGGACCTAACTGGTCACATAACTAATTAGAGAAAGTATTATTTCCCATACCCTGCTCACAGTTCTTACCACAATTTGATTACTTGCTTGTTTTTTAAGTCTTCTCTTTAATTGACCCATATCCCCCTACAAATTAGCCTTAGTTAAACTGTCCCTGAATTGAGTAAGGCACTCCTTTCATATACTATTCTTTCTTTCTTTCTTTCTTTCTTTCTTTCTTTCTTTCTTTCTTTCTTTCTTTCTTTCGATTTGCTTATTTATTTGAGAAGAGGGGCAGGGGCAGAGGGACAGAATCTTTCAGGCAGATTCCCAGCCAAGTGTGGAGCCCAACTCTGGGCAACACATGGGGCTCAACTCCATGGCCCATTGAGATCATGACCTGAGCCAAAATCAAGAATTGGGCACTTACCTGATTGAGCCACTCAGGTGCCCCCCAACTCTATACTAACTTTCTAATAACATTAACAAAGTTTTCCCCTCTTTGATTTTAAGGTTGCTGCATAGGCTCCTCAGATCTTTTCAAACTACTTGACCTATCCCCTTCTCAGCTATCCCTTGTCCTATAGATTTACAGGATTGGCTTGCAAGTAGGTAGCACCTTAATAGTGTGGTTTTAGTGGTAAAGTGGCAAAATCAGTTTATTCCTTAAAGTTGTCCCTTCCTCCCATTGGTTAATAACTGGAATGCTATGATGCAGATTTTACCTTTTAAACTTAAAAAAACTTGGTTTATTGATGAAGTGTAAATGCCTCCAGGTGAGAAAGTACTTTAAAGTCAAATAAACTCTGTCTGATATGAATGAAGGATCTGAGAAAAGAGGAAGGGGACACTTAAGGACGCTGATGTCTCAGAAGAGCAGCTTCTCTCACTTTCTCATGCATTAACATTTTTGCATTCCCTCAATTAATGAGTTATATTTGATTCATTAAATGCTCCATGAGGAAGTGACCATTGAGAATCATTAGTTCATTCTTTTCACAGAGACAGAAACTGTGACTCCAAAGAGTTAAATGCATTTGTCCAAGGTCACCTCTTTGTGGCACCAGATGGCCTCCCTTATCATCTCACTAAGCTGAGGACCTTCCACTAGGTAACTGGTACCTTAAAGTCCACTCTCCTCCTCAAAATCTTTCCCACTTAAGGAAACCTCCACGTTCATTCTCTTTTATCTGCCTGAATTGGTAGTGAGCTCTACTGCTTTAGATTTTAAGCTCTAAAGTAGATTTTAAACCTTTTCTTAGTTATGTGTAGGTAATATCTTTTAAATATGTTGTTAATTTCAGATCCTTAATCAAATTTGTTGGTTCATGTCACATGTTACATGTTCTTTTACATTTTGATGATGTTGACTTCAATGATTAATCCCTATAAGGAGGGTACATTGTCCTTTGTGTGAACTCCCAACCAAAAGTGTAATTCATTAAGTATTAAACACTTTTTTTAGTAATGTATATACAATATCATATGTAAAAGTTAAGGGTGTATATATACATATATGTATATGTATATATATATGTATATGTATACATACATATGTATGTATACATGTATATATATATATATATAAACCTAGATAAATATACAGGTTTTTAAAATTGGTGACTTTAATAGAAATAGATAAATATAAATGGAAAGTTGGGTTTTTACAGAAGCTAAATTTTATTTTAGACATGTTGGTTTTGACATGATAGTCAGAAAAAATTATGAATATCTGGGAGAAAATATGTTTAAAGGAAGACTAGGACGTAAGAGATTGGCTATAAGCTGAAGCTACGGTTTGAGATCCATTTGCTAGTGGTGTCGTCATTTTACAAAATACAGTATGAGGAAGTAAAACTATAGACAGCTAAAGTGATTTATGAACATTAACTATTTTTAATCAGTCATGGAGTATTTATGGATGAACTCTCCAGTGTGGAATGTGTTGATGCTACTATCAAAATGCCAAAAACCAGAGGACTACTTGAAGGAGAGCAGAGACACATGGAAAAGAACGTAGACAAGTGAAATAGAAGCAAATGCAAGGGCAGGGACACAATAATAATAATAAAAAAAAGCAATTACAAGCAATGGATCAACAAGTACAAAATGGCATAGTACAATTATATTCCGAGGAGACAGAGGAGGGTGAAGGGAGGGAGGGAGGTTAATTGGGAAATGCTTCCTCAGGGCAACGAGAGCTGAACAAGGTCTGAAGAAAGTGATAGGTCTGAATTGGTAGAGAGGAGCAGGCGGGGAATTCAGGATGGAGGGAAGGACCTAACCAGAAGATGAAGGAATAAATCAAGCCATGTGGAGAGAATAACAAATGGGCCATTTTGCCTCCAGTGGAGAGACTAGGTAAAAACTATCAAGACATCCTTCTAGAAAGGTTTGAAAGGGGAGGGACATGGAAGCAGCGGGGGATGGGAGTTTGTAAAGAACCTCAATTGCCAATAATGTACTTCGAAAGGTACAGACATTTTAATGTAATTTTATTACATGACTTCGTGTTCAAAATGTAGCTATTAATGAATTTCTAGGGCACAGGCTCCTGTTATCCAAATCACATGGAAATATATGTCCGTATTCCCTTCCCCCTTGCTGTTTGAATTCCCTTTTTTGTTTAAGTGTACCAAGAGAATAGAGAGTGCCTGACAGATATTTGTTCTTGGCTAAAATTCTGTATCGTGCTTTGAAATATTATTCTTCCTAGCAAATGTTAACAGTTGCTAATGTCATTCAAAAATAGTTGAGGAAAAATATGTTTGTGAAACATACAGCTTTTACTGTCAAATTATTTCCTGAGTGAAAGGAAAATACTGTAGTGCTCTGCTATTTATTGAATGGGAATCCTTTAATGTTGTCAAGGATTTTATCAAACCGATGCCTTAAATAAGCAGGCAATCATGTGCCCTGTGTTTCAGTGTCTGTTTCCTCACGATGAGGCAGCCACCCTACTCGGCTGTCCAGATGGGACTACCACCCATCACAGTCCTCTCAGACAGGATAACCAGAGCATAACTACTGTGGAGCAATGCAATTATGAATTTCTTGAGGGGGAAAAAGAAGAGATAAGTGCAGGGAAGTCAGCTAACGTGGTACATGGGTGGTTCCAGGCAGCAAAAGGGTTAATCAGATTTTCATTTTAGATAGTCGCCTTAGTAACAATCAGAGAGCCCAGGCTGTATCTTTTCCATTTGTAGGGAATGTTTAGATTTACAGAGTAGCTTAGCTTATTATATACCTGCCTTGATTGCTGGATAAGGCTTGTGATTAAAAACAGAATAAGATTCATTCTTATAATATTGTAAAGAAGAGCAAAACATTAAAAATGATGTCACTGGTGGTCTAGGGTTCTGGGAAATTACTGATATTGGAACTCTAGGGACAACCGGGTTCCTTGAAAAGTTAAAATAATGAAGGTCAGCATCTTTTGCTCAAACTTTTAGTGAAAACAAGTCGGGGTCCCCCATTTTTAAGGGTGATTCTGAATCTAGCGAATAACGGTGGTGAACAATGCTATGAGGAATTGGACATCAGCCTCATTTTTCATGCCAAATTGCATTCAGCTCTCCGAGATACATTTGTTTTTGTTGTGGATTAAGTGCCATGTGGCCCTTAAGTCAGGAAGTGGGAAAAAAAAATATATATATATATATATCTGTAAACGTGTTTGAAAAGCGCTTATTTTCAGAATGTCTATAAGAGTGGACCAGTAACTGTAAAATTTAAGGTCCTTAATTTATCCATTGGCCAAACAGCAGGAAAACAAACTCGACACACTGCTCTTCCCGTGGCCTCAAAGCTCACCTGGAGAGACAGATTTCTTAAGGGCAGAGAAAAGCATTCCGTCTGTTTGCCAAGACCAGGTCTGTGCGGAGCAGCTGTTGCCAATTAGTGACAAGTGCTATGTAGTGAGGCCATGGTGCACATGGAGCTTCCAGAGTTCAGCAGCTTCCGAAATTACTCTCTGAAACAAGAAGAACACAGTCCTTAGGAGCATAGTTCATTTCCTGTTCCATGGTAGTAACTTGGTAACCAGTGAGCCTCCTCTGAACATCTCAAAAGTCAGTATGTCAGGCTCCGGTAGCCACCGAATTGATACATTATTTACAGACAGCTTCTGACTTACTTTTGCTTATTATATTAACTTAAAAACACCCAGAGTTCCACCTTTGCCATTCAGCAAGTATCAAATATTTAGCCAAGAGAGCGACTGGAGAGATTTTAGAATGAAACGAACGAACAAAAACTCGGAAGATTTAAAGACTGCTCAGCCTGGGAGGCCGGGGGAAGAGAGTTTGGTAGAGCGGGGGGATAGCTGAGTCGTGTCAAGTCTGTCGGCGCCGTAGCGAGCAGCCACACCGTAGTGTCAGTTAATTCAATCAGAGGGTTTTTCTTGCGAAAGCTGCTTCACCGAATTGATGGAAGCATGTGTGTTTGTCTGTTTCATGGTGGAAGAGAACACCAGGTCATTTCAGAGCCTGGCGGAATTTGTGAGGTAGGACACTTGTACCTCAAAGGAAGGCCTATTGTTGAGAAGTTGATGTGGCTGAAAAAGCTCCAAGGATGAAGGGGGGGAATGATTTCAGAAGTTGGGAGACAGGAACCGAGAAGGAAGAAGGCAGAAGAAGACAAATCATATTAAAATTTTTCCTGTGGCCAGAAAAGATAAGGAAATATCCTGCCTCCCTTTCTGTCCTTCCTCTAACAAATGACCCTTATTCCTGGACACGGGAATTTATACCTAATGTGTAGCTAGATTAAGAGCTAAATAACCTTCTTGTAATCTAACCTTGAAACTTTACCGTTTGTAATATTGGGTCTATGCCAGTTCTTTGCTCAGTTTGAGTAAGATATAGATTCTTTTTGAAGAAAAAAAAAATACCAATTCAGTAGGTTCAAGGTTTTCCAGAGATTTGCAGGCTGCCATTTGAAAAACACTAAGTTAAAGAAATTAAAATATTCTATTTACTATATTTCATATGTAAATCTTGACTGCAAAAGACATGATTTGCCATCATGCAAGGTAAGAGTATATTTGTTTTCATGTTTGTTGTGTTGGGATCAAAATAAAAACATCAAATTGAAAAAAAAATACCCATAAATATCCAAGACCCCAAGGGGACTGCAGCCTGTAGGATGAGAAACAATGGTGAAGGTGAAAAATGTATTTTGAGTTCCAAATGGTGCATTTTTCAAATGAACTTTTAGAGTCCATTTATAACTAGGACTCCCTGTATTTAATCATTTCACACTAATTTTTCCCTGGTTTGAATAAAGAATGTCTCCGGCACAGTCATCTAACATTTCCAACATAATAATGTCATTCCAGCAATACTGAAAAATAAAACAAGATCGTTGACAGAAAAACAAGCTATAAATATTTGCTGAGAGTATGGAAGCATTTTTCAAATGTCTAATAATATACTGAGACTTGGTTCTTTATTAGAAAGTCTGTGAACTTTCCTATGCTCTCCCTCTGTAGGGTCACTGTATATTCAAGTCATCTGTGTGTCTGTAACATTTTGGCATGTGAACTTGGATATAGTCAAAAAGACAGACGTTCCCAAAAGCTGAACTGAAGAAGATAATTTTCATTCCTGGGGAAATAGTGAAACATTGAAGAAGGATCATTGTCTTCTTCTAAATTCACGGGGGAAACCTATACGGTCACCCACTTATTTGGCAGAATGACCATCCCTCACCATCTCAAGACTCCTTTGTCAGTATCCACATCGCTTTTGCAGTTACTTCTCTTCTCTTAATTCCTCAGCCAAGCCACTGATTGCCTTGGAAAGTTTTTATCCCAACCCTCCCACTCAATCCATGAATACAAAGTTAAAAATCTTGCAGGCATTTTCAAAATGACCGATCTTCTGTGATCTTTAGTATGGTCAGGATTGCTGTCATGCACGGAGGTCATCAGTACATATATGTGGATTGTTGGTTTGACTGAAATAGAGCTAAACTGAAGTCAGTCTTACTTTTCATAATAAGTCCCCCTTATCCTCGGTTTTGCTTTCCATGGTTTTAGTTACCCACAGTCAACTGAGGGCCAAAAGCAGATGAAACTCCTTCTGATGTAATGTCAGAGGGTCACTAATAGCCTAACACTATATCACAGGTCCTGGGTCATTCTCTTCACTTCGTCTCATCACATGGGCATTTTGTCCTCTCACACCATGAAAGGGCAAGTGCAGTATACTAAGCTATTTTGAGAGAAAGCGCATATTCACATAACTTTTATTACAGTATGGTGTTTATAATTCTATTTTATCATTCATTATTGTTTTACTCTCTTACTGTACCTAATTTACTTATTTTATTTATTTTTTTTAAAGATTTTATTTATGTATTTGACAGAGGGGGAGATCACAAGTAGGCAGAGAAGCGGGCAGAGAGAGAAAGGGGGAAACAGGCTCCCCACTGAGCAGAGAGCCCGACGCGGGGCTCGATCCCAGGACCCTGAGATCATGACCTGAGCTGAAGGCAGAGGCTTTAACCCACTGAGCTACCCAGGCACCTCTGTGCCTAATTTATTAATTAAACTTTATTATAAGTATGTATATGTGGGAAAAAACATGTAGGGTTCAATACTCTTCTCAGTTTCAGGCATCCACTGGGGTTCTTGGAATTTATCTCTAAGGATAAGTGTGGGGAGGTGACTACTGTATTTACTTAAAATTAATGTGCAGACCAAAATTTTGCAAATGAAATTGCATAATTACTTTGAGATTTCTGACGGGTTGTTCAGTTGTCAGCACAGGTAAATGATGACTGAGGTCAGTAATGATGTTACCCTCTTCCACAGTTTTCTATGTGAGCAAAGTAAACCGCTGTGGAAAGGGAGGAAGGGAGTAGGTAGAGAAGGAGTAGAAAGGAAAGGGAAGAGTAAGGAGGGAATGAGGAAACAAAAGAACACTGGAGAAGATGATTATAGGCAGCATGGATAATTGTTATTGGAGTAAGTGTCAAAACATTGTAAATCCAAAGCTGATGAATTTTAAATATATAAGAACTTTGGGTAAAGAAAATAATAAATATGATGCTAAGAAAAATCAGTGAAAAAATGACTTTGAAAAAGAATGTTGAATCGTTTGTCTGAATTTTGATGGCAAGGAGGGTTAAGAAAAAACTAAAAGATGAAAGGCGCTCCAGGTAGCTTTGGTGGACATCTGTTTTGTCTCACTGATGAACAATCCATGCTCTCGAAGGCATCCTTAACCTCTGACCTTGGGCATAGACCAGGTCCCCGTAGAATCCCTCAATTTTGAGGCTCACCCACACTCTTGTTAAGATTTGGGTATTCAGTTTAAGGCTCTGTCAAGAGGAATGTAGAGAACTTGGCTAACTTCCAGAGCAAAGCAGTAAAAATAGTACCGTGAGAAAAGATTAGGGTTCCAGAATATCAAATCATCTTGCCCAAAAAATAGAAGGCTAATACATGACGTAAGTGCCTTTCAAGGTTGAAGAGATATTACCCTTCAATTGAAATTCCATCTTCATTTTAGAAAACTGGAAGCAGGTGATTTGGTATTACAAGTGGACACGTTCAAGTTAGTCCTTAGGGTTAGACTTTTGGAACCTAGTAGTTTGCCAAAAAAACAAAATTCCCCATGTGTCATTAATTATCTCCTACACACCTTTTAGTTATTTCACTCATTTTTATTAGCGAATCACATATCATTATATTTTTCCAAACTATTCCAGGGGCATACATTATTTTAGTAAACAATATCAGAAGTCCAGGTTCTCACCTTATTATTATTTCTGTTTCTAAGCCTGAATACTTTAAATGTAAGCATTCCAAAGTGCTTGCTCCCTATGGTTTGAAATACTCTGTTGCATTTATTTGATTTTAACTTGTTCAGGTGGAATTTCCTAGGAGGGATTTTTAAAGCAACACTGGTTAATTAGTTATTTTCTCAAGTTTGTAAATTGCATGCGAAAAACTTTCACTAAGAATCACCCCTCCTTAAAATCTTAGTCATATTTTGTCTTCTGCAGCAGCATACCTAAAAAGCTGAGAAATTCTGATGGCTTTTCTTTGTTTACCGATTTTAAGATCATTATGCATACTCTAATGCATAATTATAATTATGCATTCATGATGTTACTTGTGCTGGCTTAACTCAGAAATAGTGTGAAGCAGCTAATCTCGAAGCTACAGGCTGTTTCCCATCACTTAGATTCTGATCAGAGCTGTTTGTTGAGTCTTATTAGAACGCGGACTCTATGTGCACCAGTCCCACATCTGGACCCTTCGTTTTATCATTAGTTTCACTCCCTGCCCTTTCTTCTTCTCTCCAAATCTGTGCTTTTGAGACAGGAAAACTATAAGATAATTTGGTTTTGTCACATATGTGTAGTCTATTCACAGGAATTAAATGAGAGGGATCTCTAAAATTAACCATTTTATTTATAATCCACATTTTAGTATTATATGTCATAAAAACAGACATAGTGCCATTTCTCATGCTTGAGATTTTACTATCAACTGGCTTTATCATTGAGTTTACTACGGTGTCGTTTAAACTGGTCTAGTGCAAAACTACCAACCTTTCTTCCATATGTTACAGAATAGTGTGATTTTGGCCAAAAAGGAAGTTGGTCTGTGTATCTTACACGTTGTGCCCTTATCAATGATTGCAAAGTATTCATGCTTGCATATCGTAGAAAGGATGCTATCTACAACACTGTAAAGGATAATAACTTAAAAAAAAAAAGAGTCCTGTTTATTAGTAACTGAAATTTGGATTAGTCTGTCATAGCACAAAATGGAAATATATGCTCAAGCCGTGTCTTACCTGGGGTGCATAGTTTCAAAAGACATGGAAGACAAAGCCGTAAATAAGGCATTTTGCTCTGCATGAGTCAGGGGGCAGAGCAAACTCTAATTGCATTTGTAGTTTAACTTTTCCTTTCTTACAGGCTTGAATTAGGGAAAATCATAATTTGTGAATCAGTGACATTGTTTTGTGATTCTCAGATGTAATGGGAGTGGAACCCCACCAAAGAGTATGTGTGGAAGTCTGTGTATTTGTTGAAGGGACTCTGTATCTGTTTTAGGGGATGAGGCACCATTGTGTCATTGCTTTAATATATTTAGAGCCACTGTGCTTATTTAAATTTCTTAATATTAAAGGACACCATGAATCTGTTTTTGACATCAAGGAAGGAGAGCATGGATTTTAAAAGGCTGTGTAACACTAGACAAGTCCATTCACAAGTTCCTTCCAATTAGAGTACATGAAGTCCTAGAACCAGAATGTGCTCTACAAGTCCCAGAGTCCTGTTCTTTTCTTTTATTAATGAAGGCGCTGGCTCAGGGAAGTAATGTATCTCGACCAAGGTAATCCAGCCACTTGGAGACAAAGCTTAAATCAAACCTTTAGTGAATTCACAGGTCATTTTTGAACATATATGCAACTAGCATGCGTTATGTAGCATGAAGCAGAAATTACACAGGTAAATCATGGGGGATTTTGCTTTGTGTTTCATTTGGTTTGGTTGTCTTTGACAAGTGAGACAACATATTTCAAATTTAAGCTAAACACTTAAGATTTTGGTAGTTACATTTAAGACTTTGTTCCTGCGCATGGTATGAGAAAAATCTGCACTATTTAAAATTTTTGAGCTAGCTCAGAAATTCCCAATTTAGAATCCAAGGCAGGGAATGGCATAATTAGGAGCTAAATGTCCAGAGCCTTTTCAAATTATTTCCCAGATGCCCTACAGCAAATTTTTAGATCTTGTAGGCACTAGCAAAAATGGTAGGTAGACAACTTGGAATAATTTCAACAGAATGAATTATTTTGTAAGCAATATGTAGAGCTTTTTATTGTGCAAGGTAAGATTTTATTCAAGTAACCTTAAGTTGCCATTAAAGTCTTTTCGTCGTGCTACTAGTGGTATGATTGTTTCCCCACTAGCCAATTTCTTGAGTAGTTAAGAAGTAAAAAGATTGACTAAAATAGTAAAATCTCTTACATATGTATAGTATGCTATACTGATCATTCTGTTGATGTCTGGACAGAATAAATTAAATTAAATAGGCATAAGACTTTTCATAGATATTTAACTATTTCTTAATTTTTTTTCCATTTCTCCAAATCAGTATACTTAATAATTATAAATGGACACCTACTATTTGTCAGGTATCAGTGTAAATGACTTGTAAGTATTAATTTATCTCACATCACATCAGCCCCATGAGGTGTTATTATTCTCATTTTACAGATGAAGAAACTGATGCACAGAGAAGAAGAGTTTAGTGAATGAGATCACACCATAGATGAGTAGCAAAGGTTGGATTTAAACTTAAGCAATCTGACTCCAGAACCCATGCTTTTAGCCACTGTGTTAACTGCCTGTCTGTTAAGTCTGTAGTATATGAACTGAGGTTCCTGCTTCTCTTCCTCATGATGCTTATCGCATTGAAGAAAAATATTGTAGGTCCTAAATAATATTTGAATTACAACTGAACTCTTTAGTTTCAGACCCATTGATGCAAAAGAACTACCTTTTTTCCACTTCTGCTCTATTTCTGCCCAATGCTTTTTACTGAAGCTCCTTTTAAACTTCCCAGTTTGACTTCGAACTTCTGTTGGCAGGTGAAACCACTCTGGTTATGTTTTGGTTCAGTCTACCTGTGAGCAAGCCAGTTTAAGCTGGGGAACATGCTAACTAAACCCAAACTGAGATATTTCTTTATGTGGACACTTCCTCCACATAAAGACTATATACTGCAGTTTAAGTTCCTTAAGTGGGTGCATCCAGAGATTCTGAAGAGTGGAATCGACTAGTCAGGCATGAAGGGCTGGCGGGACTGCCTTGCAGCCCAGAGTGTACATTGATGCCTCACTGTGAAGTACTGTCTTGAGGCTTTATTCTGTTCCCCAGTTGAGCACCAGGAGACTCTATTCTTCATTTGTTCTTGTGTGATTGGTGCTGAACTGAGTGAATTTTAGCCTAAAGATACTTCGGATCTCATCATGAATTCTGCTTATGATTGGAAATGTTTATATAGGCTATTTTTTATCCATTGTTAAGCTATAAACATTTCTACAGGGATAAAAATGACTGTAGTCACAAAAATAAAAATCTTGAAAGTATTACCTATTCTTCAATATTTTTAATATTGCTAACTAGGCTATGTTCAGTTCTGTTCCTCTTATACTCACTTGATGCCTGATATTGATATTTAGTGTCTCAGCTAGACTTTTAAGACCCAAAACTGTGCAAATGTGAGAAATAATTCACTATAAACCTATAAATTTCACAGCTCGGAAAACCCTGAAGGTTATTAATGAGGCACCATGCAATTAGCTTATACAAAGTGTGGCTAGGAATCATGCATAATGTAAAACAGAAACTGCTAACCACTGACTCATGGAAGATCATTTAAGCTAGTTTTCATGGACATGAAGAATTGATATTTAACACAATTCCTAAGAAGATTCTTACTGCTTTAACACCATGGAAAGAATTTCATTTCTTACAGATTTGCTAAGAGAGAGATAGAAAAGAGTTCAAGGTTAAGGCAGTTTCCTGCAATGTGAATTGGAACAAGTTGTTTAATATTTTAGAATCTCAGTTTTTACCTGTACAAAATGGACATAACAGTGGAATTGTGAAAATTAATTCAAAAAGTAATGCAGCTCCTAGAATTTTAGCACATAGTTAATGCTTAATGAAATGTCATAAATCATCTATCAGGGTAATGTGTCACTCCTCCATCCAGCCAAAATTCTTGTTTTACTGGGAATTCTGCATTTCAATGGAAACAAGTTTCTTTAGGAGTACTAGAAATATAGAATAGTGTATCTGTTACTGCTTTCAGCTCATTACATACATTAACTCATTTAATCCTCAAAGTAATCCTATGACATAAATACTTGCATTATACTTATTTTAGAGATGAAGAAACAGAGTAGTTAAGTAACTTGCCCTAGGTCATACAGCTACTGGACGGAAATGTGGTGCAGGCTTAGTCAGCTTGGCACCAAAGTACAAGTTTTAAAATTTGACTATTAATAAAGGATATTAAATGTGATAATGCATACACACTTAAGATACTATATATACATAATTTATCTCGGCTACATTTCATGAAATATTTCTATTTTTGAAATATATTTTCAATATATTTTGATATACTTTAGTAGTAATAATAATTAAATGGATATATAGTAAACTGATGTTGATGGAAGTAGAAGTGCATGGCTTAAACCCAGCTATAAATATGAAAGATTTATAACTGGGTTTTAGATATAACTGCTAAAAATATAAGCTATATTTTATAGATTTTCAATGTATATTGGAGAAAGCCTCCGTATTTTTAACTTCAGAATTAAAGTGTAATCCCAAGTTGGCATGAAGATCCCTTAAGATGAGTCTATTAACCACTTCTCATCTATTACTACGCTGTCATTTGGTCGTGGATCATCAAATACGCATTGAGATTTCCGAATGTATCAGTCATATACTTGACATATCATGAGCTTGATTATAAATATTGATTTAAATAATCTATGTGTATGTCATTTAGGCACTTTTATTACCAATACATTGTGAGCATCTAGAGGATGTATAACTCATCTTTCATCATTCTATTCTTAGAGGTTTATATATAGTAGATATTTAATAAATGTTTATTGAATGAATAATGAATATACCTAATTTCTAGCAAAGTAAAAAGTGATTATTTTAAAAGCAGAATAACCTAAGTAAATCTCTCAAAATAGAAATGGCATAGAGATATCCAAAATAATGCCAATTAGTCATTGCTAATTAGCATGTTTATATACATGCAGCCAAATCAGAATTTAACCCCTGGTATTTGCACTTGACCATTAAGTTTTTATAGATGTGTTATTTTGTCATGTTAACATAATTTAAATAGTCTTTCTAGGGGTACCTGGGTGGCTCAGTCAGTTAAGCATCTGACTCCTGATTTCTGCTCAGGTCATGATCTCGGGGTCCTGGGATCAAACCCTTCATTGGGCTCCATGCTCAGCGGGGAGTCTGCTTGAGGATTCTTTCCCTCTCCCCACCCCCTGCTCACTTGATCTCTCTCTCTCTTTCAAATAAATAATAGATCTTTAAAAAATATTCTTTCTAACATACATATTGATGCTTTTATTCATATTTCTATTCCTTTTGTGAAGAATATGGTTTGAGAAGTTTGTCCACAGGTGGTATTAATAAAGGTTTACCCTCATTTGGTTCTGATTCCAGAGTATGCTCCTTTAGTTGCCCCACGCCCACAGGTATATTGAACAAAGTCCCCCCTGCATTGGGAGAATGTAGAGGTGAACGTGTTTCATTGGTCAGAGTCCTCTTCTGCTTGTTTTTCTCCAAGGAAAGCAAGCCAGCCTCCCTCTGGAAGGGAAGACCACACCCAGTGACTGGGCACTTGACTTTTATTCTCTGGAAGGACAGAATTAGTAGAGTCCTTCTACATCTGCTGATTTGGGAAAAAATATTGAGAACTACTATCGTGGTCAGTCTTACTTTAGATACTTCATTTAAGTGTTTGCAATATTCTCGTTATTAGAATGCCTCAAGATTAGATAAGCTTTGTTCCAATAGTCTGTAGCACCTTCACACTTTGGCCAGCTAGACAGCCAAGCTTTGAAGCTTTTGCACCCAACTTTCAATAACTTGTGTCATGAAAATCTGCTTTCCCAAAAGGTGCTATATTTATCACAGTGCCTACTGTATGGTTTAACAATGCCATCATTTTTCTTTTTCTTCTTTGGAGGGAGATACCTTTCTCATTCCCGTTCTTCCATTTTGCCATAGACTGTTACCATCAGTTTCAAATATCAAGTATATTTCAAGTTCGCGATATAGGAGAGTTCTTAATCATGTATAGTTACAGGCGAAAATAAAGGTACACGTCATGAAAACAAAGAATGTAATGTTTTGGAGGGAAAAGGGGAAAAAAAAACCTTTCACATTTGATTTTAAAATTTACTATATTGTTAATATCAGTATTGCCCTTTTTTCTTTGGAGGGAAAGGGCTGATATTAAGATTGGCTCAAATGGTAATAAGGAGACAGTTTAAAAGGTATCCAAAAGATTCATTACATATTGCAATGGATTAATTCATGAGGGACAGACATATCTCAGTATCTGAGGATGACTTTGTGCAGGATAGAGCTTTTTCTTTCTTTCACAGAATGCCTTTGGGGTAAATCTCAAAAAGAGACTGCTGAATAGAATTGACCACTATTTTTTTTTAATGTGTAAATAGGTCATTGATAGTTGAATGTGTGTATATATATCTGTTACCTGCTTTGTATAATTCTTCATACTAACATTTTTATTTTGAGCACACCACTTTTTCTGACCCCACTATTTTCCTTGTACTAATATCCTGAGGTAAAGCAAATTAGATGGCTTTATTTCCTGCTTCAGCAATTAAAAAAAAAATAGTAGCATTTCCTCAAGTAAGTGTAAGCCCGGTGTGTTGAAGTTTCATATATATCTTCTTCACACTCAAGATTTGAGTGCGGACTTGACAAAAATTCTATGGTAGAAAGCCTCGTGATATTATTGTCAAGCTGTAAGGACTTTGGAGATCATCTTACAAAGGAGAAAGATGAGACCAAGAGAGGTTAAATGATTGGCCCCAGGTCACACAGCTGGGATCATGGCTTTCCGGGTCCCTGAATCCCACCACAGGTTTATGTGAGGAAGGATATTCAAGAGCAATTTACTTTTTCCTTCCCAAGGCTTCGGTGCTGACACTCTTTTGCACATTGCACTAGGTGCAAGCCCAGAAATTCTGCCAGGAGCAAAACAACACTCCTTAAACACTCTGTGACTTTCAGAACTGTATAAAATAAAAGGTTGAAGTTAATGGTTGCCAGCTTGCAGGGAGTAGTTCCTCTTCAGAGCCAAATATATGTGGAGAACAGATGAGACCGTGGGAGTGAGTTGGCAAAAGGGAAAGAGAAATGAATCTATTCTTTTTTTTTGAAAATGAAAGTATAATAAATATCTGGATAACTTGGATGTGTATTATTCACGTGGAGATTCTTCCCATTTAAAAAATGAAGTATCTGTATCTTTAATGTGAGTATTCCTGAATAATAATATTATATTATTTTTCTAACTATCGTGAAATAATCTTTTTTGGGGGAAGTAAAGAGATTATTTTAATGGCCTGGATATATGGAACTATTTGTGTTCACATTCTTAAAAGATCATTATTTCTTATACTGAAATTCTTACATTTAAGCAGTGACTCGTGTTGCGATAATGGGTTTCCATAATTTGGAGAACTAAAAGCAAATATACCTCAGAGATAATGATTATTTAAATTTTTGGTTCATAGAGATAAAACTGTCTTTGACATAAGGAGTATGGACATAGGAGCCAAGAATTCTATCATTTTATTTCACACTCATTTTGTTTTTGAAAAGTCTCTTATCGTGTTTGAGATCCCACATACCACAGTGATCTTAAAGACGCTTGTTAGCAGAAGCTCTCTGGATTTCACTCTCATGCTGTCCTTAAGGGATACTTTGTAGAACTGTGCTCAAGAGAAACACTATTCTAATGAAACCTTCGTGGGATTTTCATTCATAAATCTGTTCTGTGCCTAATGGTATAGTGTAGTGGTCCTTGTTAGAGCACATTACTGATGCCTTTCCAATGTAGACTTCTCACATTTTTTCTAATTTAAGAGTATTCTTAATTTATTTGAACTTGAGTTTGAAAATGTGTCTAGCACATCAATTTTTTTCAGGCATTGGAAATTTGATAATCTTTTACTAAGTTGAATTTTGTTGTTTCTTTAACAATTATTGTAGGTAAAATACTTGGTATCAGTTTGGAAATTCCTGAAGTTACTTCTTCATTTTTAAAAAAAAATTTAAGTTTTTATTTTTTAATCATTTCAGTAATCTGTACACCCAGTACGGGGCTCAAACTCAGACCCCAAGATCAAGAGTTCCATGCTCTTCCAACTGAACCAGCCAGGCACCCTGGAAGTTACTTCTTTAAATCTGTTTGTACATATCTGTCTTTTGTCTCTCTGTTTCTCTCTCTCGTTTTTAGACACAATAAACAAAAGGAAGATGGCAACTCTCACCCAAAGCACATCCCAATGTAGTTCGCTGGCCATTCGATTCTTTTTTAAATGTAAGCACATGATTTTAATGGAAACACATGATACACCTAGTCATGTCTGAATGATGTCTGGCATTCATTAGACATGGAGAATATTTAGGTGTTATTGCTAAGAACCTGTTTTTATATCATCACAGATAATGTTGACCCTACAAGACCACATGGAATAGAGTTACTCTGTTTCTGTAATTTAAAGTGACCTATTTTTTGAAAGAAAAACAAAATCTCGGCCTCTGTAGCATCAAGCTCAAACATTTCACATGGTATCCTATATAACTTTTTAAAGGATGTTTACTAAAAAACCACAGTTTTATTAGGTGGAAATCATCATACTAAATGTTTTCTATCTTTTTTTTTTTAGATTTTATTTGTTGATTTTTTTTAAGTAAACTCTCCACCCAGTGTGGGGCTTGAATTCACAACCCTGTGATCAAGAGTCACATACTCTACCAACTGGGCCCACCAGGTGCCCCCATTCTAAAAGTTTTATAGTTCCAGTCATATCAGTAATGTTGAGACTGTATGCCATGCACAAAATTACTGAAAGCACAGTCGTGTAGGGCCTCGAGTTATATTACTTGATATTTCTCCCCATTCTTCGTAGTCCAAGGTTTTAAGTTATTATGCCCCCGTAGGATAGGCTGTTGGTGAGGGGAATTTTTAAATTCAAGCTCACTGTAACTAGAAACTTCACACAGTTAAAGGGAGAGGGGTATAATGTTTTCATGACTGTCAGATTGTGTTTGAATTTAATTCCAGTGTGGAGTACTGCTTGGATATATTAACTGAAACTTTTGCTGTGTAGTGAAATACAAGGTCAAGTCACATACAGTACCATTTTTTCATTTAGATGTAAACAATAATTCAGTTGGGGGAAATTGGCCTTTTTTCTGGTTCTAACTGTATAAATCTAATGTCCACAATAATTTGGAAAATATTCTATGCCTACTATCAAGTATGTTTTTATAGCTGAGAGAATAGAAACAGCGATGAGTTGTTAAAACAGCTATGAATTTTGCCAAAAAGACTTCGGCCGTCTTCACCTATTGCCCAGTTAAGGAATCAACATACTGAGAGCATTTTATCAGCATCAAATCAATCTCATGGCATTGGCTTAAGATTCTCTAATGAGATCTTGTTGTATTTTCCCAACTAAAGTCAATGGAGGCCAATTTTTCCATCAAGTGACACTTCTAGCTCTTTTAAAAGGCTGTAAAGTCAGGCTCTTCTCATAGGTCAGATTTTCCTAGTAGGACTTCTAGCTCTTCTTAAGCCTCATTTTGGAAATCCTCAACAAATATTTCCAGCAAAATTTGGAATCCCTAAGACAGCATTATGTCACCAGTTTCTTGGGTTAGAATTATCCTCTGTGCTTTACCTTTGGGCTGTCTACTTTTATCTCCATTAACCTTTTGGCTTGAGTATAAACATTTATTGAAGGCTACCTCCTTTGTCGGTCCAGTAACTCCAAAGGTTAGTGAGAAGTGGATGCTAGTTTGACCTCTTTTATCCACATTAGATGATTCTAATTATTCCTAAGAAATGACACTTTTGACCCATTTTGTCCTTGTCAAGTTTGTCTAGTTGTAGGCTGTCGAAGCATGAAACTCTGGGTTCAAACAGTCCAGGAGTGCACATTTTTCTAACTTACAATGCGGAGCCTCAAAAGTGCACACTATTTCTTTTTCTTTTTAAAATATGCCAGTTTAACTGAAACTCAGGGCTCCTGTTCTGTACCTTGAACTGATTTATTCCTGAAAGACACCGCCTAGATATGAAGTGCAAACTTTAACCTGTAAAAACCCATGGGCTATTGAATACAGGAAAAAAAAAATGAAGGAAACCTTCGCATAAGTGAGGATAAGCTAGGTTTTGCTGAGGTTGCAAGCGACTCTAATATCACAGTGACTTTTTACATAAAGAAAGAAGTTTCTTTCCTTATCACGCTACATGTTGTGATTCCCGGGACTCCCTCCTTACATGCTTCCACGATCACTTCATCAAAAGCAAGGCATGATGGTGAGGCCGTTGGCTTTTACGGCCACAGAGAAGTAGACGTGACACAAGCCATCTCTTGTTCAGTTTCGTTGGTCCAGCGAAGTCATATGGCCACTCCTAACTTGAAAAGAGATCTGGAAAGCAGAGAGCTGGAAACAGCTGATCAGTAGCCCTGGTGACTACCACCAGATTTAAATTGGATGCTTAAGAGTTTTTGTCTTGACTTTTATGTGAATGGCTACAAACATCACCCGCACCTGAGAAGTAGTAAGGATTCAGTAAATGATTGGGACATTTTTAATTTGTTGATTCATGTAGCTATTCAGCAAAAGTTTGACATGCGTCTGCAGTGCACCTAATACCATGTTGGTTGCTTTAGATGACTTTCCTTAAGGTAAAAATGATTTGGCAGTCGTGCTTTCTGAAATTCAGGCCATTCGAGTTGCAGTGGTTTGCCAGTCCCAGAGCCTGCCCATAGCACATAGTAGGATTCAAACCGAGGCCTTCTGACTCTGAAAACGGTAATGTCCTTTTGGTTCCATCCCAACCATAAGGTCAATGGTGAATCATGAAATGTTTTAAATACTTAATTGTAGAAGTAGAAATTATTATAATCACCACTATGTATATTTTCATACTTGAAGACAAGAACATTAAGTATATCTAATGACTGTGGAATGATGATTTAGATTTGAGGTTAGTCCAACACAGAAGAAGCTGTTTCATGCTTTTGAGTACTTTTGATAAGGAACTTAAAGTCTTTTTTTTCTTTTTTTTGACTGTAAGTCGGTAAGCCCGAATGCCTTTTGTATTAGTTTTCTATTGCTGCTGAAACAAATTACTATAAATTTAGTGGCTTAAAACAACCCAAATTATCAATTCTATAGATTGGAAGTCCAGTATAGATCTCATTAGACTAAAATCAAAATGTAAGCAGGATGCATTCCTGTCTGGAGGTTCTAAGGGAGAATACCTTCCCCACCATTCCAGCTGGTGGCAGAATTCAGTTCCTTGAGGTTGCAGAACTGGGGTCTCTGTTTCCTTGCTTCCTGAAACTGAGATCCCAGTTTCCAGACCCCACAGTGTTCCTTAGTTTATAGGCTCAGTATGCCATCTTTAAAGGCAGGTGGAATCCTTTTCATATGGAATCTCTTTGATCTACTGATCTGCCTTTCTCTTCTATAAGAACTCATGTATTTAGATGGGACCTATCAAGATAATCTAGGATACTCTCACCGTTTCATGGTCCTAAATTTTAATCACATCTTTAAAATCCCTTTTCCCAAGTAGGGTAACATATTCACAGGTTCCAAGGAATTAGGGTATGGACACTGTTAGGGGTTGTTTCTCTATCATCACTTTTATATACACTCTCTCTCCCAACGTATCGTGCCAACTGTATCCTCTATAGGAGGCTAATAAAATCTTGGCTTTACTTTCTTTATTTGTGAAATTAGTGAATGAAACTCATTGAACTTTGAAGTTGCTTCCAGCTCTTAACACTAGACTTTTATGAGTCCTTATGATAGAGATATGGGAAAGTGAACCTAATGATCAATGTGGATATTATTGTTATTTTCTATTCACGGATTTTGCTGGAGTGTAGATTTCATATAATCCTGGATAACTCCTTCCTTCTCACACTTGGTAATCTTCTTTGAAGCCAGTCAATCTCTACAAAAGTTGACTTCTTCAGAAAGAAATTGACTTACCTCCTCAAAACTGTAATAACTGGTCCCTTGAGATTTTTTATCTACTTATTATTTACTTTACAGCTTGGGTATAGCTTTCAGCAAGACTTTGCTACATTTTTGCCTTTGCTTTATTGGTTTAGAGTAAAAGAAATTGTTTTTTCTTGTTTCTTAATAAGTCAGATTCTGCTTGTGCCCACATGTAATAAATAAAGGCTTTCAAGGTTTTAAAAGGCATGATGCCTAACTTACTACCAAGGAAAGATATTAATTAACTAGTTTTATTTGTATCATAAAATTAATTCCTTCAAATCCTAATTTGCTTATGTACTAAGTGGAGAAAATGTTAATGCCTAAGTCCTAGAGTTTAAAAATCAAAAAAGATAATTGAGGGGAAATACAATACCCAATGTTCAGTGCTCAATAGATGTAAACCACCGATATTATTTTAACCATAGTAGTAGTAGTAGGGGTGGAGGTGAGTAAGTCTCCCTCAGTCTGCCCAGGAGTTTCCAGTTTAAGTGCTGAAAATCCAGCATCCTGGGAGACCTTTCAGTCCCAGGAAAACCCAGATGGTTGGTCACCCCAGGAGAGGTAGTGTCTGGAGACAAAGCTTGACATAGAAATGGGGTCCTACTTCTACCAGCTATTTGACTTAAAAGAAATTATTAATCTTTGAGTTGCAGGGTTGTGGGGTTTTTGTTTTGTTTTGTTTTGTTTTTTAATCTGAGAATGGACATGAAGATTAAATAAGTCAGGGAAGTGTCTGAGAAAATCCTTGCACAAGTAGCATACATAGTGGCACCCTTATGAGAGGTTTTGCCTGCTATGAAAAGGTCCTTCAAAATATGCTTCTCACTTGCCCTTCCAGACACATTGCTGTCATTTTTCTTCGACTTACCAGTAATAATAGTAGTGATTATGAGGATGACAGCTAATGCATATCTAGTGCTTTCTACATACCTAAAGAACATCTCTAAAGACTTTGTAAGGAGTGAAAACCAAAGAATCCCAGAAAGACTCACTATTTCCTGTACTCACGACTCTCTTATAAACTGCTCAGACTTTCCCAATGCTATACCACCAATTGCAAATTCTCCCTGTTTATCCTTTAAGATCTTGTCTAAATGTTACCTCCTCTATGATATCTTCCCAGAATCCACACAGCAGAAGTTTCTTTCTTGCCTTGCATTAATCCCAAAACAATTTACACATGACTTTGCACTCTTTATCATGCTACTTTTTGCATTATATTAAACTTTTTCTTATGTATCTGTATCTTTCACCAAAAAAGATGTCCTCATATTCCTAGCACCAAACACAGGACCACAATGGAAGGGTTTGTATGTTCATAAACGAACAGAGGATCATAGTATCAACAAAATCAGTTGATTCGCTTTACGCTAAAAGAGTCCCTAAAGAATTTAAGTGATCAGTATCTATTTTTCATATCATCTGTGGAAAATTGTAAAAGCTGATTTACTGTGTAGAAATCTTTGTGGCTTTAAGAACTATGGAGTATAAAGATTAAATAAAAGGCATGTCTTTCCCATGAAATAACAGTACAATAGAAACGGGGGAGGTGCCTGCTGTTGAATTTTGTTCTTTAAAACCGGAAGAGAGAAGGTGTTAGCAGTAAGACCGCGAAATCTCCTACGTGCAGGTTTATCGAAATGGTGCGCGCTCCCCTGTGACTTGTTCTGCCCACTGCTCGGAGACCTGCTGACCCCCATCTGTGGCTTTACCTGTTTCTCTGGTAGCAAGAGAAGCAGGCATATGCCTAATTAAGACCTAATATTTAATTGGATATGGGTCATTATCATTTCAGATTGAAGAAGCTTGCTTGTCCTCAATTCTGTTTTCAAACGGAAATAAAAATGGTCACTCAGACTAATAACCATAAAGATAACTTGATAACATTTTTGCCTGTTGTTAAAAAAATGATACAATATAAAATTACTTCTTTCCTCTAGGGCTTTCACCTAACTATCCTAGAAGATTATACTGTCAGGGACAGTATCTATAGTTTGTTACTAGAGAAGTTTCTCTGAACGTATAAAGCACCAGATAAATGTTTTCCAAATATTAAGATATGTCGTTGGAAAATTAAGAATTTAAAATGTATCAAAGTGTGAATATAAAAAAAATTCGTGGGTTAGTATTTCTCACCATTGATCTGGTTTACCATCTAACATTTGAAACACCTTTTTCAGATTTCCCTTTTTTAATTTATCCATTATGGTTGATTTTTTCATTAAACAATATGTTTTATGGTTGTTCTATCTCTTATAATATAATTGATACTTCAGGAAATGGCTTAACATTCATCTTATGCCTAGTTGTCAATATGGGTTTGCAGCTAACAATAGATCCGTGTCTCAGACGCTATCGTTGTTGTCATTCAGCGGGTGAAATGGGTTTTCCAGATTCCTGAGGGATTTGAAATGACCAGATTACAAGGAACTCCTCAAGTGAATACTTATTAATGCCAATTTGGGAAATTTGCGGCTGAGTCCCAGCATGAGCTGCGATCTCTTTGGTAGGATCATATCTAGGTGAAGATTCCGTTCAAAAATTACCTGGAGACCCTTGCATTGTAGTCTGTATTGTGGTTTTGTGATATTTGATATACAGACATGGTCTGGTGGATGATAAAAGTCTGAATGCCAGTTCACTGTGACTCATTGGGAAACAACAGTCGCTGAAGCTCACTTGTTTCCTCCTGCATTTTACGTAATTAAAGACAAATAATTTGGATGCCAGACAGCCTAAAATGATGACCATTCTGAACCTTATATTTAAAATGTACAACTGGAAATATTTTTTTAGAACTAGGACACGACTCTCCCTGCTTTGTGTGCTGCTCGGAGTGAAGGATGTCATGCTTTAGTCGCTCTGCCTCTGAATTTATTCACGATCCCTTTTTTATAGTCTTTCTGGAGAGGATGTATGGTGAATCATTAGCATTATTATTATTTCAGTTACCGACAGACTACATATCCACACCTAGCAGAGGGGGTTGGGTAGATTTCATTATTCATTCGAAAGAAATTCCTACTCTAATATAAATGTTGCTCAGGATAGAGCTTTGAAATGGATCCTGATTCTTTAAATTCTTTCCTGTCTGTTTCAGGAAATAGTGAGATCCTGTTGATAATGAAGTACAATGTGTCTAAAGTTCACTTCTAAACACTCTGCTCTTTGCAATGAAAGTCATCTGCATTCTCTTTATAATTCAGAGCCACAAGAGATCTGTCTAATCTTGGAGATCTGATCCAGTATCATTTAGGAAAAAAAAAATCCTTGATAATAATTCTACCATTCAGATTAAGGAAAAGCAGTAAAGCCTTACAGCTTCTGTCGTCTTAAAAAGATATTATGAGACTGGGGAATAAGGTCTTGGATTATGGTTTGGGAGATTTAGTTGTTTGTAAAAATAAAATGATTAGTACAGTTATTATTCCAGTTTTTAATCAATGAAGCTAATGACATCTGCTTGTTATCATTCTTTCCGCAGAAGACAAAGGCTCAGGTCCCAATGGTGCTGACGGCCGGTCCCAAGTGGCTACTGGATGTGACTTGGCAAGGAGTGGAAGACAACAAAAACAATTGCATTGTGTACAGCAAAGGTAAATGCAGGATCCTTTCCCTCTCTCTTTGCAAGTTTTAGAATCCGAGCAAGGCAGGACTGCACCAAGTCAGTTGGAATGGGAATGCAAAGTGAAACGTGATCCTCCTTCTTCCTTTTCCCCTCGAGAATCTCTCTAACCTGTGTTTCCAGCAGAGCCTGCGGGGCTTTTTCTGTACAGTATAAGACAGAAAGTGTTATACCATTAATGACTTAGTTCTGCACACATTTACCTGACCCTGTATTTGCGTGGCGTGACTGGTACCTTCCTTGCAGTTAGCTTTATTGATAGCCAGTTTGAGAAAATCCCAGGTTCCTCCCTTGTAGACATTGTCTACAGAAAGTAAATTCCTTTTGAAATTTAGCAATTCGTGTCAAGGTGCATGCTCCAGGAGGCACCGCGTTCTGGCCACTTCTTGAAATCACTCATGATGGGGATAGCTGAAAGTGAAACTACCGTCTTCCCCATGGTGCTTTCTGAAGGGCAGGAGGCAAACTGGGAAAGAGGAAACCGATGGCTCGCAGTTTTTGCCTTTGATTTGCTCAGTGTGACATCAACCCAGACCCATCATCTAGCTACACCCAGGCTACAAAGGAGCCGAAAGTCCATGATGGCACTACCAGACACAGGCCGCTCTTCGTGTGTGGTGTGGTTTGGGGCGCTTTTCTCCATATTCGAGTTACGGGCCCCAGCTCTGTACTCTTACAGTGAAATCCCTAATCGTGCCTCTTCGTAAATATTGCAAAACCTTGGGCTTCTCATGTTTAATTTCTTTTAGCTTTCTTTTTTAACCAAACAGACCTACTGAGATCAAAGATTTACTTGCACATTGAACCTAGAAACCATAAAAGCATACAAGGGAACAAGCAAATAAGCACCCCTATCAATATATTAACATATAAAACACTAATCAGAACATCAAAGACTCTTAAAAACTTGCTAGAAACAATTACAACTTGTTCCTATAATCATTACAATTTGTACACTTATAAGAGGATTGCCTTTAAACTACCATGAGCCTTTGAAAGTTGAAACACCGGAAAGAGGGAATTTGCAAGCTAAAAAAACAATCTGCACACCAGGATCTGATTATATTCCTTTTCCTTTTACAATTGTTGGTCCCAGACCCACTCATTTTTTTCTAACCTGCAATACCTGTGGTAAGCTGGTGGGAGCTTTTAGCTGGAACGAAAGTGTGATTTTTTTCCCAGGATGTGTCAATATGATCTATCAGAGTGGAAGGAAATGGTATAGTGAACCCGTCGACCAGTGCCCACAATCAGAATGCAGAAATGCAAAAGAGGCCTTGGAATGTAGGGTTAGTTACGAGGAATAAGTTTTGGTTATACAGTGTCTTATCTCCGTCATGGAAGTGTAATACGGAGGAATCGAGAGAATAGCTCTTCCCTTGTTATAATCCAAAATCCATTGCATTTTCAAATCAGCCATTCCTTTGGGAGAAATGATTGTTATATTGTTACATATAAGGAAAGAAATATGGTAAAATTGCAATTCCATGTTCAGTGGAGGACTTTAACTTGAACATGTTTGTGTGTTTGTATTATAGTTGGCTATATGTTAAGTCTTTGGCAATGAACAATTGGGAGTAATTTATGGAAGTCTACTAATGGATTAACTCACAAAGCATTCATTGAGCCCAACTATGTGCTGGCCTTGTATGTGGATACTAGTAGCCGCCATTACTAAGCCCCGCTAAATCTGCTCCATGGTACTTCTGTCCCAGATTGTATGTGTTTCTCTCGTTGTTCTTCATCACTTTGTTTTATGATCGTTATTATATGGGCTCGAGAAAAGAGTAAAAAAGCTAACAGTTAGAAAAAAAGAAAAAAAGGTAAAAAGTTAGCTATTAGCTTTCAGCAAAAGTAAAAAGTTAGCTATTATTGTCTGCCTTTCTGATCAACTCTGTAGTTACCAAGGGCAAGAACTATGTCTTAGTCACCTTCCTGTCCTTGGTCTGATATGCTTCCTGTACAAAAACAAAGCACTAAATAAATACTGATTGGCTGACCAGATAAACAAAGGATGAGTGGAAACTGTAATAGACATTTCACATACTCAAATGATGAACCGTATGAATTATGGCTATTTAATGCTTCTTAACCTACAAAAGGTAATTTGATATTGTTCAACTTAAGAACTATTGGTATTGTGGTTCAAACAGCAGGGACTGCAGCAACGACTGTAGAGGCATTACTTCATTTTATCTTCATTGAATACCTCCTATGAGGTAGTTTATATATTAGTCCATTGTACAAGGGGTGAAATTGAGAATTAGGTGGGTTAAGTAATTTGCCATGGTCACATAGCGAGAAAGTGGTTAGAGTGGGGTTCAAATATGCATTTGTCTAACTTGGGATCTGAGTTATATGTATTGAATAATTTCTCCCCATATTAGGCTTTCACGCAGCTCAATGACATAGGTAGTATGTTTTTTATTTTACATAGTTTGGCATTATGACTTAGAAAGATGGTATGGCTCTTCCTGGTCATGGAGAGCTAATAATGGAGCCAAATTTCAATCTGGCTCCAAACCTTATATCCTTGTACTGTGGGACTCTGATTTCCCCCTGCCATTATGATATGGTTAGTAAATTCTTCTATATCACTTGGGTATTTATCCCTGGAAATCACAGAGTATATATTATGGTAAAGATATCCATATATAATTATAAAGAATATTATATTCTCCAGATGCATTATACAGAATCCCAAGTTAATTTAAAAAAGAGCTCTGTGACTTAATATCGCCTATCCTGGCTCCTCTTGAAAACTCACAATGCCTGCTGCCATTACTATTCTAAGTTCTATAGTAAAGCACCTGTTTAACTCATTTGACCGTATGATACATATATTTTTTTCTCCTTTCAAGTGTACACCCATTGGAATTAGTATTCTGGGTAACACACTCAGAAAAACCCTCCTGTAAATTCTATTCTGCTCTCCTAGATGGGCTTTAGAGGCCTGATACTAATTCCTACCCTTCAGATTGCCTTTGGAGGGAGGGAATATCTCACCAAGGCTATGTCTCAAAGTTCTCCGAATACCTTAATATGCTGTGATTGTACTAGGGATCATTTGAGTCATGAAAAATATGACCCAAGGAAGCATTTCTGTCAGGGCCCCATGGATTCTGATTTGCTGTCTTCAATAGGCCTACAGGTATGATAAGGCTCCTTAAAGCAAAAGAATTTTGTAGTTGGAAGGTTTTGGTGATTTAGATTTAATAAGTATTGACTTGGCCATCCATAATGTGTGAGGCATTTTCATAATATATATGTCATTTATTACTTGGGACTGCTTTCAAGTGATAGAAATCCAAAGGAAATTGGCTTATCCAAAAAAAGAAGAAGAAGTTGTGTGTGTGTGTGTGTGTGTGTGTGTGTTGGGGGTAGGGAGGTCATAAAACTGAGAGTCCAAGAATGTTCTGGATTTCAGGAACAGCTTAATCCAGTTGCTCAAACTTCATCCCCAGACTATCTCTGTTTTCTGTCCCTTCTTTCTTTTATGGGTTTTATTTTCAGAAACATTCTCCTCAGGTAGTGGGAAGCTGTAGACTTATTCTACTGGCATAGAACTTCCAATGAAAAGAGCTTTTTCTGGGGTTTGATTAGGGCACATCACATAACAGTCTTTGATGCAGTTAATCACAGTGACTCTCCCTGGCAGACTACAGTCATCCTTAGAGTAGAATTAACCCCACATAAGCCACTAAGAGAAGAAATAGTTCCCCAAATAAAACCATAGTGCTGCTGACAGATACAAAGGAGTGGTTGCTTGATGGGCTAACTTCATGCACTTAGAGACAACACATAATTCCTAATGTCTAAGAAGAACTCGCTGAAGATGACAAATTCCTGAAGCCGAAATTTCATTTCCTTATTTTGTTTTCCACCTAAGAACCTACATTACTTATGAATTCTATGCCAGAATCATTATTATAGGGCCTGGCTATCTGAGTACCTATTTACAAGTAGAATGTAAAATGCGTATGTGTAGCATTTTTTTAAATGCCCTGACTGTGAAATTTTTTATATCATTTTCTTATGGTGTGTTAGATAGGCCACTTAGTGTGTAACTATTCCCATTTAAGAGGCATACTTACTTCTTAAAGTATTATTAAATCTGAGCTAATAGCAAAATTAAATATAACTATAGTTTTCATTTCCAGGGTGTCCATCAAATAATTATTACAAAATTATATTATATCAGTGCTATGTGACAGGCTGCCATCATCTTGTTTTATCAAAGCAAAAAAGTATAGTATTTGGCATTAATATTGTAATCTGATGTACTTTTTCCCTGCCTCGACTACCCCCTGTCATTCCTGAAAGTAATTAGCTCATCCAGACACTGAAGGACCAGACTTGTTGGGTCATCTGTTTTTTGCCATTATTCTCAACAGACTCCAGATAATTCTAATTTACTTATCTCCAATGGAAAAAGACTGGAAAGCACCATGCTGAAGTTAAAGGGAGGATGCTGGGGGGTAGGATTAGCAAGGCCTGACCACTAACTCCTAAAATCCACTAATGCCTACTGAGCATCAGAGATGGAGTTTTCTTCTCTATATACCGCAGTCTTCTTTACTCTATAGTGTCTGCACAGTACGGTGACCTTTCTCACATATTAAAGGTAAATAGGTTACTTCAGATTGTTTTTGTTTTTAAGTACTCAGAATTACGCCTTGGGCTTGTGGGTGTGTTCATTCAGTTCATTTCAAGTCAGGAATAATGAAGTTTCTCGTGGAGTTGTCATTTCAGAGTAGACGCGTTCTCTGGGTTATCAATACTAAGAGAATAAACATTGTCCATCAAAAGAATGAAAGCGTGTCAGTGAGCCCTCACTCCCGCCCGCCTTAACCACAGATTTGTTTTTATACGAAAGCACAGTATGACTGCAAAAAAAAAAAAAAAAAAAGCTGTTGCTGATACGTGACTTTGGGCAAATCACGTATCTTATAAATCTTGATTTCCTCAGCCGTGAACACGGAATAGCCATGGCTGTGTTGGAGAATTTTTGAGAAGAAAACCTTGTAAACTTAACTGTGTATATTATTATCAGTATTATATCGCTAATTATCTTATACTCAATCCAATTTGCCCTTGTGGACACGTCAGTACGAACTTAGAGGAAATGAAACCAGACCTTTATGTTGGTCTCAAGCAAGTGTGCAAGAAAACATGTCATCTGATACCAGTTTTATAGCCAGGGATTCCAAAACTCTGATCCAGTTACTGTTGAACCCACATCGCAGTCTCTGCAGAGAACTGTCTTAGAGAATCAAGGGCCTGAAGCCTTTGCCTGAAGATGTTACTGGACCTTTTTTCCCTTGAACACACGGTATTCTTATTTTTAGTGGAAGTTTTACATAAAATGTCTAGTATCAAGATGATAATGATAATACTGCTAATACTAATATAATATAATATGAAGCACTTATTCTATGCAGACATTGTTTTAAATACTGTACCTACATTTTCTTATTTACCATTACAACAGGCTCATGATGGAAGCAGCGTTGTCCCTACTTTACAGATGAGTAAACTGAGGGTTTTGATAGGTTAAGTAAATAATCCAAGCATCTTTGGTTCAATGGTGAAATTAGGATTCCGTCTTGAGCACGTTGACTTTCCGTTTGCCATTATACAATTAACAGAGTTTTGATGCTGCCCTTCACTGGGCCAGGACTGCAGGTTATTGCTCTTCTTCACAAATTTGCATCCATGTTTATCAACGCCTCTGTCTTCTTTTTCCCTCATTCTGTGGTGAGCTAAAATAGCAGTCATAGCAGAACTTTGTGCCCGTATCTCTTGCTTTCAAGACCACAGCAACTTAAAGTCACGTAGAAGACCAATTTCAAAATCATCTCAGAGTTCTGATTTTGCTTGTTTGCACAAATGTAACCATGCAGTGAGTTCATTTAAGCTTTTATTGATTGTCTACTATGTTCAAGATCCTATACTAGACACTGTTGACATAATGACAGAAATTCTAATAGGACCTGACTTAAACTGATCAACTTTTCAAAGCAAAGATCTTTTAGTGTGAGGACTCTTGCAAAGCCTGGATGATTTTCCACCTTAAAATAGTGAATCTGTTGCATGTTGCTAGAATTTTGACCCAACAGCCTTGTCTAACATAGCAGCCAATTTTCAAAGTAGCCTACAAGTTTGTTTAACTTCACCTAAACTGCCTTATATAAATAAGAAACTATTTAAAAAAAAACCTGTGCTTATATTCTAAGTGTTTATCTAACCATTCTGCCATTCATAGAAAATATATAACTGTTGTCTAGTTTTATGGTATTCTTAAAAGAGGGTGAGTGCCTGAACCAAATATTTAGCAGCGGGAATTATAAAATCATAAGGCGATTAAGTTAGCTAGTCGCGGAATTCCAATATTGCTTTTTAAATGACTTCAGGATATAGGAGGTACTAAGGTTATTATCTGTTATCAGGAATACAGTGGAATTGTACAACTGGATAATAACCAAACAAACTGACACAATGTAAAATTACATTATCAGTGTGTTAAAACAAAATTGCGCCCTAAAGGAGTCCACATGCCAGCTCAGAGCTGCAGTGTAATTATGCTTAACTCTGATAATTAAAATACAACGGAGATCAACAGAATCATTTTCATTAAGAAAATTATTAATGATGGTGGTATAACAGTAATTGATTGCAGAGCACCACAGGATAACGCGATGCCGAAAACCCAACATGTTTCGTGAACATCTGAGGCTCTTTCTGTTATGTTCTATGTGAAGGAGAGATGTTTTGAGGAGCGAGTAATTTATTGTGCCTATTCTAGGAATCAGTGATTGTAAAAATGACTGCTTTAGAAAACCACCATTTGGATTCAGATTGTCATTTCTGAGGGATTCTTAAGGTCAAGACAAGTGACCCCACTAGTGATTTTGTTAATTTACAGTAGGACTGTGTGTTGCAAATTGTGGAACAACAGCAACTTCAGCAAACATCAGGCATTGTGTCATTTCCTTCCTACATGTCTATAGTTTTTATAATTAATATTAGTGATTTACTTGCGTTATTTCAGTCTGGGTCTGATCGTACTGACTAGTTTATGTCCTTAGTTATTACTAATATTTGCTATGTGATGTGAGCAAATACACTTGTTTTCTCTATCAACATCATTATGAATTTCCTTAATGAAATATTGGTAAATAATCCTGCATGATAATACCATTAATTACCCTAGTGGATTAGATGTGCTATCATATATTGGGGAGAAAATATCCTGAACCACCCTGGACCCATATATGAATGAAACATCTTGTCTCTTAGGGGTAAAAACCCAGTCAGGATGTTGGCCAATGATAAGAACTAAGAATATATCAGTTTTATAAGTATAAACATGAGAAATGAAGAGTGGGGTCTTTTGAGAGGTGACTCACTATCATTCAGGGATGTTAGCTTGTCACTCAAAGAGATGCTAATCTTGAAAGCTACCCCCAAAAGTATCTTTGACAGCTAAAATGAGGGACAACTCTTTAGGGCAGATTTTTTTCAGAGTGAGCTACTTGACTAGTTTTTGAAAACAGTGAATTATGTAGAAGAAATTATAATTCCAAATGAAAAAGTAGAATATAAAGTTTTGTTCCTAGTATGATTATCATTATAATTACGTGTAGAAAAGTGTCTGTGCAGGGAAACATATTTGAAAGAAATACCCTGAAATTATAAGAGTATTTCTGTAGAGGTGGTCAGATTTGGGGAGGATTTTTTGTATCCCTCGTCTGTAATTTTCTTCACATTGATTATTTTCCTCACATAATTTAGGAAAAATATTTGCAAATGAAAATCATTCTTTGTCTTAACTACATTCTTGCTCTCCTTTTGATACAACTGAAACTAAAAGAACAAAGAAATCTTTGCCTTGCTCACAAAATGTCTCTCATCCATAGAATTTAAATTATTCCTTAGTGAGATAATTTTTTAAAATATCTCTATGAATGTCCTGACACTTTGTGTTTCACCAGATAGTTTTCTAAATAAAATAAAAGTAATTTGAGCCAACCTGACTCCTACCATGACCCTCATGATATGGCACAGGGGTCCTGAGTGACACGAAAGACTATGAAACACCCCCACCCTGGCTTAAGGAACTTGTTGAAAGACCTTAATTTTTCCCCCCAAATGCTTTTATTTTATTTTTTCAGTGTTACAAGATTCATTGTTCATGTACCACACCCACTGCTCCATGCAATACGTGCCCTCCTCAATAGTTGATGAATGTTGCATAATACTGAGTTCAGTCTTACATGGTCAAAGAAAGTTGACGGAGATTGTGGAGTTTTAGTTGGATATTGAAAGTTGCATGTAAGTTTGAGAAATGGGGAAAGGCATTTGAGGAGGTTGAAATTGTGTGTGTAAAAGACTACAGTGTATGCAGTGTTTTCACGAGAGTGTTGGCACACACTTTCGTTAGAGTAGAAAATTTACAAATAAACCAGTGAGGAAGCCTCCAAAAGTTTCTGAAGGCCATGTTGTGAGTTCCATTAAAAGTTCAGTCTGAAGACCCTGCAGTAGAGGCATTGGAGAGTTACCGGAAGTTTTGAGGCACACACAGAATCACACTGAGATTTTAGTAACATTTGAGTGTCCAAGTTTCAGCTTAGGTCCATCCCTTAATAAAACTAAGACTTTATCTGTCAAGGACATAGTATCATAGATACACCCTTCTAGAAGACCGTAGTTAATCATCCACCTTGATCTACTCATTACTTGACTTCTATAATTTTTCAGCTCCAAATGAACTTCTGTTCCTTCCCCACTACGACCACCATTTTCCTGTTCACAAGCGCCACTCCCCCACCCCGGTCTTTAATTCAAGATTACCTGGCTTAAATTCTGTGGGCTCATGATTCCAGTCACTCTCTCCTCACTCCTCTCTCTCTCTCTCTGACCTTTACTGTACTGGCCTGACAATACCTCCTTTCTGGTCGATCCAACACTCCACTTTCCTTTGGTTACATCCAAGCAGCAGAAGGTAGGTAAATTAATATATGTGAAGCGCTTAGAATAGTGCCTGACCTATAGTGAGTGCCATACAAATGTGGTCAGAATCAAACAGACAAACCACTACCACTAATGACAACAAAAAATAGCAGCAACAAAACCCATTGCTGACCAGTTGGTATTACATTTGACCACAGGTGAATGTGAACCCTCAGTGTATGTAACCTAGTAATACAGACTTACTTTCCTAATCAGTGTTCAAGGTGACTATTTCAGACTTCTATCTCCCCAAATATATTGCAGCTCTTATTAGATAATGACCTTGCTTCTTGTTTCACAGAGAAAGTGGGAAAGTGGAAGTGAATATAACCTTCCAGAGGTTTCCCATCACAATCACACTGCTATCATACAAGGATTGATATGACCCATGCTACCAAATCTGACCCATTGCCTATTTTTGTAAATAAAGTTGAATTGAAACACAGATAAACCAATTTGTTTATATTTGTATCTGGCTATAAGAATAGAATTGAGCAGCTGCAGAGACCCTCTAGCCTGTAAACCTGAAACATTTATGATTTGGCTTTTAATTTTTTTAAAAAAGATTTTATTTATTTACTTGAGAGAGGGAGAGAGGGAAAGCAGGAGGAGAGTGAGGGGCAGAGGGAGAAGCAGGTTCTCAGCTGAGCAAGGAGCCTCATGTTGGACTCGATCTCTGGACAATGGGATCTTGACCTGAGCAGAAGGCAGATGCTTAACCGACTAAGCCACCCAGGTGTCCCTATTTGGCTTTTTATAAAAAAGCTTGCCAATCCCTGAACTAAACCTATGAAGTCATTACTTTGACTTAACAGGCCCTTCATGATCTGCCCCTAGGTACCTCCGTGGTTACATTTACGACAACTCCCCAACTACTCTGTTCCAGTGGCCCAGGCTCCCTTGCTTTTGCTTGCTAGTGCAAAAAATGCCTCTGCCTCAGGACCTTTGTACTGTGCTGTGTCCTCACATTGCTCCCTCTCTAAACACTCTCTAAATGTTGCCTTCACAGAGGGTCTGCCTAACTACTCTGTTTCTCTCGCTCCTTACCTTTTTCTCCTCTGTATAAATCAGCTTTGCCTATTATAGCAAAACAATATAGACTGGATGACTAAAATAATAGACATTTATTTCTCACCATTATGGAAGGTGGGAAGCCCCAAGATCAAGGGGCAGATATATTTGGAGGCCGATAAGAGACCTTTCCTGGTTTGCAGATGGCCACCATCTTGCTGAATCCTCATGTAATGGAGGGAGAGAGAGAAAGAACTCCTCTGTGTCTCTCTCTATAAGGACACTGATCCCATCGTGACCTCATTGTCTCCCAAAGGCTTCACTTCCAAATACTATCCCACTAGGGTTTAGGGTTTCAACATCAAAATAGGGGGAACCTATTCAGTTTATAACATCCTCTCTTATTTATCTTCATATTTGTCATTTTAGTATTTATTTATAATTTTAATGTCATTATCTCACCCACAGAATGAGCATTCTTTAAAGATAGGAATTCTGTCTATTTTTTAAATAGTGTGCAGCACCTAGTAGGTGCTCATTAAATATACATGAATGAGTGAATGGATAAATGAAGTAGTTGCAGCTTATCTGTTAACATGGAAAGCAATACGATATACATTGAATAATGTTTCCACAACCAGCTCCTTGACTGAAAGTTGTTCAACTTTCTGAAATGTCCTTAGATTTTATTTTTTAACTTCTCTATTGAACTTTAACTATTATATTGCTAATTTACAGGAGGTACTTCTTATTCTCTGACAGCTATTTTTTTCAACATCTTGCTCTGTGTGTATGGATATTCTTTCCTGTATCTCTGAAAGAAATTGAAGATGTTTATGAAGTTGTATGTCCTGGGCATTGTTTCATACATTTTCTTTCCTGTTTTGGTTCCTGTATTTGGTACTGAAGCTTTCCTTAAATGGCTAGAGATCCATGAGTGTCTACTTTTTCTTTGAAGAGTGGGACACTAAAGGCTAAATATAAGAGCAGCATGAGGTAGTAGGCGGTAGGTTTGCATAGAGTCATAGAATGTCAACTAATGGGTTTTGCCCAGGGTTATGGGATGTCATCTGGTGAGTTTTACATAGAGTCATAGGATGGTAACACAGCCATGATAATAAGGTCCCTGAATAAGAGTATATGGAATTTTTTTGTCTGAGCATGCTTAGCTTTCCCAGAAAATGCTGGTTTCACGTCTAAGACTTATGAACCTTGGAGCCAGCAGTCTGAGGATATAGTGGGTGAAAGGGACCTGGTGGTGTCTTGGAAAGACCCTGTCTCATTGTTGAGAATACAGATTGTTCCTTTACTCTTCTAATTCAGGTGACACTTTAGCATCACACTTTGCTGTGCCTGTGTCCCTGGATTTGAAGGCCATCTCAGTTCTCCAAAGACTCAGCCTCCACCTTCTAACAGAGTGCAAGGGGACTGTCCCTGATCTCTACAGATTCTCTACACATTCTCTAACTGAATGTGTGAAGCTAACAGCTTCTTACTCAGAATGTCAGTCTTACAAAGTTGAGGTCCACTGCTCACCCTACCTTTCAAAGGACCACAGGCCTTTAATTCCTGATGTTTTCCAGGACTCTGTGGAATAAGTCTGCTTGCTTCTTGTTGGCCAGCAGCTCTTCAGATCCTTGGATCTCAGCTTTCTGTGCTCTGCTTTGTCATCTATGGCTCCATCAGTTTCTCTCGCTTCCGAGAATTTGTTGACTTCTGTTGCCTACTCTGCACTACCTCTTTGTCCTATCACCTTTTGTTTCCCTCTTTACTGTCATGCTTATGAAAGGGGCTAGAAATAAATGCATGCAATCAATTCCTCAGACTTAACGGGAAGCCCTCTCTGCTTCCTTTCTTAAGCAGCTTCTGTAAACTGTTCTGCATTCACTTCTTTGACTTCCTAAATTCCAACATTTTCCCTTCTGTCCAGTGTCTGCCTTCCCGATTCTATTGAAGTGACTTTCTCACAGGTCTCCTGTGGATTCTCGCTGAGTTTTACTCTACTGAGCTTCATCTGATTATCCGTTTGTATATCCGGTGACAGGTGTCCCCATCACTGTCCATCCACTAACTTGTCATTCTTTCTTCTTTCTTCTTTCTTCTCATCATTGATGCTTCGCATAAATTATTTCATCTATATTTTTTAGCTACCCTATTCCTTATAGCTTCATTTCTCACTCATCCTCCACAGATACCCTTATACTTCAACTGTACTCATTTATATGAAATTCCTCAAATATCCTTTGCTTATTCATATCTGTCTTTGTACATCATGTTCCCTTTGCCTGATAACTTTCTAGCTATCTTTATCATTACTAACAAGTACCATTCAAGACTTAGCATATATTGGTTCCTCTGAACAGCCTTGCCTGCCCTATCCCCTTAGGGGTAGAGCTCCACCGCAGCCTGTCATTGTCCCGAGTTGGATGTGAACACCTCAGATGCAGTGACTCCATTTCTCACCTCTGTAACTCCACAGACAGTGCATAGTGTACACTCACTGAATTTTGAATTATTATTTAATGGCTTTTATGATGCATTATTCAACAGAATAAAAACTCTAGTGTGACTTGATTTCATTTCAGAAATTACTTGTATGGAAATTATTTGAAAACTCCAGTACCTAGAATGCTATCCTCATATTGAGAAAAGTATCCCATGCCTTAGCAAGCTTTTTAAAATGCTAGGGAATCTGGAACAAGAGAATTTCTTTGGAATGTCCCATGTATACACAGCAGGCACAGTGCTCCATCAGTTAGCATGAAGATATAGAAAAGAATTTAGAAAAACTAAAATCTACATACATGCAAAAGATGCCATCAAACCATAGGGTTTTTATTTGACATCTTTGTGCACCAGTCATGCCAAGATGTTGGCTCACTGTCACGAGGCAGTTCTTTCTGGATCCACTTGACTTTCTCCTGTCAGACAGAAACCGTGTCTGTCGTTCTCAGCTCTTCACTGGGGGAAGTCAGCCAGACCTCAAGTCTTCACTCTGAGACCTGAAATTAGAAGCTTTTCATTTTACTCTTTGTATATAAGTCAACCCCATTTTTGAAGACTATTTTTAAACTTAAAAGGTCACCTTATATGCCATGATATACAATAGTACTTCAGAGACGATATATTCTCATTAGTCTGTCTGAGGTCTTTGAAGACTGTCAGACAACAGTGGGGTCAACCAAGATAGTATATCGTGGTGTTGCAAGGAAGAATATCCCAACCAAGGGAATGGATCCAAAATACATACATTTAAGTATAAACAGATAAGATCTTTCTATCTATTTATGTAGTTCTATCTACCACCCATTGAAATTCAATGAGAATAATTTACTTTAAGCCAGTTTTTCCTTCAGAAATCTAGTATTTATCATCACTGTCTGGTCGCCATTGTCAGTAAAGATTTTCAAGAATGACTGCTTTCCAGTTCAGCACCCTTTACTTTGTGCACACTTTCAAGAAATAGAAGCCTCAGACGTCCTTACGAAAACATTCTGAGAATATTTGCCAAATATTCCTAATGAGGAAATTAAGGTTTCATAATGAATTTGACCTAATGAGTGATGTGTGATATTTCTACTCCCCTCCCCCACAAAAAAGATAGAAAACTTATCTATAAACTAGTAAGTAATCACTTGAGATCTGTCAATGCCAAAACTAGTTTTGCAATGCAAATTAAATCTTACCTGCCTTAAATATAATTTCTGCTCTCTAGATATATTTTGAGTGCAGGTTTATAGTTTAAATTTTGGGTTTGGCTGTCAAATATTCTCACCTGTTAAGTCCAGAATGGGCTGCTCTTAAGTCTAGGGAAGCAAAATAAATGGCCTATGAAGGACAGTTAGGCCAAACAATAATTTAGTTGAGAAATCTTCCTTCATAGTTTTGCATTTTGAGTAGAGATACAGGTAAGAAAGATAGCTCTCTATTGGTGAGATGAAGTAAGGAGAAAATGTACATAGGGAAATAGGCAAGTTAATTTTTATCTTATTCTTGGCTTTAAATACACCATTTTAGTTACCTCAAAGGAAATTAAGATTACCATCTTTACATATGTAATAAAGGGAGATTATAAAAAGGAGGCTGGGGCGCCTGGGTGGGTCAGTCAGTTAAGCGTCTGACTTCAGCCCAGGTCATGATCCCAGAGTCCCAGAATCAAGCCCTGCATTGGGCTCCTTGCCAGCAGGGAGTCTGCTTCTCCCTCTCCCATGGCCCCTGCTCATGCTTTCTCTCTCACTCTCTCTCAAATAAATAAATAAAATCTTAAAAAAAAAAAAGAGGAGGACATTACATGAAATTTGGGAGTTGTATGTTCTTCACTTCACTGTAATATTAGTTGTATATCCACTCTATGGCAGGTAGGGAATATGTGAACTTTTGGCGATATGTTCAAGTTACATTTCCCCTTGGTGTATGGTATTAGGGTATAATTTGCTTATATCTAAATTACTTTTTTAAAAAAAATCAGCTAATGTTTTATACTTAATATGTAATCTGCCATATGGATGGCATCAGCTTACTAGAAACACCAAAAAGCTCAGGCCCCATTCAGGCCTATGGAATCCAAATCTGCATTTTAACAAGATCCCAGGTGATCTGCGTACACATGTAAGTTTGGGGAGCCAAGGGCTCATGATTACGGACGTGACTTTAATAGGATGCACTGAAGAATGGCAATAGTTAACCTTGCAATATACCAGTGTAAAAACTCACCGAGACTTGTGAATTTATTTGCAAATAACAAATAAGAAGCAGCACTGTAGAGCATGAGACTATCACAAAGGAAAAAGAACGTTGAAAAGTTCTTCCTGTTTTGTCTTTAAATATACAACAGCTTGAGTGCTATCTTTCTTGGCACTCCCCTCATTCCCACAAATGGGATTATAGAAAAGAAAATGTTGCTGTACTCTATTTAATGGGACCATTTATTGCTGTTTTTCCTCTTCCTTCTTCCAACACCTCTTAATTTATATTAGGCATTAAATTGTAATGCTGCTGCTTTTCATGGTGAAAACATCCCCAAGTGTATGCCTTTAAATCAATCCATTGTTATTTTCCAAAACAAAATGCTAAATAAGTACTTAGGGGAAACACGGACCCCCTGAGCCCTGGGACTCTCAGGAGGCTCATCTCTGTCATCCTTCCTGCACAGCAAAAGGGGAAAAAAAGAGAAGGAAAAAACAAATTTGCTGAGCCACACATTTCAAGTTGTCGACAACCCCATCCACGAGAAAACAGAAGAAAATATATATGCTCTCTGTCCTGTCAAAAGGCTTTCACCTTATCTTGAGAGACTGTCAGGGCAAGAACATCAGTGAATGGACAGGAGTCTATTAAATTAATAAGCTGCTGGATGGTGTCTGGAGAGTTATGATGCTCTATAAATCCAGTTTGATCATGGTGGACAAGGTTTAAATCTGCAGACTTCTAATACACATCCAGTTCTTGGATTGGATTTGAAGTTTTGTGCCGGAGACACAGAGATAGTCCTGCAGCATGTGAATTAAGATTTATCTTTTTTTTTTTCCCTCCTATCCTTATTTTTTTTTTCCTTACACTACTTACAAAAATGAAAGCACCTTAGGGATCCTAGCAAATGTTACTGCTGGAAATGAAAGCATTGTTGTCAAGGTGAAACCGTGACCTAGAAGCCTAAAATCAAACCTTGGTCATTCTATTCAGGCAGCCCCATCAGAACCCTGTGTGAAAGGTCTGTGTGGAAGGAAAGATGCCTGAACTTATCTATAACCTATTTTATAGTGATGCCTGTCAAATTCTACTCGTCTATATTTATGACAGAAAGAAAACTCGTGGTGTCAGATCTGCCCTATAGTAATAAAAAAATCAGGAAATATTTTCTTTACCCCATTAAATAAAGTCTTCTGAGATAGCCTTTACTGTGATATAGGTTTCTTTGAGTTTTTGGCTTCCCATCATTTTAAGCCAAAGAACTATATATTATTCAGATTCCCAAATAAACTGTTAACTTTAGGTTGAGAACAACTTATTTACATTTTCTTGAAAAATAAAGTCCCTAGAATAGAAATTGGAATTTGTTCAAAATCCTAAAAGTCTCACTGTCACGCTGGTTTATTACACTGGTTATAATATTCAAACTATGAGGAACTGTTAATTACATGTTTAATTCTTCAACCTATTGATTATTTTTATAAAGCTGGACTTTCCTTTCTTACCTGGGAACATAATTAAGTTAGAGAACTCTAGAATGAAAAACAATGCTTTGTTATATCCAATGCCGTGTGCCCACTTCAACGTAGTTCAAAGTCACCAACGAATCATTTGGTTAACACAGTTGTCTGCTCTAACAACACGTTAAAGCAGTACAGTCAGGAAGACTGTGTGCAGAAGGAGAAGGGAGTTCACCTACACTCAGTGCCCAGTGTCCGCAGAGCCCTGTCCTGAACATGGAATCATTAAATGCTAACAAATATCCTATGAAAACAATGCCACTGTTGCCAGTTTTAGAATGATGACCGTGAAGTCACAAAGCTAACAAATAACACAGCTCCAATGGAACCCATCTGTTTTTCATTCTTTCATTCGTGAACAGCTTTTTATCGGGGGCTTACTATGTGCCTGACAATTTTGCAGGCAGAAGTATAAGTAGGCATGAAAGACCATAATCCCTCTACTGGTGGCAAAATAATCAGGAAACTGATTCAAGGGTTCAAGTTGTTCTCTCTCTCTCTCTTTCTGTCTGTCTGTCTCTCTCTCTGTCCCTCTCTCCCCACCCCCCCCCCACACACACCCTGCCTCTTTTACATAGAAACTAGTAAGAAGAGAAACAAACGAGTGCATGAATGAACCCCTCTTAGTTCCTAAAAGTAACTGCTCTGGGATTTACTTATTGACCTCTGAGAATTACCTTTTCAGTAAAAAAAAAAAAAAAAAA